>CM063731.1:1954228-2605638 GCA_032441825.1 Chaetogeoica ovagalla
ATATTTCATTGGCAGATGGAGTTGACTCCATTTTCGTCCCCCCTTGAACATTATTCATAATCGCTACTGCTCTTAGTTGAACATTGTACTCAAACGTTTTGTCCGAACCGTGTAATTTCCGTCGGTGCGATCACACATTTTCAGCACGGTTCAGTATCGGAATCACCGACTCAAAACTTAAAAATATTTTTTTTTCGAAATATTCAGTAAAAATTCGAACTGAAACACCTTAATTGAACTACAACGGTTCTCAATTAACAGTTCATAAAACCGTTTGTAAACTGTTAAACTGTTACGATTATTATAAACTGACGTTGAACGGTAATAATGTCACCCGGGTTATATTATGTGACAGAATAAATATTTTTGACAACGCAAATAGAAATTTAGAGTAAAATTTATATGTACGAGAAAAAAGATTTCGATTATATAACGTTATATATTTGTGTTAAATGTATTTTCAAATTTTTTCAGCGATTACTACAACATATCATCTCTGTGTTTGTGTTTAAAACGGCAATATTTTTATGGCAGAGAAATACGAATGTGTAAGTGACCTGTTCGTCGACACTCGTCAGTGTTAGTTTTTAACAGATACTGTTGAAAACGAAATGTTTCGGTTTTGAATTCGTTTACGATTATTCAGTCATTTCGGTTTTGATTTGCCATGGAAGTGGGAGAGGCTTTGTTCATTTTTTTCGAAAATTGCGTTTTCATTATATTACGATTATATGGTTTTGAACGTTATTTTTGTTTTTTTTTTTCGGTTTTTAATTATTTGTCAATCGGTTGATGTATAATCCCTCGGAATGCGGCATGAACATACCAATGATACAGATGTTAAATAACGTACGTTAGGCTGGCCCCCCCCCCATTCGAAATTTGTAAAAAAAATTATGCAGATATTTAGCAAGGAATTCGCATGAATTTGCAAGACTAATTTTAGAATTTGCACGCTACTCCTTCGTCCGCAATTTCAATTTCAAGGGGGGGGGGCTGGCAAGACGTCACGCCAGCCCCCCCCATGGTAAATATTAACATTTTTCAAATTTTTTTTTTGCAAATATTTAGCACGCAATTCGCATGAATTTGCAAGACTAATTTGAGAATTTGCACGCCACTCCTTCGTCCGCAATTTCAGTTTCAAGAAAGTGGTAGGCAAGACGTCACGCCGGTTCTCTCCTTAGTAAATATTAACATTTTTCAAATTTTTTTTTTGCAAATATTTAGCACGCAATTCGCATGAATTTGCAAGACTATTTCGGTATTTTTCCCACCCTTTCACCTGAAATTTTAAAAATCTCGCGGGAGAGCTGATGACATTTCTTGCAGGTAATAACTATAAAGTTAAAGGATTGAAATTGATTTAATATGCGCCTTACTTTATTTGTATATTTCATTATAAATATAAACATTAGTATTTAGTACATTTTTAGGGAAATTATTATAAAAATAACTCGTAAGTGTTACGGTGAAAACAAAATCACGCTAGTAGTATGATGCGCTAATGAGGCCTACTGGCTACTTGTATGTGAGAATTTCTTTCACATAGTTTTAATTTGAGAACTACTAACATGCTGGTAGTTGTGCTTTCCCCAAATTCATAGTACCTTATAAGGAAGTGTGTAAAAATAGATTTATCGATCTACGGGCACTATATCGTTCTGTTTAGGAAACATATTTGCATTCCGAAAACAAAAGTCGTGTTGTGTGAGTAAATCTCTACGTGCGAGTAACGGCTTATGTATTTTTCGCTTTTGTATAAGTTTGTTTGATATCTATGATTAGTTTGTATAAGTACCTATAAATTTTACATTAGTATAATTATTATATTTAAAAAATTAAAACTAGTGGTATATAATATAGTAATGATTTTTTCACGGAAAACAATTTCCAAACTTTCTTTTATCAATATTATCCAATTCCATGTGTTATCTCCATATTAAATGTGATTTTATTAAACTGTAATTTGAACAATTAAATTTAGTTAATTTAATTTTTCATTTAATTATTTTGTGTTAATAAATATTATATTTTATTGAATAATATGGTTGGTAGAAAACCTGGGGCTGATCCTTTGAAGATTGTCGAGGCAGTTCTACATTTTAAACATAGGGTAATCGAACTAAAAAACAACGAGAAAAGTAAGTCAATCTTTATTAAATATTATTCTTTGTACATAATTATTTTCTAAGCTGTATTTGTGGATTGATCACTTTTTTTGAAAAATACGTATTTTTCAATGAAAAAAATGATGGTAAAATCCATAGGTGGAAATCAAGGGGAACTTGAGGACTAAGCTATGGTGTCCATATTTGCAAAAAAAAAAAATTTGAAAAATGTTAATATTTACTAAGGAGAGAACCGGCGTGATGTCTTGCCTACCACTTTCTTGAAACTGAAATTGCGGACGAAGGACTGGCGTGCAAATTCTCAAATTAGTCTTGCAAATTCATGCGAATTGCGTGCTAAATATTTGCAAAAAAAAAATTTGAAAAATGTTAATATTTACCATGGGGGGGGCTGGCGTGACGTCTTGCCAGCCCCCCCCCCTTGAAACTGAAATTGCGGACGAAGGAGTGGCGTGCAAATTCTCAAATTAGTCTTGCAAATTCATGCGAATTGCGTGCTAAATATTTGCAAAAAAAAAAATTTAAAAATGTTAATATTTACCATGGGGGGGGGGCTGGCGTGACGTCTTGCCAGCCCCCCCCCCTTGAAATTGAAATTGCGGACGAAGGAGTGGCGTGCAAATTCTCAAATTAGTCTTGCAAATTCATGCGAATTGCGTGCTAAATATTTGCAAAAAAAAAATTTGAAAAATGTTAATATTTACCATGGGGGGGGCTGGCGTGACGTCTTGCCAGCCCCCCCCCCTTGAAATTGAAATTGCGGACGAAGGAGTAGCGTGCAAATTCTAAAATTAGTCTTGCAAATTCATGCGAATTCCTTGCTAAATATCTGCATAATTTTTTTTACAAATTTCGAATGGGGGGGGGCCAGCCTAACGTACGTTGTTAAATATTTATTTATATAGTTAAAAATATCTGCATATTTTTGTGGCCAGTTATTTACACTATACATGTATATATATATACATATAATATTATTATTTATATAAGAAAGACACTGGTTTTGATGTACGGCACGGCGATCAAAAATGTATTTATAAGTTATTTGCATTTATCGTTTCGATTATAACACGTATACAATCGCAGTTGTTTTCGTCGAATTTATAATATGATTACCGGATATAATACAGACGCGCGAGAATTTATTTATTTTTTTTTAAATTCACCTAAAATTTACAATTTACATTTCGTTTAAAATTAAATTAATAAAAAAAAAATATTATTTATATAGGTACAAAAATAGTATGCATATTACTATTTTGACGTACTTATTTATTTTATATAATTATCCGACTATAATTATCACGCGGAATATCTCGAATTATTTCAATATCATCCACGATTTTCATCAGTGTAGAGTCGATTAACTATGGATTAAAAGTATATGAAAGCTCTCTTTGGTAGTATATACAGCCGGTTTCCGCCACTTCGTTATAATATAACGTTAACAATATATTATATCATTTACGGGTATGTGTACGGAGAAGGTTGCGAGTGAAATAAATCTCTTTTTCACAAAATGTCTTGGTAAACGACGCTGTTTAATGCATCGTCGTAATACGATTGCACAGCTAGACTCGAGCTCGCAAATAGCGACGTATATAATAAAGTATAATTGACCGCGGTGTGAGAAACGGTTATTTTTCTTTTTCTTTTTTTTTTTGCGGAGTTACGCTGATATACACAAGCACTGCGACGATGAGTAATGGTCTAATTACAATGTATTGTCATTAAAACGTACAACGTCAAACAATCGGACCAACTATATCGAAATAACAATGTGTTCAGTACGGGTTTTGCATGATGCACGCACAGAGAAATAATTTTATTTATACGCGGATATTATAATATTGCGTTACGAACTGGGTTTCCAAAGATATATATATATATATATATATACGAGTATATATGAAAAACTGTCAAATATAATCAGTTATATAACTATAGCTGTATTACCCTGACGTCGCCCACGTTAAATTGTTCCGTTATAAATACGTGTTTAATCTTTAGGAAATAAAAATCTCTTTATTGGATCTAACTATCTATAGTTGTATATCTATAATTTGTGGTTCGCGGTATTTTTCCCGTACAATCGGGTTTCGTTTAAAACACCTATTCAACCCCGCATTAGAACGTAGAATTAAAAAAATAATTCTTTCTTAACGGACGCTTATACATCATATACTCGTATATATATGTAATTATTATTATTATTATCATTACAAATCTGTTTTAAATTTCAACCCGATCCGTCCAGTGGTCTGAGCTGTGCGTCGATAGATCAGTCAGTCACGTTTTCCTTTTATATACCTATATAATCTTTAATCATTGCACAACCGCGATATTTATATTCTTATAGATACGACTGTTATAAGTGTATTTATAATTAAATATATTGTCCACGTGCACAGTTCATTTGCTTTTATTATTTATATTTATTCGAATTTAACCATAACATTATTTCATCGTGACAGTTGCGGGCAGTTTAATTTTTACACATCCCGAAAACGTATTCATATCATAACGCGTATATATTTATATAATATTTATCATTTTATACGCGTCTTGTATAATTGGTCGCTTCTCCTTCACATTTTCTTCTTGTCTGTTCTAAAATCTCGTTTTGATAGATTTTATTATTATTATTATTATTATTATCATTGACGTGACTCTGCAACCAATGATGTAATATTTTTTTACGACAAACGCGCGGGATAAAAAAAAGTAATACAATATGTATATTGTAAACAATTAATAGCGTTTTATAAATAATTTTTTTTCTCTTCTAAATATTTCAAGTATTGACGAGGAGGAGGGTGATTTTTTTTCTCTCTCTCTCTCTCTCTCTCTCTCATAACGTCCACAACGCCAAAATCCATCTTTATAATATATTTCTGTACATATATATATATATAATATTGAAAAATATCGTTCCGGCAATCGGGCCGGTCTTCCGGCTGTCACACACACACACACACACCGGAAATAAACAACGGGCTGCGGCCCCCGGGGAGATTTACCGCGGCGAAGCGATCGTCGTGGCCGCGGCGGAATGGTGTCTGGGCCGGTCGGTCGAAGCGGCATCGGGTCGCGGCCGGCCACGCCCAGCCGACGGTCCATTGGCCGCGCTGTCTTCCCGTTGTCCGCCGCCGCCGTCGACGATGCGCGCGCGCGCACGCTCGGCGCTTCGAACGCGGTGCCGTTGCCGCTACCGTCGCTGCTGCCGCCGCGAACGACGGGGAAACGAACCGCAATAACCGGCGTTCAGTCTCTACGCGCGCAGGCTCGTGTGTGGTGTACGCGTGTACGTCGTTGTCATCCCGTCGTCGTCGTCGTCGTATCCGTCGTTGTCGTCGAAAACGAGCATGCGCGCCGCCGATCGCGATATACAGCGGTAGATAAAAATAAGAAATTACATCGAACGGAAATTGTAGTAAATACAGTCATCAGAACTCTATTTATTTATTTATTTTTTTTTACATCTTCTCGACGGGGCTTAGCTACACGTTACACGTTTCGTCGCCGTCGTCGTAACGAATATTGACGAAGACGCGCCGAGTAGTGCGCGATTTTTTCCACGACCCGCGCCGCCACTTGTATCCAACGCGTCGCGAGGTAAGTCATTAGTTTTTTTCGTTTTTCTGTCAATACAATACGAGGTACGAGTCAATATAAACATTCAACAGTGGCCCATATATTATTATTATTATTTTTTTTATTAACGCGCGGGTATACAGTTCAAATATCTAGCAAAAAAAAAAAAAAAATCGCATAAATTCATTCCGTTCTAACGTCGATAATTATACAGCAAGAGCTCTGCCACCACCGCCAGTGTATAAATCGCAGTATAAATAAAAAACAAAAAAAAGGGAGAAACGTTCGGATTTTTCCTGATGTACACACAGTGAATACAACAACGAGCAACGCGCGCGTTTCGATACACACAATAGTAAATTATTTAGAAAGGCGCGTATTCGCGAAATACTTAAATACATTCGGAATGTTTTACGCTTTGAAAAATTGTTCCCGGTTTTTTTTTTGCGAGTTTATTCGTTTTTGAAATGCGCGCGCGCGCGCGTAACTGACGGAGGACAAAACTCTCGCCTCGAAAATCTTTAGAAAGAATTAATTTCTCATAGTCGATGTAATAACGGAAAACTTAAAATATATTAATTGTACCGTGCTTAGGTGTAGCGACACGCCGATCATAATAAAATTAACGTCTTACGATTTAAAATACCTTTGTAATACCGTTTTATGTAATTTGTTTGAAAATTAAACAATTTCTTCAATTGTATTCTACCGTTTATATATTTGTATTATATAGGAAACGGTTATATTTTTTATTGCGATACGGTCAAAAAAAAAACATTTTTTTTTTTTTTTTTACGTTTTTATTGAAAAAATACTGTACGTTTATACCGGCGCGTATTAACTTATTTTTACTCAAACGCTGTGTAATTATTAAAAAAATATATAATGTGGCTGTTAATCGTCTTTATTCCCTACGTAGGACTAATGGGCTTTGAATTTTTCAATTATTTCACCATAGTTTTCATACATTTGCTGGTATACTTCTTTATTGGATACCTCGTAAAAAAAATATACATCTATCTATCTATCTATATATATATATATATATATATATATATAGACGTTTTTTCTTTTTACTGTACAATCCAATGCTCATAGATTTTAAAATAATAAAAATTCTCTCTCTCTCTCTTACGAAAGACTAGATAAGTATTTTGCCCCCGCAAAGGTTTACCGTCTGTCACTATAATAATAATTCGCTAAATTTTTTCCAATTCTAACGTGTGAAATTTAATTTTTTTTTTCTTCGTATAATAATAATAATAATAATAATAATAATACGCGAACCGTTTAAAAAATTGTCATTTGATTATATTACGGCTGCGACACACATTTTATTATTACGAAAATTTACAAAAAGTTCGTAATTATATATTTTGCCGCGAATTGTCATCGTTTCGTTGCCGAGGAAGACCAAAAAAAAATATGTATTTTTAGGCCAATACGCGCGAGGCTTATTATCGAATGTGTATAAAAAAAAAGTGGTGTTTTCAAAAACACTTTTTGTTCGAATAATTTACACGTGTTTGCAGTGTAGTCATTGTGTTTCCATCGTCCTTCGACATATAACAACCGCGTGTGTAACAATATAACTTATTTGATATCCACTAGTTGTACTGCACAAACGAACGTGTTCCGTATAGAAGATATTTTTTTACGAAACTAATTTTATATATTATGTATAGGAGGATTATAAAATAATTCTACGATCGTTGCGAGATTGAAATCCATCAGAGTTGTTTTCTTAGCTCTAGATTAAATTCTGTGAAAAAAAAAATATATTATATAAATATATACACACGTCCTTCAATACGCGTATAATAAACATTTTATTTTTAGAAACGTTTTCGTTAGCAATGAATTCTATGAAAATTATTTACAATATTATAGCGCGTATACGCAGATGTATTTATTATATATATACTTATCATTAACGATAAAATTTTCTTTTTTATATTTTAATACAATTTTTCTGTTAATAAAATAGAATTTTTTTTCAAAAACAAATGGTTTTTCACGGTAGTGAAATTTCGAAAAAAAAAATATATGTATATAATA
This sequence comes from Chaetogeoica ovagalla, assembly GCA_032441825.1. Taxonomy (NCBI): domain Eukaryota; kingdom Metazoa; phylum Arthropoda; class Insecta; order Hemiptera; family Aphididae; genus Chaetogeoica; species Chaetogeoica ovagalla. The sequence goes on from CM063731.1 coordinate 1,962,013, forward strand.
CAAAATATTATGTAATATACAATGGATATCCAAGGAGAGACGCGTTGCGAATGTACGTATAAAATAATCTGGTTTTTTTCTCTCGCTATACTATATAATATTATTCTCGCTATATAATATTGTTCGTAGGTAAAAACGCGATTCTTTTAATAAATTATTATTATCGTCGCGGTAATTCTATATCGCGCGTTATATTATGTGCACTGTACCTATACGTAATTTATGATTTGTTGTTGTTATATTTTGCAGCGAAATTTCACGTAAAATATATATTTATATTTACTGATATAAATGCGTATACACAAGTGTGATGAAATTATTATTATTATTTTTTTTTCATCGACCGATCACTACAGACGATTATTATTCAAAGTTCCTATATTAAAAAAAAAGTTGCACGTATTATATAAGATTCGAATAATACAATAACTATTGTATATATATATATAATATATTGTTGATTGAATTCAAAGTGGATACGGCGAGTTGTTGTGCTCCGTCGAAAAACCAACGACAACTGTATAAAAACACGAAAAATTATTTTCCATATATTGAGTTACGATTATTCCGTTGTATCTTGGCTTCATATATTGTATTCAAATACGGGACGATGTACGTATAAGGATGCTTATTATTATTAATATCATTAAATGAAAAATACGCGTGTATAACGAAATTAACGATCGATGTCGTATATTTTACACAATCGCGTTACATGAAATCGAGAAAAAAAAAAATGAAAAATTTATTTGAGATTATAGACTGCAGTGGAAAACACGTGTTTATACGTATAATTTATATATAACATAATAATTGATAAACGCGTTGAATCTTGTTGAATAACACGAAGTGTATACTTATGTTAATATTATAATAATACATAAAACAATAATTTAACAAATTATACGGAAATGTTCGATTATAGTAATATATTTGATAAATGTTATCACTCTATGTGATAAAGTGTGTATAATACCAATCGATAACAGTCAACGCGTAGTTGTGTTTTATTGGTATATGTATAAATCTATTATTTTAAGACGTATTATATAGACGGGATAGTGTTTATATTTTAGCCAGTATTTTCGCTCTGCCAAAAACATCTGCACACAGACTTACGAATTTTCCTCTTGCCAAGTCTACCGAGTTTGATTAATAGATTAATGTTTCGAACGTCTATACCGAATGTATGATTTGACATTTTCACGCTCGATTCATATTCGTCTCCATAAAACACCGTGTCATTTAAAACTGTACCGCATATCGTATATGTAGGATCCTATTCAGCTATCAGTATTTCTGCGTTCCATATGGTTAGGAAAAAAAACAGTGCCTCATAATTTACAGGGCTGGAGGATTCGAAACGCGCTCTTACAAATATCTCGAAGTATTCAAAAATATGTTTAAAAAAAAAAACATTTTCTCAGCACGGGCGCTTATAATCCACTCGTTGAAATATCTAAAACGCGATTTGATTAGTTTTATGTAGAGAGGAGTACGTCGTTTTTGAAAACCGAGTGCTTGATATTATAAGGAAAGCAGCGTCCCGGAAATTCAAATGCAAAACGATCTTTTGATTCTTTCATGAAACGCGATCTTTTCTTGTTTAAATACTTTCTTTTTTTTTTTTGACGTTTACGATCAGCAGCAGCTCGTAGGCTTTTCGGCAGCTAAATGCGGGGATTTTTTTCGACAATAATTGTTATTTTTATATATAAATATATATATATATATTTTTTTTATTATTAAACGCGTAGTATTGAGCATAATATAATAATACTACGCGTTACGTTATTTTTCGCGTGTATATAAAAGACAGATTTCGTCAGTCAATTTTCGGCCAAAAATTTCTCTCTAAGTATATATATATAATATATAAATTTTTATTTTTCTCTTTTGTTACACACGCGCATTATATACGCGTAAATGTGGTCGTATTTATTCAAAAAAAAAAAAAAAACCAAAAAACAAAAACCAGTATATATTACAGAGTATTCTTTATATTATACGTTTACGGTGTGTATATGTACGTTAGTCGAAGACCAGACGCGACGTAAAACCGGATCCGACGAAACGATTCTCGTGTTCAAACCACACCACCACACACGATCAATGTGTATACGCGTGCGATAGTCGCCACCGTCGTCGTCGTCGTCGCCCGTTCGTCTCCAACGTATAAATAATATAATAATATACATTATAATAAATATTATATAAATAAATTCACGATTGAGACTACGACGACCAACCGACATGATTAAAATATTATTATTATTATTATTATTACTATCAATTGCGGTTTAAAATGAAAAGAAAAGAATTATTCGTCCGTATATTGTTGACGATAATAATATTATTTCGTCGCGATTAAATCGGCGTTGTACGCGTTGCGTACATAATAATGTTACGACCGGGCCGCCACGGATTTTATTATATCGTTAAAAAACTACTGAAACATCTTACCGAAAACGTTTTATATGCGTTGTTTTTATTTTATTTCGTCAACGATTTTTAATTTTATTTCGTTTACCTCGAAGAAGGTAAATATTTATTTAATTTAAGTCTCTATCAAAAAAAAAAAAACACACACAAACGTTTTCTTCCAATTTTCTCGTTCGTTTCGAATACGAGATTGTTTCAAACGGAGTAGTTAACCGCGACTAAAAAAAAAAAGAAATAATAATACAATTTGCTATACCGCCGCCGGAACGTAACGCGCGTGACGAGATCGTCCGAGCATTATCTCTCTTAAAATTTGCGTACAGAAAAAAAAATATATAAAAACAAACGCGTAATTGTAAAACCTACGATGTGTGCGCATAGCTTCCACCGCGATTCGTTCTGCATAATCTGTGTAGTAAAATAATAATAATAATAAATAGCGCTAAAACACACACACACGCGGCGGCACATAATAGAATATTTCATATTCGGAATTTGTTGACGCATAAAACTAAATTTTTTAACGTGCACCGTCGTTATTTCTTCCGTTATTCCTATTCGATTAACAATAATTAACATTATAATAAACGCTATAAAATATAGTGCACCATTATATATCACTGAAGACCCGACCGGCAGTGCGCGTACACACAGTAAATCGCGCGATCGAGATCCACGCGATCCGTAGTCGGTGCGTTTTTTCTTTATTATTATTTTATTTCATTATATATATATATGTAATATATTTCCACGTAGAAATCGAGAATATAAACGCTGGCGCGCAAATGGTCACAGTCATCGGAGACCGGATTCGCAACGGTATTTGGATCAAGGATGATGATGATACGCTCGCGTTTGGTATACGCTTGTGCGCATCTCGTATCGACGTTTCTATACGCTCGGAGTGAAGAAGAATATTGTACAGTAGTAAGGGCCCGTGTTATTATTATGTCCCGATGTGCCGAGGGTTTTCGACGGCGAAAACGCGATATATTTTATAATGTATACCTAGTCGTTTTTGCAGGAAAACCATATTTGGACGAAACAAATAAAAACAAAAAAAAAAAAAAATTGAACGATTTGGTTTAGATCTGCAGTTAATAAAATAAACAAAAAAATTAACGCGAAAAAAAGAAGTACATATAATATGTAATCGGGTCATATAACCCGTTTCGCGGGTTCGTCTACAACGCGTTTCAATTCCGCTCTCCACTTTTCATCAACTTACCGTACCGTCCGTAAACGTTTTTAACCCCGGCTAAGTAGTAGTATCCTTGCATAATTTTTCACTTCAGATATGATTCCCGGAGGGATCCTTAAATCCTTAAAATCCTTCATCACATTATATCCCGTTGTAGTTTTATGCGTGCTCATTCTGTGTGTATTGTATACCGTTCAGCCATTATCTTTCTCGTTCGTCGCCGGCCATTTTTCAAACGCTCCTGTGCAAAGCAATGTATTTTTTCCCCGTATTTTCGCCGATAACCCTGCGCGCGTCGTATATAAATACACAATCCGCGCACAAATGGTTTTCGTAAGATTCCAACTTTCTTTATTGCTCCGCTGATTTGTTCTTCGAGGCGCCAAAAATTTTCTTTTCTCGACGAAAATCTCGTCCGATTCTTTGTTTCACCCCTATCGTCTTTACTCTTTCCGTCTGCAGCCTCGCTGTTAATTGGTAATTCGCGCTAACAGTAAGATTTCTCTCTGAGTATGGAGTAGATGGTGTCGCGAGTTCACGGGCACACACCAATATTTATGAGCACGCATTCAGTTTGCACCGTCGTTATGATATTACAGCGATTAGACGTCTGCTTCGTCTGTTTACGATATAAAGTAAAAAAAAAAATAAAAAAATATTCCAAAATCTATATTTTACTGCGTGTAGCGTATTGGCCAATTCAATAGACATCCACCGCGCCCCATAGGATCGTTAATTATTGCTTTTGTTCTATATTTTGTCTCCTCGGATTCTGCAGAGGTATATAAGATTATGATCGCGTCATAAACGCTGTGCACGGTACGCGTCCGTCGAGTTATAGAATAATTATATAATATATATACATTATATAATATATATATATATATACAAATGTATAACATTTTATTGTCATGGAACTCCGTGGCCGCGCGATTACTTTTATTATCGCGAAAGACCGTATAAATATATTATATGAAGATCTCTATCTGTAACTCACGTGCCTATATTATTAGTATACATATGTATATATACATTATTATTATACATATGTACTTATGTGTATTTCTCTTTACCGTCGGTCTCCGAGTCGTTTTCATAATGTACAGCAGCGGACCGTAGAAATGTATGTTTTTTACTCGTGTACAATGAATATTATATAATATATATGAAAAAAAAAATAATAATAAAAGCATCGGTTAAAAACGCGCGATAACCCATTTTAATATTTTGAATTTATGTGAACGATCTAACGAATTAAAAAAGAAAAGTCGCTCTTAACGGCATCGGGCTCTGCAGTGCACTATTATAACGCGTATATATAATATTGTATTATATTCCGTAAAAATATTAACGAAATTCTTTCGCCCGCGTATAATAATAATAATAATAATACTTAATATACGCGTATCCGGCGCGCGTTGACGACAGACATGCGGCGGTGGATTTCGGGAGATTTTATTTAGAGTTTTTAGTGTTGTTCCTTTTTTCTTTTTGTAAAACCAGTTGACGAGTAAAATGTGTAGTCGTAAAAAAACACTCGTTTTTTTTTTAGGCCTACCAAAAACAAAAACGAAAAACTTTTATAATATAAAAATTATTATAATAAACGAGTCGTCGTCGTCGCACATATTATGTAGACAGACACGTGTGGCGTGTGCGTTGCGCGCGCGCGCGCGCAAGGTGTGAAGACCTAAACTAGTTCTCGTGAAAGACTTGAGAGTAATAAGTTGATATATATATAATGCAGGTGCTCCGCGTACATGTTATTATAACGTCTATATTCATATATATATATATATATATATATATATATATATATATATATATTAATAATATATATCATCTTACGACGGCGGACACAACTATTTAAGTCGTTCAGAAAAATAATAATAATAATATGACGTTTTCGTTTGTCGTCTCTTTCCTATATTATGTGCGTGTGTATATATATAAAATACACGCATCGTATAATAATGCTTAAAACATGTCTAAATGCGTTATATTATGGAAACACAGACGAATTATACTCTATACGTAGCGGTAAAATTATAATAATCTATTTACATAATATCGTATTATATTATCTAAATGCTCATACTTATAAACTACGTATTGTTTCATAGGAAATAAAAACCGGATCGTAAAATGCGTTTTCAAAAAGTCTATATTATTATATAAAAATATATCAATATAAGATCATATTATTATGACAAACAACAGCGCGTTGTATAAAACGACGTGTATTATACGACGCTCGATCACGATATTACACTATTAGTATATTCGAAATAAAATTTAATATTTAATATATATATATAAATCGTTGGATATACGTACGAAAATAATAATGGGCGGCACCGAAACACGATTAAAAACGAATATTTAATATACGAAATTTTAATACGAATTAATTTTCTTTAATTATACCCGTACTCACACTATACACGCAATAATATAGACCGGACGAGTGGTTATTACGTCTTTATATACGTCGTTTCGGTCTGTACAAACTGTATATTATATCGTCTTAATATTTTTCTATATATATATATATATATTATATATATTATATATATATATATAGAGCTGAGACGTAGGCGAATTTTTAACTCTCAATATCCATTTGTTTACACGTTTCGTGGCATTATATGTTTTTAACGCGCGTATTTCGAAAACAATTGACTCTCTTAAATTCTTCGTGTAGATTTGCAGATCTTCCGTATAATCGATTGTATTTATCCGCTACCGGACAACTGAATAATAATAATAATAATAATAATAATAATAATAATAATAATAATAATAATAATAATAATAATAATAATAATAATAATAATAATAAAAATAATAATAATAATAATAATAATAATAATAATAATAATAATAATAATAATAATAATAATAATAATAATAATAATAATAATAATAATAATAATAATAATAATAATAATAATAATAATAATAATAATAATAATAATAATAATAATAATAATAATAATAATAATAATAATAATAATAATAATAATAATAATAATAATAATAATAATAATAATAATAATAATAATAATAATAATAATAATAATAATAATAATAATAATAATAATAATAATAATAATAATAATAATAATAATAATAATGAGATCATTTTTCGCAAATGGTTTTTTTTCTATTTTTTTTTTTTTAACGCGGAGCAAAAATGTTTTTGTTCCAAAAAGTCGTTGTTATCGCGTATTTCTCCTGCGGCGTTTTCGTACAGCGAATGGCGCCTTGAAATCCACATTCGAAAGCCGTCAGATTTTTTGATTATTTTACGCAGCGATTGTTTATGGCTGATGTCGCGCTATTTAAGTAGTGTAAAGCGTGAGTTCTTGCAGGTATGAAGAGGCTGACGATTTTTTCCCGTATGACGTACACGTTATTTCAATTATATAGCAAAAATAAAAATTTTTAATAACAATTTTCGTTTTGTTTTTTCTTCAATTTGTTCGGCAAAGTGCGCGTCGTTCAGTCCATTTGAGTCCATACGTACGTTTGTTTTTACGCGTACAACTTTTTATTGATTTATTTCGTTTTCTATTTAGTTTTGAACGCGTATTTCACATCGTACGCGTTAACAGGATTTAAAAACGGTTTTTTCTTCTTCTCCGATATCGAACCGTTTATACAGAAGTCATAGATTTTCGACATATTTATTTCACGTGTAAAAGCGATACCTGCAGAACCGTTCGGAATCGTTTTTATTGAATGCGACGAGTTGCCTATCGTTAAACGATTTATAATTACAACGACCGAGACTGTTCGAGAAATCGTAAAAATATAGACAATTTCAGTGTAAAAAGAAATTCTTATATTGCGACAAATGTCGTGCTCCTCCTCGTTTTGTATTCTCTTTCTCTCTCTCTTCACTCGTCGGTCTCCGCCGAAACGTTACACGCTTTTATCGATAATTCTACACGCAGCAGCAGCATTGCAGGTTTTCGACGATCCGTCTCGATGCGGTGGTGCAGGGTGTCTGCATCACGCGCGTTCGTCCGTGACAAATCCGGTGTTCGCCGTGCGATTTACAAGCGCGATATTTAAATTCGTGTGCGACGCACCGGTTAGGTGTGTTGTGGGGGGGGGGGTTTTTTTTTTTATACTCGGACTCGTCCATCGCTATACGAAACGGCGGCGCCATTATTGCAATCGTCGCGGTCGATCGATTGGACGAGTGGTATGGAATTTGTTTGTTTTTTTTATACCGTCGTTGAAAAACACTAAGAGAAAAAAAAAACGTCTAACGCTTCGGATAACCAGAAATCGATCTCCGTGCCCGCGTATTAAATGCCATCCGTCAGTAAATTATACTTGTCTCGATCCGTTCGCGTTGATGTTACGATTAAAAACCGCGTATTCGGAAACGCGAAAAAATAAAATAGGAATTACGAAAAAACCCGGACGGAGTATTGAAAATATGCGTGTATTAGTGTGTTACGACTTTAACGCGAAATAATCTGATGTCTGATTATTATTATTTGAATTTCGCTTCTTGCGCGCGCTACAATTACGTCGTCGATAAAGTATTTTCCCACCCATTTTTCGAGTACACACTCTGTCGTTCACAACATGAGTGAGTCGTACGTATTCGAAACACGGAATGGTCTCGAGTAAATAGGTATTATTGGTTTTTCTTTCGAATAACCGCGAGGATTTTCGCACGGGAGGAGAGTGGGACGGGCGGCATATTTATTCGACAATTTTCGAAACATTCTACCGTGTAATTATCGTACTGTACCGTAACGCAGTGGCGAGAATCATCCGATTAGTTTTTATTTTTTTATTTTATTCTATATTGTACAACGATTTTCTCGATATAAAATAACGCGCGCATTGAAAACAATAAAACAATATTTTTATTCCAAAGAAACGTACAAGTACGATTTTGTAATTGGGAATTTTTTTTTGTTGTAAATATCCGTGTCACGGATGGTATTACACGACGCCGCGCCGCCGCCGAGTGCTCATCTTCTTCTTCTTTTTTTTTCTGCACTTTTTACGCGCGCCAGATAACGTCGATTTCCTCCCATTCGATGCTGTCTTCCGTGACTGGTAAATCGATACGGGAAGCGACGTACCTATTATTATTATTATTACTATTTCGCCGTGCTCTGTGCCGCCGCGACGGCGTCGGGGAAAAAAAAAATGAATTTTTATATAATAAAAATTAATCATTTCAATCGTATATATTTATTATATTGCGACGGAGTGAGTGGTAACGCGTATCAGTAACCGTATAGCGGTCGTATTTAAACGTTTGAACGGAAGTATAAAAATAACTTTACGTACGCTCGCGTATTAGAATTTCGTTAAAAAAAAAAAAAAAGATTATTTTTTTTTATATAATATTATATATATATATCGAAAATAATCGTTTTCATTTTGCCGACTATACTATACTATGTATTATTGTGTTATCATAGTCGAGTGCGAGCGCGGTCCGGAAAAAAAAAAATTATAATACGGAAAGGTGCACCTTACACCGGGCCGCGTTCGCCACCGTTGTCTTGATAACCCCCCGCGTGATAAGCGTTTTGAGCGTTGAGCGTTTCGCGCAGTTATCGCATATGGGGCCGGCGGACTATGCGCTCACGCGCGCGCGTCTTCTCGCCGCCGAACAACGCGCTGACCTATTCGATCACTCCGCTCTCTTCTTCTCTTTATGTATAAACATATTGTATTTATGCGTATACAATAAGCGATAAGAAAAAAAACCATCACGCGCTTTAGAGCGCGCGTGTGTTATAAATATAAAAAAAAATTACATTTATCTTTAAATTATTATTTCTAACGCGTTATTTCGTTTTACGGTTTACAGTTACTCTTCTGCACGGTACCGCCGCCGCCCGGACTTGTCCGTTTTGTGTCGCGGACGTCGATGACACCGTCGGGGCACACTCGGTCCGAGTAAAAAAACCGACGACGGTCCACAACGACTCGAGCGATCGTTTCGCGCGCCGCAAATTACTCTCGTAAAACGCGTCGCATTGGCAGCCCTGATGGGCGTGTTTGAAGACCTGGCCAATCAGAAACCCGGAATGCATTGGGTAAGTAACTCTGTTCAGCGTCCGACTTTGATATCGTAAGTCGTTCTCCAAAGACTATGCGTATTATATAACTCGCCGAGGATTCCGCACGCGGGCGCGCTCCGAAAATCTCTGAAATTCTCTACTCTCGTCGAATTTCACGGTCGAATCTCACGGTTCGCCGTTATCTCCTTCGTCGTAACCGAATTTCCATAGTATAACACGACCGTCGTTTTTTTTTTTTTTTGTGGACTTCATTTTATACAATCGATTTATAATAATATTATATTGTCGCGTTGTCCATTAGTTCTCCGATGAAATATCGTCGAACTTTCCCGCGCCGCGAATTTAACGGACGTAAAATGTTCGAGAGGAAAAAAACATACCTCTGTAGGCAGTGCTCGGATTGGGAGAATTAGGTGAGCTGTTGTGAACGTCGTCGTCGTCGTCGTCGTCGCTTCAATGCGCTTCAAAATCTATAATATTACTATAAATAGCCGGGAAAATTAAAAGAAAGTTTTTCCCCTAATATATTACGTGCGAGTTATATATTCGGTGAATGTTTCAAGTTCCTATGACCATTAGTTTCAAAAAATACGAAGAAATAACGATGCAAATCGATTTCACGTCGAAATCGAGTTTTTATGTAATTTTTGAAGGGATTTTCACGCGCTTTTTGAGAATATAAAAAAAAAATCAGCTCTTTGAAGTACCGCGACTACGTGTCATTTGCTGTCGAAAACAAACTACGACTTTGAAGATCCGAGCACTCCTATTCTGGTAGAATTTTCGAGTAGAGACGACATAAATAATAATAACAATAAAAAAAAAATTCACATCGTTGTGTAAAACCGCTCAGAATTTATAAATGAGTTCTCTACAAAGGAATTCACATCCATTCTGTGTCAATCACTATTTTCACATAGTACAAATCCCTTAAGTCTCCTCCCGCCCGTTCTAGTAAAAAAAATGGCGGAGAAGCTCTATATCATCTTACAGCAGCGCCACTCATCTCTCCTCCCTCAGTTCGAGTGCACCGCTTATAGGTTTTTGTTCGTCAATCGCGTTTTGCAAAATAATTATAAAACATATCTACGAACCGACTAGCGTTTCGTGAAAAGAGACGATATGGTTTTCCGCACAAGAGACAATAATAGCAGTGCAATAGACAATGATAAAAATAATTGCGTAAAATACCGCTCGTTCGTATTCATTCTCTTATCACTCACTCGGGTCCGCGCGGGCGTTGCAAACTTTCCGTTTCTTCTGTTTCTCTCTCTCTCTCTCTCTCTCTCTTTAAACAGCAGGACTTGCGCGCGCCACAGCTGACGTTTTCGTCCCTTTATGCAAACGCGCTGATTTCTCTAAGGGCTCAAAAGGAATATATCCTCCGCCGATTCGTATTTAAATCTTCGATTTCCTGCCGTCTCCGTCTTATATTGTATTCGACAAACGTTTCGTCGTCGTCGGTTTTCGTGCGCCCACGAGCTCGCGGTATAAATACGGTGTGTAGGTGTCGTGTGGAGTTCGCGCTTATTCTCCGAGTTTGTCAATTATTTAAATCCCTCGAAAACCGTATTGTGTGTATTATTGTAATATCGTTATTATTATTATTATTATGTCGGAGCAGAAGACCGCGGTTATAACAAACAACAAAATTCGCGTATCGTACACACACACACACACTGCGCAAATATACGCGTATATGAACGCGTAACGACATAATAAAATAAAATAAGAAAACGTGTATTGTGCGGCGGCGGTGAGAGATACGTACACGGAAAAATAAAACAGTTCAGTGTTCGGGACAAACAGACCGAGATAATGCGATTTCGCGGTTCCCGTAATCCTCCTGTTGTGTAGTCGTTCGAAATTCGAGTGGCTCTAAATTCATCACCCTCCGCGCGTGTATACCGCCGCACTGTACGCGGTACTGTTCGGTGCCCGGGGCACTGCATATACTACTGGTACGGTGTTTCACTTGCCGTCGTCGGCATTTTTTTCATTTTATACGTATAAACGAAACGGACGTTTTCGTACGTTCGAATTTTCAACGAAAAACCTACGAAAAAAAACAAGCGGTCGTTAAAACACTGACGAAACGTCTTCGTGCGGTTTTTTTTTTCGAGTGGACACGGGCAAGGGCGAATAATAATAAAAATAAAAATAAAGAAAAAACGAACGTCGTCGTGACTGCGGTATTTGACGGCTGCACCGGCGGCGACGGTTAAGTCCTCTTTTATTCGCGCGTAAGGGAAACGGACGGGCGTGGAAAAAAAAATTGAAAGTAGAAACGGTTACATATTATTTAGCCGCTGCTCGTCATCGGTCGAGTAAATAAAATAATAATAATAATAATAATAATAATAATAACGGGCTTCTCTCGTCAAACGGCAACGAACCGGCGGACGGACAAAAGGCGACCGAAATATAAATAAATAAATACAAAAAAAAAAAAACGTATCGCTCACGGACTGCCGACGACGACGTCCAAATTACTATAGTCAGCGCCATCCATTGTGTATACACACGTTCGATCGCCAAACGCGGAATATTATTAATGATTTATATACACCGCGTCGCATATACAATACCAAAATATAATAAATAACGACGATAATAATAATAATAATAATAATACGTAACGTGCAGCTTACGTATATAACTTCTTTATGCAATTTATATTATATACTCCGTGTGAACGGTGGCGAGAAAAACGAGAGATTTTTTTTTTTTTTATTTTTCTTTTCGATCTAATACAAAATCTATATCACCGATGATCCATTTAGGTTTCGACCGCGCCAGTGCTGACGATACGATTTTCACACTTTTCGATCGTTCCGACGACGACGAAATAGCGCCTGCAGACACCGAGCGGCTCGCGTAATAATGCGGCAGTGCGACCGGAAAGAACAAAAAAAAATTAAAAACGCTTTTATTAAAACGAAGTTTTTTTTAAACTCTATTTACCTTCGATAATACAAAAGTTGTCTGTTCTTACGGTATTGTTCGTACCATTGGAATTTCAAGAAAAATAACACACTATACGGCACAGTAAGAGGGACAGCGATGTTTCGCGGGTTTTAAAAAATAAATCGGTTAACAATTATAATAAAAAAATTTACTTTCTTAAACCCCGTCGTTTTAATGAATCATATAAATTCGTATGTGTGTAAAAAAAATTATTATTATTATTTTTTTTTTGACACTAACCGAATCCGCTTGTATACGGGAAACAAATTTTCACATTAAAATTGGCGTTTTAAACGATCATTCAAAACTGATTCAATTCGATAGTTTAATAGCGAATCCGTTACGAAGACTGGAACTAATTCGCGACGACACTGTCCGTATAGACTATATACGTGAAATTTTTTCACCCCGTTCGCTCAAATGTTTTCGAAAAAAAAAATGCCGTCGACGCGCAATTCGAAGTTCGAGAAACAAGAACATTATAATATATACTCGCGTGAATACATCTATAGGTACCGTTTAATTTATTCTACGATATAAATATTGCTGAATTGTTGATCTGTCGCGCATTATTCCGTATAAAGAAATCAGTTTTTGATCATACGATTTGTTTATTTTATTTTAGCTATAACCCTTTATCCGCGCGGCCCATCGTAATTCGAGCAGTCGAAAATATTTCACTATCCGAGTCAATAATAATAAAGTATTCAAATACAGGGTCGCACCCCTTTCCCGACAATTATCCAATAACGGTGTCCGAACGTCGTACTTTATCGTAAAACGATCGCACACGGGTACGATAATAAGAGAAAACAACGAATGACTGCAAAAACCGTATTATTTTACAGTAACGTATAATAGCGTTTATCAGGAACGAACGACCAGTAATGGGTTTGAGCGTAAACTCGCGTGAGCGGACTACTAATTGAATTAGTACCGGTGAAAAAAATAATAAATAAATAATAATTGAACGAGCACATACGAGTGTATAAGGGAGAACCAGGACGCTGGGCGGAATCGTTTGAAAGAATTCGAGAGTCATGGAGTTCAGACTTATAGTAGAAAGGAGAGAGGCTCGTCGAACGCAGCGAATTCGGGGCCGGGAAGCCGAGAAGAACGTTAAAATTGGTCTTGAATATCTGTCAGTATTAATCGAAAAATCGAACTCGTTAACGAGACACATTTCTTTTGAATCATAAATACTTATGCTAATAGAACGTATTAATTTTACTCTTATTTCCGTCATTTCTAACCCAACGTCCGGGCCGTTGCACGAGTGGCCACTGCGGCAGTGTACGCTGGTATTTTTTATAAGAAAATACAGAAAAAAATAAAATAAAATAAAGTCTCTGTTCATATCGTCGGTTTTATTGCCGCGCCGTAAACGTAAATAATAAACTGGTTTTATTATTATTATTATTATTGTGTGCGTGTGTGTGTGTGTGTGTGTGTAGAGACAAAGAGATGACAAAACAATTTTTTTCTCTTATTTTCCATAATAATAATTATTATTATTATTATATTGTTGCGCGGGGTCCTCTGTACTCCCTTCATGTGTATTTTTATCCCCGTGGTTGTGTGAAATTGCGGAGGGCGGTTATTGTGTTCTGGCGTTACAGGTGACCTTCGTGTGTGTGTGTGTTTTTTTTTTTTGATTTGTCATCTTAACGAGAGCTGTACTACACAGCAGACCCTAAGCGCCTGCAAAGACATCTGCAGTCCTTATACCCCGAACCCCGCCGTATTGGACCCGGTAGCAGCAGCAGCAGCAGCAGCAGCACAATAACCACTCGATAATAACACTCGTCGTCGACCTTTTTATCGCATTACACACATAATATTTCGTTACGTTTTACATCGAATGGATTATATATTTTTGTTCGTCTTTCTTTCCGTACAAGTATATTATATGTATAGTGTGAATTTATATGCGACGGAGAGCGATGAGAATGTTGATTTGGCGAATTCGGTAGCGCAACAATAATAGGTACCTATACACGAAAGTATTGTAATAACGAGGGACGCGAGCGTCGTATACTACGCGACACGGGCTCCTCGTGTGTTTACGAGAAGAGTGTTTTTGCTCGGAAAAATGACCATTGTCCCTTTTTTTTTTTTTCTCCCCTCAACTCTTCTCGATATACTTGACATCCGAGACGATGCACGTAACGTGCGCGCGTTCTACGTGTGAGGGCTCTCTGAAAGAATAATAATAATAATAATAATACTGTGCAAAGGGATTTCGTAAACAGAGAATATTATTTTTACCTCGTTTCGAATCCGACCACACCCCTGACACGAACTGCGACCGTGGAATCCCGTCTCGGGAGGTTTTTTTTTTTTAAATAATAATAATAATACGGTAGAAATTCGAATTCAGGCCGATTGTCGTCCGGAGATTGCTGGGGAGGTTTTTTTTTTAACAGTACGCCTGCTCAGACGACTACTATGAGAGAGACCACCGCGTTTAATTATTACGTTTAACAGATTACGAAAAAAATCATTTACGGGATTGAATTATTTACGCGTGGACAGAAAAACCGGTAATTTTTCAGCGCTTTCCGCGTTTTCGTCTCCCGCCGGGTCGCAAAACACTGTAGTTCACTGCGTTCGCACGACTCCCGTAGGAGAAATATACTGTTTACTCGTTCGTCTCTTCTCGTCTTCGGCCTCTTTTGGTCGTCAGTTATCAGTAATTCACGATTCCGCCGCGATGTGCGTAGAAAGTCGAATCTCGCGGGTTTCGGTCACTTTTTAAATTTCATAATTGTTGCAAGGAAAGGGGAAGCGGATTTCTTTACGGACGCATAATGACGACACTACAATTTCCAACGATATTTTAAAACTGCGTCTTAAATGTACGTACATTATAGTGCGTCAATAATGTCCGAGAAAATCAATCCGGTCCGTCGTTCGGATCATCGCGTTCACTTCTTACTGGGCAGCAGCAGCAGCAGCAGCAGCATTCGATCGGTCGAATTTCTCTCTTAACTACAGCGCCTCTGTCCGCGTGTCGTCATAAAAGCTAGCAAAAAAGAAAATTAAAAAAACAACGCGACCACTGAATAAATAATTACTCGTGCGGACGTAATATGACGCGCGTTTTTTTTTTTTGCATAAACATAAATAAGATCCTACTTCGAAATCTTGTTTTAGGTCGTGGATAGATTACACGAGCGCGTTGTGTACTTTCGGTAAAACGGGTTCCGACAAACTACTGTATACACAATAATTATTACTCTGTCGTCACACACGAATCGCCGCCGACCGCTGCGCGAATAACACACGAAAAACGTATTAAATTTAAAGAAAAAAAAAAGAAAAAACCTTCGAAAACGTACACAGATACTATTATTATTATTATTTTTATTATTATTACTCGTAATAAAGAAAAAAAGAAAAACGAGACGGTGTAAACAACGACTTAATCAGCCGATTAATAATCACTGAAGTAGTTTTTTTTTCTTATTTCATATGTTATTATCATCTACGTGGTACGATAACGATTCGTATATTGGCGAGACGTCGTAAAAAAAAAAAAGAGAAAAAAACGGCCCCCAAAACATTTTACCTCCTTAATCGCCACGCAGGCGCCTTTATAATAATAATAATTATTTGTTTTTTTTGTCACCTTTACTCGCGGAGTGTGGTTCCCGCCGAATACACCGCGTGCAATAGACTGTACAATACGGCAGGTGTATAAGAAAACGAAAATTAATAACAAAGTACGAAACTCGTGAATTTAACGAAAAAAAAAAACGAAAGCAGTTTCCTGCAGAAAGACGGTTTCCAAAAATTACGTCTTTCACGAATTGAATTTAGTACCTCAAAACCTATAATCGCTATATATAACCGAAAATTAAAAGAGATCTTTTGAAAACATTTTTTTTTTAACACAATAATATACGAATTACACGTTTGGCGAATACTTCGAGTTCTAAAATCACTATGAAACAACGGTAATGATCGAATGTTCACGCCGAAATCGCGTTTTGTACGTGATTTTTGAGTTTTTTTTAAGAGCCCTTTTGATTACGCACTTTTCTACTGGAAACAAAATACGAAGCACTCCTTCTGGTAGAATTTTTGAGTGAAAAAATAAAAGACGTGAAACCAATACTTGCCTCCTCGGCTCCGTTCAGAATCCAAAAAAAAAAAATTAATAAATATTTTACGCGTAAAACCTTCAATCACATAGCGCCTCGTATTATATTCAATTTACAATAACGATATAACACGCGGCGAATTCAATTGATTTTGTTTTACTCAGAACGAAGTAGAACGAGCGCCCGTCCGACCTGAAACGGTTTTTATTTTTTAACCATTTTTTTTTCGTCTCTCTCTGTTTCGCAGCAGCATGACCGCCACCACACCATGCTGGCCAATCCTTACGATCCGTCCAGAGACCTGAGCCCGAACCTGCCGACCACGTCGTGCCGCGGCCAAGAGTTGACCAACGTGTTCGCCGGCGGTCTGCACGGACAGTGTTGCGTGTTCAAATCCGAATTCGACGACGATTGTCCCACCGACTGTTGTAGTGGCGGCGGCGGCGGCGGTAATAAAGTGTCGCCGCCCGTTCCCGTGATGGGCGTCGCGGGCGACGATTACCGCGGCGGCCCGCTCGCCGTGCCCTGCACCAAACAGGAACGGGATCCGGCCGCCGTCGTCGGGCTCGGTTCGTCTCCTCCCGCCGTGCACCAGGGACACCGGTATCAGCACAACCACCACCACCACCACCACCATCACCACCACCAACACCACCAACACCAACACCAACAGCAGCAGCAACAACAGCAACAACATCTGCAACGGCACCAGCACGACATGCAGAACCATCAGTACGGCGGTTCTCCGGAACCGTCCTCGTCCCCGGGCATCATGTCGTCGTCGTACGGCGCGTACGACGAGTCGCCGCCGCCCGATAACGACGTGACCGCGGTCCGGTCGCCCAAACAGGAAGAACAGGAAGTGAACCTGTGCGACGGTTGCGGCCTGAAGATCCTGGACCGGTACTATCTGTTCGCCGTGGACAAACGATGGCACGCCACGTGTCTGCAGTGTTCCCAGTGTTCCCGGACGTTGGCCGCCGAAATCAAATGTTTCTACCGGGACGGCAACATATACTGCAAGACCGACTACCAAAGGTAAGGGACGATTTCGATGATTTCCCAGTCGAATTCCGTCGTTTATTATGATTCGACCCATATATCGGTCAAGTCGAAAGCCAACAAAATACTACTATAACTACTCGTGTTCGTTTATTTTCCTAGTACCGTTTGATTTCGATTAATGTATTTAATTTTTACGGGCGGGGGGGAGGAACAATAATTTATAGGTATATTTTTGTTCGCGTCGACGTACATAATTTTCGGCAATGTAATATCCGATATTTGTCCTATTCGTCCAAATAACTATTTGGTTTCTTAACGTTTTACTTCGCTCGTCAATCCTTAGCGTCGATATTCAATTTGTCTTGAGTGCCATTGAACAATAATAATAATAAATAATTATGGGTTTTTTTTTTGGGGAAAAAATTATATGTATATATTTGAATTTTACAAAAAAAAAAAAACCGTATCTATCCCGGATAATTTGTACGGTGTATAGGTTTCGTTTTCCGTTTCGTTGCGACTGTTTTTATGTTTCCGTGTGGCCGGACGACTTAGCGCGTTCTCGCCCGTGTGTCGTGTAATTATTCAACGTCTCTCGTCCATTCATATTCAAAAAAAAAAAAACCTTCTTCTGGAAGCAATTAAAAGCCGCGCTACGCAGAACTGTTGGACGCGTACGCCGCGGCGACTGGCATCGGACCAACAGCGCGTAGTCCAACAGCGCGCTTCGGAATACGCGCGCATACCTCATCGAAGTGGCTTGTGTAATGAGCACGTGCCTTCGTGATCGTCGGACTACTTCACCTCGCCCCACACGGGTGCTCGCCGCGAAGGCGGAAAATTGCAAATTATCATATTCTTCTTATTAGGAATTCTCCTTCGAGATAGCCGTTTAATTATACGTATAAGTCGCGGACGACAGACGAACCACGCGCGGGTAAACGCTATTTAAAATGAAAATTTAACGCGAGTACATCGTTTTTTTTTTTTTTATATATATATATAATTTCTTACAACGTGTAGCTGAGAATTTTCCTGAAAATCGGTTTTCGTTGATACGCATACGATATTTTTGTAGAAATTGCAACGCTCTATAAATATTACGTAATCGTTTAATTTTCAACAAACGTGATTTTCGACAAAAGAAAAAAATACACTTTTGTAAAAAACGTTTTTTTTTTTTTTTTTTTTTTAAATAGCGGCAAAGGATTTTCAAGATTTTTTCCGGTGTATAGTTGGAAGTTACGACATTGTATTAAAATTTTAAAACTTAAAACACATAATTTCACCTATTTTATGAATACGAAATACCTCAAAATCTATTTTAATTAAAAGAAATGTTTCGACAATTTTTTTGCCCCCCAATATAAAATTACGTATTCGGTGAGTATTTCGAGTTTCTGTAAAAAGTCATTGTTAGGCCCGGCATGAAGCTGGGAAAAAAATCGATTGTGTATTGATTAAACTATAATCGATTATTTATCGTTCTTGTATATAAGAGGAATTATTTTTATTAATTACGAGTTATTCTTGTTTTATTAATCGATTTATCCGTGGAAAATTCAAACGATTTTACTAAACATTTTACCGTAATAGTTTTTTTTTCCCATCTAAAGACCGTGGTGTTTTCTCAGCCAAATGTCCACTTTGGAAAATCGATGATCACGAACGATTGAAAACTGTTATACTTGAAAAATAAGAAATTTAAAGAACAAAAAAATAAAGAACCCAATTTTACACCAAAGTAGTACGAATGAAAGGAAATAATACGGACTTACATCTCATATCGTTATAATAGTAATAGTGCTTGGCTGTTCAGAGTTGTAGTTTCTCGACATTGAGTGCAATGATTGACGAAATGATAGTTCATTGATGGTGATAGATGAAAGCGCGAGTCTTCTCTTTTCCACGATGTCGAGTCGATTTCTCTTTTTTGTAACCATAATACAGATCAATCGCACAGCACTGAATGCTCGCGTTCGGCGATCTAGGAGAAAATCAATTTTTTTATTTTATTTTTTTTTTGTACACAACAATCCGGCGTAGTTGGCTCGAAGTAAAAAATTCTGTAAGATATCCTTTGAATACAATTTGCAGGCTTTCACCGAGAGTTCGGTGGGTTAGGTTAGGTTCTTCTCGGACTTCTCAGCGTTCACCTGGGTGAATAATATTTCAGTATATTCATGTTTAAGACAGAGAACGCACATTTAACCGTTCTGTAAATTATACCAATTTCGGAAATAAGCGCGCGCTTTTGTTAACACCAAACCAAAAGTCATCGCTCGTTTCGGAACTCGAATCAAAAAAATTATCCCACACTCCCAGCTCGTTTTGTTGCGAAAAATCGCCTCGGGTAGCTCGTCATCAAATCAAAAATGCCGTCTCGTTTGAAAGTCTTGCCGCCCGTGCAGGGAAATCGCTCATAACTAATGTCCCTGTTAAAGTCGGCCGTGGACGCGTAAAACGAAATATAAAATTATCGTCGGCAGTAATAGTGGCACGCATAAGTACCCACCACGGGCGTATTTATGGGGAAGCCGATGGGGCATCAACTTTACCCCCCCCCCCCGCCCGAAATGTCAGGACATTATTTTTATGCCTCATAGGACGTTATGTTTTTTACGGTTATAAAAATTACTACAACAACGTTAACACGACGACGGCGCGAGGGAAGTACCGCGGAAATTCACATTGAATTCCTAATAGTCGTTTTTAATAGGTTGAGAATTTTTTTCTCATTTTAAAATTTGATTTTGGATTGTAATTCAGAAACGACTCAACGACGATATTACTCAGTCTTAGTGTTATTATTTAAAAAAAAAAAAAAAAAAAAAACAATAAGTTAAAAATTAAAAAACTTTTATTTTTTTTGGAGGGGGAGGGGGTATGTTTTATATTTAAAAGACGTCTATGGACCCAGAAAATGTTAAGGACCTACGCTCTAATGCCCCACGCGTACACCAAAAGAGAGAAATCGTGTTAATCTTCCATACAGTCGTTTTCGTTTTAGTCGACTTAAGATCAATGCTTTAACCCCCCCCCTCCAAAAAAATAATATATATATTTAAATACGCTACCGATACAATACGATTACGAAATTATTATTGTAAAAAAAAAAAAAACCGAGTGTCTTTTTCAAATCGAATACGCGCGTGTTGTTTAACGCTAGTGAAAATATTGTTATTCGCACAATACTCCCGCGCGGTACGGCGTGTGCACGACTACGCGTGTGA
This sequence comes from Chaetogeoica ovagalla, assembly GCA_032441825.1. Lineage (NCBI taxonomy): Eukaryota > Metazoa > Arthropoda > Insecta > Hemiptera > Aphididae > Chaetogeoica > Chaetogeoica ovagalla. The sequence continues at coordinate 1,983,035 of CM063731.1, forward strand.
AATATTACTGTTACACACGTCGGCGGCGTGCCGTGTGCGCGTATATAATAGAGCTGCGTGCAGAGCAACAGTAGTGCAGAGGCGCGGCGTCCTCCGTATACGATTCGGCGGCGGCGTCAGCAATCGAACGACGCGGGGCCGTCGCGTCGATATCTTAATTATCACTTTGAGTTGTACGTCGACGGACGTCAGAGAGAGAGAAAGAGAAAAAAAAAAAGTCGGATTTCTTTTCTTTCTTTCCCCTCTTCTCTCTTTTTTTCTTTCTTTCTATAACCTCCCCGCTTGCGCGAAAGGTCACCGTCACCTGTAGTAGTCGCCGGGTAACCGCGCGCATTGTATTGCCGCGGCTGCGCTGCTACACAACAGTGTCCTGGGAACGTATACGCGTCTGTGTATAACGTTCGACGCAACGAAATTATTACGTCGACACGATACATATAAGCGCGGCGAAAATAAAATAAAATAAAAAAAAAGAAAAGAAATCCGAAAGAATAACTCGTCGGCGGCGGAAGAAAATCGCCCAATCATCGTACCCCACCCTCCTCTTCAACTCGCCACACACACACACCCACCGTCATCTCCCCTAACCCCCCCCCCATCACACTACAACGCACCGCGGTTAGTGTTTCTTCTTCACCGTCCGCATATCGTCGTCCGTCCGACGGGGTCGCAATAAGTCGTCGTTGTGCGCGTACGCACAGCTCTTATCGCGATCGTATCGCGCGCGCGCGCGGTAGACGTGACATAGCGGACGGACGCTGTCCGCTCGTCTATTGTATGCGTCTATCCGTGCGCCAGTCTCCTATCGTTACCGTCCTCCCTCCATGACATACCGTACAAACGGTCTTACTTACGGGTTTATGAGCTCTCTTATTCCTCCGTACGTTTTACAACCTCCCGGACGGGAAAATTAATATTTGAACCGGTGCACTTCGATCCCGCGCGACCGTATAAAATACGCTCAGAGACGGGGCATCTGACTGATCGTTTCGACGCTCACGTTTAACTTGATCGTCGTCAATGTTTTGTACGTTATCGACCGCAGTTTCATAAAATTTAACCGAGTGCCTACGGAATTCCGGTTAGCTTACAATTTTATTTTGCGCAGCGGCATAAATAAAACGTACGCATTATTACACTCTTGAAGTCGGTAAAAGCAATTTTGAAAGAAAAAATGTTTGATATTTTATCGCATTTTGGTTATTTGAGTATCATCGTGCTCGGAGAGTTTACCGGTAGCGATCGAGGCGATTTTCGTCACGAGCTGTATTTATGGTAATACAGTGTTGGAGACGCGCAAAAAAATATGCGCTAAAAAGCGAACGGATTTTCGTAGGGGAAAAAAATTCGCAATGGCGACGATAAATTTGGCCGGAATTGAAAAATCAATCGAATTGGTCATCGCGACTAATTTTAGAATCTCGCTGTCGTTATTATATAGTATGTCGTCGTAAAACCGGTTCGGTTCAGGCGCGCCGAAAACACGATATTATTTTCTTCGACAAAGTGCGAATTACGTTATTGTTACGAAATTATATCATATCGGTATCGTATTGTCGGTACAACTCGCGTGCACTTTGTCCGACGCGATTAAACGCGCGCGTTAAACAAACCTAAACCTATTGGAAATGTAAAATAACTTTTCGAACGAAAACAAAACGTTTTAATGCTATGTGCCGGACCGATCGAGTAGATTTTCCCCCCGCGGTCATCGATAATGTGAACAATACTTTGTTCGTATGATATCACGGTAAAGACGAGAGAGAGAGAGAGAGAGAGAGATTTGTTCGGTGCGCGCGCTAAAACGGACACCGGTGAGGGCACAGGGAGAGCGGTCCGCGTAACGAAACCGCCTGCCGTTCGCCGCGGCACAAGCGATAAACAATATTTTTATTTTTTTTAATACGATAGTAAAAATGAAAAATGAAAATACACGAAATGTCCCGTGCACGAACGCGCGGTGTGGTCTCGGCCGTGTTGTGTGTCAACGTGTTTTGTTTTTATAAACGCCGTAGTAACGGGTGTTAATATATTTGTTGTCGTCCTCTTTCTACTCCGGACTCGGCGGCAACCATAAAGTTCTCTTAGGGGTCGCGCGCCGCGGGAGTCGTCGTCTCAGTTTGCAGCGTTGGTAGGTAGGACGCGTCTCGAACGTGTGCTGTAGTACGTGACGCTATGCGCGGCGCGATGGGCGAGCGCGCGCACTTTACAGAAAAACAAAAAAAATGAAATGAAACGAAATAAAGACGCGCCCGGGCTATTTCCCGGGTGGAATAAAATTATCGTTTGTAATTAGATATTCACGTTTAAAACGTATTGTCTACCGCAATGATTATCATGGCACGCCGACGAATAAATAATAGGCACTGAAATAGTCGCCGATAAAATATATGTATATAGTTGTAATGTCGGTACAAACGCGGTGCGCAACTAATACATACGTTTTACGAGGAGCACTGGGCAAAACACTCGTTTAAAAAAAAATGCGCGCGCACACACACACGCTGAATTTCAAAGCCGTTGTAACAAATATAACGTATTTGTTTCTCAACGCGAGACTCCGACGTTATCATTCGTTTCGTTGCGGGATCATTACGGTTTCAGGTCTGACTGCAGATGGTCTACCGTCCGGAGTTGTGATGACGGGCGGCCCGTGACGACAGTTTTCACGATAGAACTGATAGAAAAAGAAAAAATTACTGATTTTCCAAAAAAAAATTATAGTTATTGGCTCAATTTTTACCTATCGAAAATAAAAAAAATCTCAAGTGTGACTATATAAAAAAATCCACCCTCCCCCGTGCGTATAATTTACTAATATATATATAATATTGCAGTGCTCTCGGAAAGTGAAATAATCGTCTTATTATTATTATTATATTATACAATGTCACCTACGGTTCGCGTCCAATATCATACCTGCGATATGATAGCGAGTTTGTTAAACAATACGAATAGAATAAAATGTATTATTATTATTAAAAAAATTAATTGTGTTTTAAGGTCCGGTAAAAGGATTTTACTTGAAACGAACAAAACCCGTTTGTAATGTTCGCCTGTAATGCGTATTGTATCGCGTTTATTTCGTTTCGTTCTCGTTTTTACGTAAAGAGCAATACGCGCCATGCGATTTACCGCGCAACGGAACGACGGACGGTCTTTGGTTTTTAGACTTCTAATGTGACTTGCGTGTAAGAGACAGCCCGTCTCGTAGCGTTACCCGGACACACTTGTTCACGTTCTCTGCCCCGAGTAAATCCACGCCGTTTCGTTCGTTCACCTAACCTCCAGCTCCAACGTTTTTTAACTCATCCAATCTAACTATACCCAACCTAAATTTTTTTTTTTTTTAAATAATTTTCCTACGCACTTTATCAATAACGATTGTTCTCGATAATTATTATTAAAAAAAATGTTTAAAAAAATAATAAATATTTGTTTTTATCATAATAGTTTCAATAGAATACACGCGTTGAAATATTCTATCGCAAGAGGTCGTTTTGCGTGTATGTGTTTATTTTTCCCGTTATCCGAATTTAATAACAATAATTTTAATAAAAACCCGTGTATACGTGCAAACAGCAGAACCGCTGTAGCAAAGGGCAGAATAAACACAAGCAGACATTCGACACTCTCTCTCTCTCTTTCTAACACAAAACACACACGTATTATTATTATTATTATTATTATTATTATTTATAATACGTACTGGCGCGAGTACGTTATTGCGCATTGTGTCCGCGATGACTAGGCAACAACACACATGCAGTGTCTCTGTAGTAGTATCCTTTCGCCATCCGATAGTCGGGCAACCGTGATCGGAGTTGATTATGCACATTCACATACGTAATGTATGTAATATAAATACGAATAACGGACGATAGAATAGCCGCGTACAACAAACGCGTATTGTAACGCGCACATACGAATAATAATAATAATAATAATAAAAAAACTTTTTGGCGGTTAAATTCGAAAAAGAAATTTAAAAAAACGTTTTTATTATTATTGTTGTTGTGAAAACGGTATTCGAAAAATATCGAATTATAATATAGTTTACAACGTATTTGACCGTAGCGTGTAAAATATTGTTTGTTTTTTAATAGACCGCGAACAAACCGGTTACGTACGTGACACCAATTATTATAATTATTAATACGCTCCGCAATGATAATTGCGAAAAATGTAATGCGCGAATACCTATTGGAAAACGAGAGAGTGAGAGAGAGAGAGAGAAAACCACCTCTCTTATTGCCGTGTCATCGGTCAATACTCGTCGTATGTCGGATCGGCGCGCAAAGTAATCCGCGATGAAAATATTTGCGTTATAATTTATTTATCATTAGCCGACGGTCGAATACTATTTACATAAATATTATGAATATACCGCATTTTTTTTTCTCTCTGCTCGTCAAGTGTTTAAAGTCAGTTTTCTATATATTTTTCATTTCGATTTCGTACAAAAAAACAGTAATAATCCGAACGCGGTTTAACGAGTCACACATATTCCGATTACACCGTCTCGGCGACGTCTTTTTAGATGATGATAATAATAATAATAATAACAATAAGTATTACACGCGTGGGTATAGGCCGAGGTAAACATTTAAATCACATCAAACGTGTAAACGTTTCTGAAATTAGTAAAACACCGTTACACAATATTCTTCTATTCTCGGTTTCCATTGAACACTATATTCGAGTTGATCGTTCGATGTGAAGCTGCAATACTTTATGGTAATGTAACCGATTTCTGTGGCGAACGGATTTTCGAAAATTTTCCGCTGTACATTTTAAAACGTATCCCGCCGCGCAGAATAACGACTTTAACGGGAAAAATCGAATTGCGAATTCGTCGTTTCGGATTATTGGGACTCGCTGATTGCTTTGATTCGAGATCGAAACACCAGTCGGCTTGACCTGGGCCGTAGGTTGGACACCCCCGTTCTAACGAGTATATTACGATCTGTTTTCGATGCGTTTTCCTCGTTAACGTTTCGTGTGTACACCAAAAAGACTATTTTCTACAGCGTAATATAGAATTATGCGTATAGAGAAAAACGAGTAAAAAAAAAAATCGTTTAATTCGTTGGCGTCGCAGTGCACACCGCGCGAGTTATTTTTTTTCAAAACTTAAAAGCAGTGTTCATAACGAGCGTGTAAATAAAATCGAGCGTATATTGTACAGTCCGCGTCGTACGGCGGAGCGACGAAATTCCATATAAACCACCAGCTGTACCGGTGATTTGCGCGTATTAAAATTTGCCTGTTATTTATACAATATACTTTCCGAGATGACTTTGAGTTTTGTTTTATTTTATTCGTTTGTGGATTATACATTACGCGTGTGACCACAATCGTATATTTAAATGAAAAAATAAAATAAATAAATAAACTACGTCGAATCGACAATATATATCGTAGTTTATGTTTTCGGACAACATTATGGTACTCGAGTGACCGTTGACAAAAAAAAAAACACTTTTTTTTTTTTCGTTTTTTCTAATATAAAACGTGCTCTATTAGTGGTTTTAATTCAAACGACTAGTGGCGCGACGTTGGATACAAAATTGAAAAAATGATTATTATTTATTCGAAACGCGGGAAGTCATTTATTCATTCGTGCTTTCGAATTACACGGAATTTCGTATATAATTATTATATTAGCCGGATAACGTTTAAGTCGTATTATATACGTAGCTCTAAGCTCACTATATTATAACCATAAAGTGTTGCGTGGCTGATATCGTGTACGATATTTTTTACAAACCAAACGTTTTGTCAACAAATCAAATAAAATAAAAACCAGAATAATTTTGAAACTTTTATTGTACTATATATAAAATAATAACGCACACTGCAGTCTCCTAATATACGTTTTTATACGTTATTCCGGCGAAATAATTTTGTATTTGCAAAGAACACCGTCGTCCTTCGGGCCGGAACGAAACGAAAAAGAACCATATAATATCGCTGCGGAGAAATCCTTTGATGATAGCTACACCGGCCGCACCACACATATGCGTCTTTCGGTAGCTGTACGGCTACGACGACATGGTTAGTATATATATATATATATATATATATATATATATATATACGGACACGTGTAAACGACGGTCCAGAATCGTCTCGTTATTCTCGCGGGGGCGCGTGTGATTTATGATCTTTCGCTCGCGCATACGACACTTATTTTATCTTAAGCGCAATGTGTGTGTGTGTGTGTGTGTTCGTCAGAGAAACTCGCGCAAAAATACTCGTGTTTTTTTTCTTTTCCTTTTCCTTTTTTTTTTGCCGTCCGACGACGACGACGACGAACTGTTTTACTGTTTGACGATTTACAGAAGCGTGCGCGTTTCTGGACGCGTCGTATTATTATTACTATTATGATATATATATTTAACGTTATAATAATAATAATAATAATATACGTACGATTTACGATACGGTGTCCCGAACACATGCGCAAACCACTGCGGTAGCACATGACATAATACGCGGCGACGTCTGCAGAAGAAACACCATCGAGATGGCTTGTCCCCGGGCTGCGCGAATTGTGTGGTCGCCTGCTGTATAACATATATTATATACTACACACCGACTACACAATATAATATTTTATACGCGGCGCGTAACGAGTAGTCTCGTTTTCTTTATCGCCGAGACCACATGTGCGTTGTTATTCCATAGGACTGTGCTCGTCGTGCGTGTAAAGCGCAGGATCTGTGATGCCACGTGAACGCAGTTATGTGAAAACCGTCTGTACTATTCGTTTCTTGTCTACCCCCTTTTCGGCCAGTAGGATAAAAAAAAAAAATAATAATAATAACAAAAACGTAAACATAACGCGGGGGGAGGGGGAGTTTTAGAATTTCGTTACGGATTCTGAGCGGTAAATACGCTCTTTATATTATTATACTCCGTCGGGAAATTTAACGTCGCGTTGTTCAATGCGAGATGTGTGTGTGTGTGAAGGTAACGATGCGGGACAACTATTCGCCAATAATAACTCTTCTACCCCTTTTGCGGTACACTCGAATTGCTCGGCTTTTTTTTTTTTTTGCATATTCGCTAGAAACGGTCAAACATTTTTTGAAAAATTTTTTTTTTTCAAATAGCTAAATCTTACATAAATAACTCTGCGAGAGCTCTTGTTTCGGTAGTATTATAGTCGAAAATTCGTACGCAGAAAAAATTAACGCCACCGTGTTCCGCCTAAAATGAAAAAAAGCCCCTCCGACTGTCTCATTCGAATGAAAAGGTCAAAGGAAATTTACCGATTTGACGATTTCCGAGAGAACGTTTAGACGCGTTTTTCTTCGTCTTAGTCGCCGCAGCAGATAAATAGAATGATTTCCCGCGAGTCCGTCTGAAAAACGCCGCGGTATTTAAATTTTCGAATTTTCTCCGTCGCATTTCACGGTCTTCACTCGGACCGTTCGTCATATAAATCCCTTTGTAAAACCGGCTAAACATATATTAGCCTTTACTGTAATGGAGTGCGGTGGTACTCGCGAACAAATTCGCTTCCATTGGTCTTTTCGGACCGCTCCACGGCGGCGTACCGTTTTCGTGTGTGCGCGGCCGACGGGCCCGACACCCTGGGCCGTACGATCTCGTGATTTTTATTTATTTTTGTGTTTTATAAAATTCCGAATCGTGCGACGAGAAACGCAACTATACGTACGAGTACACTAAAGCGTATATTATATTTTACGTACAATAATATCCGAGACCGTAATCGGACACGCGCGCGCGATATATTTATTTGTACACACACATTTATAGGCGGCGAGAAACCCCCCGTGGAACGCGCGCGCCCAATTCTTAAAAGCGTTTTTTTTTTTTTTTTTTTGATCTCTTCGAGGAGAGAGAGAGGCGCTCGCCGACTGAATTTTAAATCCGTATGACGCTGTTTTTTTTTTTTTGTTTTGTTTTAACGTGCCGCAATCAGAGGAGATGCGCGCGGAAAACTATATATATATAATATACACGAAACGATATTATTATAAAACAGACGCCCTCCCGTCGAGATCGCGTTTATTTAGAGCTGATGCTGTACGCGCGCGTTCTCCTCTCCTCATCCCGTATATTCTCGCGGCGATACGATCTGGAACGCGTGCCGCCGCCCCCGACGCCGGTGTAATATACGAGCCGCTCCTTTTGCCGTCCGTCGTGCAACGCAACACGAGTAAGACGTGGAGAAGGAGGTACTACGCGCTATATAGCGCGGATTTCTTTATTTTTTTTCTCTCCCAAACACACGCGGTAAAATCGTTTCAACGCTCCATTGTCCGAGCCCCCGCAATAGTAATAATAATAATAATAATACGAAGTAGTAATCCTGGATGATGAGGGGGTGAAGTGTTGGGGGCACGGATGATTTTCGTGTCGTTTATTATATTTCGTGCGAGTTTTTGGCGCGTAACCGGCTGCGTGCGTGCGACACAGCTGCTTGGCAAACGGCGACGACGTTTCGATTTCCACCGATAACCGATAATACTCGTAATAAAATATTCGTATTATAATAAGGCGTCACGCGATTTCATTTTTCTTTTATTTTTTTTTTTTTTGTTTGTTCTCTTGTCGTATTAAAAATATATTACGCATTAGTAGGAGTGATACGCGCGAAATGGTACAGGTGTGTTATTCACTGTAAACGCGAACAAAATATTTACGTTTAACAGTAATTTTTTATATATACGCGTTACGGTTATCATCTCGTATTGATACGCTGATATATCACACACAAACTACTTAGAGAAATGATAAAAACACAATACGAAATCGTATCGTTCCGCAGATTGCTAAGCCCGTATTGGCTTTTTGAATAATACAATATATAATAACGCGATTTTAAGATTTTTTTTTTTTTGTAGTCTCGGTAAAGTGCTGATGTATATTTTACGACGTTTGTCGAACACCCGAGAACGGTTACTGCAGTATACGTGTATATATAAAATAGTGCAATTATTTTTACAGGAGTCGATATTCATATACGTGTTCATTAAACGGTTTTTTTTCTTTTTCACAATGAACGTTGAATTAAACAGTCATTTAATATATATATATATATGCTTAGTGATTTATTTTTTTAACTATTATAACGGGACGCGAGATAATATTTTTATATTATATTTAAATCAATTATTCTTGACGCGAAAAACCGTTTTTTTTTTGTGTGTTACGTTTTAATCGCAAGTTCTACCGTATGTGACGAAATGGTCCATGAAAGAAATGTACAGTTTCCATTACAGTATAAATCGATCTTAAAATAATTATTTATAGTAATAATAGTAAGGAGAAAAAGATAATATCCGAAATTAGAAATAATAGATTTTCAAAAAAAATAATTTAGTGCTTATGTGCAGGATGTCGCTTAATTTTTTAAAAAGATTTTTTTTTACGCGCACATATATATATATATATTTACGAGTATATTGCAAATTCACGCGTATTCGCTGTAAATGTCAAGATTCAAGGACCGTTATGTTGGTAATTTTCTTTTTTCGTGTTGCTATTAAAAACTCTGAAGAAAATAGTTTTTCTTCTAATTTTTGCAATGGTCGTTTTGAATTGCTCATAAGGAAACAGTTACTGAGAAAATGGAAGAACGAGTTTCAAATGAAGCGTATACCGCGTATATGATTTGCTTAGATCATTGGAACGTTTATTCCTGTCGACTATTTTTTATTGTATACGCGCAACAAAAATAAATATCCTTTTAAAATCCCCGCAACAGCGTCAATTTACTTCGTTCAGAATCTAAAAAAAAAAACGAGTTTTATGCTATTGTAAAACGTTTTTCGAACGAGTAGACAGTACACGCACACGCTAATGTAGTGGTTTATTTCTAAACGCGTACACGCGGAATGCGCGCATAATAATTATATCGAATAATTTTTTGTAATGATGTCAATAACGGCTAGCCACGTACGTTATCGTATAATTTCGTTTACGAACATAAAATCGTTGATAATGCGTATAATAAAATAGGAGTATATACGAGAATTTAAAAAAAAAAAAATTTTCTGTATACGTAACGTCTCGGACGACCAGCGGCTGTTAAAAATCGTCGTTTACAATACGTTTAAACGTATTATTATGAACACACTGCGCGGACACGATTATTTGGTTTTGAAACATTTCTTCGCTTTTTCGATAAACTTGAAAGTGACAATTAACGAATTTGATGAATTTCGATACACATACACAGTGTATTATGGATAAAAAAATATAATATATACGTGTAATAATAATATAAAAACTAGGTGAACTAGCGCTGGTGTTTGCAGGCGTATACGGACGGCGCGCGCGTACGATGCGTACCATATTATAGAGTGCCTTACAGAAACGTTTTTATACCGCTGCACACACATATTTATTATATTCTTTCGTTACGGTAAATAACTCGCGTATTTTTTTTATACATATATAAATATACGTAGTTTTGTGCGCGTATGTGCGTGTTTTTTTTTTTAGAAGGAAAATAAAAATTGTTTTTTTTTTTTATAATATATTTATATACTGTTTTTTTTCTCTCTTATTAATAACACCGTGGTATGTGATATGCTCACGCATATACGTGTGAATATCTCGTTGATGTTATCTGTTGTGACGGGGATAGTTATGTAAAGATAATGGGGCACTCGCGAGTCATCGAGACGGAAGAGTGCGAGAGAAGTATGTATGTGCCAGTGCGTATACATAAATATATACGAGCTACTACTATTACTGTATTATATATGTACGCTACTTTGTTATATAGTAATAATAATAATACGGTGTGTGTATATTATATACGCGCGCGCGCGCGCGCGTGGACTTAAAAGACGATTTTTTTTTTTCGAAACCGCACTCTCGGGTATAGATGCGATAATTTTTTATTTTTCGTTCGTGTAACGTACACTTACGCCGCGGATAATTAACGCCGGTTCGTAATAACACGTCCAGGGAACAATGCTTTTCTTTCTATATACATACGCGTTTATTCCGTTCGTAATAACTCGCGTAGAGTAGTAGTCGGTTAATTTTTATTTTTTATTTTTTTCGTAATTCATGCTATAAGTGTATACGCTCTCGCTGCGGTGGCGCCAAAAAATATAATAAAAAATATTTCGTCTCGAGAAAACGGAGCGAACGTCGCGTGTCCATTCTCGTTCCCTCGGTAGCCGTGTCACGTAGTGGAAAAAAAAATTCGTAGGTATACTTTACACCAATGGTTCCTAAACTTTTTTTTTTTTATATATACATCATAAACAACGTGCCGATTTTATTTTTCTATTTTCCGTAGATTTCCTATTAATACGGAACATTTTTACAAAGCGATCAGCTCGTTTCTAACGGCTTACAACGGAGCAGCTACTCACTTGCGCGAACAATGAAAAAAAAGTGTGAGAATTTTAAAATAAATTAAATCAAATTAAATTTTTTAAATCGGCGAGACCAATTTCTTACACAAAATAAAAATGGTACAAAATAATTTATTTTCTAGAAAATCGTATTATAATTTTAACGAGGTGCGCGCGTTTTCGGGACTTAATACAACACTTGTTGAATTAAGTCGGACCTCTATATTTACATTTAAATAATTTATTTTTTCTCGCTGTCACGAAGAACCCCCCTTGACCATTATGAAAACCCACGCTTTACGCTTTTAATTTTAAGACTTTTATTAATTTAATTATACGCACTGAGAAATATTATTGCGCTCGCCGTGTTCAACTAGGAATCGTTTTGGAAAATATTATTCGTATATGTTTTTATATGACCTTTTTAACCGGCGAAAACCGCGCGAGGTTATATCGCGCGGTTTTGCCGCGACGACCGCGCGATGTCATTGCAAGCGCTCCAGCAACCCGTTTTCGCGGTTATTAAAACGTTTCTTCTGCTCGCCGTTCGTATCCGCGGAGAATCGCACGCCGATTTCCATACGCGAATCCAACGAGTATTATTTTATTACAGTGTGTGTGTGTGTGTGTGTGTCACGGACACGTGAGACGAGTCTCGATGAATTACTACAAGAGTAGTTATAATTATGCGTTCGTCAGATATCCGCGAGACATCATTTTACCACCAGTGTTGCTGCAGTAGTTCACGGTCCCGCGTCAATCCGACCCGAACGGTTCCTGCGGTAACCGCCCGGCGTTGCGACGCGAACAGTCGCGCGGATCGGTTTTCGTGTCACCGCGATACGAATATTATTCCGGTGTATTATAATAATAATAATAATAATAATAATAATAATAATAATAATAATAATAAATAGTGTTCGAGTAGGTGTTTAAACGTAGTTTTACAGTTAATGGTGATCACAGGCGCCGACTTAGTTTCTTTTTTTCTAACGGAAATTCACTGGAATTCGGCCGTAACGTTTGTTTAACGAAAAAAAAAAAAAAAAAAAATCTCCGAAAAAACACTATTCGTATCGATTTTCTACTAATCTAACTATTCGCATACAGACAGAGTCTATCCGCGTGCTAAATCAGAATGTATTCGTATCGTTTTAGTGATTTAGTTTTATAATAATAATAATAATAATTAAAAAACAATCTAACAGTTTTGATTCTTTGGCCGTCAAACGTACAACGTCAATACGTTTTTTTTCACACGCATAGTAGCCAAACGACCCGATTTTTTCCAGATCGATCTCTTATAGATCGTTCTTTTTACATAACATTATAAACGCGCGGTGACGACGATAATATGATCCCGTAGCACCGTAGTTTTGTAGATCGCTCAGCGTTCAAGCGCGGCAATCAATTTTTACCGCGCCCACGAATTAATTTTGAACGTCTAAAACGCATTGTATGGTTTTCAAACGAATGGGATGTGACGATCGATATGGCGCGCGTTTTATTTATTTTTTTTTTCTATAAAAATCACGGGAAATCGTAAACTGTAAGGATTGCACACTTAAACGTTGCGGGGAAACATTTTCTCTATCATTTAGCGTGCTGCTGCGGAATTTTGACGGACCACTCGCCGCGCGGTTTTATCGGCGCGCACAGAACAGTCGATACGCACATCCATCGCCGCAAACGAATCGTCGTGGACCGTATAAACAACAACAATTGTCACCGATTTTCATCTCGATCGTCGTCGGATACACGAGAATAGATTTCGGTGTCGCACCGTGTTTAATCGTAACTTTTTTTTACACCGTTTACGTAACAGCGTTATTTTAGAAGACCGAAAACGACCGAGACATTTCCCCCAATATGACGTCAATATCGTCGCGTAATTTACCAATAGTTTTTCCACACGCGCAGTTATCCAATGCTCGTCGTCGAACGAAAACATTATTCGTAAACGTTATAATATTATTATTTATTTATTTATTTTTTTTTTTTGTACGTAACGATTTTCGGCGTACATTGTTTCACGTAAATATTTTCAACGCCGACGTGTTTATAACGCACCGGTTTTGCGGTCGGACCAAGGTTAGGTCTGTCCCCCCGGCCGCACAACCGCGAGCACGCCGAGTAGCTCCGATCGCGCGCGATAAAAAAAAAAAAAAAAAAACGCGCGCGCACACACTATATATATATAATATTATAACCGAGGACGTATTGTAACACCGTGTACTTATGCGAAAGAGCAGAAGAAGAAAACGGAGACGGGGGGGAAAGCAACGAATACACGCGAAAAACGGACTCCCAATGTCGTCGTCGATACGTCGGCCAATCGGTGAACCGCATCGGTGGTATTCCGGCGGAGCGTTTTGAACGCGCGTGTGCAATAATGTTGACGTTACGGTGGAAATCGTAGCGGAAAATCGCCAGGCCGCGGCGACGGGTGGCCGGCCGGCCGCACACGTCGCGGATGTTGTCCCACTGCACCGTCGACGGGAGCGGGACACCCGGGACGGTTCGCGTAGTGTGCGGCGGCGTGGTGCGCGCGTGCACCGTTCTCGTACTTTTTTTTTATTATTATTATTATACAAATCGTGTTTGTAAAAACGATAACGCGGCGGCTGCACACGAACGCGTATCGTTTTTTCTCCTCGCGTTCTATCGGGCTCGTATTCTCGCGGTGTATTCGTGGATTTCTTTTTTTTTTCGCTTCCTTTTAGTCATTATTCGTATATAGAGGTCTTTTGTTTAAATAGTGACGCGCGTGCGGCGGGGATCACGGAGGAAACGCGCCGGGCTGAAATTAGGAATGTGTCGCGTGGCGTATACGCGTACATCGTGTGGTTTTATTTAATCGCGATAAAAGAAAAAAAAATATAGAAAAAAAAATTATTATTATTATTATTATCGTACACGTATTACAGCGTGACGTTAACTGCGCAAACGCCGCGGGCGATTGGCCAAAAATTTCATCTATATCAGTCGATTTCGGCGGTCACGATGTGGCGCCGCCGAGTGCGTCTGCCGAGTGAAGCGATGGTGGCTTTAACTTCTTTTTCGGAGGATGGCAGGTGGATGGGCGAGCTTCAAAGGTCGTTATAATAATGCATTGAGGGTGAATAATGAGTTAACGAGTGGTGTCTATTCACTGTCTACTACCTCAACGTACACAAGATTTTATATATCATAATACGTCATTCCAAATGTTATGAAATCGCAATGAGAGATACAGTCCGACGCCTCCCTAACTCTATCGTAATATAACAAATGATCTTTTTCTCGTTTGTGCTTATTTCCAATCCGCTCCTCTGATTAGAGCCCCCTAAAAATTCAACCAGATTTCCTTATATGTGTGGGTGGGGTTAAATAAATAATTTGATTTCGTTTCACTTAAATGTATAAAAGTCGGCGCCACTGGACCGTCGCTAACGCACGCGCGTGTAATCCGAAATTCGTTTTTTTCAAAATTCACGATTCTTATAAAATTATACCGCCAGAGGTTTTAAACATTTTTTTTTTACACACGCGCGCAAACGGATTCGCACTTTTCGAATATTTTCAAAATAAAAAAAATGTTTCCTCCCCACGGATAAACGAAATAATTTTTACGGGGTATGAGATAAGCGTACCGTGGCGATTTGTATTCGGTAAGGAAAGGAAAAATCGTTTTTCTTTTCTTTCTTAAATTTCTTAGTCGAATACGCGCTCGTTTTATTGTTTTTCTTCAAATACTTCTCGTTTACGTCACGTTTGATTTCCCTGGCCTATAAGGATGTTCGGACGGTTGAAATTTGTTCTAAAATTGAGTTGTTCTCTTTATTGCGACTGAAAATCCATTTGATACGAAACGGGGGAAATGGCGTTTTATGATGTTTCACAAGAGTTTTGAAACGGCCGCGGTGGATCTCCGTTCAAACGTTTACGATTGAAAATGTATATTTCAACGAATAATATTATAATAAAATAATTCATTTTTAGCTCGTCTTTCAATGCGATAAGTTTCACAGTTTTGGAACGTCTGATTTTTTTAATGTTTGTATCGAAGGAATTTCGACATTTTTTCGTGTATAGTCGAAAAGCGCGTATTTGTCGATTTTATATGCTATTTACACTTAATACTAATAAAAAAAAAAAAATATTATTATTATTATTTTATTTAATATTATCTTTTATATAGAGAATTTAGATATTTATTTGAAAAAAAAACTCGTAGCGTAGAAAAATATTTAAATATTAAACTATATATGAATATGATAAAATGAATATATATATATATATATATATATATATATATTATTAACGCGTATACCGATATAATAATGGATTAATTATGCTGCAAACGTTTTCTCCGATACAATTTTTTTTTTAAATTAAATATCATTTTATTACAATTTCTGCCTGGTATCAATTTGAATAATAATAATAATAATAATAATAATAATAATAATAATAATAATAATAATAATAATACGTTTTCTAATGTTAACTGTAAAATTTTTTACTTATTTTGTTTCAACGATTAATATTTTATTATATTACTATATATATATATGAATATGATACGTCGAACTGTCGAAGGAGAATTACTGCAGAAGCGGGAGCTCGATAAAACGATGAAAAAAAAAATTGTACAGATTGGTCAACAACACCAATATATACGCTTATAAAGCTGTCCGTCGTGTTGTTCGCGCTTATGAGATGGATTTTTTTCCCCGCAAAACGATAAGTGAAACGTATATCGCGTGGATTGTACACTTGACTTTATGAATAATAAAAAAAAATAATAATAGTTAAATTATGTAAGAAAAAAATTTTAAAAAAGGAATAGCGAATTGATCGCGTACAAATTCGTTTTCCCATCTGAGCTCGGTTAATGAAGATCGAGCCGGAAATACATTAATTATTATAAGCGTTTTGTGTTTCTCCGCAGGCGCGCATTTAAAACAATTATTCGATTTTTATATTCTCAGCGGCGGCGTCGGCGGCGTTGAGTCGTGTCCGGACGAACATTACTAATTTTTTGCGACCCCCCCCCTCCGTTTACTATAACGGCGAACAGTCTTATTCCAAATCCGGTACTTCGTTGAAAAGAAAAAAGAAAAAACAGTTTATTTCGCGAACAGAATATGTATTGATAATATACGACGTAAAGAGATTTTATGTTAATTTTTTTCATCGCAATTAGTCGTATATTACGCGGTGTCGAAATATTATATTATTTTTTTTTTCGTCTTTTTTCGACGGTTCCGAGCCGTGCGATTTTCGTATTATCGACGATATTTTCTCTCTCTCTCGTTTGCGAATTCTCGCGTATAAAAAACAATTTTTTTCTTTTTTTTTTTTTATTCGTCGTAACGTATACGACGTACTCTGGTCGTGACGCGTTAGCAAAAGCGGGTTTTCTCTCTCTCTCTCTCTCTCTCTCGTATAAACGTTGCGGTTTTTCACACAAGTGGACTCGAAACGTTCGCTGCAAGTCTTAATACGTATTCGGTAAACCGTTAAAAAATAATAATAACCGATCGCCGCTCTCTCTCTCTCGCGCGCGCGCGCGCGCACACACACATCACAACGTACGCCCCGCGGGTGTCGTTCTTTATTATTATTATTTTTTTTTTTGTCGGTGCGGCGGTGGTGAGTTTTTTGTTGTCGTTCTCGCGTGCACGCGCTCGCCGCGGCTCGTTCACACTCTTACGCTCGGATAATAATCATATTGTATACACTGTAACTATATTATGTGTATACGCAAATAAACAAACAAAATACAGCGGCAGATATTATAACGCGCGTGTTGTTTATAACAGTCGCATACGTGTGTAACAACAGTGCGCGTATAGGAGAAGAACGGGATACTCGCGCACTCGTCGGACCGGTAACCGGAACACACACACACCGCACGGGGGGGGGATGTTAAACCGCCGCCCAGTATTTATTTATTTTTTTTTTTTTTTGTTCCCGTTCTGTAGAAAGGAACGACGAACCAACACGGTACAATAATATTGTATTAAAGGCGTTGGCATTCCGCGTCTGGCGGTGATATCCCGCTGAGGTATTTATATTATTGTTGTTTTTTCAAACAATTTTTTTTTTTTTCGTTATTCGTCGACCCCGGCGGGGGGAGGTCTCGAACTGCGTATATATACATATATATATATAATACGCACTACTAACCCATACGGGGTGAGAGTATTATACACTTACGGTGCAGGAGTTACGCATTTACTGCACCGACCGACCGACGACGGTTTGTGCAGAATATAATATTTTTTTTTTTTTACACAGCCCCCCTTCCACTCCATCGGTCCGTCCCGTCGTCCCGTTGAGGAGGAGAAGCCCTTTTGTCGACCACCACCACCACCACCACCATCACCGCTACTATCACTAGGGGCGCACCTATTATTATTATTATTGTAGCGTCGGCCGCCGTCCCGGTCACGCCCACACTGGAGGTGCGAAAAAGATCCAACGGTCGTCTGTGTCGCAACCGCCGCCCGACGCCGTCCTGTTCCTCGTCCTTGCGCGCCTCACACCGCGTTTTCCGCACTACTGCAGTAGTTCTCGGCGCGCACCGACAACGCGGCAATACGCCGTGCCGCGTATACAGACGCCACGCTGTGCCGACGCCCCAAGAACACGCGACCTTTTCGTGTATTATTATTATTATCGGATAACCCGCGCGTATATTACAACAGAAATACACACGGAAACCGTGCGCGTAACGGGACGCGTTTACAGTAATGACGTATATTTTACGCGCTTATTTTTTTTTTTTTTTTTTTGACGTATCGGCGGGAAACAATAATATTATGGGAAAACGAAAACGGGGTCCCCCGTTTAGGTTAGGGCGGTTCGGTCTGTTTGCGTTTTCTAAGCGTATTCGAAACGACACCGTGGAGTGGTTTGCGCGGACCGTGATCGGCGGCGTAGTTAGACACCACCGGTTGTAGGACGTGCATTGCTATAACATCGTTAACTACGTAATATCGTATAGGAATTATGAGATTTATTTCAAACATCGGTCGGGTTAGGATACGGATGAGGTGGTGATTTCAAAAATCGGAAAACGTTTTTTTTTTTACTTATTTTATATCGTTTATTATTAACAACACGATTTAATGACGACTGCACAATAATACGGCCGAGACATAATAGCGAAATAATTTTTTTTTATGAAAACCCGATCGAATTGAATTAGCATGAATTCGAATTTTCCTTTTTTTTTTTTTTTTGGAATTCTATCAAACGTTTTGTCATTGGTTTTATAATCATTTGAAATGTAACACGTCACAATTCGTTTGAGCGTATTTAAAGCACAATTATACACGTGTTTTTAAGTCGCAATTATTGAATCCCGACCGTTTCGAAATCATCATCCGTGTTTTTTGAATATCGTAATACACGTGTCTTAATACATCGGCACTTAATGAAAAAAAAAAAAAAACAATTTTTTTTCCCCCAAAAAAATATCGATTATAATTATTGTACTGAGCTGAGCTCCGTTTCCCTGCGCACCGCCCAATTCGACGAGCACTGATATTTATGCAATATGTGTCAAGTCCTGACCACACCTATACAATATATTATATTTTGTGATATTTCGTAATACCAGTGTATATCAATGGTATTGATACGGTTCGACGTTAAAATACTTTTATGCTTTAGTTGTGTAACTTATGTAATACGTTTTCTTTTTTTTTTTTTAACGAACGCTTTCCATACGAATAGATATTCAACAGTACGGTCATTGGTTTATTGAGGCAATCAACACAAATCAGTAACTTGTGACTTTGTTACTGTAAATTTGACTCGTAACCGTTGTTTATGTGACCTGCGCATAGTCATAACCGACCGAATAACTCGCCCATCATTCTGCGCGATACCGCGTAGTGTACAGGGGAAAACTTGAGTTGGGTCCCGAGATATTCGATTGATTAAAATAAACACTAGTTGGGTCCCGCGGTGTTATTTGATAATTCTCGAATTGGGTCCACGGCGATATTTTATCTTAATGTTGTCTTGATTTTAACCAACTTGATTTCCTAAAACAATTTTTAAGAGAAAATATTTGTTTGTTTTACCAGTGGATAATTGATCCGGTTAACATTTGTGCAAGACGTGCGTTTCAAATTCCTTCTCTAATTTTAACTGTATCATAAATAAACTATTAATACAAATAAAAAATGCTGATCGAATAATAGTTTTAATAATTTTTACGTCAGACCGTTACTTTTATGTAACAGAAACAAAAAAAAAAAAAATGTTGCAAGACTTTCTAGCCGACCTCCACGCGACGTCTTCTGGGTATAACGGTAATGGCTGGACCCAATTCATGTGTTCGATATACAAAAAATTTCGGCACCCAACTCATGTGCTCGATAAAATATGTCTGGACACAAATCGCGATATTTTTTTAAAATTTGGGTAACCCGAGTCTCGAGGTTATCCGTGTACCAATGACAAGTGGATAGTTTAGCGAGGAACGGCGAAAGCCATTATTTTTTTTTTTTTTTACTGAAAATCGAAAAATAACAATACCGCTATTGGTCATACGCATTAAAGAGTTTAAAAAAAAAAAAGTAATAACGCGTTATTAAACATGGTTAAATGATCAGCGTTTAGAGTTTTTTTTTTTTTTTTAAGTTTACATAATTATCGGTGACGATTCCCTCGACTCGATTTCAATGCACACACGGCCGGTGTAAAATATTTCGGATATATATACATATAAAAAAAAAACGGATTATAAAATCAGCGAAATTGGATATAATACAAATCGAAAAGCGTCGGATAGATGTACAAATTTATATATATGTATAAAAAAAAACGTGTTCACTGTCTCGCGGAACGAGCATTTTTTTTTTTTTTATAGGTTTTTTTTTTTACACATTTCTTCGCATCGTTCGGAGACGCACTTCTCGCTGGCGCCATCCCGTGTTTTGTACCAATAATACACTAGGCAGTAAAACGCGCGCACGTTTTCGTTTCCAAACGGACGGAATTATTCACAACGATATTATTGTCCTACACGTGTATAATTCAGTGTAAAACGTTATATATATATATATTATATATGTATAAAAAATGAGTAGATTTTATTGCGCGTTCAACATCCGTTTATTACAATATTATTGTGTTTAAAATAAAAATTAAAATGGTCGACCGTATTATTATTATTATTATGGAAAATCAATAGTTGTCTACGAAATAATATTTGTGCAAATGATTGACGCGCGTTTCGTCGTTTATACAATATCTGCTTTATTGTAAATATATCGTGTGTTCTGCTGTATACGTCGATAACGGTTTAATGTCGTGCAAAATTAAAACCGGTTTGTGTGTGTGTTCCTTCGTCAATGAATCAATTTATTTCTGTATTTTAACAGCGGTACGAGAGGGAAAAAAACTAAAGAGAACCGCGTGTGTTCCTTCGTCAATGAATCAATTTATTTCTGTATTTTAACAGCGGTACGAGAGGGAAAAAAACTAAAGAGAACCGCTGAAACAAAAAGAAAAAAGTAGTTTAAAAAAAAAAATTATTCGTATTTATAAAATGTATTAACGAATTATTTTATAATACGAACGGCGAGTGTGTGTTTCATATGAATTTGTGCCTTTGTCACGAAATAAAGTCCATTAACGATACTAGTAATTTCCCTACTCGCATAGTGCAATGTATTAATTGTGACTTTGGTGAAAAACATTGAATTTCAACTGCGGTCCGTGTGGAATTTTTATCCGTTTTTAACGAATTTATTGCTCACCACGTTACATTACACTATTTGTCGCCGTATCGCGCGGAAATTCTTCACATAATCGAAGTCGCGTAGGATTTTATTTTTGTCATAAGAAATTGGCGATGTAATTTTATCGATAGCCGTTTCAATGCTATCCAGTTTCTCTTTCAATCTGGTTTTTTCCCCCATAAGAATTCGGCAAAAAATACGTTTGAAACAAAATCGCAAAATCCATCTGTTGAGCGTTTATTTCAGTCGCGCAACAAAAACGGTCCATCATCATCATTATTATTATTATTATTATTATTATTATTATTATTATTATTATTATTATTATTATTATTATTATTGAAAAGTGAATTCAAACGCTTACATGACGTAAAATCGTCGTGAATTAATATGAACGGCGATAATATATTAAACGGTAACCGTTTGGCCGACAGGTTGTTCGGGATACGGCGGTGCGGCCGGTGCCAGGCGGCCATTTCGCCGTCGGAGCTGGTGATGCGCGCCCGGGACACCGTGTTCCACGTGCCGTGTTTCAACTGTACCGTGTGCATGGTGGCGTTGACCAAAGGCGATCAGTTCGGCATGCGCGACGGCGCGGTGTTCTGCCAGCACCATTACCACCAACAGTTCGCGCCGTCGCCCGTCACGCTGATCCAACAACAACAACAACAACAACAACAACAACAGCAACAACAGTCGTCGCCGTTGCCGCAGCTGCAGCGCACCATGCCGCCGTCAATGACGCCCACCACCCTGTCCGTCCAGTCGCCGTACCCGTCGAACAGGTCGCTCGAGTCGCCCGGCGTACAGTTCTTCAACGGTTCCGCGGCAACGGTCGGCGGCAACAACGCGTCCGCTGCCGCCGCCGCCGCCGTCACTGCTGCCGGCGGCGTCCCGGCGCCCGCGCAGCCCCGGCAAAAGGGCCGTCCCAGGAAGCGCAAACCCAAAGACTTGGACGCAATGACCGCCAATATGGGTGAGTTTGGCACGGTATCTATTCTGTTTTTCATTCACCCACGCGTGGATAAGACTGTATTTTTGTAAAAAAAAAAATTATTTCTTGAACAATTTAATACCGTTCGTATAATATGCTGGTACGTTTTCGATTTCGTTTGATTTGAAAATTGTTTATTAGGATATGTTTAAAAAGTGTATTAAAAGTATTGTGTTCAGAAGACTTTTAAAAAAAAAAAAAAGTATTCGGAATACTTGTTTCCAAGTCTGGTTATAGGGAATGAATTAACAAAAAAAAAAAAAAAATGCGCATTGTCCGGTGGTGGGGGGGGGAGGGGTCCACGCAATGAACGGACATCGCGTAAATGGGAATTTTGATTTTTATACGTAACTTACATGAGAAATAAACGTGTGTCCGCGCGATGATTTCACACTCGGCTCGTTCGGCGGAAACGTGGGAAAAGTACGTAACGCAATATCCTGTACGTTTGACATACGTAATATACACGTTGATTATGGAACGATTTAATAATAATAATAATTGATATAAATCAATAAAATCGTCTCGTTGGAACATCAATTTCCGTGCGGCGATTTACAGTCCAATACGAATCTCGCGCTTTTATTACATATTCTGTATTGATAAGGCGTTTCGAATAATGTCGGATATACGATTGGATCGAAAAAAAAGAACGAAACGAATATCCGGACGAAATTAAAATATATTTTATATTAGCACGTGTACAATTTTACTGCAGAGGATTGTACGAGGCGGATAAGGATTTTTCTTTCCTTCTTTTTGTTTTTTTTTTTTTTTTGTTTACGGTGATCCGACACCGGGGACATGGCGTCATACGTCCTGCGTTAATTTAACGGCTTTTGATTACAGAAATCCCGTTGTCGAATTCGTTGTAATTACACTCGCGAACGGAACGTATACCGTTTTTGTAGTTGCGCGCGCGCGGTGTCTCGTTGGATAAAAAGACAAATAAAATGTAAAAGTTTTAGTTTTAGTTTTTATATATATATATATATTAACTCCATCGATATTACGCCGATAGACGATTTAAAAACGAATGACTTTTAAATTTATAAATTAGTCTATTCTAGTAGTGTGTGTGTGTGCGTGTTTAATCGATTGCGCTATCGTATATTCAATTGAACGTAATATATCTCGTATAGGCTTTTTATTATAACATTATTAATACGGTATGTACACGACTCTGTTTCCCCTCCTCCCAAAAAACGAAATCTGTCGGATTCTCACACCGCCGGATCCCGTGAGAATAACGCGTACCGGCTACGAAACGAATACCGGTTTTCTTCGCGGCTGTATGACTCCTCGTCGAGCGCGTTTCGACGGAAAAAAAAAACCGCGCATCATCGTCGAATTCCACAAGGCTTATTTCATATGAATTATCATCGCTGTACACGATTTCGACGATATCGGAGAAAATCGCGGCCGACAATGCGCGTAAACGGGGCCCCCGGGGAAGGGTTCATTCGCTCTTCATATATACTCGGGGATATTCGTTTGTAATTCGGAAGAACGTAATCCGTTCGGCCCGTACGCGAAATGTATAGAGATTAAGAAGAATGTTGTTGAGATATCTTTTCCTCCGTTCGCGCGTGTCCCAATATACTGACCCGGTTCGAGGGACGTACGCGACAATAATTATCGATGGCCGCGGCGGACAAAAATAAATGCCGACCCGTATGAATTCCAGTTTTTCTATCGGAAAATTCTTTTACCGGATTCGAGACGATTTAAAGTCGTCGTTTTCCCGTTTCCGCGCTCTATTGGAATCGTGCGAATCGGCGGGCACGCTCCTCGAGGAACGTCCAACGGAAATTTCAATTTGAACCCCGACGACCGAATGTCTCAAGCGATTCGCACTGTTTGCAGAGTTTTCGCCCGTGTAAATAGAAGTGTTGAAAAAAAAAACGAAAATTTCGGGATACGCCGCGCCACTCACTCACTTACGCGCGCAGTTACTGCCCCGCGGGGATCCGCCGCGGTGTGCGTGGGACCGAGACGGTGAAAATATTAAAATATCGTCTTGCACGGAGCTTTCACCGGTGCGACGGCAAAATGACTGGTTGTGAGTGCCCCGTGAGAAAACCGCACAGTTGTGGTACACGCAACGTTTTTATACGACGATTGAGTAACGTTTTAACGACGATAGTGTTGAGCGTTTTTTCTCTTTCTTTTTGGAAATCTAGCATGAATAAACTATTAATCGTTCGAACCGCCTATTACGAGCGTACCGTATATATATATATATATATAATTTTTCTTCGTATATACGAATTATCGTATTTCGTCGCGAGCGTTCGTCAGAGCGAACGTATTGCGACGGCGTCGAAAAAAAGCACTCTGGGGAGACACGGCGACGGATTCGGGCGTGGTAACGATTGACTTTTTTCTTCTTCTTTATTGTGACGGCTTAACGCACGGGAATAATGAAATCGTACGATGGCGTGCATGTGGACGTCTGCGTGGACGGGGTATTGCGAGGAATGAAATAGAAGAAGAGACATTCAGGACACGTTGCGCGGATAAAAGGAACGGTGGACGAGAGTATGATGTTACTGTGCAGGGTAGGGGGATTCAATGGCGTATTTTCAATTTTATTTGGAGGTGGGTGACTGGTTGAACTTTTCGAAATCGGCACTACGTTTTCGTTTTAAATTCGAGCGTATTTTGCGTACGAATTCGGTAAGCCGTCGTGAGTTTTTTTTGTTTGCTTTGTTTTCGGCGCGCGTTTTTGTGTAGCGCTACAATCGAACGCGATAAACGCACGGTCGTGTATTAAAAATACGAATTCCGGTTTAAACCGTCCGATTATCATCGGACGTGTCCGTTATAACGAGAAAAATCATTGAACACCGAACTGTGGAAAATGTGCGAATACGGAATTCGCGCTCAATTATTATTATTATTATTACGTACGTTGAAGTCCAGCTGGTTCCTGTAAAAAGGAACTAAAGTCGGTACGAATTCTCAGTGTTACGACCAAATCCTGTAGAGCGTTTTAACTCCGACTATTCGAGAATACGCGGTGTTAGTATTATTGCAACGCGGATAATCCGGCATTGAGGTTAAATTAATATATAAATCGTACTTTTTCTATTAAATTTCCATATATTTTTATCACATACGTATTTAAATATTTTAGGGGGGTTTTTATTTTTTAATAAGATATAAATCCGAGCCCTTTATAGTGTTTAACGACTAACTAAACACACCGCCGCTCGTCGCCACCGGCTTCGTCGTCGTCGTCATGGTCTTCTCTTCTGCGATCGAATTTCGAATGGACGAAACATTTTAATCGTCGTATTAATTTAACGACAACAACGGTAATATAAACGATAAAAAAAACAAAATAATAATAATAACGGAAGATAAATACACGTATAAACGTGTGTATGGAAAAGAATAAAATAAACGAAGAAGAGACGGTTGTATAAAAACCGTATTTATATACGGACATATACGTACTTTGGATCCGATTCCCACAGTCTTCGCCGCTTCGGCATTCGGATTAGTACGTAATAATAAATCGAGTGACTCGCTGACAGGTCGATGGCCACCGGATAATAATAACAACGTGCTGCGGCGGCGGCGGCGGTCATGGAGAGAGAGAGAGAGAGAGAGAGAGTGAGAGAGATATCGACGAATATACACAAAACGAACAAACTCTTCTTTTCCTTCTAGACCTCTCTTTCTTTCTCTGCGTGTCGTTTGATCGATAGATCTGCGCGCGCGCGCGCGCGATCGTCAACCGTCGATCTCGTCGACGTTTCGCCGCGAAAGAGTTTCTCTAGACGTCTCTTCGCGTTATGTGCCGTCGTTGTTGCTGTGGACTGTTATAATACGAAATAAAATTGTTGTCGTACGTTTTTTTGGTTTTTTTCTTTTCAAAAACGCTTCGACGATCTTGTCACTTTTTTCCGATTTTCTTCAATCCTCTTACAGTCTTCTCATAAAAAAAAAAGAAAACAATCAGAAAATTAAAACGCAACCGATGAAATTGTATAAATTACATTGTAAACGGTATTTATCGATGTTACTGTATACACGTCCGAGCATAGGGCGTGCAAAAAATGAAAATTTTAGCATAGTCCGGCCGTTTGTATTTTTATTTTAGCTCAATTTGCGGAGAAAACGGCGAAAACGAGATAATTTAAAATTATCGATTGGAGGAAACGTGTTAACCGGATAAAAGAATAACAAAGAATTTTATATTTTTATATAAGGCGTTTAAAGTATTTTAAAATAGGCGCAGTATTCGGTTCACGCGACACATTGGGGGACACGTCTTCTCAGTTACCATTGCGTGACTTAGTCTAATAAATTTTTTCTTTTAGATATTATAAAACGTATTTGATTTAAACAGTTATGAAAAGATGTATCGTATTTTTTTTTTCGGACTCTTTATGAAACGCGTAATAAGACAAATTGTACAAAAAACGTTTAACGCTACTAAATGTTAATAGAACAAGTTAGACACTGGCTCATATAACTAATAGTTGCAACGCACACCGCTAGTATTCGGGTGCCGGCGGGAACGATGACAATTCCAAATACGGTATGGAAATGTGTCACACCGTCCTATACAGAGTATACTCTGTTAACATTACCGTAATATATTATTGGCGAAATTACTATTGATGATGATTTATGAGGCGGGGTAGGATAGAACACGATAGAAGAGACACTTTACAGACGATAGCAATTTGTTTAGGAAAATATTCGCGAGCCTCGGCCCAGAAGTTAATTCTCCGCTATGAAACGATAACGAAATCCTAGAACGAAACGTCGCGCAATGCGTTGTAGCACAAACGCAATGATCCAGCGAATCGCGACGAATAAAATTTTAAAATTTAAACATATTTGTGTAAACGAAAAACAAAACGAAATGTATTGAATACAATCGGTTCTTCCGAGGTTTCGACAATATTCCATCGCGTATTAAACCCCCCCCCCTCTGATTTCGAGGACTATACGTTATGATAATTCTCGATTGAAACGCGTTACAGATACTTCGCGGTGATAAGACTGATCGGTCGATCTCGAGATCAACGAAAAATATACTGACCGAACGGCGGAGGAAATCCGGACATTTGTTGTCGTTTGCGTTTTAACGCGGTGTGTGTTTCATAAAATTCTTCCGTAACGCCCGTTAATCACAAAAGTCGATATGGAAATTATTTTGAATATTCTAATATCGATATCGTTTTCTAGCGCTTCTCCGGTAACGTATGAATCCTGTAACAACGCGCGAATGGATGGGGCCCGGCATACGGAAATTTCGTTTTTTTGTGTGTGTGTGTTTTCCAATAACCGTCGAAACGACGATTGGTCTCGGCCGCCGCGGTGCGGCGACGACGACGGCGTGAGGTGTGTAATCGCGCGCGCGCCAGTTTGATGGGAAACTAATACAGTGGTGAAAAAAAAAAAACGTTGTGGATGAGTTTGTACAGAGTGAACGAGGAGTAATGTAAAACAGTATCGAGGGTATCCGGTGGCACCCACCACGAGTTACGCCGACGAAGCGTGAAGGTGAATATCGTTTCTGTCGCGGTGGTTATCGGTTAGGTAAAGATTCGTTAGGTTTTTTTTTTCTTTCACTCCGCTCGCTCCCTCCCTCACCACCTCAGACGTTCGGTAGTTCTGGTCCGTGGTTATGCGGTCCGTTGGGAAAACTAAGTGCCGCCGCCGCCGAACCGTTTCCCTCCGGGAAAAACAAACACGATTTTCGACGACGACGATAATAATATGTGTGTCGAGGACTGCGTGAAGCGTATGGAAATGAGACAGAGAGAGAGAGAGAGAGAGAAAAACAGATTTAAAAAAAAAAAAACCCCGATTAAAATTGCGGTAACAACGATCGGTATGATCGAATCGAGACACGCACCTCTGCTGAGGTTATTGCGGTCGCGTACGTCCCATTGACTAATAATAACAATAATAATAATAATAATAATAATAATAATAATAACAATAACAATAATAATAATAATAACGACGTTATATTATAAATATAATGTATAACAATGTAAACGGTTAGAGAGACCAGGTTAAAATTTATTATTATTATTATTAGTTATTCGATTTGAAATATTTAAAAAAAATTAAAATTCTAAAAACCGTTTAACACATGCAAAAAACAAAAAAAAAAAAAAACCCCTTTAAAACCCTATATGATTTTCATCGAAACAATCGCTTCGCGCGCCCAAAACAACAACTCCGAACGCATCTTCTTCTTCCGCCGGTTACAATGATAATGGACGGGGAATCGCGTTTCTATGTAATTTCTCGGTACTTTTCCGGTCATGTTTTCGGACGTTTTTGTGGGAAATTTTTTTTCTCCTCGAAATTCTTTTACCGGACAAACAAACCACCGCGTCCGTGACGATCGGAGCCGACCGTTTCCGGTAGAATTTTACGATGACGTGTGTACATAAACGTACACACGTCATCGTAAAACCAACAACCAACGCATCCCTCGCTCCGTTCAGAGTGTAAAAAAAAAAAAAAAACCACGAAATTCGCAATGAAAAAGAAAAATTCGATGTCGCGGCCCGGGTAACGGTTGGTTGTATCGCGAGCGGAAGTATAGTGTACGTGTGTAAGCTGATTACGTCGGAGTGTAATCGATTTTAACCGTTTACAATTTCTCTCTCTCTCTCTCTCTGTGTGCGTGTGCGTCGTCGGGGTGGTTTTTTTCGATCCGAAACGGTTTCCGGTCCGACGGACGCGAACACAAACGCGGAAGAACGAGCGCGCGAGCGACGGTGATCACCTCTGTGTACGACGTAAAACTCCGGGTCTCGTTGCAGAGAAAAGCGCCTCCTCCGCGGCGATATATAATAACCCCGTCGCACTGTACCTATTGAAAAAAACCACACGCACGTGCAAGAAAAAAAAAAGAATTTTTTTTTTCGTATATATACACGCACACAAGCACGCACGTGGATATATATAAAAGTGCGGTATAGTTTTTGTTTTTTTGCGCCCGTCCCAGTGTGTCGTCGTCGTCGTCGTCGTCGTCGTGGTGGACGGGTTCACGGATCGTGGGAATTATTCTCCTCTTTCTCTCTCTCTCTCTCTCTCTCTCTCTCTCTCTCTCTCGTTTACTCTCTCCCCGCCAGCGGGGTCGGTCGGTCGGTCGTCGTCGCCGCAACTCGCGCGTGTTTAGCCGACCGCGAAACTAGTTCGCCCCCTCACCCGTGTCCGCGAGTGTACTTTAAGCGCGCCCGCGCTCGCGTACGAATAATAATAATAATAATAATAAAAAATAATAATAATAAATAATAAAAGAATCTAATCATCCGAAAAACGGTACGTATAACCACTGCCTATAGTGGTTGCAGCGGAGGGGAGAATATAGTACAACGATATTTGTGTGTGTGAATGAATATTATTATAATATACGGTATAAAAAAAACGCGCGAGTTCCAATTGGATATTATAGGAAAATCGATTTTTTTTTTTTTTTTTTTTGTATTCCCTCCTCCCTCCGTCCCGCGTGTTATTACGATAATCGGTAATATACGTACCGTTTATGTATGGTACGTACCGCGCTGCAGAGACTACATTAATATTATGTAAAACGTTACAAATAATAATTCAGATGCGGTTTTCGTGTGTAAATACGTGCGTAGCACGGACCGATTTATTCAATGGGACACGAGCGCGTGACAACGCGTGACACGTGCGATTGCGGTCGTGCGAGTTGTGTACGCGCACATAGCACAACGCTATGACGTCTTCGCTTCCGTTCGCCGCTTGTGCGCGCGAGCGGTCATCGTCGCTCGCGGTTTAAACCCGGTTCACAGAATCCCCGTACATTATTTCGTGTGCGCGCGTGCAGTGTTACCGCATACACTACAACGACAATAATAATAATAATAATAATAAAAATATTATTACTGTTACGAGTCGTGTGCGCGTGCGTTTCAAACCGCGGTGGATTACTACAACGCCGCGGTTCGGACCAAAACGATTTTACCCACGGTGGTGAAAACTTTATTTCGTCGCGTACCTACGCTAACGAAGAGGGTACCCCGAACCAATTTTAAATCGGTTATGGACTAGGGTGGCCGGATCGTGAATATAAAAATACGGGACATATCAGTAACGCACCCAGGATTTTTTCAAGGAGGGGGTCTAAAAAACTACATTATGAAAAACAAAACTTTTAATAGATAATAAAAATAGATTATATATTATAATAATAAAATATAATCAATAAATTGTTAACACCTGGTGTTATCTATATCGTATGCGAAATTTTAACAGAAAAATATGAAAGTTGTATCAGAATTTGGATTTTCATCTATAAATGTAATACTATTGCACTAGTCAAGGGGGGGGTCCGGACCCGGAGTCCATCCCCTTGGGTGCGCCACTGGGACACATAATATAACACAGAGGATGAAATTATTCTTGTATCGTAAATAAAACGGGAACAATTCGCTCGTCGGATGTGAGTAGGGATGGAAACACTTTGCTTATTGGAAAGGATACTCTTGGTCAATGGTGTGTGGGTATAGCCGAGGGGCTCAGGGGATTTTCGAGAAACTTCAAGAGACTACTAAGAAAATGGAAAAATTACCTTTATAAAGTACTAGACTAGATAAGATTTGTTACCGGAAACCGAGTACGACTGTAAAGATCTTTTTTCTCATTTTTTTTTTTTTTGGTAGCGAATTTGTCAACGGAGAAGAAAAACCATTTTTTTTTTTTTTAAATATTATAAGGAAAAGGGACGTGTTATCGAAATACGGGACAATTTAGCGTCCCGAGAGCATTTGTCGGGACAATATCCCGTATAATACGCGACGCCTATTATAGACGCCAGGTTTTGAAAATGTCATGAGGGAGTGGGCTCGTGTACGCTTTTACCAAACTATTACCGTATATATCGCTTAAATTTATTTTCCTTGAATTGTTCGATTAATAAAATATATACATTTGTTGTCTCGTACGTTGTATCACATAAATCCGAGAGTTTTTCGGCCAATTCTTTTCTTTTTTTTTTTTGTCTTCTGCGATTGGATACGCTTTATCAAAATAAAAATAAACGAGAAAAATTCAACCACGCGTTGTTGTTTGCGTTCAAGCGGCGTTTCATCGCTCGATTTTACTACAGTTATTTCTGTATCCAACGCGTTTGAATTCGGAAAAATTTAAAAGCGTGTGAGAACAGTCGATTTTCGTTTATGTTTCATCACACAATGAATTTAACTTTAAACGGTCGGAGAAATAGAACCTTATCGATTTTACGAATGTTGTTTACGACAAACGTTATACAGCGAATATTCCTGTACGATAAACGCGTTTAACGTAACAAATTTTAAGGTTCTAAAATTGAAAATGTTTTATTCCGACTCGGAAGAAAAATATAATTTCTTTCTAAAAAAAAAAAATGAGAAAAAATGAGAAAAAATTAATAATAAAGTATATGAGTAACAATAACACACACGTTGTCGGTTATTATTTTGTAATTGACTGATCATCCAATTATTATTACGGGACGGTATAAAATGTAAGAATATTCTTAAAAGACATATTGTGTACAGTCCCGTGGAAACTGTTCCTATATTATACGCGTTTGTTTCTTTTACATAATGTCCGCTGTGTTTCCAACACTTCGGTTTATCGAATAAAACAAATCGAACGAACGATATTCAAAAAGTAAATTGTACGATTTTTTTAAGCGCCGGCCAAGAAACAAGAAATTACGTTTCGTATATACGCGTGTGCGACCACGTGTACATTGTTTGTGTATCAATAATATGGTAGTTTTTTTTCAAAGCGATTATTTTATATATATATTTTTTTTAATTCTTTAAAGTGATAACACCAGATCGGCGTGTTCGAAAAAAAACATTATTATACGCGTGTTTTTTTAAACACGTCGGCACGAACGCGGTAACAAACAAATTTTCGATAACCTATGTGAATTCATACAGGTTATTGCAGTACAAACAAATAATATAGCCCGAGCATTATAATAATTCGATTGCGAGATACATCCGTCTGTCTGTGTATATAGTATTATATTTATACGCGTTATGATAACGTGTGGGGCAACCGTTCACAAAAATAATGCCTAATAATAATGTAAAGAAATTTAAAACATATTATTATTATTATTATTAATGTTATAATATATGATTTGAGAGAGAAAGAAAAAACTCTACACTTTCCGCGTCGTTTTGTAATCGACGCGTTCACGTAACGTACGCACGCATATATAATAAATATGTAATCATAATTATATTTATAATAATTATTCATTATTATTATTATTATTATTATTATTATTATTATTATTATTATTATGTATACCGCGTGCGAGGTCGATTATGTATAATTTATTATAATATATTCACGCGTATATGTAGAATACGTAGAATGATATATTTTTTTTTATATATATATAAATTGGTGACGACAAAAATCATTAAATATTATCACGCGTATCTGAATATCCATAATTAATATGTGCGGATTTTAACATTCGTTTAGAAGACAATATTGTTAATGTGTGGTCAAGGGCCACGTAAATATCAATGTAATATTGTAAATTCGATTTTTCTTTTTGCTTTGTGGAAGAGCTGCTGATAATTTTGGTTTTTTTTTTTTGTCTGTTTTGATTATACGCGATTCGACAATATAATGGAAACGTAAAACTCAAATTCCGAAATTAAATCGCCCGTGTCCGTAAACGCGAAACAGTTTGGTAGAGAAATTCAATCCGACTACGTTCAAATACGTACTCTTTTGCACGATCACTATACGGACTTTCTGACGTCTATCGCCATATAACGGTATGTTATAATATGAAATTGTGACGAAAATACAATAAATATCGTCAGAGTGACGTATTTAGGCCACATTTTTAGGGGTTTCCTTTGAAT
Organism: Chaetogeoica ovagalla; assembly: GCA_032441825.1. Taxonomy (NCBI): domain Eukaryota; kingdom Metazoa; phylum Arthropoda; class Insecta; order Hemiptera; family Aphididae; genus Chaetogeoica; species Chaetogeoica ovagalla. The sequence goes on from CM063731.1 coordinate 2,016,021, forward strand.
CAATATTTTGCTATTGGTTTTTCGAAATATTCGAATATCCCGATGTTTCTTTCAGAATTTTGAAAAATGTAATTTTCATTAGCCAATTCTGGTATTATAAGGAGATTTTTTTATTCATAATACATACCGCGTGATGACTGATAAAATTATTGTAATCAGTTGTTTCCTACGACCGTCGTTAAATTCATTGTATTTGGAATGTAAAACACTAAAAAAAACTCTACACGCTTATCGGTTACTATTGGGTAACGACCATTTCCAATTCCGGAGTCATCTCTCTTTTTCTTTCATGTTGTATCAAAGCGTCGGAATCAGACGACAAGCATCCGTTTTCGTTAAATATCCGAGCGAAATATTATTGCACTCACGTCGTGTACACAACTTTTCTTCGTTATTGAATAAATCTATGTTCGGAAAAAAAAACAAAATGTAATTGTCTTCTGATAGTTGACCTTCTAGACCGTTCTACATCGTTGTCATCCTTCTTAACCAGCACTTAATATTTATTTCTCGCGGTTTATTACTATAAACGAAAAATGATACCGCTCTGAAAATTCGCGTAGTACATTTTCAATGTAATTATTATAATTTTTTCCATGCATTAGACAGCTCAGAGAGAGAAAGAGAGAGGCAGCATTTAAATGTTTACCTAAGGCAACGAAATTCTAAATGTGCCACTGAATAACGTAATGTGACTTAAAATTTCGGTAACGTATAGCATTCGTAAGAGAGCTGTTGAATAAAAAAAAAAAAATTAAAACTTCGTTAAAAAAAAAACCAATGCAAATCGCCTCGTACTCGTATTCGAAATATCTCGGAACGATTTCGTATAATATAAATAGGAATAAAACGTTGTGCTCTTTTTTTTTTTGTTTAAGACGAATTTCTCTTTTTTTTCGTTTATTCTAACGATTTAAAAAAATATTTTTAATCGAAAACACGCCGTATTCGTCGAGATTTTTGACCATTGCGGGCAGGTTTTCGCGTGAAGCTGAGACTTGGGTTGAGTGAGGTTCGACGGCGATTATTTATTTATTTTTTTCATAAATATACGAAAAATACGATTGGCACGAAGAAATGGCGCGCGCGTGTGTAACGAGCAAAAACAATATTTTTCTATTTTCGATCCCATACAATATAAGAACAAAACTGATTTTTTCTTTCTGCCGAATTCGTTTCGTCTTAAACGCACGGTGTATAACTATAAGATATACGGAAAAACGCGTTATTAGTAGCCGTGAAATGACTGCGATCCCGTTTATATTTAAGTGCAAAAAAAAAAAAATAGAAAAAACCCGTTCGATCGTTTCGAATTCGACGGCGTATACTTAAATGTATTATATAAAATACACTGTTGTCGTATAGCGTATTATATATTATGTATATTATACGCCTCATAAAATCGCACGGAGCTGCTGTTGCTGTAGTGCGTGTAAGCCAGCCGGTGTGTACTTCCTTGGGAAAATCGTAATTATAATAGAGGTATATATTCGGCGTGTAATAATCTCTTGTGTGGATCTTTTGACGCGTTCGCCGTCGCGATATTAAAATATTCACGAAAACTATCGAATTCGCGAACGGTTTTATTTTTTGTTTTAAATTTTATATAACCCGTCGGCGCGTATATTACTCGTATTATCATTAATAATAATGATAATAACGTAATTTCAGTAGGACGAGGGAATATTTAAAAACGAATTGAAAAAACAAAAAAATGTTCCAATATAATGTGTGTTTCGAAAAACGCGGAGGAGCGATAAAAACCGCGGCGACGTCGCGCGTTCGTCGGGACGGTGAAGGACGTACACGCGATACGCGATCTCTCGTGACGACGAGAAAAAAAAATAAAAAAAATCTTATATTCTCGTATTCGCTCGTATTTTTGCGTATCCCGCGGTGTTGTCGTCGAGAATAACGCTCGATTTTGCGAATATTTTCTCGTTCTAAATGATTCGTTTCGTTTTTTTGCTATTTTTTTTTTTTCAAATAGATATACGCTTAAAACAAACGGCTCTCGCGTTACACTTGCTCGGTTTATAATTCGTTTTCTCCCCTCACCTGCCGTTACAGACATGAACTCGAGCGATTCGTACAACATCGAAATGGCGTTCGGCCCGGGCGGTTTGTCGTCCGGCGCGGGCGGCAACGGCGGCGGCGGCGGCGGCGGTCACCCCGGTTCCGGTCACCAGCGGACGAAACGCATGCGCACGTCGTTCAAACACCACCAGCTGCGCACAATGAAGTCGTACTTTCATCACAACCACAACCCCGACGCTAAGGATCTCAAACAGCTGTCGCAGAAGACCGGCCTTCCCAAACGGGTGTTACAGGTATTTATTATATTATATTCTTTCAATATTACCCCGTGCGCGCATTTTAATTATTATTAAATATATATATATATATATACGAGTATATAGTAGCGGACACGCGAGAAAAGTATTTCAAAAAAACCAAATAAAAAAACCAATGGAAAAACGGACTTTTCCTAATTTGTACAAGTAATAATTTCGAATTCAACTGTTTACCGATGGTGGTGTTGTTCGCTTTAAATACCCATATAGGGGTGTTGCGAATAACGACGCGAAAACGTCAATCAACGTTCCAATCAACCGAAAAATCGCTTTAAAAATAATACGTTCCATATTATTACTATTATTATTATTATTATTATTATTATTATTGACTAATACGAAAACCGTGGTTTTTTTCTTGCATTTGTCATATTTGATACGAATTGTTCGATGAAAAAAAATATTTTTTTTTAGAAATTATATCTATTTTCGTATTCGCTAAGAATAAGAACGAAATTTTTCTTATTCTAATAGCGTTGAAATTTGAGCGCTCTTCCCTCTTCTTCTTTTTCGCATTGTCGTCATACGCGACCGCGACTTATAATTTCCAAAAAACAAATAAACGACGTCGAAAAAACTACACCGTCGTAATTCCTTCTACGAATTGGGTACGCGCGAATGTTTTATAGTACTCGAGCTTTAAAAACAGACATTCTAATACGGAAAAGAAGAAACGTTGTTTTTAATCCGGAACAGTTTCGGTTGTTATGTAACGAACGCCGTGGCGTTACGGAGCGCCAACGCGCCGCGATAAAAACAACGGCGACTATTTATATCGTATTTATTAAAATATTATTCGATTTTGATAGATGGAAAATAAATAAATATTTCGCAGTCCGTTTCGGTATTTTACGCGTTCCGAAATAACTCTCCCCGCGTCCACGTTACCGCGGGGAGATTTACGTATTTTTGACGGTTTCGTTTCCGTCGCGCGGATAAATAGCTGCTGAAATACGGTCCGCGTCACATTCGACGGAGGCAGGCGCCGAAACATAATAAGACAAAAAAAAAAACCTCTTTAGTAAAGAAATACGCGTATAATACTGCACTTATACGTGAAAAAAAAATACAGAACGCGTCCAGACACGAGTGATTTATAATTTATTCGTGTATACGACGTATATTTCTTTTAAACGCGCATATAAATCGTCCTTGGGCACACCACTACACACCACCATCGAACGAATAAAATAATAATAATAATAATAATAATAATAATAATAATAATAATAATAATAATAATAATAATAATACGAACAAAGTAGTAATAAAAAAAAAAAAAAACCACACACACGGAATGAAATCGTAACGCTTCGGCTGGCCCCTCCGCGCGTTTCAACATACGCGTCGTCTAACCCTGCAGTTTACAAGAGTTATTTATGCTCGGACGCGGTTTTCGCTTTCGGCGACCACCACCGCCACCACCGAAGTACGTAAGCCGCGAGTCCCCCGCCCGCGGCACTGTATTGACGACGATTTATGGGATTCGCGTGTTTGAAATATCCGTTCGCGGCGGCCATTTCTTCTCGCGCACTTATCGCACGCGCGCGTTAAAAAACATCGCGCCCCCCCCCTCCCTGGACGACAGAGCGCGTTCGGAGAAGAAAACAAAACGTAAAAGCGAAATTATACGTGATATCCATTTGTTTTATTAGCGTTTGTTTTTTTCTTCTGTATTCCGAGCCCTCGGATTAGTGCGCGGGACGCCGCTGTACGACGCGGTCAATGCGTTAGCGAAAAAAAAAAAACCGCATTGTGTATATTACCGGTTGTCAAACGGGGAAAAGGAGTCCGTTGTATGCGTAGAGCGTAAGAGCGACGGAGTACGAAATACGGGTACAGGGAAACGGGTGGAACGAGACTTTGGAGTTCAAGAGGAGACAGGACAGCGGGAGAATCGAGTTCGGCACAAAGGAGAAACGATAGACGATTGAGTGTTTGCGGCACGCAAGACTCGAAAAGTTTCAGGGCGGTCGCGAGGTGGAATTCTTTGGATATGCGCGGGCGAGACCTACGACTTTATTGTACGACGAATCTGCTCGACGTGTTTGACCGGGGACATTACGGGGTAGGAATAAGAGTTGGACCCGCGGCGAATCACGCCTAGAGGAACCGGAGGGGATTCAACGGGAATATTTTGGTGATTGGGCATAGGAAATACTTAGGTCGACGGTTTATCGTTAAAACAGTTGTTTGAGGGTAGAGAAAAGAAGATCCGTTCGGACGATTAGAAATTTCGCACGTACTGATATCGAATTGGTACAGGGCAAACAGACGGAGCTGAATAATATTTGTTAATTAGAATAAGAAGCGAGACACTGTTGTAATCGTGACCGCATGAATAAAAACGTATTTCGAAAAATTATCGTCTTCTTCTGTCATCGTTCGACGCGTCAATGGTAAGAAGCGCCCCGAAAGCGAGACGCGTTATTGAAGCTCATCAATATTTACTTACTGAAAACAACTTGTAGTTAACATATTTCAAAACATTCTCGGTAAATTTCAAGCAAATAATAATCAGTGTAAACAATGCGTGTAATGTAAAATTATTTAAACGAATAAAGACCACTCGGTTGTAGTCTGTTGTAGCCTTCAATTGTGACTAATGACAATTTGAAAAAGAATTATAATGTGTATTTGTATAATCAATATCGTGGTGCTCAAACAAATTTCCTTTCCTGCCGCATTGAACGCGGCGAAATATTGTTGTAATACGTTTCGTATTGTTATAGGAAAAAAAAATGTATAATGAAACAGTTTCACAAGAGTAATATTTAAGACGAATTATAATGAAAGAAAATAACACGAATTTAAAAATATAATTATTTTTTTTTTTAAGAAAAAAACAACAACGACAACAGAACAAAACCGATATAAAATGTATAACCGTCGTCATTTAAACGACGGATTTTAGCACTTCACATTTATTCCCGTGTGAATTCATTTTTTTCACAAAATAGAATCGGAATGAAACAGGTATTTTAACGCATATTATTATATAAAACGCGTATTGTAATTAAAAATAATTTTTGAATATGAGAACCTTCAAAAAAAAAAAAAAATAAATAAATACCGTTAAATAAAATATTTAAGTACATCGCTATTACGAGACTCATAATTTTTTTTTTTTTTTTTGTGTTTTGTTGAGGTACGATTTTAAGTTTTGTGACGAAACTAAGTAGGACTGTGTGAAAAACGTCACACACTCAGATTCGTAGAGAATATTTTTATATTTTGTATTCGGAATAAACTTATTCGAATAAACGGATAAATAAAATGTTTTTCAAAATAGGTATTCGAATACTCGAGAATTAAAAAAAATATTCGGAATATTTCAAAAAGTATTCCGATCATTTTTTTTTTTTTTTAGTTCATTGACAGTTATACACTATAGTTTATATTCATTTCTCAAACACTGTCCGTCTGGATTTTACACTGTTTACTTTGAAACATAAGTACGTATAGAAAAGTTTGTGCGTTACACGCGCGCATATACGGCTCGGTGATTGTTGCGGAAACAGAATTCTGGAAAGGTTTTAAGATTCTAAAAAATATATTTCGTTGGATATCGGCCGCACCGACTTACAAAATATTATAGAAAACATACAAAATACATAATTTTTTCCACAAATCGATATTTGTGATTGATAAAAAAAAAAACGGCGTGTTTGTGGCGAATATCGCAAATACACCGGTAAAAGTATTTAGAATACGCATTCGAATAAAAAAAATAAATATATATTTCTTCGAATACTTTACGAGTCACGCAACATAATATGTGTACAGTATTTTTCCCCTCCCCCCCCCAAAAAAAACGTATATAATTATATATTTCATAGCGTTTTATATATAAAAGATTTTATATTACGTCTCACGTGTATTCGTGCGTAATATAATATAATACCTACCCGATACAATAAACGTCCGATTTACTGTACGCATTCTCTATAAAACGTTTCGGTAGAAGTTGAAAAAAAAAAATACCAAAACAGAATCAACAGTAAAAATCTTGTCGTGTTTGCGCGCGCGTATTTAAAATATTCTTCCTATACGCGCGATAATGTCTACGACGAGTTAACACGTCATAAAACCTTTATGTTTATTTCACCAGTTTCCGACAGATCTTCATTTTATATACGACTTTAATATACCTTTTAAGCGCGTATAGTGTATTATAAATTCGAAATCGTTGTATTATGTATATTATACGAGTATTTATGTATATACCGCGTTGTATAGGTATACCTCGTAAAATATAAATGACGTTTAAATATACATAATATTTATTTATTTTTTTTCTATATATCTTTCGTTCAAAAACAAAAATTTCTTTTTCCCTGTTTCGTTTTTATTCTTGTCGTTTTACATACTGAGCGGACAGCGAGGAATCGGCATTGGATTTACAAATGACGTGCGGGGGATTCATTTTCATGCCCGTACCCAAAAATTCTACCAGAACGATTCCGCGAGACGTTTACAATTTGTTCTCGGTAGAAAATTGCGTTCAATCGATACTTCAGAGTAATAAATCATCGTTTTCTCAAAAGCGTCTAAAAGAAAACAAAAACCCCCTCCGAAAAATGACACGAAAACGCGATTTCGGCGCACGGAATCGATTGCTATCGTTATTTTATTCGTAGTATTTTTGAACTACGTAATTATTATAGGGACTTGGAATATTCGTCGAATAATACGTATTTTGAGGTATATCGTAATCATAAAAGAGGTAATTTTCGATTTTAAATCGGAAACATTTGATACAACGTTGGACGCACACGTTACTTCAACCATACTTCTTGAAAATCTCGAAGACGTGTCTCTACTATTTTTTTGTGGAAACTCACGTCTGTTCAAAACTAACGGGTTCCTAGAGTATTCTTACCAAATATATTTTATAACTTTGTACTAATTTTTTTTTTAATTGTTAACTGCGTAAGTTTATAGTAAGAAATTATATTATAACGCTTACGGTTAACCGTAAATTGCTGTACTCCATAACGCGTAATATATATTATTATTATTATTATTATTAATAATAATAAATAATATTTGACACCGAAGTCGACACTGAAAATCGAACGCAACGATTTATAAATAAACGGACGGTTGACACAACGAATTAATATAGTAATAAGAAAACTCTAAAAAAACTTTATTCATTTAAGCGACATTTCCACAACAATGCCTTTCTTATTTTTCAACACGTACCAGACACTTTCTCATCATAACAAATCGTAGAAAAAGAATTTACTCAGAATTTATTTTATAAATTCTCGGCGCCGAGTTATTTCGGCGTGAGCTTATTTCGAAGATTTTTTACTGCGAAGGAAAAATAATACAAAAATAAAACCTACACACACACACACACGTCGTGTTTACTGCAATGTAATAATATTATAACGTGACACAAACTTTGACAAATAACGCGTTTGACGGCGGTAAAGAAGAAAAAACTAAATCCCGTGCCCGGGAATAAAATAATATAATTGGTAGCCGTGGTGTGCGACTGTGCGAGGCGCGCTTGTGTGACTCTCGAACTGATCTGTTTAGCGTCGGCGACAGATTTACCGTGCGACGACGACGACGACGAGCGTTTCAAAGAAACCGCCACGGAAACTTTGTCGTTGGCCGTGCGACAACCGCATCAATTTTTCGACCGTTCGTAAATCAAAATCAAAAAAAAAAAAAAAAGCCTCCCCGCTTTTGTAGCTGCGAGACGAACGCTCGCGAAATATCACGTTTCATTAAATAATTGAGTTCCGTTCAATTAAAAATACACAAAGTCGGCTTCACACGATGTGACCTACAACGCACGAACAAAATCCGTCGTAGAAATCCTTTGATTTCGAAAAGAAATTATATCCTTTTCAAAATTTTATCCACGCACGCGTCTCTACTCGATCGGTTTTACGGTATTATATATTCTTGGTTTAACTCGAGTTTTTTACCTTTTCTCGAATAAAAAAAAAAAAAACCGACCTAATCATTTTTTTTTTTTAAGTGAATCGATTCTTCAGTCGCGTGTATTTCATCTATACACGGCGTTTATAGATCGCATTTAAAAAAAGTGTTTCGTCACCAACAAATAGCCATGCGGAGTAACGTTTAATTATAGGAATCAACGTAATCGTATAGCACAGATATACGCGAAAAAAAATAATATATACGACAACTGCAAATAATCGTTTATCGTAGAATAGTTATCGACATATCGAATTGCAAATGGTCTTTGAACACAGTTTTCAACTCGGTGGATCCGAGTGTGAACGATTTCAGTTCAAACGATGCTCGGGGTGAATCGTAATAAATATAATACGCACATTTCAACGTGGTTAATAAACGCCTTGGTTTTGAACTATGGACCGCGTTCAAACCATGTTATCGACGTAAAACTGATCCTGAGACGCGCGCGTAACGATTGGACGCGTCAACGTGTTTTCAGATTTTCGTCCGCGACACCGACCCGGGCCGCAGAACGTTTCCGAATCCAAATCGAATTCGTTCACGTCGTATTAATCTTTCCGTTTCGGGAAGACGACGGTCCGCGATTGCCAGCGACGCGTTACGCTTTGCAGAAAGAAAAAGAAGAGAAAATGAGAAACGCGTCGTTTTTCACACCGAATGTCGATGTTCTTTTTCGACACACACGCACAAACTCGCCCGGTCGGTCGTTTTTTCGCCGCGCGCTTCGTTGCACTGCGGTCCCGCGAAGGTTTTGCCAAAACGGTGTCGCCGCAGTGGAGGACCGTAGAAGAAATCGTAAAACACTGTGTCTTTTTTTTTTTTTTTTTGTTGTCCATTTCGTTGAGAACGCACAGTTCTCGCGCGCCCCCAGTGCAATAGACTATTATTATTTTTATTTGTTTGTAAAGTACGATTTTCTCTCTGGACTCGCGTCGGCGGTTAAATACGGCCGACGACGACGCGACGCGTACGAATTTATTCGGTGTACGCTTTTTATGAGAACACCGGCGGCATAAACGGTTTACTCGTAATATTGTTTTATTTTATTTATTTTTTTTTTCCATAATCGACCGACAAAGCGGAGAAGCGATTTTTCTCCGCGTTCCGCGACAAAAACAAAAAAAATAAATAAATACGAAATAACTTTTCCCGGTACGCGCGCGCGCGCGTATAAAGCAAAACTGGTTTGGTTTTTTTTTTTCTTCGTTCCGTCTTTCCCCTCCCCCGCCCCCTCACCATTCGGCTTATAAAAATACGCAACGGCGTCGTCCGTGGAAAAATGGCAGGTGCTTCGCCGCACATCGGCGGCGGCTGTTCCGCGCCGTACACACGATATTTTACACCACATACGTTATACGAGCGATACGTGCGCGCGATACGACACACAAACGCGCGCGGAACGGCCGGTGAACAATAGAACGGCGAACGGAAACGGCCCTTGCGATTGGCGGCCGTTCACGTTTCAGCGTGCAGGTCACACGGCGTTTTTTTTTTATACACCGTCGGCGACTAACGCGGACGCGCGAAGAAGAAGAAGAAGAAAAAAGAAGAGAACTCATCGCGCCGCGGATTCGTTTTCGTTTTATATATAATATTTTTAAATATACAGTAGAGGAAAAAATCTCGACGAAATGCGATAATAACGTATTAAATTCTTTTTGGTTTTTTTTTTTTTCGTTACGCAATATCGCGTAACGATATCGTTTTTAATAACGACACGCGCACATTTCATACGTAACACTGATCGAATCATTTGTCTCGGAAACGCCCTCCTAACTGCACTTTTTCACTTCTCGGGATTATAATCAATAATAACCGTTTCACTGTTCCAGTACGAATATTCCTTTGAACTCTCGAAAACACTTAAATATTTACACTATTCCACTTATTCTTTCAAGTATTAGTGTTATTTTAGCCAAACGGTTTACTGGGGAATAATATTTTGTAATATGGTGCATGTATGAGTGTTGTTTCTGCAGTAAAAAAACTTACCGTGTCCAAATGTCCCAATAATTTCGTTCTTGAATAATCACAAATAATTTGTGTTGAGGCGTAGTGTTAATTAAAAATAAGCATTTACAAAAGAGACAATGGAATAGATTTCAAATTGAATGCAATTTCTATTTCAAAAAAGTATATAAAAAATTCATTCGACTTCTTCGTAATTGGACGCGTAACTGTGTTATGAACATCTGATGTTGCCCGGGATAAAATCGCTTCATAAATGTCGTCGATTTTTCATATCATCGATTCTCCTCTTGTTTATGGTAACTCGGCCTGCTGGATAGGCTTGAATTGTAGGTAATTCGGGAGTGCAGATCGTCTTCTTTACTAACTGACTAGTACTTCGTGTGCGACCGCGATTTATGTTTTTGATGTCCATAACGATAATCACGAAATAAATATTATTAGAGAATTGTAATTTATGGCATAACGGTCAAGATAAGAACGTTATTATTATTATTATTTATCAATTTTCGTTTATCGCAGAAAGCCCTTATACGACGACGTTTAGGGGGTTTCTGCCACAAATGCATATTTTAAAGTAACGTAAAGAAGATAAAAAAACTGAGTTTTGAAGGGTTTCTCTCGTAAACAGTGCGCCTTCTTCCAAACTCTAAAATAAACGAAAAACAAGCGATTTTTTTTTTTTTTGGCATTTTGTTTATTTCTGAAATAAACGATTCAATTGCCTTTAAAAAAAAAAAAACTCGTAAAGTCGAATTTTTTTCCAATATAAAACGTCGATAATTCGAAAACATTAATTCATTTCCCTTTAATATCGACTCATCCATTGATCTACTGCACGAGTTTGCCGCTCCCAAAAACGAATTTCCGATTGTTATATTTATCATTAAACGTATTACATAACGACGTTTCGGAATTTAATTTAATCTTCTTCCGGTGAAAATTAACTTAATAAATGACAATGGGGAAGGGGAGGGAGTAATTATTTTTGTTGTATAACGATCGCTTTCGATGAATAATCCGGCGAATTTACTATAATAAATATTTAGACTGTCACACTTTTGTTGTCGAATTGATAATGGCTAAAAGAGTGTTTGATGTCATTAATATTAAAAAACAAAAATTAGTTGTTACTGATTCCCGCATGAACAACAAACGCTAGAATCTGAAAATGGACAATTAAATATTGGTATAGAAATTGATATGACTGTACAAAAAAGTATTGAAAATACTGTAGATGAAAACAATGTCATTTCTGACTTTAATAACAGGCTTTGTGCGATCAATTTTAACAGTAAGTACAAATGTTTGATAAACAGAGTTGAAGTCATTGTGTTATATTTAAATTATATATATATATATATTACAGTCATATCCGTGTAAAATAAACGAGTAAACGAGTGTCGAACGGGGAAAAATGAATCCTCGATTTCATTTCATTGAAACACGCGAAATAATAATAATAATTATAATTATAATAATAATAATTATAATAATAATAAATTTAGCGTAAAATTTGTTGTTCGCTCGGTTAGCGTCAGACTAAACACACGCGTACACCGACAGAGCGCGCCCGTCGAACGGCAATAAAACCGAAAAAGAAATTAGTCACGAGATAACGCGATACGACACAACAAAAAGGAGGGGGTGGGCCACGTGGAAAAACACGTATAAATAGCGGTCCGCAACCGACGGACCGCTCAGTTGTGTCACAGCGGGCAAACGCGAATGTTATGTTCGCTTCTGACTCTGGCAAACACACCGTACGTGTGTGGATACACGTTGACCGCTGCACTATGCAATCCAATGGGTTCAAACCGCTATTTATAAGCAACTACTTTCTTTTCCTACATCCGCATTTCGTCTTAATGGATCGTCAAACAATTCTACTTGGTTACACCACGATGTGGATATTTCATTGGCACAGGGAGTTGAACACCATGCATAATCACCACTGCTCTGAACTAAACATAGACGTCCCTTTCACTTGGATGCTCTCGAACAGGCTGCAAACAACAGAGCTGGAGTCCGGTCGCGTTCGGACCCGGTCTACGTAATATGTGAGAAGCTGACGACGGCGCATCAACGTTTTCGTATTACAATCAGTTTTACGTACATTTTTTTTTTTTTTGTTCGTCACGGAGCGCCCTTTAACGACTCCGTCGATCATTGGATACAATGGACCAAGACGAATATTCGCCGTTTCGTAAATAAATTGCGTGTATTTGTCCGTAGGAGGTATAGGGACGGGACGAATCGCGTGTACACGCGCATTGACGACAATAGTGAGCGCGTATATTATTATTACGCGTTTGAAACGAGAGAGGAAGAGAGCGGAGCGTAATAATTCATCCGTTTATCATTGTTGTTTGAAAACAATGAACGATTCATCGGTGGCCATCGTTGCTCTTTCCACCGTACTGCGGCAGCGCGTAGACGACGATACCATTCGAACGCGCGCATAATATAACAGGACCGCCGCCGCCGCCGCTCGGCATAAAATCGCATAGAAACGCGCGGCGAGAGACAACGGCCGCAGCATCAGCAGCCGGATAGAACGAGTAAAAAATAAATATATAGGACGACACGCGTACATTAATAATAATAATACTCGCAAACCCGTTTTGATGGCCGTTTAACATTCTGTTCGCGTATCCGCCTTTAAGCGCGCGCGCGCGTATATTACGTTTTGTTTCCCCTCATTCTTTCTTCTTCTCTTTTCGTGTCGTCGATATAATATTTTTCGATTTTACACACACACACACACGCGCGCGCGTCTCCGCCTCGTCGTTACGCGTCGAGTTTTTTTTTTTGCTTCTATTCTTTCGTTCCCCCACTCGTCGTCGTTCGCCGCGGCGCTTTTTGATCGCAACCGATTTCGCATACTCCGGTAATTTGTCACGATATCGCCCCCGCCAGCCCGAGTTTCTCTACACGCGCCGGCGCGGTTCAAACGGCAATGGCCGCCGCCAGTGTCACGCCATTCCGGCGGAGGAGAACAAAATCGCGCCGTTTCGTTCGTATTGGTTTTTTTTTATCCACGTTATAATAACGCCTCGAGCGCGCGCGTATTCTGCGTCTACAGCCGCTGGCGTGTCCCCGTCGATGAAAGAAAAAAAAAATATATCAAACGGCGTTTATAATAACGCGCGAAATGAAATTCGCCAAAAGCGTTTTGCGCGAGTGAGCTTATACCATTGGGATTGGACGCATTGACGGTTGGGAGAGGAGACGAACGCGTTGAAAACAGATTTTTTTTTATTCGGGAAAACGATAGTACGCGTGTCGTCGCACTGGATAACCTAACACAACCAGCCGGGCGAGTTGAGTTACTTTTGATTGGCGCCGATTTCCTTCGCGCGACGGCAGGAAAATGGGGAAAATCAGTTTTTACACGCAATTTCCAAATGGTCGAGCTGGGCAGCTGATGCGGTTACGTCACGCACCGTGACAGTAGCGAAAAACCAGAAGGTTACTCATTAACTAACCGTTTTGTCGGAACACTACGCGACGGTTATTGATAATCCAAGTGTAATATTGGTATCGACGGTGGCATTCAGAGCCGTCTGCTTGTTGTGAACCGATATTAATTTGTTATCGAAGCGTTATTTTTGGAAGTTATTGTTATTATTTTCTTGTTAATGTCCGAAACGACAATTGTCTCGGGCGAAAGAGATGTTTTAAGGTTTCGAAAAAAAAAAAAAAAATGTTCACGTTCTGTTTGCCCAACAACAGGAGAACAACGTCCGCGTCGCTTATTAATCCTATAAGCGCATTACCGCGTTCTGGCAATGCGATTTTATTTGCCCCTCGACACAACACTTCTTTCCCCGTCTCGCGAAATAAAAAAAAAGACCGATATTATCGTAACGAAACGACTTTCGGCTTGTTCTTCTCCTGTTCGCGCGAAACTTTACAGCAGCGCACTTTTATTGCTGCGAACGCGTTTTCGCGACCGCGATCATAACGTGAATTGTCTTTGGAAACGCGAAAAATCCGTTCGTGTATCCCCCCCCCACCCCGGTTATATTTCCATTGCCGAATCCGATAGATACCACCGTCTCGCATTCGTTCCAGTGTGCACAATTAATACAGTTTGGACCGTTTCGCCGCAGATCCGTCTTGTTTTTATTACGGACGCGGGGCTATCTCGCGCGTCGTCCGTCCGTTGTGTCGGCTATCGGAGGAGGTGGTGGTGCGCGTGTACGAAAAACGCCTCGCTCACTGACACACGAGTTCCGAGGACAATTTTCACAAAAAAAAAAAAAAAACGATTTACGTCGCTTATAATATTAATAATTAGTTGTAGTAGTAGTTTCGTGTATTTGTGATTCGGTATTTTTTTTTACACATTCCGTTTCGTTTACACCTGGTGTTAAACGTATACCGCAAACGCGGTGGCAACAACGATTACACACTCTCCACTCGTCGTGGGAAGTTTCCCGTTTACAAATTGTCGCGCGCGCGCTGTACAACACGACGTATTCGCGCGATTAAAACAAAAAAAAAAAATAAAAAACACTCGCTTTTTCCCATCGCGCGATGACCGCTTTCCGGCCGTTCGTCTGTCGGTTTTTTGTTTTTTGTTTTTTTTTTTAATAACAATATAACGCGGCGTCGGAGAAGGAGGCCGAGTATTTTACCGCCGTGTAGAATAAGGTAATAATTCGTTTTTTTTCCTCCCAAAATTACGAGTTCGTTGTGAACAGACTGCGAATTTCAGTGTCTCGTTTTATATCACAATCGAAAAATTCCGTACTCGCGTGAGTCGGAGAAATACGCGTTAAAATCGGTACGCGAATTCACCGGAGCGTTATTTTCACCGGATTTTGTAAAAGAAAAGCGTTTTCCACACACACAAAAAAAAACCGCGTCCGATCGCTTTGAACGGCGGAGTCTTACACAACGCGATGTTTTTACACGGCTCTCAAGACTCACGAATCAAACGTTTTGTACGTCGAACGGAATGAATCAAATCGATTAGAATTTCGTTACCACGGCCGCGTCGTCGACATCGTGCCGCGGCGATATTATCGTTAAATAATTCTGTTTTTCCCCGGTTCGCCTACTGAACTGTGCGCCTCTCACGAGTACACCGCGTCGCATCGGCAGTCGGCGACGCGCAGCAATTCCGAATACTTCTCGCCGTCGGTCGCGAGCGTCTGCGGCGTACTTTTTTTGCGGGAAAGATGTTTAATTTTCAAATAAATTCCGTTAAAACAATTATATCGCGAATGTATTTTATTACGATGGACAATTTGCGCATGCCTATATGAACACCGCAATACGATTAATTAGAACGGTGTGCGATATAATTTAGTTTTCCGTTATTATCGGCCAGGAACGTGGATTTTACGAGAAATAAATTCTTCCTAAACATTTTTTTTTTTTTTGGAGGGTTTTATCCCCAAACCTCCTCCGTCCCCCTCGTTAGCGCGCCACTTGCGTAGGATTCGATTCCAAGCGCGGACCCGCGTCTTATTGCGGCGTCCAATGCGATTGGTTTTATTGTAATCCGAAATGCGAAAGAATCCACATTTTTTTTTTGTGTGTGCGTGTAAAAATCGTTACGGATAAAGTTGTAAAATAAAACATTTTACTACGCTTTTGTTTTCGACATTTTTACAGTCTTTTTTTCCAACTCGGATTTATTTTTTTCAATTCCCTTGGAACCCGAAATTCAAAATGCCCTTTTTTGGTGTTTTCATTTTTAAGTACATCAGCCCGTACCGGTTAAAACCGTTCTCTCGACTCGAGAGCCGCGCGCCAATTACCGCAGTCCGAACCAGTGGTTTTCAACTCGTTTTTACGGACGAATTTCGCGAACCGTTGTGCATGCGAATTCCTATCGATTCTTTTGCTCGATAACTGTATAATAGGAAACGAGTGAACGCATAAGCGATACACGGCGGTAAACGTAATAAAAAAAAAAAAAAAGAAAAAATCATTTATTATTAACACCAGACGTATTGCGTAGTTTAGAAGAAAATAGAAAACAATTAATCGTCGTCGGAGCTCGCGCGTTTCTCTGGCATGTCGAGTGCGGATGTAAACCGTCACTATTGGGTTCAGACGCGCTTTTCGCGGTTGACAACGGCGCGTAAAGCTGTTCGGACATTGACTTTTTTTTTATTTTCGACGTCAAAACTCTTCAGAACATTTCGCGCACGCTTTCCAATTCGAACGGACCCTCTCTCGAACTCCTCGAGGATTTTTCGACTATATTTGCCGAGAAATTTTCGATCCCTGTTATTTATACAGCGATTGATTGCTGGCGCGCGCGAATCGTTGTTATAGAAAAACTCCCTGGGATCTGTACACGTATATAAATATATAAAAACTAAAAGCGTTTTTATTATTATCTTATATATAATAGCACGTCGCGCAATTAGAAACAGACGCGGGCAGGCGCTATTTCTGTCACTATCGGTTCGGTCGTGCGGCGTATAAGAGCGCGCGCGCGGTCGTGCAGTGTCGTGGCAAAGGGACCGCCGCCGCGACAGTCGCAGCCGTCGCGCGCGCGTTGTTCGGCGCAATTAGGCGTGTCGCGCGCGCGCGTTAAAACGATCGCCGGCCCGAGTGTGTGTGTGTGTGTGAAAGAGAGAAAAAAAACGCGAGAACGGCTGCGGCGGCGTATTATATAATTATATAAATATATCGGTATAACGGGCAGAAAGTATAGAAGTTATAATAATAATAATAATAATATGATGATGATGATGAGATGGTGTTCCGCGTGAGTATAAAATGATATAACAGTATCGCGCGTGTGGCGTGTGCAGGTTTACCGCGGGCATTCAAAGCTCAGTTAATTAGCGCGTACGCGATCCACGGCCGTGACGGGGAGTTTTTTTTTTTTATCACGGCCTATCTACTCTTGTCGCGTAAACGCGTACACGTGTCCTGTAATGAATAATCGCAATCGTAGTAATAATAATAATAATAATAATAGTTTTATATATATATATATATATATATAAATATAGGCGCGGCGGAGCCGAAATAGACGAGGCCAATGGCGAAGAAGTGTGCGTGTATACAATCCAGGATTAGAATTTGCAAGGCTCGAATAATATTGTACTCGGCCCTACTTCTACTCTAACACGTTATTATAACGTTATAATAACACGGGTTTTTATTTTCGCGGCGGGGTTTTGTAACAAAAAAAAAAAAAAAAAATCGAATCAAATATTCGATTTAAAACGTTGCGTGATTCGAAATGTATTCGAAAAACAAAAATCTAATTCAAATACATTGTGTGCGTATTAAATATTCATATAAATAAAGTAGAAAAAAAAAATCATAGATCTATAGAGAAATAAAGTGAATACGATTTGACCGGAATTAATATTTTCTTGCGCCTTCGTTTCTGAAAATTTTACCGGTAAACAATCCGTAAATTTGTTTCCAATAGACACATAATGGCGAGATGAGAAATCCTTCGTCGAACGCTATTTCTAGACCGTAAATAATTTCTAGTGTCGAAAAACTTCTTTCAGCACTCGCAGTCGTAATTGGCACTGTGAGCATTATTTTTATAGAGTTATTGGAAAAATCAACTACAGGTCGTCGTTTTTTTTTTTTTTGTTTTTTAAAATGTCGAGACGTTCCAAAGAAGTTTTCCTTCTTTGGTTTAATGTCTGACAAAATATTTGTAACTCGTCAAACAAATCGTCAACACCGTCTGTGTCCTGACTATTCGTATCCGTTTTGTAATACGTTTACGCGACTCGTTTATGTTTTTGAGCTCCGGGTCCGAGGCATGGTCTCCGTATGGCATCCCCTCATCCCCAAACAAGCGGCTCTGAATATATCCTATATGGTATACGCACGCCTAGTTTGATGTTCGTTTTCTGTAATGGACTTGCTGCTCTCGCGCTGTGTCGGCGAGAGTCAAGCGGCGTCCTACCGTGGGATTCATGGCCGTTTACGATGAAGACGATGCTGTCGACACAGGACTAACTACTCTGTGAAATCGACGGGTGAAAAGCGGTGAATATCGATGTTCGGAATGAACGTCGGCCGAAAAAAGTCCGAAACAAAACCATTGGCAAAGCGCTTTTTTTTTTTTTTTACTGTGTTTTGGGATGCCAAAACACAGTTAGGTTGCGTTAGGCGGTCAATAATTATTATCCGGAACGAGGAGCTTCACCGTGGCTTTTCGATAGCGCATCAGACGTCGAGCCGTCATACAGAGGCTGTTCTCGGTTTTTATACGAATACAAGATGCTGCGGATATAGTTTCTCCTCCCCCCCCCACTATTATCGATTACTCGTGCACAATTTCCGTGATCGCGTTTACAACTATATACCATCGTGTTTCTTCCGTCGTTTTTTTTTTTTTGCTATTGCTTATTTGTTTTTTCAACGGCTCGTCCGTAGCGTATTATTTGTTGTCTGGTTTTGCCGCGTCGAATCTCCGAATAAAAGCACTTGCCGCCCGTTCTTTTCGCGGTGTCACAACCGGAGTTTTAAAAATACAACAACATCTGACGACGACACTATTATATAAATACGGCGAGTGGATATACTCGTCACATGGTATACCCCCCCCCCCCACATACCGGCGATTTTCTTCTCTCCTTTTGAATCGGCTTTCCGCTGTTGGCCGCGTACAACAGCCGTCGTTTATTATTATTATTTGTTCGTAATAACCGCGTGGTTTCGCCGCTCCTCCCTGCCGGTTCCTGCTGGCTTCGTCCCAAAGCGATACACCTATGCGCATACGGATAAGATTGATGGTTTCGCCGCGTAACCGACCGCGATGAACGTCGATTAATCTACAAACCGTCGCAGCCTCCGCCGACCAAAACAAAGGCTCGAAAGAGAGACAGAGAGTGTGTGTGAGTGAGAAATTGTCGCGTTCGTCTGTATACGCGCGTTTTACCGTAATTTAGTGTACGTTTTTGAGTACGGCGGAATAAGAGCGCTCGAGAACAAATTGTCGTTTCCGACCGAAAACCGGCCGATGATTTATCGTCGACCCAGCCGTGCACTTTTCACGTTTAGTCCCCGCGAACGAGTATTATATAGGTGCGTTTATTTTTGTACGCTCTGCACGACGACTCCGTTAGGAGGAAAAAATTCGTCGTCCATTTTTCGACACGGTCCATTCGTGTCCCCGAGATATCGGAACGCCGTAAGTTTTTCGGATAGTTAGCCGATGCAATCTTTCTCTCTCTCTTACTCTCTGATCGATCACCACTCAGTTATCGATCCCATTTGTATTACAAGCGAGGATATCCGTTGCCACCGCGAGACGTCATCGAGACACACTTACTTTTTCATCGCGTACGCTAAGATGAGGTATTTATATCGCGGTCTAGGGTTTTCGCGCGGAACGGAAAGAAAAACCAAACTATTTTAATACTTTTACAAAACTATTTAGTCGTTGCTACACACGCAAGCACGCGATCGCGTGACCGCATCGCGGTATTTTAAATAGCGTTCTCGCGCGCTGTTCTCACATTTGCAGTTATGTAAATATATACACAAGGCCGGATTCATCGCTATCATAGCACACCACTTTAGATCTTTTTTCCCTTTCGTTTTTTTCATTTCGTTCATTACGTCGGACACGTTGTAATATTGTATACGTATTTTTTTTTTATTTATTTATTTTTTTTTTGTACACAACAAACGATTAGTCGGTACTCGCGGAATGAAATATTATTGAAATTACGTGCGTATACGTCCGTAGCAAACGGATATTTTATTGACGTGTCTTGCTGCGGACGAAAACGTAAGAGATTCGACGAAACGAATTCTGAAAAATGCTCCAAATCGAACGTTTAAGGCGCGCGGTTTTTCAATCGTCGACTATTCGTAATGAATTTAATTTTTATACGGGAAACAAAAGGTATCCGGATAAAATGGCGCGTTCTTCGCAATTATTCGGCGATTGAATCGACGCGGTGTACAGAGCGACTACTGGCGATGAATCTTAAAAACTTCGGAATGTGATTGTACACCGTTGAAAGGACGAAGACAGTTCCTAAAAACCTCGCGTTCGATTCCCTATATCATTTCTGAACAGTTTCACGTTTTGCGCTTGTTTGACGTAATCGGACTTGAATTAAAAAAAACAATTACTATTACACGAGAACCGTTGACGGCACGAACTAATCCGAGGTGATTTTTTCTGAAATCAGTTGCGTTTCCATTGCGAACACTACCGCACAGTGGTTCAAAATCCCTAAAAGGTGGCCAAAAATGCAAAAAATTTTTTTTTGTTAACGAGTTTTAAAAGTTTTGTATCGTCTTAATGATAGTTTCCGACCTCAAAAAAGCAATATATGAGGTCACGGTATTTTTTAAATGCTTTTCAGCTTTTCTCAAACGTGCGATTTTCGGACGTAACGTAATGGGCTCTCCTAATCGTAGTTAATCAGTTGGTTTTGTAGTTGTCTGATTTTCGTTAAAATGAACTGATTGACACGTTTGAATATGGAATCTATTTCTGATGATGTATACAATCGAATGTGTAAATCTAGATTTTCGACCTATGAAGTTATTTTCTCCGAAATGTTGTTAACTTGAATACGAATTTCTTCAAATAGTCAGCGAGGAATCGTTTTACGAATGTGCAGAAGTAATTTTTTCCGCTGATCTCCACCTTGTAATTTTTTTGATGAGTCAAAAAAAATACCTCTTCCAACACATATCCAAAAATTAGCTGCTACTTTTTGCAACTTTTTTTTATTTGAAGTTTTCATTGGCGCCTGCGGCCAGCGACCGGTTGTTGCAAGTTTAATTTTATTAAAAATTTGAGGAAGCAGAATGTTGCGTCTGCAAAGTGCACGTTGAAAGTGAGCCCCGCGCTGCGGTGCAGCGTCGAACGACTTGACGCGTTGTAACGCGTTGCAACTTGCAACAACGGGTCGCTGCCCCGCGCGACAGCGCAAGGGATTTTGAACCACCGTGGCGCACCGTAACGAAAACGCGTATTCGTGTGCTCCTACGGATTTAACGTTATCTTGACGTTGAAAAAAACAAAAAGAAACACGTCAATTATTATCTGTCAACAATTAACTCGAACTCGGCTAACGGACAGTTTTTTTTTTTTTGTTTGTTTTTGTCGCGTGCAGGTGTGGTTTCAAAACGCTCGGGCCAAATACAGGCGGACGGCCACCAAACAAGACGGGAGTTTGGGCTCGTTAGCGCCGCCGTCGATAAAACCGGACAAGAGCTGTTCGGAAAGTTCGACGGGCTCGACCGGTATCGAAGCGGTTATGTTCCATCAACAACAGCAGCAGCAGCAGCAGCAACAACAACTCCACTCCATGCAGATGAGCCCCAGAAGCTATTTGAGCACGTCTTCGCCGATGGAATGCGGATCGTAAACGGTGACGATGTTATTGTGTAATATCATTACAGAGAAAATCTTAATAAATAATTTAAAAAAAAAAAAAAAAAAAAATTATCGTCTTCTATAAAGTTTCCTTTACGCAATATATTTTATTTGTATAAAAAAAAAATAAAAAAAAACTATATAAAAGTGTATATATTTATTCGCGAGTGTCAATTCATGTGTATACGTATCGGGATGATGACGAATAATATGTACGCATATAAACGTCGTAGTAATTATTGTATATAATATATAGTATAAATAAAAAGTAAAAATTAGCTAAAAGCCAGTGTGTTTGTACGTGCAATATTTTCAAAACATATTATAATCTTTAAGTTGTTGTTTCTTTTCTTTTCTTTTTTTTTTTTTTTAAATATTTATATTGTTAAAAATACGCGTAAAACGGTTTAATAATAAGAAAAGAAGAGAAAAAAAAAAAAAAAACAACGAAAGAGAAATTTACAAAACCTATTAGCCTTTAGCAACGATATTAGAGATTGTACTATATATATATATATATAAAATAATATTTATTATGTATAAAAATTATATGTGTATAAATAAAATTTATAAACGCTTGACTTGTACATCGATCGTGTCCTTACTTCCCTTGTGCCTACACAACTGCGTATAACATGTGTAAAACGTGTGCGTTTCGCTTGAAATAAAATATAATAATAATATTATTATTATTATTGCGGTGACATTTAAATAGTTTACGAAAATTTACGTAGTATTTTTTTTTTTGCCGTTGTTATTTCCTTAAAAATCCATTTGTTATGCGTACATTTGCGAAAATGTAAAAAAAAAAAACACACACACACGCCGGTTTTAGACTCGAGTCAATACGTAATATCTCACGACGACTGCACACAAGCGCCGCCGTGTTGTGTTACGGGACAGCGACGAAACGAAACGGATTTAACAAAAAACAAACGTCGAGAAGAACGAACAAATAAATGTATGTAAAAGGATTGAAAATTAGAAATAAGAAATTTCCGCGTCGTAGGGGAAAAAATATCTTTCGACGTTGTCTTCCCGTTAAAAAAAAAAAAAAAAACAAATATATGTTGAATTCAATTTCTCGCTTTTGACAATATCGCGGCAGTACTCGTCCCCCGGGGAATCGAATCGAAATCCGCGCGTGCTTCGGAATAAAAATTAATCTACTCTCTCCTATTATCCACACCACGGTGTACGATAAACCGCGGAATATCGACGTTTTTTCCGTGCCGCGAGACGTTTTAGTTAACAAAAAAGCGAGAAAAATTGCGGGGATAACAGAAGAATTTTCCGAAGGAAACGCCGCGCGAGTACCCGAAACAACTGCACGAAAGACAATGAGAAAAACATTGACGCGATCCGAGCTGATGTTGTATCATTCTCGGTCCTTCTTTTTTTCCCGGTGGACGAAAAAAAGGAAAAAACCGAACTTGCTCCGAACTTCTTCTGAGCGATTCGACCTTCGTCTGCGCGGTTCGATTACGTTCGCGCGGCACATACACGCAGCATACACGCCTATTCAACTATAATGCTTCGGATTTCGTACGGAGGACTCGTCGCGTCCTCCTGCCGCTTTTCTACCGCGAAAATGTCGTTCGTTCGGTAAACTATTCGAACTGTTTTTTTCTTTTTTGTTCCGTTTCGTTTCGTCTCGGCCACTCGGTCCGATCATCCGTTTCGCTCCCCACCCCGTATCCGAACTCATTTCTCGCCGTTTTCCAAAACTCAACCGCAACGCCGTGCTCGTATCGTATGAAACGCGACAACGTGTCACCGCGGAGCAGACCGTGAACTTTGCCGGAATTTCGTTTCGCCACTCGTCGACGACGACGACGACGACGATACGTTTACAATAATAATAATAATAATAAAAAAGAATTTTTTTACGCATCGGCGCGAGATTCGAGGAACTAACGAAACGTAGGCAAAAAAAAAAAAAAGGAAAAAGAAAAACAAGAAAAAAGTGAATAAAAGCGAGAAGGGAGCGCGCGACTACCGCCGCGTGGTAGTCTCGAAGAATAACGCGCGGCAGAAGAACGTCGTGAACACCGGCTGAGAAAATCTTTAAACGCCGTGCGTAACGGCGGCGGGTGGACGACGACACTGCGCACAGCTCGGGGACGCGGTTGCGCAGGAAACGCGCGCGCGCGCGCGTAGGACTCACGTTTTTTCTTCCTTATATATATATATATGTATGTACATATGTATATGTATTATGCAAATGTATACGCCTTCTCGCCGCCGTCGCCGTGACAATGGTCGGAATTCCTGCGCACGCAGTGTTTGTAAAACGCGCGCGCACGACGAACCCGACGTAGGACACACGGCCGTGTGGGGGGGGGGTGGTGGTTGAGGAGCAGTAGCGCTTGTGAGAGGGGCAAATAAGAAGAGACCGCCGTTTGTGACAACGGACCGAGATCTCCTCCTCCCCATCCGTCCACTCGCCGCAAATCTTTCATACGATAACCGTACACACGATTATATTTAAAATAATAATAATAATAATAATAAAAAAAAAAAATTATACTCTCGGCCGTTTTTTATTTTTTTTTTTTTTTTTTACGCTGCGGCTCTCGTGTACACACACACACACAATAATAATAATAATAATATGATATTCGTTGTTGTCGTGGTCGCGCCGCCATTGTTTTTCGCTATTGTTATTGCGCGCGTGTATTATATAAATACGGCCGTATATTATTATAATAATAATAATAATAATATATATTATATTATTATCGTACTCTTCTCGATCTCTCGTCGTCGTCGTCGTCGTCCCGTCCCTAACTCCGAGACATTTTTTTTACTTCTTGTTTTTTCCCCTCTTCCTCGTCCGTTCCGCGCACGTTCTCCCCCCCCCCCCACTCGTCACACGCGCGCGCCCGCGAGTTATTATCATACGTTGTTGTAATATTATTATTATTATTATTATTATTCAAAATGAAGCGCGCAATATAGCGGGGGGGGGGGGGGAAACATTCGAGTGTGCGACGACGCGGTCGTGAGAAACACACACGCGCGGCGATAATATCGAGGGGGCGCCGCCAGCCGCGGAGGGAGACGGTGCCCGCGCCAGCCGATTGGACGGATCTCGTTCGGCGAGCGCGCGCTCCGGGTGATACTACGGCCGCGGCGACGTGTATATTATTCGTATTATTACGCGATAGACAAGAGGCGAACCGCGACGGCGGTTCGAGTGGAATATGAATTCGTCGATGAGGTGTGTGCTACAGTCGACGAACAGTTATTTTTCTGTTTGGGTTG
This sequence comes from Chaetogeoica ovagalla, assembly GCA_032441825.1. Taxonomy (NCBI): domain Eukaryota; kingdom Metazoa; phylum Arthropoda; class Insecta; order Hemiptera; family Aphididae; genus Chaetogeoica; species Chaetogeoica ovagalla. The sequence goes on from CM063731.1 coordinate 2,040,924, forward strand.
GGGCGAAATGAAGCGACGGATCGTTGAGCGATTTATACGTTTCGTGGTCCAAGACTAGAAAAAAAAGAAAAAAAAAGAAGACTTTAAAAACTAGCGATACGAATAAAGGCGGTGGGGGGGAGGGGGGAAATGTAACGCGTATTGAGCGTATTCCAATACGAGTATTGGAATTATTACTATGGGGTCCGGATTTGTATGCACTTAAAAACCTTAAAATAGTATGCATTTATGCATCAAAAAACCTTTAAATATGCACTTGATATGCTCTTATTTTTTTTTTTTTTTGAAAAAAGCAAAAATACGCTCTTACCCTAGACGTATGCATTTATAATTTTTTTTAAATTTTTTCCTTATATATTAATACAACTTAATTAAACGAACTTAATTTTTTTATTGCCGACACTGCGACATCAACTTACAACGTTAATTAAAGAACAAAACATGATAAAAAAAATTACATTAAATTGAATATTACTACGACTTTTCGGCATTTTAAAATTTACGAGTGTACGAAAAATTATTAAAGAAATTCGTTTGTATACGGAATGCGGATTACGAAAATTTATTTATAGGCGATTACCGACTGGCGACTACTGCACGGGGCGATTAAATACCAACTGAATGTGTACAACATGAAGCAGCGTGTGTTTATCCAAAATGAGATGAAAAATCACGATAATAATAATAATAATAATAATATAATTGTGTGAAGGAAATTTTAATATAACTGGTCTTCATTGTTGATCAATGTGTTTCGATAAGCAAGATATAGTTTTAATACAAATTATCCAAAAATATAAGATACAGGCAATAAAATATTTCCCCACAATACTTCATGAACTCACGAATCTAGTTTCCATAGTGAAATATAAATAAAACAACTATTATGTACCAAAATATGCTTAATTATGCCAAATTCTTCAAATATGCTCTCAACCTTAAAATATGCATTTATATGCAAAATGAACATTTTTTCTATAGATTCTCTGCTACACAAATCGTTCACATTTCTTATTCCCGTTGAACTGCATACACTCATCACAAATATGTAAATGCATAAAAATCCGGACCCTAGTTATGATAAATTCGAAAGCGACGCGATTCGCGGAACTCCAGTGTAAAATACTATACTATCGAATAATTTTTTATAAAACCAAACTTAAAAATCGCCTCTTTTATCAATTAAATATCTGAAAAAAAAAAAAAACTACAATTATGTCTATATTAATAATAATTATAATTGTCGAAAGAATTTTTTTTGAATCTTGTTGATACAATTCAAACACATACGTGCAGAGCCGGATTAGGGGAGGGGGGGAAATTCAATAAATAACTGCGACATTAAAAAACAGTTATTTACATAAAATATTTTTACGAAGTATTTATCAAAATAATAATAATAATAATAATAATAATAACGAATACAAATTTCAATGCGTTTTCAATTGATTTAAAGTCCTCTAGCTAAATGTTTTTTTGTCGCGTCATTAAAATGTAAATATACGTTATACGTATGACGTAAAAAATTTTTTTTTTTTTGTAAAATTATGGCCCCCCCCCTCAAATTGATTCATCCCATTTGTATTATCAATCCGGCTCCGCATTCGATGACAATTTTTAAGTTTGCCCACATTAGTTGCAGAATTACGAAGAAATGGCCACGATCGATTTTGACGAAATTTCTGACTCTTAAAAACGAAATATTGAGAAAATCGAAAAATGACCTCTCTAAAGTATACCGGACTTAGACGCGATTCGCTACCGGAAAAATAGTGGTACACGTAATGATCAGAACGAACGTTTTTGAAAAGCCACCAAAAAAAAAAAAAAAACGCGAACGAAAACGACAAAATGTACTTTTTCTTTTTTCCCAAAAACAACTATTGTTTATTAGTATTAACAGTAAATGTATTAGCGGCGATGTGATTAATGTTTCGAGAACTGTACTCTCCCATCGATCTTGTCGAACGGTCTCCGGTTTTACTTAAAAACGATCGGCGCAAAATTACTCCAATATGAGTAAAGTTACTTATACGAAGAACTTATTAACAGAAGAAAAAAACCAGCACACGTCTCTCGATAGTTTTCACACGATGAAAACGGACGATTTTGTTTGTACGGACGATTTCAACGTACGGTCTTATAACGTCTACAGTGTATAAACGACATTTTCATCCGTAGAAACGCGTGTTGTAGTAGTGTGTGTGTGTGAAAAAATAAGAAAACCGCGGCCTGAAGAGTATACAATTTTGATTTCGCGACTGGACTCCGGATAAAGTCGAAATCGCACGACTCGAATATATTTTTATATATAAAAAAAAAGCTATTTCTCAAAATCCGTTTAAAAAAAAACCCAAAAATTCAAACGGAACCGTTTGGCTGAGAAATTAAGAAAATATACATAGGACACACGTATAGGAGTTTGCGCGATTTAACCGTCGTGTTTTTAATTATTTTTTTTCTACACAATATAATATAACTTCGTACACGAAATGCGTGTTTTTTATATACATATTATTTCTTATTACTCGCCCATATTTATACCATGTAAACGGGATGTATTACACGCGGTTGGACAATCGTTATTTTTTTTATGCCCTCGCACGTGTCTATCGTATACACACGCATTTATATAAAAAAAACTTTTATAGTCACGTCGCGAGCGCGGCTTTTTGTTCGATAATATATTATTATTATTATTATTGTGTGTCGAAAACGAATTGTACACTTATATTACTCGTATAATATATTCAAAGATAGGTACGATATGAAAAAAAAAAATGAAATAATAAACACGTAATCGTTACGAAAATTCGACGCGACAACGGCTGCGAGCGTATGTTCTTGCGCAATTTTATTTCGCGATAATCGCGTTTTCGCAATACAACGTCGTATCGAATACCCGTTTCTATAGAAACGTATTTATTTATTTTTTTTGTTATTTTTGCTTCTGACGAGGTACGCACTTATAGTGTTGACGATTTTTTTTTTCAAATTTTATAAAATATCGTATTAGTATTTAACTCGAAAATTACAGGAGACGAGATAGGAAAAAAAATACGCCTTTAATCAACTATGGAAATTTATCGAATACAAATTTGATATATTATAATGAAAAGTTGTTATGAATTTCACGAGTTATTCGGTAAAAAAAAAAGGGAAATTCGTTTTGGTAAAAATCGTAGTCGTCGAAAAATTTTACCGAATTTCTATCACTTTTTGTGAATTTTTTTGCCGCTTATTCTACGGGACGGGAAAAAATCGAAAAAGTAAGTTAAATGTACTTATATATGTGTCTTTTTCATTATGATTCTTTTGTAGTTCAAAATAAATGAGCAATATACATAAATATTAAAAAAAATTTAACTCGTGCACTAACCGTGAGTTCATTTGAGACTAATATCCAAGCGAAAAACACTGTGTCGCTTTTGGAGGTCTTTCTCTCTCCGACAAAACTGTGCAGTAATATACTCTCGGCTCACTCGATTTTCAGTTCTCTATATCATTTTCGGACGTAAGAAAAAAAAAAATACATATACTGTTTTTAATTCTATCATAAAACGTCGTTTGCTTGAAAACGCCTAAAATAACAGTACAATTCCGATAGTAGTGCAATAACAGTAAGTAATAATATCCCGTGAAACTATAATTGGACGAATTTTGATATTTCACCGCGGCGTGTCGTATAAATTGTTGTAACGTTGCGCCGTTTATCAAATCGCGTGTGTATTCCACGTCAGCCGTCACTCGCTATGAATTTATATTATATTTACACTATTTGCATACGAGATAAATCTTGAAACATTTGTATACTCGTTTCTCAGCCCTCTACTGCTGCTGTTGCTGAAGAGACTAATGACAAAACTTAATCCGACTGTATGCCCTTAAGACGAGCTATTACACATGCATGCACTGAAAGGAATTGATTGTGTTTGCCAAACACAACACACGCGCAAACGCTCGTGTCTTTTACGGTTAGACGGTTTTCGATTTGTATATAATTATATACGCGCGTATATAAATAGAAGTCAAACTTGACGGCGACTAAGTCTTCTTGTCTCGCGAACAATTACAACGTATTTATATGCAGACACTATATATATACGCACGTGCGAATACAGCGAAAAATTTTTATATGAATTTTCTGAACTTTTTTTTTCCCATATTCATAGTAAGTATTGACTCGATGTGATACGTTATGTTAGTACATTTTTAGAGAACAATTTTTACGTATTGAAATATTTCCGAATACCGACACGGCATTGAGAATAAACTCGCGAGTGTGTGACACCACCCGCAGTGTCCAATTATTGTACTACAGACAAATCGTTTTTCATGTCACAAACGCGTAAAAAATTGTTCGAGAACCGATGAGAAGTCGAACAATTTAGCATTGCAGCTTTCAATAGAGGATGAAATTTCTCAAACGAATCGAATTGCGAAGATTCAATTGCCTCGTTTACAAGAGCCAAATGACTGTAAGTAAATCAATTGTCCATTTGGTAATTATTATCATTATTATTATTATTATTATTATTATTATTATTATTATTATCATTATTATTATTATCATTATTATTATTATTATTATTATTATTATTATTATTATTATTATTATTATTATTATTATTATTATTATTATTATTATTATTATTATTATTATTATTATTATTATTATTATTATTATTATTATTATTATTATTATTATTATTATTATTATTATTATTATTATTATTATTATTATTATTATTATTATTATTATTATTATTATTATTATTATTATTATTATTATTATTATTATTATTATTATTATTATTATTATTATTATTATTATTATTATTATTATTATTATTATTATTATTATTATTATTATTATTATTATTATTATTATTATTATTATTATTATTATTATTATTATTATTATTATTATTATTATTATTATTATTATTATTATTATTATTATTATTATTATTATTATTATTATTATTATTATTATTATTATTATTATTATTATTATTATTATTATTATTATTATTATTATTATTATTATTATTATTATTATTATTATTATTATTATTATTATTATTATTATTATTATTATTATTATTATTATTATTATTATTATTATTATTATTATTATTATTATTATTATTATTATTATTATTATTATTATTATTATTATTATTATTATTATTATTATTATTATTATTATTATTATTATTATTATTATTATTATTATTATTATTATTATTATTATTATTATTATTATTATTATTATTATTATTATTATTATTATTATTATTATTATTATTATTATTATTATTATATGTCAGAACGTATATACAAACATTTTGTTATTAATTTTTATTTGTTTTTTTTTTTTTTAACTCCAATTATTACGTTTTAGTATTTAAAATTTAAATAACATTTGTTTGCCATAACTATACCTTATTAATGGTAATTAAGGGTGGCAATTTTCCACAGGCTGTATAAATATGTAAATACGCCCCCCGGTTGCGTGCGTATTTGATGTTTGCGTAAACGGGGATCGGTTCGGTGGATTTTATACATACATATAACGTTATACGTGTCAACTCATAATACATCTTAGAAAACTAAAAAAAAAAATAAAAAAACGACCGAACATTTCAAAATTTATAAAAAAAAATAATTATACGACCTATTGAAACGAGGGGAGGAGGAAATCGAATAAAACGTGGACAATGCTGCGCTGAGTTTGCTTTTTGTACGATCATCGGTAGTCCAAATGAGAGCTAATATATACTTCCGGAGTCACGTTCTTATACATTAATAACGCGCGCGCGCGCGCGTGTGTGTGTCTTATCGCCGAGTTTAAAGTGCGGCGGCCTCTCCTTCGTCAATTTTTTTATTCAATGAATTTAACGCCGCCAATAATCGAATTTAACACTGTCGATATGCCGCATGCGTGTACCGTCGACGGTCGTGCACACTGTTATATTGTATTTTATACATTTGCCAAGCCCCAAAACCGACGAATTTTGCTGCGGTACGTCGTATATATTGTGAGTGATAACGTAACTAATAATAAGACGAAAAAACTGAGTAAACTGTAAGAGAGTAAAGGTGTACGGCACAGGGTGTTGGCAACACGAGTGAGGCGCATTGCAGGAGAGTTGATATAAATAAATGGACGAGGAATATAATGTCGTATGGAGCCCGGAAACGATGGTGTAACAAACGAAGAGAAATTTTAGAATGAAACGCGGGGCAGTCAATCTTTTATATAACATGAATTTTAGAGCGAAAACTTTATACGTTGGTCAAGTGTCAATTATATAGAGAAGACTGCCAGTTGCAGTAATGGAAGAGTCCCCCCCAATGAACAGGAAAACTGCGGATCTTCGATCAAAGAGCATTGGAATGAGAGCCGAGCTTTACGTGATATGTTAGTCGCTTAATGTTAACATATGAATAAAAACAATTAATTTTACATTAAACGTTCCCCGGAAATTTTAACGAGTAATACCACATTGGTTTTAGACGAAGCAAATATTCAATTTATTATGACGCGGTATACGCATTATACGTATACTCGGTAACGATTAATGAGGCGATTGCTCGGGGTATAATAATTATAGACCGAGAGAGAGTTCAAGGAGCGTACGGGAATCATTTTCCACTAGTTATCTCGTTTTTGTTTTTGAAAGGCTCGAAATTATATCCGCGCGTGCTAACACTGCCATACCGGCTTGTGGTTCAAACGGCGGAGGAGCGATTGAAACGGACTCAAATCCCTATTAATTGATAGTTTCGCGGCTGATGATTCGACCTCACGGAGTAATCGAGAACTGAACTCGAGCCTTTGACACCAGACCGAGTAATTTTCAAGGAATTGAAAAACGTAAGACGTTCGCGTTCCGATTTAGAACGAGCGCATTACGTTTGCGGGATAAAAGGGGAAACGAAATCGCCGATGGAACGTCCAGATCAACATCTGCCGCTTTTCAAACGATGAGCTATATCAACAGAATACAGTTGTTGGAAACTTAGTACTTGAATGTCAAACGGGCAAGTATTATATAATAATATTATCCGAAATATAAATTTTTCGTTTGCTCTAAGAAATTTAGACGTTCTACATTGTATTGTACAAAAATACCGAATTATCCGCATGTCCATTGCCGCCGGTAAGGTTTATTGTAAAAAGTAAAAGGATCGTTTGGTTTTATTATAATTATATAGGCACTCGTTTTATACGTAATGTGTGTATCAAATAAATACTCGTATATAGATTTGCCCGTGACAAAAATAATTGACATACTTTTTAATATTACAAGTCTACGATATTTCTACCGTATACACATAGTCGTGGGTAGACTTACATACTCCTTGTAGTTTATTATACCGAACGAAACAATTACAATCGTACCGTTGGAAGTAAAACATTAAAAATAAATAAATTTGTTATACAATATTTATACGCTGTATTGATATATTATTATTTTTTTAATATAATTACTTTATTTCCATATAATTTATTTTTTTTCGTGTGATTTTGCTTTTCTCCTATAATACCGATATAATACTATAAACACTACACCTATAACACTTCGTGTTTTAATGCGGTGTTATCCGATTTCCGTCTTCTTAAGAGATTAAAAAGAGAAAGAGGAAAAAAAAGCGAAAAATATCTTTTCAACATAAACACTGACAGCGGACGTATACGAGTACACGTATTAGATTCATGTGAATTATGTATTCAATAAACTCGCCGCTGATACCGCGTATATACAGGTGTAGTAAACTCTTTACACACCGCATTACTCGGAATAACGTCGTATTAAAATAATAATAATAATAATAATAATATACAGCCGCAGTGTACACAATGAAATCGAAACGGGTTTTTTTTTTATCTTGTTTCAACACGATAAATTCGGATGTCGGTAAATATGAAATTGCATTAATACGCGTTTTACTAAACTATTTTATCCGCACACAACATATCGATATTACACATGTATGTGATATTTTAAAGATTTTCGGTTGATTTATTTTTGATGATTTTTTAAAAAAAAAATTCAAAATTATACCAATTTCCAAAAATTGAAATTATTTTTCGTGATACGTATTTAAAAATATATAATTTGGGATAACTCGCTTTTTTTTTTTTTTGTACATCGAACGGAGTAGGTAACTCTTTCGATTGGCATTTATCTCTACAGTTTCCATTTCGCACGTAGTAATACGCGTCTTTAGAATTTTTTTATAATTTCACCGATATCATCATACGTTTTGTAATATTGTTGAGTTTATACGATATCCCGTTTTTTCGCTATTACATACTGAAAATATACAATTTTCGATTTCGAGTCTTGTTGCACATAGGCTTCGTCTCTTGGTGTACTACGGCCGTGCTGGAGAACGCAATTTATTTTTCGAAACAATAATCGCAGCAGCGACGCCGTGGCCAAGTGGTGGACACTCCCCAGGCGAGTGTCCCTTCTACGAAATCGACTTGCTTTTTCAAAGGGCTCGTTTACCTAATCACGAGGAAAAAGATCGGTTAGAAGACCGAGAGCTATGGTGAACGACGGTGTTTAGTGAAGCCCGCGGGAGTGGATCGGAAAGCAGAGAGAACTGGAGACGACCGTGCCCGGACGGTACGGTCTCAAGAAGGCCGAAACCACGAAAGGCGAAGAAGAATTATTATCGACACGTATACGTACACCGCGTTGTTTTTATTATTATTATTATTATTCCGTTGGTCCGTTTCGGTCTGAAAAACATTCTGAAATTTACGAACCGCCGCACGTACGCCCATTAACTCGCATTATGACTTTCCGTAAGCACACATCGCATAGTCGCCTCGTGGCGGACTACGTATGGATCGTCGTTCCAGACGGTTCTCGTAGCGCTCAACCGTCGTTTCACTATGTGCGGTTTATGATTAGAACACGATCCACATTCGGGACAAACGGAGAGAAATGAATAGTGACGGAGGCGAAAATTCTTGTGTATAAAAAAAAAAAACCGCCCCGGGTAGAAGATAAAAGATATTTTAACGTGTTTATTTAACGTATTTGATTCCTCGCGTGGAAATCGTTATTTGAAAAGAAAAAAAAACATATACGTACGGTTCTTCCCACACTTTCCATGTCAACCGAATAGATTTTCTGTTATGAGAACTGCGTGTAGGCAATCGCGAGCCCGTGCGACGCCCGAGAGAACGCGCGCCGTTACGAGTGTAACGCGAAAATATGTTGAAAAATTGAAAAACCCGTGAAAATAGCGTTTCGCGGGAGGAAAAGATCGCCGGAGACTCCGGGAGTTGTACTCGAGACACCGAATTCGTACGGCAGATAAATTATGATGTTATCCACACAGCGATAACGGCAGAGCTTTAGTTCGATTGTCTTTGATTATTAGGAGAAGGTACTCGTATGAGATTAAAGAAAAAATAGTAAAAACAGTATTTTTAAAACGCTTATAGATTTCTTTGTCTTTTCGAATGAAAGACGAAAAATTATTGTACGGGGGTAATTTTTTATCACAACTACGAGTGTATGATTTGCCAAAGGCCCCCTCCCTTCGAATCCGCCACTAATACTATAGTTTATTATAGCCTTCAAAGATCTTTTCCGCAATTATTCCAACGAAACGATCATGTAGAGGAGTCCTCTTGTCGTTATTATAAATATTAATAACGCGTGTCGACGAACGCGGGGATTGTAAAATAAAATCGTCGAAATTACGTCCGATACACATTGTAATAATAATAATAATATTTTAAATAAATTATGTACCGCGCGCTGTGTGCGTATATAATATTCGCTGTTTACACGTTATACGAATATAATTATAATAATTAATCCCGTCTCGCGTAAAATATTATGTAAACATCCGATGTACAATGTTAATTGGACGTCGTTAATTCGAATGCAGTATACGGAATAGGTGCCGCGTTTCTTCCACTAAAAAAAAAAAAAACCGTAAATGTTTTTTCTCTTTTCCCCGCCGCCGCCGGTACACGCGGTTGTAATATGTTCGCGATACGATCGCGTTTTAATGTACGATAAATCGGTATAAATCGCGAATCAATTCGTTTTTGCGATGTATTTTATTGATAAATAATAATTAGCGCGCAGACTGTGACGTGCATAAAGAAGTCGCGATGATCTCAAAAAAATTTAAAAAATATATCGTAAAATATAATATTCGGCAAAATGTCCATCCTGTACGAGAAAAAAAAATATATATATTAAAAAAAAAAATGTCAGCCGTTTGGCAAATTAAAGGCGGAGAGAAAAACGAATGTTTTTCTTAAAACATCAGTCGAAACGTATTTTATTTTTTTTTTGCATTTAGTTCCTTTTTTTCCAATAAATAACAAATGTATTGAAGAGTATTTATTTTTTTTTTGTTTAAAAATATATTCGTTTTGTACGTCGGCGTGCTGCACTCAAGAATCCCCCCCGTGTATTTATGACGAGTTAATAGTTAAACGAATTTTTTTCCACCTCTCTCCGCGCCGTTTTTTTCCTTATTACTGTTTGTACACACGTGCGGCGTGAAACGCAAGAAACACTAACTGCACTAACTGCGAGAAAATCGAAAAACGTTTCAAATAGTTTTCGGTATCGATTACGGATATCCGAACGTTCGTTCCGGTCGAAATTCCGTGCGCAGATCGCGGGCATAACCAAGGGGGGGGGGAACTTTGGAGGGCCAAGGAATGTGACGCGAAAAAATTTAAAATATTTTTAAAATAACGTTTTCGGTTAAAGCAAGCAAATAAAATACTTTTAATTTCAATTTTTTGTTACGATTTATTGTGCTCTCCATTCGTTGTGTCGTCGTCGTTCGTTAAACGAGCGTCTTTGCCATACGACGACACAAGAGTGAAATGTTTCCATCGCCGCTACCACGAGACGCCTCATGGTCGAACACAAGATATATTATAATAATCGCAATGCATCGTCTTAACAATTGTCGTATCGGGCCTGAAAGTGTTAAAAAATAGATTCGGTAAATCATGTATTAAAAACGGATAAATGTTTTAATCGCGGTGAAACTGAGCTCGAACTGAAATCGACAATTTGTTTTCGTCTCTAAAACGAAACGTAACCGAACGCGTAGACAATTAATAATTATGAGCGATGCGATTAAGGAAGGATCCATTTTTGTATACCACCTCACAAACGAAGAACTCAGCTAGCTAAGCCTATGACGCGGGGGAAAAAAAAATAAATAAGACAACGTAAAACCCATTAGTTTCGTCGTTGTTACGCCATGCGAAATCCGAAATAAAAAATCCTCTAATATTTATATTACATAGCGTTTATTACCGAAACGATATCGCGCAGTCACTTGAAATTTCGTTTATGAAAGCGTTCGATTTCGCAGTTTCGTTCAGGACGTCGGAACCGCATCGAAACGGAGCCCGAACGTAGGTTAATAACGTCATCGTAAAAACGATATTTTCGTACTTTTCATTTTTTTTGTTAAACATGCGTGTATTAGTTAGAAAAACATTTTTTTTTTTTATATATATTTTAAATTACGAAACGTCGTAAATGTAACGTTTCCCGTACAAATTACAATACGGTTCGTAATTTATAATAATGACAATATTCGAATTTTATTCTTTTCTTACGGTCAACTATAATTACGTATTTATCTATAAAGACGTAACTATAATTGAAATATTTCAACGCGATTTAATTTCGAAAAATTTTAAATTCGTATTCGATTTAAAAAAAAAAAAACACCGGAACCGGAAACGATGAGAACCGGAACCGTAACATGCGTAGAACCGGGAATCACGTACGATTTTTTTTCTCAAATAATCCGTTTTCGGGATCGGAATCCGTAAATGTTTTCCATAAAGGACGACCACCACAACCGAAACCATTACCGATAGAGAATCGAAAGGCGTTCCAGTCCCTGTTCATACGTTTATCGTAAATATTTTACACGGGACGAAGTGGAGAGAAATAGTTTTTTTTTTTTAAATCGTCCACGTCTGTTCGAAAACTTTCTGTTAACGGGTCTTCGGTAGACGAATAAGAGGGGGGGGGGAAAATAAAGAAAGTGTAACAAAAGGAAAAAAAAGAAAAAGAAAAAATAATAATAAGAGTCGCGTTTCTCGTTCGTTTTTCTTTCTTCTCTTATTTTTTTTCCCCCCCTAGAGTACGCGCCGTGTAAAAAGATGGAAAGCGCGCGCGCGCACGTCGTGTCTCGTAAACCCCTTCGGATAAAAACGCGTTATTTTATACGTTCGTATCTCCGTCCCCCGCACAGCATCCGACAGTAGTCGGTAAGTTTTTCTTTTTGTACACGACGGAGAAAAAGCCGTTTGCCAGGAGGAGGATTTTTGTCAAGTTAATGATGTACCGCGCGTGGGATTCGCCCGGCAAGTCAGTAACGGGCCGGAGAAGGGGGGAAAAGAGAGGGAAAAATAAAATAATAACGAAGGAGAAGAAGGAAAAATCTTTTCCGGCCGGGCGGAGGCTGTACGCTGCCGTGCTCCGCTGCGTTGCCATGACTACTCTCGTTAAATTTTCGAAAACTCTTCCACTTGCCCACCGCGTCCGTCCCTACGGAAACGTATCGCGCGGGCGCGAACGACACACAAACTACGCTACATACGCACAAAGGGACCAAAGATATGTGTGCGTAGTGTGTGTGTGTGTGTGTGTGTAGGAGAGAGCGAGTGAGTGAGGCGACAGGGACGTTATATGACAATTATCGTTGTCGACGACAAATGCGAAAAGGGACGTACGCAGCTTTACACCCGCCCACCGGCTTTTTTTCTCTCTCTCTCTCTTTCCTTTTTTTTTTCATCCGTTCCTTTCTCCTTCACTCTCTCTCTCTTCTCTCCTTTTTTTTCTTTATTTTCTATCTCCCCGGTACGCGTGCAATGCCATTGTCGACGGTAAAGGACTTCGCTGTGTAGTCGCGTTATACGTGCCGTGTCGGCGTACACACGCGTAAACGGTCGCCATCAATCGATCGTTTGACGTAATATCTCTTTCAATTTTTTTCCGGGCGTTTAAAAATCAAAAATCGTTTCGGCCGAAAACATTCGAAATCCCAAATCGCGAACAATTTTCTTCCCATTTCGCACTATTTATTCGTAAACAAAAATTATTAGACGTCGACTTACGCTATAAAAGAGGTAATATTTTTTTTTTGTTAAGTCTGAAAATCTTATACGACGTCGCTGGCAAAACCAAAAAAAAAAAAAAAAAAAATCCCGAAAATTCTTAATAGCACAATTACCGCTTTTCGATTTTTCTGCAATACGTATTTGTTTTGAAATTCTTTTTTAGATTCCGAGCGGAACGTCTGTACTTCGGAAAATTCTAACCGCAAACACGTCTTAACGGTCGCACTGCGTTTCCCGGTGGCAAATTACAGTCGGTACTTGAAACGAGAGTCGTTTTTCGTTTTTCCCGAAAAGCGTTTGAAAATTTACGCGGAAAGATTACCGAAAAATCACGTAGAAATCCGATTGTCGTTATGTGTTTTCGCGATTTCGTAACTAACGCGTACACGGAAATTCGAAATGTTCAACGAATTACGTCACATTGTACCGAATTTTCCGTTTTCCAACGTTCTCTTTTTAATTTCGAAGCAATTACGACTTTCGATGAGAATGGAATTCGCGAACGGGGGGGGGGGGGAGGGGGTTTCGTTACATTTTTACCCGAAGTATCGCAAGTTCTGCTCAGAATCGTTTTATCGCGTTGCTTTCGAATTTACACAGTGATAACACTATGAAATCTCTGTCTCCAAGCAATTTACGGACACCTGGACGGTATTTTGTTTTTTTTTTTTTTTGTGTACACGGAGGAGACAACGTGAGATCCGATGCGAAGAATTGATTAATAATAATTTCGTTTAATTTTAATAGCTCTTTTTTCTTTTTTTATTCGATTTTTATCGAATTCTCAACGCATAATCTGTAGCATACAATAATCGGCGTTTCTCGATTTTAAAGAATATTTCGAGGGCGTTTTAGTGCGTATATATATATATAAATAAATATATATATACATCCGTTCGCCGTAATAGAATAATATTATATACGACACATGCTCCCGCGTGTTCGATCGAACTGGTTGGTTTTTTTTTTTTTTTTGATATTATATTTAAAGTAAAAAATAAAAAAAATCCCGTTCGTTCGACGTACTCGTAATACGATTTTTTTTTTTCGTTTTACGATGACATCGATTAAAATTTACCGATCCGACAGCGTATACACACACAAACGTATAATACGCGCGCGTATAAGTTAATACCGGTTTCAACGTTATGTGTGGCATAAAGCGAACAAATTGAAAATACTAATCAAAACGCAAATACACAAATATCCGATTATTATTATTATTATTCGTTGTTGTTGTCGTTTTATATACGTATATATATATATATATATACACGGCAATGATTCTGCGCGCTCTTCAGCCCCGGTACCGCGGTCGTATCCGATTACGTTACGCGTCAACGAAAATGATGGAAAACCGCTCGCGCTCGAATTTTACTCTCTGCGGACCGTCGGCCGGATTTATCTCGTCGTAGCGTATCCGTCGATTTGTCTTCGTTATTATTATTATTATTATTATTATTATACCGTTGAGATATATTTCGTCTGTTATCGAATCCGACGTGTCGTACGACGCGCGTTACGTGTTGAAAAAAAAAAAATTTCTTTTTTTTATATATATATATATAAATATATTTATATACACTCCACACCAGTAGAGGCTGCGGCAAGATAAGAACGTTGAATTTCAATTGTATACGCGCGTTATAATGGAAATATTCGTGTACCGCGTTTTTTTTTTTTTTTTTTTCATTTTTACTTCGTTATTAATCGTTTTATTTTTTTTCTATACGTTATTATTGTATATATATATATATTTTTTTTTTTTTTTATTATTTAATATTTTTGTGCAAAGTCCGCTTCGGCGATGCACACAAACACACAACAATAATCTTATAAACCATCGTATCAATGAGAAATTTTAATTTTTATACATTTTATATACACACACACATATATATATATATATATAGTTTCGATGCGTACACTTACATTTTGAATGTTATTCAAGGTGACCGCCGTACGTACACGCACAAGCGAAGCGAGCAAAACAAATTACAACAGATTTTCAAAAAAATATCAAATTTTTTTTTTTTGTATAAACCGAAAAAAGAAAAAGCCGGAGTTTGGTTGAAAAAATAAATATTATGGAATTCGTTGTATTCAATTTGTAATATTTACTATTGCGATTTCCACTCGCGAAATACTCGTCGTCCGGGGTTATTTTAAAGCGAAAAAAGAATTATACGACAAAGGGATATACAAAAAAAAAAACAAAAAAAAAAAAAACGTAAAATATAATATAATATGTAAAATATATATGTATATATAGAAAGAGAAAGAGAGCAAGAGAGAAAATTATGAAACGATACGGAATTAAAATCAAAATCGTGAAGAAATTGTATAAACAAATTACGTATTTAGATGTGATAGAATTTTTTTTTTAAATCTATCAAAATTAAAATAATTTTTTTATTTATTACGTTTCTTATTACGTATAATTCCCCTAAAACCCAAATTTATATACAAATATTTTATTGTTCCTAAGTCATTAATACACGCGTTAAAGGTACGCGAAAAGTAATATTTTAAAATTAATTTCTAAAATGATTTTCGCGATTTTTAAATTCGAATTAGTTTGTTTTTCATTTCATTTCAGTGATGTGTTCTTTTTCGATAATGTCTATATTTCGTTTCAAAACGTTTTTATAACGTTTTTAACGATATTGTATTAAAAAATACTTATATTAGCAAAAAAAAAAAAATCGTTTTTAAAGAAAATTAATAAGTGTTTTTTTGTTCACAGTTTTATCGTTCAATTCCGAACGGAGTGTTATATAAACTCGATATTCTGTTTTTATACGGTAAAAATGTATTACATTTAAAGTCTCTTTTTCTCTTTTTACCGTCTGTACATGTAGTAATATAGCGTTAAGTGAGAAAACTCGTTGAAAATCGTTCGCGTACAGAGAGAAATATCCATCAAATCGGAAAATACGTTTCGAAAACTTGTTATATTGAATCGTATAAAGTTTCTATCGTGAAAATATTAATTTAAAAATAATAACGATAAATAATAATAATAATAATAATAATTTAAACGCGCGGCGGCGTGTTCAGAAAGCGTACAGAAAATTTTAATAAATTTGTTTCAGTAACACATTATAAAACAACGTAAACGTATACATATATTAATATTTTGTATTCTCAGTCGTAGGTATACGATTTTTTCGTTTTTTTTTTGCTTTATGAATTCTTTTCGTTATATTTCGAGTCGAGTATTTTTTTATTATTATTACTATTATTTATTTTTATATTTCTTTCGTTTAAAAGCTGTCTAATTACTATAAACACAACGTTTCGTATCGCGTTTATTGAATTATTTTATTATTATTACTGGTATTTATAGCTGGCCGGCAAATGAACTGCAGCGTCCGTTATTAGAACAAAATATCTCGGCTATATAATATATTATGTGCTCAAAAAAAAAAAAATAAGAAAAAAACTCAGTAGCCCGTTACTCACGCGAAATATGTCCGGTCTAATTGCAATTAATTACGAAGTTGATTTACATAATTTATAAATGTAATATACGCGATCGCGAGCACGATAAATTTTAGAAAATTAAGAAAAAATTGTATTTTTTTTTTTAAGAAACAAAAAAAAATTATTTTTCTCCTATACTAGATTAAAATAATTATCGTTAATTATAATTATTTAAAATATAGTTGCTCGAATATTTTTTTATACGTACATGTCGCTAGAATAATCTATGTAAATATTACGTTTTTTCTTTTTTTTCCTGTAGAATCACCAACGGATTTAATGAGACTTTTACTGTAAATCGATATAATGGACACGTTATATGTCGCACACGAAATTGACTGAAAATCCGTTAAATACCGCGTGTAAACGATATTCTTTGAATGTATTGTGCACCACCGACTTACACGGTTTTCCAATCGTGTTCGGATAAAAAAATTTGTTTTTAACTTCTTTCAATTTTCATGTGACGTATTTCGTCATTACACGCATTTATTCGTTAATTTTGCGCAAATTTTTTCCCTTATTCGCTTAGTTATGAGTTAAAACATTTAGCCTATAAGTGTTTCTGCGTGTATTATTGCGATGAAATAAAATAGGTAATTTTTCTAAAAGAGCTCGGGGTTTTCTCATTACGTGGAACCAAAAAAAAATAAATAAATAAATATTGTTCTATAATACGAGTAAAATGTTAAAATAACATTAGTGTATATCAATCAGAGAAAGGAGGAGAAAAAGGGATCGGACAATTAATGAGAAATTATACACGGATTAGGACAATAATAGAGGAGAAATGTGGAAGAGGAATAACGAGAACTCCTTTTTTGAAACAGATCGTAGTAGACGCGTAAGAAGAATCACGTGCCAAGGACTAAAAGTAACTGTGATGGATAGAGACGAGTGGAAGACCGTCGAAGTCTCATATGAGACCTATGTAAAGATTGAAAAAAAAAAGACGTTATATTATTTTATAAGTGATAAAAATCGAATAATTTAGTAACAGTAAACAATTTTGCATCGAGACACAGGCGAGACGTTTAGTAGATGGAACAATAATGGGAATGGTGAAAGGAGAATTGGATCGTTTTTGTCTGCGTGTACACAGACGGAACTCTGAAGTTAAAGTTAATAGAACGAGGAAAATCGATAAAACCGGACACGTGCTCGGAAAAAATATTTACGATTAGCAGAGCTATAAGCCGGATTTATTCGGTAAAAGTAATATTTATAACTTATTTATACTGATTTTACGTAATCGAAATTTTATTAGCTGCAGAAGCCGATTGTGTCGGTGTTTGTATACAGTGTCAAAACAAAAAAGACATATTTTATAGATTTATATAAACTATCTGAATTCACCTGTTAAGCCGTTTTAGTCCATATTTACTTTATTACGCGTATATAATTTGTATGCATTAATAGCTGTTGTTCGGTAACCGGAATTTTTCAGATTAACACATTCTTATGACACTAATAATTCTAAGTCCTTAAATTATCGTTTTGTTAGTGTTTCGAATGTTTTTTTTTTTTTTTCAAGATATTCCTATACGGCTTTGTACTCTGTTTATATTACATTGTGCTCAGTCATTTTTCAATACGTACGAAAAATCCTACAAACATTCTCACAACCGAGTTTAGTAACAGTGTAAATCAATGTCTTTTGGAAAATCGTTTTAGTCTGTTTGAGAAACAGTCCGGGTCATTTGCAGGAAATTGTCCATTGCCAATATAGTGACAACAATTTCGTCCTCGTGATTGTACCCAATTACACATTTCGTGTTAAAATCTTTAACGTTTAAAAAAAGTTATACAATTTTGTTTTTTTATCGCAATAGGAGAATCAATATTCCTCTTGATATTTTTAAGATTTTGTCGCCACCGCACCGGGATAACTTTTAAACTACGACTAAAAATATTATCTACGCAAATTACTCTATAGATAAAAAAACAAACCACGTGTTTTTTCAATAGTTTTCGCTTGATTACAACGTACAGACCCGATGAGAGTTACGATTTTATTTATACGTAAATTAAAGTAATGTAAATTTTTTTCCCGAACAAAAGAAAATTTTCGTCCTTTAACACCTGCGCTTTTAAACAGCACAAAGAAAGTTCGCACATTAACCGCGAGTTGTAAACCGATTTTTTAACCACCATAAAATATTTTTGAGCACGTCACGGAGACATAGTCTTAGAAATTTCGATTACTTGCCGACTGTAAAACAGAATCATTTGTTTTAAAAATAATTTGATTTTAATTTAATTTAAAATCGATTTTTTTCCCGTACAATTTTCCATATTTTCAATTCCCCTCCGATCGACGTTTCGCCTTAAAAAAATACTCTTTTTTTTTACTTTGTAAAGTCCGTTTAAAAAAAATCCGTTTTTTTCAGTTCGTTTTTCGAACAGCAAACCGTGATTTCTCGATTTACGGTATCCGATCGCCGGAGGCAATCTCTCCTTTTACAACACTCTAAATCCGCAAACGAGACAGCGTCTCCAGGATATCCGTTCGGTATCGATTATCCTCTTCACCTCAATGTCCAACAGGGATTTTTATATATAAAAAAGAAAAAATTTAAATAGAAATTTGGAGGTTTTTAAGCGATAGGTTATTATTAAAACGGGTTTCCGTAACGATTTTCTCTTTTCGCTCAGAAAGAAAAATAAAGTGTTTATCCAGTTTGAAATCCGTTCGTTCGTTTCGTTTATTTAAACCTTCCCGTTCCTCCACTCCGTCCAGTTGTATACACTGGCGTAAATACGAATTTTTTTCTCGTAAAGGAGTGGTGAGTTCAAAGGGACATTCGAAATAAAAATATGATATATATATTATTTATTAAGTGAGTTTTAACGAGAAGAGAATTCTCCATTTATTTTATAAATCACAAAAAACAAAATACGTCAACTGCCGAATAGTGCGTTGTAAAAAAAACTCGTTTCGCGCATTAATCGTTATCGGTTTTTACGAACGACTTATCAAGAGACATTATTGACTCGGACTCGGTGTAGTTTTCATAGTGGAAAAACTATGCAATCGAATTTCCTCTTATTATAATTCCGTCGCGTTTTCGAACGAGAACCATTTTCGATTCTTATCAATTATTCGTATTCGTCGTTTATAACATACACGTAGTAATGCTCGACGTTCTGATTTTCGTATACGATCGATATAATGCGCGGTGAAATTCGCTGTTACACAACCGCAATCACACGCGGCATCGCGACATTTCGAATAGCGAGAACAATTTTGTCTTATTACGGGGGGATGAAAACCCGCTGAACCCTCTCCGTATGTACGCCACCGCGTACAGGGATCCGGGATCCATCCTCGTCAGGGATCCGGGATACCGTCGTTCACCCGTTACCGGGGCGGCGGAGGGACCGTTGCGGTCCTTCTGCTTGTATATGTGTGTGTGTGTGTGTGCACTTTACACGCTCCCGTATTTGACGAAAGCATATGTACAACACGTGATGAAGCCGTAGCTCACCATCTATCGTATCTGCCCGACGCGCATCATGTGATGAGTGGTACGCACGACCCCAAAATGGCCATTACTCGCCGGCTGAGCACAATATTCGTTCGCGGGATTATTGTGTTCGAATTTGGAGAAAATCGGAGACAAGTAATAGACAGATGAAAACGGAACGAACGTCTTTTTAGAGACCGCAATGGAAAAAAGGGAGACTGCGACGAGCGTGCTGCGCGTCCGCGTCGTGCGCGGCGTGAGAAGTCGAAACTCGGCGCTGAGGACGGAACCCGGAAAAGACGCGCGCGCGGTTAAGAAACACGTGTGGAACCGTAGGAGGCGGACATCGGATGCTGCGAGACGTAGAGATAGTAGTGGCCGGATGTACCGGGAAAACAAAAAAAAAAAAAAAATTCAAATCTCTCGCGCAGAGACGCGGTTATCTCCGCGCGGTACGTCTATATCGTTCGTAACGAAATCGACACGAGTTACGTGTCCACTTATCGAATATACTAACGACTCGAGTGCACAAGTGTGTAGGGTTGTTTGGTTTATCAAAACGACTATAATTATACGTATATTACGATTCGTTCTTAAACATATTTAGTGATTATCATTACACACACACACACAGCGCGTTTATCGTTGATATTTGTAATATATTATTTTCGGACGCGATAAACGTGAATTAGAAAATTATTACATAGAACAGGACGTTTTTCTTTTTCTTCGAATATCCGACTAGTTTCCGATGGATTTGACTTACGGAAACCGTTATTTCTCTATCATTACCACGTGCGCTCGTCGTGACCAAAAACTGTGGAGAGTTATAATAATAATAATAATAACAACACGTTTCAAACGAACGCTCGCGTATTGTTCGATAGGATAAATCGCGAATAACGATTAGAGCCGTATCCGATATTTTATACTATTATTGCTAATAGTGTTCACGTGAGCGCAATGAATTTGCATTTTTCGACATTTATAACCGAATGAGTTCTTTTATTTTTTTTTTTGTATTGCCCTCGCGCGTATTACACGAGGTTAATGCGGAAAATTATTATAATATTGTCTATGGACAGTATCGATAAAACTGACTAACTCATAATTTATATTTTATTACGCGTGCTTGCAGTTACGAATTTATTATATAACTACAAATAATATATCGAATTCTTCATTTTACCACTGTGCCGCGATACGTAATTCGAATAATAAAACACGCGTTACATCGCTCGCTGTTGTGAGAACGATGCATTGAATTCATTCTTTCCCCTACGGATAAATATGAAATTTAACATTTAAAACTTTGCATACGATATGTCTATGTAAAACAGAGATTTGAGAGTTTCAATTCACAATGATCGTAATTTTAAGCTAGGACAGAGGCCGGCAACTCGCGGCTTTTTCGACATGTAAAGTCGCGGCTCTCCAGTTCCGTACGCAAAAAATTAAAATAATTTTATTGGAACAAAAAAAAAAAAATTAATAAATATATTTTATTATGTGTAGGAGCAGCGGCGGCGTCCTAGGAATGAAAAAAAGTGGGTGGGAGGGGCAAGAAAAGTTTTCGCAATTCAAATAAATATTGAAAAATTTAATTAATAAACGTAAAACCAAAAATTAAAAAAAAAAAGCCTTAATACTCGCGTTGAGCTTCAACATGCTCACACGTTTACTATCCAATTATAACTGTAGTCGTGTAATTGGATTTATTATTTCGACTAGTAACCAAAATACTTTAGATGTGTTTCGCGCTACAATTATTTAATTATTATTATTATTATTATTATTTCCTAAACGAATAAATATTATTTCACGTTTAAAGGTCGTTTTTTTTATTTTTAGTGACTCTTTAAAAAACTGTAAATTTTTTTTAACTCTTAGCTCTTCCGTCTCAAAAGGCTGCCGACCCCCCGAGCTAGGCAGATAACCTATTAATATTATACATTATGCGAGTATTATTATTATTTTTTTTTTACATTCATCGATTCGGATTCAAGTAATACTCACGCCCAAAGATTTATGACCGGATTTAAGTCAGTGTTGCGAGCGTAAAAAAAAAACTCGCGTTTACTATATAAAGTAATTAAATACAATAATAATATACGGAACTGTATAGTAACCATAGAGCAGTGTACACACAAGTCTATTAATCTTCGAGCGATATTATTGATTTCATGTGTATTACATACGATTCGAATTCCATAAATCACGTGACAATCGATATATTAATATAAATAATAATAATAATAATAATAATAATAATAATGTAAACAACGGCGGTTAGCGGTGTATATATTTGCGGAATCCGTATGGTGGATTTGTGCGCGGAGTAAACGCTAATAAAATAAATATATATATATATATATATATATATATATATATATATATATATATATATATGTATAAAGAGACAAAGTATTTTACGTTTTCAGTCGAAAAACTCGGTAACTATTCGACCGATTCACAGACGTAATTTTTTTTTTTATCGTCAGACACAGCTCAAAAATAGAGGTTTCTGTGACCGTAACGACGAATATTCTCGAATACAAATCTCTTGAAACAATATAATATTGCGACGTAGACGTCTTATAATATACGGTATCCGAATGATAAAAAAAGAAAAAAAAACGGAAAAAATGTCTACGATTACAGAAATATTGTCAGTTAAAGGAGATCGGAAAATTTATCGAACGATTTATCTGGACGGTGCGCGAATAATCATTGCGTTGGCCATTAACTTTCAGAAGAAAGTACTTGACGAAAAACCCCTGTGATATTCCATTCGGCTATTCTCTGTAGGTCTCTTTCACGAAAGCAAAAAGAAAAAACGAAATTAATTACCGGGCCAAACGTTCAAATTTGTGGTAATACAGATTTGATTTTAGATTGTTTTTCAGACGGACAACGTTTACACGCGTAGCCTGTCGACAGCTACGAGATACGAGAGAAATTCTTGCGAAAAAATAAATGTATACTTACTTATCCATATGCATTTTAATTTATATTAAATTTGAAAGCGCACTGGGCGTAGCAAATCTTCTATATAATATATTATGTGATGTATAACAAAGTCTGGACAGTAATTTATAGTCGGAATTAAATATGTTTATGGTTTAAAAATAAACACACACACGCTTCGAGAATTCTGTGTGTAATATTAAAATACATTCCACGCGTAATAATTAAACTTTCAAACGAGATGATATCTATGCACTCGTATAATAATACTCATTCCAATCGATGTGTATATATTTTGTATAATGTACAATGAAATACGGGGATATTATCCCTTCCCGTACAAAGAAAAAAAAACAAATCTCACGTATTTCGAAATACGTATCGCGATTATGTACAAGAAACTTACAAAAGTAAACATTTCTTACACGGTCGATTGAGACGGAATTGAATTCGCATTCATCGGATGAATCGAATCGAATGAATTTTCGTTTTTTCTCCGTTTCCGTACAAAAAAAAAAAAATAATCTTACTTTTCACTCACGACGTAAAATCGACAAAATGCGAGTCTTTTAGCTTTGCTCAGTTTATTTTGTGCATAAACTGCCTGCGCGATTGGTTACTTATACCATAGCTAGGATCGATAGCAGCTGGATCGATCACTGCTCAGTCACACTTTCTGCAGAGATTAATTTTCAAAACCCGTTTCACCTTAATCGATACGTTCTTCCTCCTCGCGTTATAATTGTTACTGTCCCCGCCACTTCTTATGTCGAATAACTTTTAATTATGCACATAAAAATCATCTCACCGGGTTTTAAAGCAATTTTTTTTCTTCGCTAACGAGAGGACCCCTCTCTTCTCATTCAACTCGTCGAAAATAATTATTTATTTTTTTCCGAATACGCGTTTATATTAATTAGTTTCGTATATTTTACAGTTTATATTTTACACGTTCTTCGCCGTTACGCAACTTTTTAATTATAATATTTCGTTAATCTAATCGGAATTATTATGTAATTTTGCGACATCATCTTTTAATATTCTATTCCCTTTTTTTTTTTCTTCTTCTTCTTCTTGGTTTTATATGATTTTTATAACACGATTATTATCGTAGTGGCCCACCCGTTATGTTATATTATTTAAGTATATAAGTGTATCGATTCTCAGATTTGACGGAGAGAACGAAAATAATGTACACGTATATTATATAACGTCGTACTCGTCCGATCGCTATAGCTAAAAAAAAAGAAAACGGAAAAAAAAATCCTAAAAAAAATCGTCATCGTTGTCGATGAAAATTAATACATATATATATATATCGGCGGTGGCCGGATTTTACGGAAGGATTTAATGAGAGAATCAATCGCACATGAACGATAAATATTTAGTGTTGTTTGTATAAGTTTATTTTCTGGCCCGGTCAGAATGATATTTACCACCACGAATGCAGTGTTACATACTGTATACACACATAGGTATAGTGAAAAAAATATATATATGTTACTCGTACATATAAACGTGTATGATATGGCGTTGTTTACACACACCGTGTCTCATCTTATTTCGTATTATTGAAACGTAAGCGGTTCGACGTTTTTTTTTTTTTTTTTTAACGTCTCGTATAGGCCTCTGCCCGTACGGGTAAAAAAAAGTCGCTGATGCGTATTGATCCGCGCGCACGCGATTTTCGATCCGTAAATGGTCATTATTATTACTTTCACTGTTTGATCTCTGCATTACATGTCCAAATTCGGAATGTTAACGTAATAACTCATTGGTGCGTTAGCGGAGGGAAAGAAAACGGTATGCACTTATACACCGCAGTAATGATAAAAAATAAAATCCACGATTTCTCGAATATTATTCGATATTCTTTTTTTCCTCGCCAACTCTTTGGTTTTTTTTATTCGGCTTGTGCGTCTGAGAATTTTCCGGTTAAAATTCTATAGTTTACGCTTCGTTGGGACGTATAATAATAATAATAATAATTATTATTATTATTATTATTATTATTATTATTAAATATAATAATTTCATTTCTTACAATATTTCACGAGGAATTGTCGATCGAAACCCTTGGGCATACGGATCGGAAACGAAAACAATTTCGATTAGTGTGCATAAATTATTATTTGCGAAATTCCACACCAAAACGAATTCTCAAAACTATACTCGAGCGTGGAGCACACCGCGAAGACGCGTGAATCAATAGTCGGTTTTTTTTATATAAATATTATGTGTTCTTTTTCGTGGGTTCATAAGTATATTTAGCCAGTCGTCAACACGTTACGCGCGTAAATTATAAAAAAAAACTAAAAATTCTTAAGATTTTCGTGGCTGTTACACACAATACACTATACGCGCTTATAATTAATTGTTATAAGTACACCGTTGACCGGGTGTATTAATAGAGAGAAATTCGAATAAAAAAAAAAAAAAATCGTTTTAAATAAGAAAAAAAATTAATAAATAAATATATATATTAACGAATTACGTTAATAAAATTGTATGCGTCGCAAAAATATAATTAAATCGTCGTAATTGAATTAAAAATCGATTCCACTGTATACCTATGTGTATATATTATAATCTTCACGGGATTCGTATAATTATTATGTTAATCGCGCGTATATTTACATATAATATAGTTAATACACGATTTCCGTATAATTATTATAAGAAAATTACTATTACGCTAATTACTCCGCGCATCTTATGTAATAAACTAATTTCGAGAAAATTAATCCAATTATATTTTTATTATTATTTTTTTTTCTCTTTTTTTATAATGGAATATCGTAAAAATTAATTCGATATGCGGAAAACCTGTCGTGCCGCCGCTATAGGACACTGGAATACATTACGACTGATAAACTCTCGAAAATAATTATGTACGATTTTTTTTTCCTTTCCATATAAATTATTCGTTTCGAATGCGTTTCGTTATGGATATGAAAAAAGCGCGTAAAGTCAAATAAGAAAAAAATTAAATTAAATGATATTATGTTTACGACGTCGAGAAGAATACACTGAAAACAACACGCGTATATTTATATACGCGATTAAAATATATTATATTATACTCGTATATCCGATTTTATCGGATATAATATAAAATATATTTATTTTTACCATAAACGAATTCGCGTCGTGGGGGAGTGATTATAATTTGTTTATAATTATCATAAGTACACGTATAGTGTTTTTCAAAAAAAAAAATATATATATATATATTTAAATAATTTGAAAATATTTCAAGTATTAAAATTTTATACGCGACGACTGCTGTAATATTGTAATTTTATTTTTATTCTTTCGTTAGATCGTACGACGTCGTGAACATAATTAATTTCCCGCGTGTACTCCTCACCGTGTTCTTTCAATACGTATTTTATGAAATATGGTGTAATATAGCTGCGTCGTATTGGAGAATATGAATTGAATTTATAAATCCGGTTTTCTATTATACGTGGATATATACATGTGTGTGTGTGTGTGTATATAGGACATAAATATATTTATTTATTTTTTCCACTTCTATCTGGCTACATCTTGTTATATGAATTATAACATATTGTCGATATATCGATACAATATTGTATTGTATTGATTTATCGTCATCGTCGTCGTTCATCTCATTATAACGCGCGTATATCATAATATTATCGTTTCGATTATCGGATTTAATTCTCTCTTCGTTCACACTCCCGTGCGGAGTACTCTTGTATCCATGCCGATGATACGTTATTTTCTAATTTTCTCAAATCGTTTAGAACGTTTAAAACACCGTCGTTAAACACGTACAACGGACGTTTGTATTATCTATTTATCGACTTTTTATTATTATTATTATTATTACAACGTTTTTCTACTTTATATATATATATAAACTATGACGACAATCGACCGAGGAAAGGAACTGTGACAAAGTTATTTATTTATTCGGTCGACAAGAAAAAAAAAAAGAAGAAAAAATCGATTTTTTTTTAACCGATTTCGTCGCTTATATATGTCACGTATTATTACGTACGTGTGTAATTTGAATTTTAGAATAAACACAAAATACGCTTATGATGCGGTCACAAACTCGTATAAATTTACTTAATGTGTTATATTATTCTAGTCGATCTTGTACATCAGAAGGTTTTTCGAGTGAAACATAAAACATAAAACCAAATAAATTCGTGTAGAATTTGTTTGAAAAAAAAAAAACAAGAAATTCAAATACATATGAACATGTTTTATTTTTCGATCAAATTCAATAACTGAGAACTTCAGTTTAAAAATAGTGTGTTGACGTCTATTAAAACGCACACGTAACAAAATAATGGCCGGCACGTAACAGTTTACACACGGAGTGTCCAAATGCAGTGTTTTTCCGATGAAATTTTTTTTTGTATCCGACGTATCCGCGTGTGACGAAACGGTAAAAATCTCGAAATGATTTTACGTCGGGTTACGTACGCAATTACCGTCAATTGCATTTTGTGTGAATCAAAAACTCTGGTTGCTAAGAAAAATCCTATATGAGGATATCGAACGGTTTTTTTACGATGCTAACCGGGAAGACTAGAAGACGGTGTTCTACTACGTAGACGCCGAAACGCCGTATTTAGGAAGAATGAGACATCCACAGGAAGGAGAGAGAGGCTGGGAAATCTGTGCGGCGATACAATATTTAAACGACTGATGCGCGGTCGTCGTGACACGTGAACATGACCCTTCAATTATTATTATTATTATTATTATTATTATTATTATTATTGTATCGACGGGAGAAGGAAGAAAATGTTGAATTACCCCGAGAAAGGTATTCGTGTATTCAAGTGTGATCACGCGACGTTCAAGACATATTTTTTTTCGCAAAATAATAGATAAGAAAATATTATTTTTTATCCGAGTACAATAGTTAATATTATATTTTTTTCGAGTGTGCTAAGTTCCAAGCAAACCATTTTGGAATTTCTTCGTGCAAAAAATAGACGATAAATCGCGTCTTTTAACGGTTTTAACGTAATTTTCCGGTGTTTTTTTTTTTGTAAACGCTTTTCAGAAAAAAAAAAATCGAAAAACGACTTCTGTAAATCACCAACCGGATGCGATTTCCTATACCGGAAACAAACGGTGATTGTATGAAGAACGCACTCGTTCCGCAGTCGGTAGAATTTTTGAGTACAGACATAAAAAAAAAAAAAAAATCAAACTCAATAAATAAAACACACGCGCACACATCGTTGTAAAACCAATAGATTTCTAACCAAAAAAAAAAAAAAAAAACCACCCAACTCGAGACGTTTAATCGTATTTAACGTGAATATCGAATAAATAAACGTTTTTTTCTTCTTCTTCTTCTCATTTCCCTCGTATACGGTTTAATTAATTTGTGCGTCCGTCCGCTTGTGTGTCTTTTTTTTTTTTATGTCGTCGGTCCCACACTATAATTATACGTAAACGTATACGCGCGCGCGGTGTGTGTTTTTTTTTTTTTTTTTATGTAAATGTTTCCAGCGGACGACCGACCACCGGTACAGTCTACAGCATCATCAGCATCAGCAGCAGCAGCAGCAGCAGCAGGCGACGACGAGGTGTAATAAAAACTTCACAGAGTTGCGGGAGGGCGCGCGCGCGCGCGCGCGAAGACGATTACATCGACACCGCGGCGGCGCACGGGTCGTCGGTAGGACTCGATATTGAAGGACGACCCGCGTCACACGGCCGGCGCACTGTGAAGAGAGAAAAAAAAGACGGTAAACAGACGAGAAGAAAAAAGAGATAGAAAAAAAAAAACGAGATTCCCTACCATTTTATTTAGACCGCGGTAATAATAATAATAATAATAATAATAATAATAAACGTGTCATCAGTGTCTCCGCCAGCGGGACCAAAACGCAAACGACGACCAGTAATTTTTTTTTCTGTTTTTTTTTTTCTGTTTTTAACGAGCCTGACGACGATTCAATAATAACACACTCACACACGAAATATAATAAAATCGGTTTGCCGCAGAAGCCGCAAGTGTCCCCCGCGATACTGAAACGCTGTATAAACGATATTACTCTCTGGACGATGGAAGAAAGAAATAGTCAAAAACAAAAAAAAAGAACCGGGGCGAACGGCACTTACTACAGCAACGGAGTTCGCCGCCCGTTTTTTTTCGTTCTTTTTCTTTTTTTCTTTTTCTAATCGACCCACGTGCGCGCGCGGATTTCGTTGAAACAAAAAATCATCTATTCTTCAAACATAAACTCGTGCGTATTTGTTTGCGTGCTCTTTTTCTTTCCAATATAACGTTCGCTATTCGTATTCCATCCGAAACCACACGATTTTGTTACGCTATTCAGTATGTGGCGCGCGAGCGCCTCGCGAAATTATCACCGAACCGTACCGCCGCGGTTGGATTGGGCGAAAAAGAGCGGATTCACCCGTTTCGCGGAGGAAACAAACCCTACGACGATTAAGACGTCGAAATTTTTATAAAAAAAAAAATATTGACACTACAACGGTTTTTCAAATATTTTCGATTCCGACGAGTATTGGAGACGATTTTTTAAAACGCTCGTGATTACTCGCGAATTGGAGACGTTTCAAAAACTCCAGAAGGCGATATTGTAAATAAATTTTCGTGCGGAAATCCAATATAATACATTGTAAACACGTTCAGTAATCGTTTCGATGGAAATCGTCCGTCAGCCGTTCACTTGTCGGTCCGTCGCGTTGTATTGAATTATCCGGTGTCTAAAAACGTTTTTCTCTTACAATTCAATATGGCAAGAGACGTTGTGTTGTACGCGCGGATGTGCATTTAATATAATAATAATAATAATAATAATAATACATTGTAGAGACGTTCCAAAAGAGAAAATTCGATATTTTTATTCGTGACAGTTGTACACGGGGACGAAATAGATGTTATTAAAAATAAAAACCCGAATGAATTAAAATGTGAGTGTATTACGTATTTATTATTAGTGTAATAATCGTAAAAAAAAATGTCGATTATAGCGAAAAGATTATATTATATTATATATATATATATATATATATATATATATATATATATATATATATATATATAGGCACAAACGTTAATTAAATATCTCTTGGATAGAATAAAAATTAAAACATTTTTTTGTTTGTTTTTGTCACCAAATAATTTGTTAAGTACCCGACGCTTTTAGAAGAAGATTTCAAATTATTTTAACTATTGAGGCATTAAAAACATATATATATATATATATATATATATATATAAATACATTTATTAACCATATAATATATATGTTACGTGTCTTGTTACAAATATAATATATTTCCCACGTTTTTTTTTTTTTTATCGATTTTTCGATACAGTTTTTGTGCACATTTTAGACAAATAAACCGTCGACTTTTTGTTCGTTTTTCGTTTTAACGTTCGTAATAAATTGTCGATTTATCGAATTTAAGGTCGAAAATATAAATGCGTTAGTTATTCCCGTGTAAATCGTATATCCGAAAATATTCGGAAATAAAAACGCAAAAAACGAAAACGTTTTGTCTCTCCGTCCCTCGACGACGACGCGCTTGTAAAATCAGTAAAACAATAATAATTAAGAATAAAATAAAAAAAAAATATATATATATATATATTGTATAATAGAGAAAATGTGCTATATACGCGTGTGTAGAAGAAAAAAAACAAACCGATTTTACATTTATACGTTTTAATATTTGACGTTTCCTTTCCTCCTAACACAAAAATATTACGAGTTATAATATCGCGTACAGAACAGTGTATAATTTTTATTTCGTATTTTTTTTTTTGTTCTCTCGTAGATAACCTCTTTGATCCATACGGTCGTTTTATATACAATGCATCATAAAATAATACAACTAGTATCAACAAACGCCGCCGTTTCTCACGGTCTGAGGTCGAGTTTTAGAAAAAGAAACGTTTAACGTCTAAATTGGTATATTATATATATATATAAAAAAAAAAATAAAAATATGTATTATAAATAATACGTGATATTATTATACCGCGATGTTGTAGTTCGTTCAAAACGCGCTCTAAATAATCCGATAACGTACGAATTCATAAAAAAATAAAATTTTCCGTAAGAAAAAACCGTTTTATTTCCCTCCTCGTCTTTTCTAATTGTCGTCGACTAATAACGCGTGCGACACAATCGTCACGTATTGACCGACCCGGCATAAGATGTACGCGTTGACTTTAAATCGAAAAAGTCGAATTTCCAAATTCGTATATTTCATAATAATAATAATAATAATAATAATATTATTATTATTATTATTATTGAATTAACGCGCGTGTAAAAAAATCGGTTGGATCCTATCCAAAACAATTACGATCGCAGACGCGTTACGAGATTATTTTTGAATTCGTTAGTTTTTTTTTAATGTATAAAAATAATAAAACAAAAAATAATTCTCTGTACGATTAATAGACACGAATATGTTATACGACCCGACGCGTATATAACGTAATGGCTCGTGAAAACGACATGCGCGTGTGTACCAGTGACTAAAACAATACGAGAGCCGTCAAGAAAAAAAAAATCAAAAAGAAAAAACTCCCCCTTTTTTTTTATTTAAGAAACTTTAAAACTCCACCGCCGATTATTTTTCTTTAATTGCCCAGAGAAGAACGCGTATTGATGCGTGTAGATCTCCTTCTTTTTTTCTTTATGTAAAAGAAACATCCACCGCCGCGTGATGGGGTCCGTACTGTTGAGGCGTTTGACGAAAAGACAAAACGTAACCGTCACGAGAAACGTATGCTATGTCGAATGAACATTATATACTTCACCTGCAGCAACAGCAGCGCAGTCGTTAAACGTTTTTTCTTTTTGTTCCATTTAATCTTACGAGAACATTACGAGCGAGACACATTATTGGATTAAAATTAGACATCGCGCGTGTGGGTAATTTAACGTCAAATACACAATACTATTTATTCTCGTATGCGTTTCAAATTCGAATTTATAAAATTTTTCCCTTTGTGTGCGCTACGCAAACGCGCTGTTTATATTTATATATATATATATTAGTACGTAGCAGTGATAATTGTTATATTTTTTTTATAAGAGAAATGAAGAAAAATAATGCGCTTCATTGAATAATAAAAGAATTAATAACTCGTATACGCTAATCGCGCTTGATTTATGCGTGTGTAAGCATATAAAAATGGCGCTGGAAAACGAAAAAAATATCGTTTATTACGATAAATCGTGATCAACATTGATAAAGATTTACGTGGCGTTGATATTTTCCAAACGCATACGTTAAATTTGCTTTTATAATCCGTAAACGCGTGCGGTGTTTTTTTTGAAATCTCAATACGTATTATTATTATTACGCGTATAAAACGGCCGGGCCGAACGCGATCGCATTTGTTAGTATACAATAAGAATTATATGTATCTGTTACGGATTAATCCCGTACACCCTTCGATCGGATGGCTCACGCGTTGGATTTAAACATATGCATGAACGTGTATTGTTGGGGGCGAGAATTGAAAAACACTCGACTTATGTCGAAATCGTTCAGCGAACGGTCTGGAAGTTAAAGTGTGCGACGGAATCGAACGAAATCGTGGAATCCGGTCATAATATTACACGATGTATAATACGCACGTACTTTGCAATAATATATTTTATACAAACGGTGTACTCGTTATTATAGAATCTAAAAAAAAAAAAAAAGTGAGTTTAAATATTTAGATTCGGTTATGCGGCCGAGTCGATCGTTCACCACGAATGACTAGTGGTAACGGTAGCCTATGAAAACAATAATGTCTACGCGCACGTCCAGTCGTCAAACTCGTCACTTTGACGAGACGTACACCGCTGTGGACGCAAAGTTATTTTATTCTTAAATGTGTTTGGTTTTTTTTTTCCTAACGTGTAATTATGTCATCGAATACACGGAAAACTTGCTTGGCGAGACCTGTTCTTGTCTTCGTGTCGGCTATTGCTTGATTTCAATTCGTAAGCATAACCTCCTAAATAACGAAATTCGTTAACCCGCCGAATAGGATTATTAATTCTCAATTTGATATTTATCTCTTTATTATTGGTTTACACTTTACTTGTCAACATTGGTTTTGGTCTTCCGTCCGTCGATCGTCAATCAGCACTCATCAAACACATCTGCCAAGGCACTAAGCGCATTTTGTTCATAAATATCGTTTTTGACGTACTCCGCGCGTAAATTAACATGAAAATACGAAACGAAAATATATCGACGTTTATTGGAAACATAATTTCGTAGTGAATCCGAATGAATTCGATATTATTTTTTATTTCTTAATATTAAATTTCATTTTAAACAAGAATCGCGCACACCGAACGACTTCAGTTCAATACGCGTGGAATTGAATAGAATATTTGTTTTATTTTGTTTTTTTGAATATTCCGAACAAGTTTTAGGGAAATGTGGTTTTTTTTTTGTACGTCTAAATACTTAAAATAAAAATGTAATTTCATCTCGAGTAATGAGAATAAATTAGATATAAACACGAATCTCGAATGACGGACGCAGGACAATATTTCGTTATGATTACCACCAGTTGTTTAATATTATAATATTATGCAGATGTAGTTGGGAACAATACTTATATAACATTATGTATACTACTTGATGGTTCGATAAATCGTTCTTTTTTTTTAAAACGCGTTGTGTAAAATAAAATAATAAAAATTATTATTCGTCGTTTTATCGAATACTTTTTTGAAATATCGTACGAGATTAAATAGAAAAAAAAATGAATTTCAGTTACACACATCATTCGAAACAATTAACAACGACGTGTAATCCTGCAATGATTTATAAACACGTTTATGTGTAAATAATGTATCGAATTGTTTTTTAAACTGGCCTTAGCCCTCCGGCGAAATAAGAAAGATTTAAATTATAAATAATAATCACATAAAGTGAAATATATTATTTTATTTGTTTCCAACGGGGTCCCATACTAAAACGCGGAACGGTCGATGACACGTGTTAGACAAACCGTGTTTGATTTTCTTGGGCAAATTTATTTTATAATATATTTGTTTATGGATTTATTCGTAGTATTACTGTAATTGTGTATACTGCGAATATTCGTAAAGTACATAATTGTTCAAATTGACCGAATTTTGTACAATAATAATTAGTCTCTAAAAATTGTATATACTTTTTTCAATACGATTGCGAAGTATTTATACACACGCAGTAGTAGTAAAACGAACATAAAAGTTATATAATATATCGTATAATAATGTTTGAAATACAATTTAATCGAATAACACGTATTTATAACTATTAATAATATATAATATAATCATTAAAATTGTTTCGGAATTCAAATCGTAAACACAAAGTTTTAGTTATCATTATTAAACTGTTAAATTTTAACCTCTCGTGAACTAATTAAAAACTAAAAGAAAAAAAAAACCAAACTTGAACGTATCTTTATATAACGTAATATAATATAATATACAATATTAAAATATATACAGTTCGATTTCATATAATATATGTGTGTATATATATATATATATACATATAACATTTATATATAAGTATTTATAGTACGGAATATACTACAAAATATGGTCTCCTTTATAAATTCCTTTTTGAATATTTTCGTTATTGTATACAGTAGCGGTGTGAAGCGTATATTTTGGACACTACCCAAAATTAAAATTATTACAATTTTATGCGTGTTATACGCCGCGTATAATATTTACTCGCAAAAAAAAAAAAAAAAAATTAACTATAATTTGTAGTAAAATATAATTTTTATACGAAATTGTAAAATTGTGTATAATTACGTTGAAGAATTTTACGTTTAAATTTTAATATTAAAAGAAAATATATTTTAATTTGCGTACGCAATACTATTGTGGCGTGTCCCCGCGTAGCTGAAAATAAGGAGTTTTTTTTACATTACTGAGAATCGAAATATGAGAGATACGATGAATAAAATAATAATAATAATAAAAAAAAACAATCCGTTTTTTACTCGTTTACAGTTTTACGAATTCTAGAGGTGAATTTCTTGTAAGGACTCACGGGAATTCACGTGGAGTCGGCGAGTCCTCGGCCGTGTATTGCAGTTACAATAAGATACGTAGCGTTGTTGATTTGTTTCGCTTGCCGTGTCTCGTCATTGCAGATGGTCGTTCACCAGCACCTGTCGCAATGCAAAAATAATAATAATAAAAAAAAAAAAATTAATAAATAATCACAACCTCCGATCACGTTATTCGTTTTGCGTACTGTTTAAGTAAATCGACTTCTCCCCCACTCCCTCCCCGAACATAGAACACCTTCCCGAGTAGCATTTTAGGTGTGGGGACGCCGTTATAAATTATCAATAAATGATGGTTCAAGGTACGGTGCAAATCTGGTTCGTAGCACCGTGTTTTTGACCGAAACGAATACAGAATATTTACACGAGTTTAACCGTGTCATGAATATATTACTTTCGATTCGAACACCGCAGTACTGTTCAAAATAAGCACACGAATCGGTGTGCAGTTATGAGTTGAAAATCAAATTATAAGTCGGTCCAATTACGTCATGGTTCAGCTCCGCTTTCACGCCACCCGTTTGAACACCATGTTTGTTAAGGCTGGAATAAATGCTCGGCCGCCGATCAAGCGCATGTGGTACGCGTTGATCATCGGTCGCGATCGAGCGTTTAGTGTTTGGCTGACGATAAACTCGGTCGGTCAACGAAACGCGTGAATGCGAGTAAACCAGTAAAAACTAACGGAATAGTAAAAAGTGTAAAATAAACGAGTACGACGAGCGTACGACGAGGAACGATGAATCATTACGTTAATTTTATATCGTTGTAATACGCGAAATGATTATTAATAATGAAAATAACGAATATAACGAACGGTTAGGTTAGGTTGATTGTTCGGTCAGCGTCAAACTAAATCTACCCGCGTATACGGGACATGGCGCGTCAGTCGACCGCGATAAAACAGGAAACGAAAATGGGTCACCAGATAGCGCTGCGACACAACATAGAGCGGGGGTAGCAGCATGGCGCATATAAATAGGGGTACGGAACCGATGGATCGCTCAGTGTAGCCGCGGCGGTCAAACGCGAACAATCTTGTTCGCCTCTGACCGCGACGAACACTGTGTGCGTGTGTGCAATCACACATTTTAAGTGTCGTTAAGCACCGACTTGATAAAATATTTATTTTTTTTTTTTTTAAATATTGAATTAAAATTTGAACCGAAACACTCAAATCGAACTACAACGGTTTTCTCGATTAACAGTTCATAAACCGTGTATGAACTGTCACGATTATTATAAACCGATATTGGACGGCGAAAATGTTTCCCGGGTCTATGTTAGATATTTTTATGTGCGTTTGGAACACCGTGGCAATGTGTACGCGGTAAAAACGTTTGTTTATCGCTTGAATCGTCGGTGAGAGACAATGATGAGTGTCGTTCACTCGCGAAACGCAGGGCATAATACGCATCGGAGATAATCAATAATGATAATACGTATACGCGAATGATATAAACGACGGAGATCCGAGTGAATCGTGAAAGTGTTGATGAGGACAGAGATTGAATCGTGAAAGGGATTAAACGAACGAAAGAAGAACTAAGTATACGATACAGTTTGGACAACGTTACGCGGGGCTCGAAGTAGATTGGCGCGAATTCGAACGAGCGGAGGAGTTGATATACAACAAATGTAAGCGGGAGAATTATTAAATTATTTCGTTTAATAATTCTATTTTTATTATCGCTGAATTATATTTTATTTATACCGAGAACTGTTGTCGGACGGATTGAAAACTCGAAGTTATCGTCGTATTTCAGGAAGAGAGTTTTGTTTTATGATAAATTACTGTATAATTTATGACCGAATAAATTACCGCCGAGGCAAAGCGCGTATGTTATCCTGCGTCAAAATCGTACGCGAGCGACATAAATTCAGGAAAAATTATCACACTTTACCGTTAGCGAATTTTTGCGCGATATATTTTTATTTTTTTTTAAATTCCAGACGAACACTTAAACTCTGTTTTCAAAATAAAAAAAAATATTAACTTTTCACTCGAACCGTATTTAAACCGGTTCAAGCGCGGGGCACAGGAGACAGACCCCCGGTGTACACGCGACGGGGACGCATTTACGAACGAATATTATAATAATAATAATAATAAGAATACACTCATCGCCTCACGGTCGTCCGAGCGACGATGGCTATGACCAGCTATTTTTTAACTATTCCTAATTTTATTTTATTTTTTTTTTTACATACGTACAATATTTGAGCGTGTGTGTGTGTGTGTGTTGTCTGCTCGGATAATTTATGGATTCGTCCGGATGCGAGCCAACACACACGAGTAATTACAAAATATTCTCGCCCGTTGCCAATGAATCATTTTTTTTAGCGGCCGCCGCGACGTTGTACGACCGACGACGCTCTCGTGCGGCGCGGCGGCCCGGTGACGGCCCCGGACCGCGTTTATTGGGAATAAATTGTTTAAATTAATTAAACAAACACTCGTCGTCATACAATAGTAATTGTGAAACGCGTTGTAACTTATATAAACGTATTATTATTATTATTATTATTATTATTATTATAACAAGAGTTGTACGAGTGCGCGTTATTCATGTGCAATACATAGATTATAAAAATAATAATTTATTTATATATGTTTTTTTAACCAAATAAATAATATTATATATATATATATATGTATTTATACGTAGATAGAGCTGATTTTTTTTTTTTTTTTAGGGGTTTTATTATTATTACGAATTCGGAATCCGGAAGCAACGGTGAACGGTAAAAAAATGTAAAGAACAAAACAATTTTAATGAAAGCAAAGAGGGCGCGTAAAAGAAATCGATCGGGAAAAAAGTACGCGTATAAATATATATATATATATATATATATATACATGCGATCGAGCAGAAGAATACGATGTCTGTGCGCAAAAACTGTACTGAGTAAATATCGAAATGCGATTTATTTTTTAGAGTAATTTACGCGGATCGTTTCGGGCGCGGTTTGAAAAATATCCGTGCGCTGTGCAACGACCACAGTGACAAATCCGTTGGAAATATTATTTAGCACAGGAAAATATCGTGTTATTGATTTTCCCCGATTACTAAAATTGTTTTTTTTTTTACCAATGTCAACAAACGGTTACGCTGTACTATACGAATAACGTCGGTTTATTTTATAACATTTTTATGATGATTTTGATTATTATAGACGCGGTTACGCTATAGGAGCCGATTGCTTGGATTATTTTACGCATGCGATATATACTTGTATATATATATATATATACATATCCGGTGTACGAAATATCGAAATAATACGGCGTGTGTGAAACGAAATCCTCGCGGCGAGTAATTGATCTCACATGTTATTCTAATAATAATAATACCGTGCACGTTATATTATAATAGCGAGTGAATAATATTGTATTATAATATCGCGTATACGTATTTATATATCGTTTTACACGCGAAACGAACGAGGGATTTATCGAGAAAATATTCCCTCGGGAAATTTCACGTATCCAGCCGATACCGGATTTCGGTGTAATAATATTAATATTATTATTATTATAAACGGTAAACCGAGATTTCTTCGAATAACTGTTGTTAGGTGTACAAAAATATATATTCTACGTAATACTCTGCACTTGATGAACAGGAGGTGGCGACGCTAGAAGGAGACCGTGTTGTGTATTATCCGATGTAAACGCTGGTCTTTCCGATTGCGGACGTACGACGGCACGGAATCGTGCGTCTTAGTTGCACGGTTTGAAATAGACGAATATCATCTAACGTCGTATCGTTCTGGTCTCTGGGGCCGCCTTATTTTTTAAATATTTTCAACACAAAAAAAAAAAAACTCCCCCGCGAAATTCACGAGGCGCGTTTTTTCCTCTTTCGCACGCGTGTTCGTTTGAAATACATAAAAACAAAATTACAAAAAAAAAAACAATATGCCGCCGCCGAGTGTGTGGCTCGGGGAATCGTTTTCGATTCTCGCCCCCCCCCCCAACAGACGCGAAACGATTCATCGGCGGGAGCGGGAAGAGAGAACGCTGTAATTGTTTCCACCAGTCGCGCGGACGAAACGGCCTACGCACTATTGAACGAACCGAGCCGATGGAAACGTTGCGGTTTTGCAAAAGAGCGCGAACGGGAAGAGGAAGTAAACACGAGGGACGCTTGGCGACGGTGCAAGAGAGGAGCGCACGAAATGATGAGCTTCGTTTGGCAAAACACGCGTACGAATCAAATTTCCAACAAAGCGTATACTCCGCGGCGTTGCGATTGTCAAATAATAACAATAATAATAATAACAATAATAATAATGATAATAATGATAATGATAATAATGATAATAATGATAATAGAGTTAGCGAGCCGCGGGCTTTTGCGGACGTCGCTCAACGCGTTGACTGCGCGCACGGGTTGAACCGAGTGTAGTGATCGCCCCGGGCGTCACGGAAACACAAAAATATTCGTCGTTCGTTTCATTCGGTACAAATCGTTTTTATGTAAAAATACAAATACATCTTCTCCATAAATATACATAACGCTGAGTCAGTAAAAAAAAAAAAAAAAAAATAAATAAAAAATACGTACTCGTACGTTTGATGATAAAATTACTAAGCACACTGCGTACAGTCGTCGAATAAATAGTAATATTTCGACGACCGCTTTAACACACGACAATCCAATGAAACGGTACAAACAACTGCGGCCAATAGGAACGTATTATAATAATCGGTGTGGCCCCACGTGGAGCACGTTTTGTAATAAATAATCATCGTACGGGAATATGAAATCAAGGGAATATCCGAACAGAATATTTTGAGATGCATACAGTATAAACGAGAATGTTTCGCGTTTAGTTTGACGCTGACCCAGCGAGATCAATCGTACGTAATGTTTGTTATTTATTTATTATTATTATTTCGCGTATTTCAACGGAATGAAATGAACGTAAGGGATTCGTCTTTCTTCGTTGCACACTCGTTTTACACGTATCACTCGTTTACATTTTGCGCGACCGACCGTGATTGTCGTGTCAGCTAAGCGCTAAACGCTGGTTCACGATCGATGATTAATACAGTACGCGCTGATCGTCGATCGAGCACCAATCCCAGTCTTATACGTGACGTTCAAATGGGAAGTGGGGAAATGGAGCATAACCGTAACACAATCGGACCAACATGCAAATTGGCGCTGTTGGGCCAGAAATAAATATTTAATTTAAAAATATCGAATCTCAATGGGTAGGATCCATCTATCGTTCCCCTTATAACCGCCACTGCGTAGCGTGTGGTGATTTTAATTTTAAAAAAAAAAAAATTGCAAATTTACTTTCGCGTATTATAGTTGCAAAACTTTACAATACGTTTAATCGGTAAAAATAATATT
Source organism: Chaetogeoica ovagalla (assembly GCA_032441825.1). Taxonomy (NCBI): domain Eukaryota; kingdom Metazoa; phylum Arthropoda; class Insecta; order Hemiptera; family Aphididae; genus Chaetogeoica; species Chaetogeoica ovagalla. The sequence goes on from CM063731.1 coordinate 2,081,442, forward strand.
TTATAATCGATGAATCTTTAAACCGAGAAATTAATATTCGTTGATACATTTTAACACGTTAGAGATTAGGATCTTTACACGTTTGAGATTGGCATCCATGACCGGGTGTATACAAAAGATGATTAAAACGGAATGAACGTCCGAGTCGAGGACGCGCCTAAAGCGAAAAAATCAGAATGGACGTATATATTTGCGGTAAAATAAAAAATAATAATTCTGGATACGAAAAAAAAACGAAATTTCAGTCAAAAGAAGTCACAATTGCATTCGTATTTTGCTTTTTTTTTAAACCAATAGTTTTATAAATATACACAACATAACATAGTTACGTGGGTGAGTGTGTATTTCTGAATTTTTACGTTATTAAATAAAACGAAGAAATGAAAATAAATACACGAAACAATTCGCGTCGGAAATCATAGACAAATGAATGGATTTTTCGTGAAATGTTCGTATAGGACATTATTTATACTGTTTTCCATCGAGTATTTCCACATACATATTTTCGTGATAATAGAAATAAAAAAATATTCGTTTTCCTCCGAAAAAAATGTCCATTAAGTCGATATTCGAATTAAATTTCAATATATAAAAAAGAAATATATCTTCGATTAAATTTTTAATCCATACAGTACGATATTGCTAGGATTACTCACCACCACTATTATTACTTACATATTTTTAGATATAATTCTTTTTTCTCACTATCGTTCACGTCATCTCGTCCGACTTTTTCTCAACTGCAACTTTCTTCCAATGCGAATTTCTTCCTTGTTCCTCTCCCCAGACACTCGAAAAAAGTACTTTTTTTTTTACGATGAATTCTCGCTCCATCCACACGTGTCCTGTCCATTTCAGTTTATACTTCTTTTAAACGACGTCCATCCGTTCGAACGAACCTTCTAGCTCTTGATTGCGTCTCCTTCCTCCGTTCTATTTGCATTCTCTTGGTTAGGTCTTCTTCTTTGTTTTGTCCTCTTAGTGACCGACATTGTGTCCGAGATACAAACGTTTTTAGACACCCGATAGAGGATATTTCGACGTCAAAACAATAAACGGAGTATATTCGTATTCTAATACACTCTCGTTGTACACATCTATAAAGTACTGCGAAAAACGGCGGTAATATTATGAACGAATAAGTGTTTTACGCATAAAACGACGATCGTCGCTTGTCGTTTCGGAACGGTAATACCTATAATGCGCGTAATATATTATCTATTATAATAATATAATAATATATTGTTTTTGTACAATGTAATAGTGTAGCCGCCGCCACGCCGACGCCAAGTGAGTTCTCCCGCGATCGACGATCAAAACGAAATGCCGGCGCCAAATACAGCGCGTATATTTTAATAACTTATATACTTCACCTGCGTACGCTTATTGTGTGCACCTACCTACGTTACTTGTGTGTATTGTCCATACATAACTTACTTGTTGTATAATGACACGCATACAATACTTGTGTGTGTGTGTTATACGTACAGTGTAGAAGAGTAAAAAAAAAAAAAAATCATCAAATATAACCGATATTCCACGGACTTGGGTAAAATGATTTTTAAAAGTATTTGATACCTATATAATAATAATAATAATAATAATAACGAGAAGAAGAAATTATTATTATTATTATTATTAATTGTATAATATTGCCTTAAAATACCGTAAAAATATTAAAAAAAAAAAAAAAAAGAGTAGAGAAAAATTGGTTACGAGCGCATAATTTTTAAATTATAAGAACACGAAAATGTTATTCGATAAAATAAGGTAATTTAATTTAATATTGTTTGTAATAAATAATAGTAGTACACTTTAAATTATAAGCATATAAAAAAAAAAAGCCTCGTAAATACGAAAATTGGCTTGAAAATCGACTGGTTATTCGTTACCTGTACATAAAATTGCTATGTGTGTATAATTATAATATAATATTTCATTTCACACACACACACACATTTCGTACACGGATGCGTACAAGTGTAATATTATGTTAATAAGTCGTATTACGTCACACAATTCGGACAAACCTTAACATTGTATTGCGGTTTTTATAATAATTATGATTATTTTTATGTTTCGCGACGCGATTTTTTTTTTGTACGCCAAAAAGAAAAAAAACGATACAGATCGTTTCAGAAAAAAAAACTCCATTTTACGGTAACGATTCGAACATTTTCGTTTTAAACCCGATTGGTAGGATTTATGACACACGCGGCTGAGACGCGTTCTTTAAAACTTCTTAACGACACCGAAGAATATACACGTTAAACGTATTGAGAAAATGAATTTCGAATTGAATTTTTTTTCTCGATATTTGATTCTGTTCCTATTGGATTGACTGGGCGTTTTAATAGAGCTAATAATGAGATGCCCGTGTTGTTTGGTCATATTTAAGTGTTGAAGACGATCGAGAAGATTCGCAAACGATTTTGTGAAGAATACAAAAACTACGTCCAAAACGAACTCGCAGATCAAATAAAACAAAAAAAAAAAAAAACGAGAGAAATTAGAAATTTCGTTACAAAATGTGTCGTGTTTTTTTTTTTTTTATTAAACAATATAAAAGAAAAGTATAAAATACGTGAGTGTCAATCGCACTTTAACATCGATACGTTCCGTATGATTGCGCAACGCCGGTAATATTTTAACGATACGCGAAAACGGGATTCAATTTCATCGATTGCAAAATTCGTATTTTCAATTCGTGCGTAGAGAAGTGGCGGCAACGTATTGTTATGTAAAATAATAATCGAAAACGCTTCTTTCCCCATATTGTTTTCCGAATTCTCGAAACGAGCAGTGTAACTGTGTTTTCTTTCCGATTGCCGACAAACTCGAAATATAGTATTTATACGGCCTATCGTCGCATGAAATATTGTAATTTATTATTGTTGTAACAACACCTATCACACGTACGTATATATATTATACTCAATCACAAAGTGTAATAATATTCGACGTTTCCACGAATGTAATGTACGAACACGCGCTTCTCTATTCGATAACACCGTGACCTCGACGCGGGGGAAAAGAAAAAATCAAATAACAAACTCGATAATACGAGCGTTAAAAATAAATAAATAAATTACCGTACAGTGTAATTTATTTTTATTATACACGCGAAGTATGAAAGGATTTTACGATACGCCATTAGTTTTGATCGGTTAATTTTGACGAAACGATTCGGGAAAAAAATCCCACGTACAAGACGATTTTATTTTATATTTTTTTTTTCCTTTTGCCGGTTAAACAATAATAATAATAATAATAATAATAATTTTCGTTATTCCAATTTTTTTTCCCCTCAACAATCATTCCGCCGCTCGCACATTCCGTTCTGCGTATTTCTTTTTCTCTACACTCCGTTTTTTTTTTTATTATCGCGGCCGTACACAATCACGTGGCATTTTCGAATTGAATCTCGGAACGCCTCGTCATCGAGATTTTGCGACTAAACGCAAAATTATTGAAATATATTCTATAATAAATATATTATTATAATACATAATAATTGAACGTTCCTCGAGTCCGCTGGCCGAGCGTTTTTTTTTTTTTTTCTAACTACTTAGAATAAACGATAATGTACACTTGGCAAAGCGTCCAATGCACAGTCTTATAGTGAATTGTAACGTTTCTATTCGACTTTATCCAATTTTTTTTCTCCAGACACACCGTTTCAGGTGTTTATACGTTAGACCTGAGCTGTATCTGATGTTTCAGCTACTTATAAGTGATCTCAGATTTATTATTACCATTAGGAAATACGTTTAGACGTACCTATAAAACGGTACACAAGCAGTTAAAACAATTCACGAACGGTCGGGGACTGGTTACGGATATTAAACGGTAATTTTTCGTTTTACAAAACGCGCTAAAACCAGCAATCGTATACGCGATAAGAGTAAGTTAGATGATTTGTTTGATTCTGTCGAAAACGACAACGCGAGCGAGATCGCTTTTTGTCGAACGCGAAAACCCCATTGAACTGTGATTGAATAAATAACGGGTTTTTCTCCCCCGTTTCGTCCATTTATCTCAAATATTCGAACGATCGTTGGATTGTCGAACGCGAAATCGTATTGCAAAACGCGAGTGTCGCGTTATAATTTTCCTACGTCCAGTTAGTAGTACTTAGTAGTCAGTTTTGGGGAAATTGCAGGGCCCGGTTATGGGCGGGGGAATTTAGATGGCTTAAGAGAACTCAGATGGAGCATAAATCCCAAAAAGTCCCGATAATCACACGAATGAATTGCCGAAAAACCTTATTTTTTTCCTCTACACATGCGGTCGGTGTTTCAGATTGCGCAGTGAAGTACGGTAATCCGACGGAAGAAAACCATAGTCGTGTCACCAGAGCATATCCGAAACGCGAGCGTGGTATTGATTTACCGGAGACGCCCGCCGAGCGTTCTAATTTACGAGTGTGTGCGCCAATAATAATTCTCGCGTCGCTGTTTTCAACCGAAAAACTTATTATAATTATAAAAGCAATCAACGAGTGATTTTTCCCCCCTTCGACGTGCGGTTTTCGAATGTCCAAAAATAATAATTAATACCACGTGTGAGCGGCGGCGGCGGCGGCGGCAGTTTTTGCTCGTTTTCTCGTCGGATACGCAATAATATACATTTATATATCCGACGGGCTTACGCGTATCGCACATATTTCAATGCATTACCGCAATTTATGTACCGCGTTATATATTATTGTGTGTGCCACACACACACACACCTAATTAAGCGCAGACGCGCTGTTGTACGAGACGGAGCAGTTACGTGGTGTACGTTACGCGCAGACAGGAAGTCTCTGACCCGGAGACGTATCGCGGCGAGCCGGGGTGTAAAAACATCGAATTCCCTGCCGCGGGGTCCGTCCGTCTCCTCTCTCTCTCTCTCTACAAGAAGAAAAATACGCGATGAATTATTGTGTTACTGCAGATGATGTACCGCGAGACGTGGTGGAAACGTGATATTTACTTTTTTTTTGTTCTTGTCTTTTTCTTCCCCGCCCGTCGAATCCACTCATTAGTCGCCCGGAGGAAAACGATTTCGTGGTCGTACGTATACGACTCGTGATGGCGGCGTGTGTGTACCGCGGTGATGCTGCTGCTGCTGCTGCCGATACGTCTGCACGGCGACGGATCGCTGCGAGAGAAATACACGGTTTTTTTTTTCACCACAACATTCCGAGACGGTTTTATTATTATTTTCTCTCTCTTTCTCTCTCTGTATTTAACGCGTCTTCTATTCTTTTCGTCGGTGAACGGGTCCTCCACCGCACTCGGCCCACTTTCTTCTCATCTCGCGCCTCGGGTTTAACGTCCATCGGGCATCGATTCTCATTTTATTCCATTCGATTCGTATACGGAATGCCCGCGCGAAAATTATTTGTCTCAATGGCGCGTATACGAACGCGGTACAACGGAATCCTATTACATCGATCGAACACGATTTACCGGTCGTATCGACGAACCGGTGTATTCTGAAAACGTCGTGTAGTGAAGAAACGAAACGTACTCCGTGTACCGGATATGCGATTTTTCCCCACTTTTACTACTCTTATTCGCCGGAATCAAAGTCGGGCGCAAAAAAAAAAAAAAAAGGAAAATCAAAACGTTATTCGAAATAGTACGTAAAATTTGTACACTCATACGCATATGCCACGCCATTTGAGAAATCGAACTTTTCGTGATAATCATTTTGCAAACACACCTCTGCGCACCTAAATAGAGGCCGCAATTCGTCAGAAATAGTTTACAAATCACTGACAATTGTTTATATCGTCGACGTCGTGTCAGACCGATACGCGTTTTTTTTCATATATATATATATATATATAATCGTTTTACGGTTATAAATATATACATTCGTATGGTTTCGCAAATTTAACATTTAACAAACAATTAAAATTAAATAAATAAGTATGAGAAAAAAAATGTATATAAAAATAAATAAGAAAATAAAAAAATAAATAACAAAAAAATGTAAAATATATAATAATTTAGTCTGATATATTTCAGTTCCATTACGTAACTTTCGTCATTTCATTGTCATAGATGGAGAGGGAGTTCTTTAAGCCATTTGCCTGCATTTTTGGCGAGATGGTGCGTATCATTCAAAGTGCCTTCGAATGCGTACAGATCGCATTCCTTTATTATATGCATCATCGTTCGTTTGGCTGATCCACATTCACATTTTTCTGAATCTTTAATGGTCCATTTTTTTAGTGCCACAGCACACATTTCCTGGTCTGTGCGGCGCAATCTATTCAGTATTGCCCGTTCTCTTCGGGGTAATTTGAAATCAGGTACCAGAGTTCCTGGTGAGTGTACGAAGTTTTTGTTGACTACAGTCTGATTTTCCCATGAAGTATACCATTTCTCTATACACTTTTCATTTTCCGTCCGTAACCTCTCGGCAGCTATCTAGAACGGTGTTCGAGATTTAAGGCGAATTTCCGGAGAGTATTGCGGGATAGAGTTTATTGGTAATTATGGGTTATTTTTACACTTATTCCATTCATTTTTCAGGGATTCTTCACGTCTTAGTTCTGGTGGCGGGATATCTGATAAAATAGGTAGCCAAGGAGTCGGCGTGGGCTTAAGCGTCCCACTCATCATGCGCATTCAGTTGTATTCAGCTGAGTATCTATTTTCTCGGCGCGTGCACTATGAATCCACACTGGTGCGCAGCTTATTCTGCGGTTGAGTACACTATAGTGAAAGTGCTGCTGTTCTCAGTGTGTTTAAACGTTTATAAATTTTTTTTTGTTTTCTGCCCGCGCACCACGCGGCCGTTCTCGAGTGGTTCGTTCGGATCGACCGTACGTACATCATCACTGGCGTACGCCTCTTAGTCGATACGATTTTCTTTTTACGACGATTTCCATGTTATAACGCAATAATTCTTTTTCGCCTAACGCTCTTCACACCGGACCGGCGGGTGGGACAACGCGGAGCCGATGCGGACGCTGTGCACAACGCATCGCTCTTGCTATACGTCGTCGTCGTCCTCGTCGCTCGCGTCCCCGCGTTCGAGAATAACGCACGATGAATTCGCGCTTCGAAGAGGACACGCGAACGGTACCGGCGCGGCGCGGAAGGGTCCCCCCCCCTCTACCCTACTCGGGCACACAACGCGCGCGGCTGAAGTCTGCAGTGGCAGTGATCGCCGCCGGTTAGGTAACTACCCGTTTTCAAAAAACGCGGCGAGCGGAACGGATTTCCAGTCCCCCGGCAACGATCGCCGCAGCCGCGACACCGGGCGGGCGGGGGACTTTGTACCGGATCAAAGTTACGCGATAATACACCAAACGCGCTCGCTTCATTCATCTACACCCCCCCCCCGTCCCCGTCCCCGTCACCGTCCTCCAACGACCGATCGAATTAACCTCTGTCCGCGCGTACCGTACTAATTGATGGCGTGCAAGTACCCGGGGCGCTATTGTACCCCGGGAGCCATTTGAATACAATTAAACGCGGAGAAACGAAGGGACACACACACACTGTACGGAGGGGATTGCTATACCGGTGCAGGGACCGGGTGGGTCGGTGAGTCACGAGAATTTTTTTTTTTTTCATTTTCTTCTTCGCGAAATCGTCGGCGGAATCGCATAGGCGCCGCCGCCGCCGTCGGATCGCATTATTATCGTTATTGTCGTGTACGCGTTACACTATTTACGCGGTGAGCCCGCAGTGAGCACCGTCCCGGACATTGTGCTCGCGCGACGGGCAAAACGGGTAATTATTTCCTATCGACGACGTCGTTTTGTAAACCGATTCCGCACGCCGGATTAGCCCGAAGAAGACCTCCCCCACGCGCGCGCGCGCTCGCGCCCCGGCCGGTGTTCCGGTGTCGTCGTACACGTGTGTGTACGAGAGCTTTCCGCCCGCGTTACGAACGGTCTGCTTGACACCCGTCCTGCGCCCGCGCTCGGACAATGGAGTCCGGCCGGAAAAGCCAATACGCCGAGCGTGTGCGGGGGGGGGGGGGAAAAAACGATTTCAAAGACCGCTGTCCTCCCTCGCCGCTCGCCGATACTTATACTTGTGTACGACCGGTGTTCGGGAATTTTTTTTTTTTTCCCGGTGGGGCCGATGCAGGGGAGAATTTCAAAGTGGAAAAAAAATTGACAGTAATAATAACATATTCGCATCCCGTTATAGCGGAAACGTAATATATATATATATATAAAAAAAAAAAAAGAAATATTTTCTCGTAGAAACACGCCAGAACGTTTCGGAAGAGGGCTTTTATCCCAGCTACGTGTCAGATTTTAGACAGTTTGAACCGAGGCTTTTATTCAATAAACGTTTCTCACCCTTTTAATTCCCGAAATGGTTCTCGTACACCCGTCCCGCACACGTTTCTCACTTTCTTCCACGAGCTCTGCGCGTTGCGCCGAGGTCGTTTTATTTTCTCCTTCGAGAATCCAATATCGCCTACGTTTTGCGTATAAATTGATTTTTTTTTTTTTCGTAAGTGATATTCCGCGGGACCAGACGATTTTTTTGTAATTCCCGCCGAAATTGAAATTTAGAATATTTTTTTTTCTAAAGGTTCAGTAACGACGTGAAATCGACGAACGACGATAATGTTTTCGGTTTTGTTTTTTTCGAATAATAAGACGAAAACGAATTTCCTTTCGATTTCGATCGGCTGTAGGAATCCCGTCGAAACAAATTATTTTAATAAACAGCGAAACGTGCGACGCGTGCGTATGATAATTTTTTCACTGATATAAAGATAAAAGGAACGTATCGAGTGTTTTCAAGAGGTTCGATAAATCCCAATACGCTGACGAAGGGCTGAAATATATGGTTTCGTGCTCGTGTATTTAAGGAAAGGATAAAAAAAAAATGAGTTCTTAAAGCGGGAATATCGTATTGTGTTCTTCGAGGGAAAAATATGACCGTGAACAATATAGAAATAAATAATAAAGTAGTGGAAACAAAGTAAAAAAACAAATAGAATCCATAGGTTAATACTCATAATGAATAAAAACATACGTATCGATAATAAAATCATTACACATTTAATTATGTTACTTAAATCCTATTTAATTCTTATTATACTAAATAATATAGTTTTCAACAGTTCGTCGACATTCGTAAATTTTTCATAAATAAATATATCTATTTCTATATTATTATAAAAATAATAAAATACTGTAATAGGGTCGTGTTCTGTTTTTTAGAAGAAGAAAAACTATTATTTGTGTGAACAAGATAGAAGTAAAAAAAAAAAAAAAAAAAAAATAGTAGCGAGTCGCAGGATTTCGTGAATGTCGCTTGAGTATGGATCACTCGGATAACAATTTTGTTGCGTATTTTTATCATTATAAATTTACAGGCGATGATAAATCGTTGTGTTCGATAAAACGATTCTCAGCGGAATTCCGGCGTAACGTTTTGGGTGCATTTAACAAAAACGCTAACCATTTTTATGAATTAAATACAACACGACGTGTTAATTGGTCGAAATTAAAAGAAAGTTTTTGAAAATTTTTTTTTTTTTGCTTTGCTCGATATAAAGTAACGTATTCAACGAACGTTTCGAGTTTCTATGACGGATCGGTTACCGAAGAAACAACGGCAATCGATTACGACACGATCGCGTTTTTTCGATAGCTATATTTTCAGAGACTGCTTACGAGAAAATCGAAAAACGACCGGCGTGAAGTACCGATCGGACGCGATTTGTTACTCGTGATTTGTTTCTGGCAGAATTTCTTGGTTAACGTCAGTGATTGTAAAAAAGCGATTGGCTCGGGATCCGAAACCGTACGACAAACAACTATATCAAACAATTATTATTAAAAAAAGAAAAAAACCACGTATTTTTTAATAAATCGTCGTTCTAGACGATATTTCATAATTCGATACAGTGCGCGGCCACACCGTCGTCCGCCGATGACGAGTGCCGTATAAACGCGCGGTGCAGAATGATCATCGCCCGAACGGTCCTAAAACCGTATCCCTGTCACACACGCGCGCGCGCGGTAAACGTCAACGATCCCCGTCCCACGATTTATCTCCGTTTGTGTGTACTGCAATATAACATCTCAATGTACTCGGTATTGTGTATCCGGTTAGTTGAATAACGCTCGTGTAATGATGATACACCGGTTTCCGCGACGTTTTTAATTCCGTGGTGCGCGCGCGCGCGCGCGGAGAAAAAGAGGGACGCGGACGACGTGGAAAAAAAAAAAAACAATAATTCGACAAATACGGTGTAGAAGGGGTGGTTTTCTGGTGTTTGAAAGGGTCGTTTATACGAGCGAACGCGTGTTACGCGTCGCGCGGATCCCTTGGCCGCCGCCACACCGTACAACGAAATTATGATATCGCGCGCGCGCGCGCGCGCGTATTTTACAATATCGATTTGAGCGTGCGGAGTGAACGATACGCGAGTAATAACTCTGCTGCGTACACCTGCTGCGCTGTACACCGGCCATCGTCAACACAGCCCCGCCGACGCAGCACATCGTTTTCCACGGGGTCAGCGTCATTCATCTTTTTCCGCGATCGCGAACGTACGGTTTTTTTTTTTTTTCTAAATAAAAGTATACACCGCGAATCGTAAACGATGCGAGGGAGCATCGGTTTTTATTATTATCATTCATAACCGTTTCGTATATTATAATTGACTCCTCGTCTCTCGCGCGTGTGTACGAGCGGTGTTCGTCAACGGAAAAATAAAAAAACCTCGCGCAATTAACTGTCCGTCTCGAATGACGACGAGATTTACTATCGCGCGAGGCCGAGGGAGTGTATAACACATGCTTTTTATTGTCGTTTCGTGGGGTCAAAAAAAAAAAAAAAAAATGAATAAAGGCTTATTCGTTTGATTATATTATTCGCGTGCGTGTGCGCGTTATTATCGTCGTACGCGAATACATTGCGAGTCATTTATCTGAGCGCGGTACGCGTACAGCGTACGAATAAATCATCGTTAGAAGGGAGGGGGGGGGGAAACGTATACGCTCGAGAGTTAAAAATAACACAAAAGGATTTTTTTTTTCATCTTTCCTCCTCATCCTCTTCCACACGTACGTTTAGACACTCCCGCCGACTCGGAGATGACTTCGTGTCGTATACACGCGGGCGACCGGCAATACCGCGGCGCTTATCTCTGTTATCGTTTACTATCATCGTCGTATTGTACGAGTCGGTGGATTTTTTTTTTGCCCAGTCGACGAAACGCCCACCGAGCGCATAATAATCGGAAAGGACACTCACTGGTGTCGGATTCCCTCTGCACGTGGTCTTCTTTCTTTTACGTCCACTCGTTTGGACGGAACGCGACGACGATAAGCGTTTTCGATCGACAAACCTCTACGATCGAGAATTCTGTAAAAAAAATTTAATCGTAAAACGAACCGCGTCAACAGACGGCCGCCGATGCGAAAAGGGACATCGGTTTTGGTGGTGACGACGACGAACCGGCAGTGCATTAACGTCGTGTTCTTCGTAATAATCATTAATCATGTATTAATAGTCCATGCCGGCAGTTCGTTGAAAAAAAAAAAAAAAAAAGTCATTTTTCTGTGTGAAAATTTCCGAAATATCGCTAGGAAGTCCATGTCGTCGTCCAGTGCAGGTTACGTTCCCGCGGTTAGTTCAGTCCCGGTGCTTATTTACTCGAGAAGAGTTTTTCGATTATTCTCAAATAGTCGTTGTGCGCGCGAAAACGCTCTATTAAAATGATCGGAATTACAAAAAGTTCGGTTTTCGAGTGTTCCCGAACGCAGAGTCTTGACGAAATGCGTACCTACACTACGCCGAATACGCCGCGACTTTGCATTGTATATATATATATACGTTTAAATGTCTTCCGATTTTCGTGCATTTTAAAACGATTACTGCGGACGTATTCAAGTCATTTTCAAACGTTTCGCTTCAAACGCTGAACACTTTAAAACGACATCGGCCCTAAATCACTCCGACTGTGCCGTAAACAAATTAAATGAAATATAATTTACAAAATTACCACTCGCCCCGCCGTGGCATACAAAGCGCACGCGAAAACGCGTCGAAAGTGAGTAGACGTGTTCTCCCGGTAACCAATTACCGCGCGACGAATTGTCAACTTTTAAAATAACAAAATAGCTCGTTGAATCGTTCCCGAGCTCGGCCGCGTATAAAATAATAACCGTACGTACACAATAATTCGAAATCCGAACGCTCTGTGTTTATCATACTACTTATGCGCGCCGATTAATGTTTCGAGTATTTGCTTTGTAGCCGTTTGTTTGCGCACGGGGTAAATTCGCCCTTTATCCCTTTCGTCATCTTTCGACCTCCTCCCGGCCGATACATTATAAATAATATGTATACGCGCAAGTCCGTTCCGATTCCGGCGACTGTATAATCCGAATCAATTACGCGCAATTATACATCCGAAGACGGTGCGCCGTCGTGGTCCACCGTCCCTTTCTCGCGAGTGCGTTCTAAGCGGCTTAAATGCGCGCACATGCGCGCCGCCGGCGGATAAACAGACAGCGTTCGGCACTCGTCCCGAACGACCGCGCGAACGAATCCGTAATCGGCATCCTCGGAATATTTACCGTATCACGCCGGAATGGCTGCGCATTTATCGTATTCTAAAGCCGAAGGGAACAGAATTCGCGATGGCGAGTTAGAAACGACAACGCGAAAGGCATTTATTCCACGTCGTTCGTACGCCGTGATGGGTTATTTATCGTTTTACTATCTCCTCCTCCTCCTCCTCCTCCTCCTCCTGATCGCCGTGATCATCATTATCATCATCATCAGATATAGACAAAACGCGAAAATAGTGGTTTTCGCGCGATCACCGCGTGCCGGTCACATCCGCGACAACAAATTGCAACAACGACAATAGGTAATAAATAAAATCCGTTTCAGTAAATGGAGAATATCGCTATAATAGACATTTTATATAATACGCAGTGTCATTTATTACGGCCGGTTTGGTTTATATATATATATATATATAGGTACACATAAAGACACAGTCTCCGCGCAGCAGTAAGTGAAATCTTGAGAACTCGAAAGAACGCGGTGAATATGGCCGTTGGGTTGGATAACAAAAAAAAAAAAAAAAAAAAAATTAATCACGAATTTATCGAAAGAGTGCAGAATAATACATTGTGGCGTCGCGTTTTCTGGAAAACACCGGACTCCAGATTGGCGTCCAGAAGAAAACTCGCCGCACGACCACCATACGATCTGCCGTTAGGGACTCGCCCTTCGCTCTTCTCGTCCGACAACAATGTGTAACGTGTTTACATTCCACCGAAAAATTGTTTTTCACCATTAGGTAAAAACGATTAAAGTATTGACGAATAATTTTTCTGTTTTCAAGTCGCAAAGACGGTGCACGTTAAAACACGCGTTTATAGTTAGTTAAAACTATAAATCGTCGGGAATTACGCACCACGATTATTCCGTGTCGTCATTGTACATTTCGGACGTCTCGTAATCGCGTTCACTCCGACGCGGCTGCGGATCCGGACAATTAGCTAGTACAAAACGTGCAGAAGACTCATCGAGTTTCGTATCGATTTGTCGGCGAATTCCGAAAACAAATGTTGTCGATGACCTCGGTTAGCACACTGTGTAACGTCGTACCGAACGTCATTTTCACCCTTAACACAGTAGTATTGCAAAAGCAAATTCTCAATCGCAAGAATTTGTTGTTCAGAAAAAAAAAACAACCGACTAATCCAAATGAGGTGTGAGGATAATTTAATTCCCAACGTTTTACCCAATAGACGATATCACACGAACAAAGACGATCGACGCGATGACAACTACATTTTGGTGAACGCGACAACGGAGGACGGACGACAACGTCCGATTTTGTTGAGATTCGCCGCCATCGGAACGCGCGGAAAAAGTTTCCGCACAACGTTGTCGGCTTCGACAGAATATAAACGTCCGCATAGAAAACGTGTATCACACAACAAAAAGCCTACGAATAGATGATGAAAAATCCATCATAATATTGCTGCGACAAATGGCGCACGTGATTATATAATATAGAAAAACTCGGAACACCGTTAGGAGTGTAACTATGAACATTCGAAAAGAAATTGGCCGCAAACCAGCAGCAGCGCGGAATACACGAGTCGCAACACACGACAACACTGTGTAGTGGAAAAAGTTGTAAAAATTATTATTGTACGGGAAAACGAGTAAGTCGCGTGGAAAAAAAAAGCGTTTTAAAAATGTAAAAAATTAATCGCGCGTAGCGTACTCGTTATATTGTATTCCATTTTTCCCCCTCTTTTTTTTTACATCTAAACGATACGTTGTGTGTTTGTATTATGAAAAATCTACTGACTCCGTCTCGTGAGTATATACGCAATATTATTATTATTATTATTATTATTATTATTATTATTATTATTATTATTATTATTATTATTATTATTATTATTATTATTATTATATGGCGCCAGGGAACTTACGCGTGTTGTACCAGCATCGAGACACGGTGCGTATTTTACCGACGAGTTTTTATTAAAAAAAAAAAAAAAATGTTCTGTTCGAAGTAATTTATTTATACGTAATCGTGCATTGTAATTATGAACAATTATAACACCGGTATTATCTAAATTAAATATATAAATAATGAAGAAAGAATTAATTAGTTACGTTACTTTGTATACACTGCAGTTATCGTATTATAATTACGCGTATAATTAATATATATGCGGAAAAAAATATTATTTTCGGTTTTTTTTCCTCTTTTTTTGACTTTACGATCGCGAATTTTTTTATATCTAAAATATTGTTTTACGCTATTTTTTATTTTTTAATCGCGGCACGGACGCATTCGCCGGCTGCGCGCACAAATTCTCGCGTGTACAGTGTCCGAATGTTCGTGGCGCGTTTCCGCCAACGGTTTCCGACCACTACGTCGCTCGACCGCGCTGAGACGTCTGGTAAATCTATGTTCATTTCACCAGCCTCGCCATTTTAGACGAATTGAAAATTCTCTTTTTTCATTCGTTTATGGTGCTACGTTTGCGCTACCCGGTCCCACTGTTCGCGCAACGTTCCCAATTCGAGAAAATCGAAATATTCGAAACCGGCGGGGCCGAAGAAATGGCGAGGACTGGCGAAATGGACCCGGTAAATGTTAGTATTTCGCGAACAACTGCGTCCGGTGGTAATCAGACAAAATCGTCTGTCGTGTTCTCGTTATATTACGAAGGTGCTATCGCGCACGGCACATAATGCGATGAACGTGTGTCGTAAACGGATTCACCTGAACGTACAAAACGAGTTTATTGACTGCGGCGATATGAATGATATAAGATTAATCCAAGACGATTTCGTTGTAATTCGATAATGATATTTTACAAAAAAAAAAAAAAAAAAAAAATTGTAAGAGAGAGAGAGAGAAAAATGAAAACTGGCGAAATCGTTTACGTTCCATCGCGCGAAAATAAAAATTCCGTTTCCGAAAAATCCTGCGCGTACAACGAGAATCGTTGAGTTATTATAATCATTTGCGGCTTAAACCGCGCACGTTACGTATTAATATTATGAGGAGTCCTTTTGAAGTGACTCGAACACATTACTACGACGTCTTAATCCGGTGCGAGAACGGTGTTCAATTATTATTAAACATTTCTTTTTTTTTTTTTTTATATATATATATATATAAAGTCACGTTGGCTCTCGTAGTCGTACACGAATAGCGATAAATTATATACCGAATATACACCGAAGAGTCAAAGCCGAAAAAAAACACGCCCTAGTAGATTAGTCAAATTAAACGCGCATTCCCGCCTTATACAAAAAAAAAAATTATTCTTTTTGAACGTTTCAATACACATATATACTCGCCGAACCGGAGACATTGACGGAATTTCGTCAGACGCTTCTTTTACAACAAGCTCAATCGGTTTATTCTTTTACAAGCGAGTGTATATGAAATAAGTTAATTTAGTCCTGTTATACGTTTTTTTTTCTCACACAAAATACCGGTTTGTCCTGGACGACAATAACGTTTTATAATGTTACAAAATTAATAAATCGTATTTTATAAGTTCGGTACACGTGTCTCGGCACGAACCGAGAGGATATTATATCATTAATAGAAGCGATTCGTTGTGAATATTACTACGGTGAATAGATATTATTCTACTGAAAAAAAAACAAAAATAGAACAATAATTATTAAGACTATAATAAGAAATATACAAGCGATCGTTGTTGGACATCGCTAATTATAGTAATTACATATCGCTGTTGTCCGTTTAAAAAAACAAAAACACTTTAAAACGATAAACGTCTGAGAAATGATAAATATTTTTTTGTATTTCGAATGAAATAATCGATGGAATTTCAATTTGTTCGACTATCAGATAGTGAATAATCTTATCGAAATAAACGCGATATGCGTATTACCAATATAATAATTTTCTATTGAGATTTGACGGTTTTTTTAAAAAAAAAAAAAAATTAATATTACTAAAAAAAATTACCTCGTTCATCAAATAATCGTAACGCCGTGTTTTCTAAATCCGTAAGAAATTATATGAACCGAGTGTAACGTGTTCATTCAGAAATAGCGCATTTTCATTTAACACGTAACATGATCCGTAAAATTTTATTTGAAATAATACGTTTTTCAATTCGCCGTATAAAATAATCGCAACAGTTCGTTACTTTTCACCGTGTGTAAGCAACCGTAAACAGATATATATATAATCATATATTCGTTAAAAATAAAAAATAGAAAAATGCTCTCGACTTGTATAGGTCAATATGGAATATTTGAAATACGTATATATGAGAGAAACTCCAAGACAAGAGTGATATACCGAATTCATCACAGAAACGTTAATTAACGAACGAGCAATTTCCATCGCTTTTTATATATATATATATACAATGATAACCGTTTTGATCCGAGACAAAGTCCACTTTTCTCCGCGTATATAGTATATTGTTGTTGTTTTTTTTAATATATATATTTATTATTATAAAAATTATTTTTTTTCATTTAAACACATTAAATTCCGAACGGTATTTCGTTCTAAATTACAAAACAGTTACAAAACGTAGGTATATATAAAGAAAGTCGGTTATTTGCGCAGTAAGGTACGCAATTATTAAAAAAAAAAATTATTTTAGGACGCTTAGACGATTTTTTTTATTATTATTATTATTATTATTATTATTAAAAAAAAATTTTCGTTAATATTATATTTGTTTAAAATATTGAAAATAAGAATTTTTAATTTTTGAGAAAATGCGATATTTTTACATGAATACAGTAAATCACTAACGGTGTAGATTGCATGGGTTAGAGAAAAGCCAGGTGGGATAATAGGGAACATCGAAAAATACATATTATCGCGAGAGAAA
This sequence comes from Chaetogeoica ovagalla, assembly GCA_032441825.1. Classification (NCBI taxonomy): domain Eukaryota; kingdom Metazoa; phylum Arthropoda; class Insecta; order Hemiptera; family Aphididae; genus Chaetogeoica; species Chaetogeoica ovagalla. The sequence continues at coordinate 2,098,810 of CM063731.1, forward strand.
AAAATAATAGTATAACCGAGAAATTATAATTTTTTACGTAAATGTATATAAATTAATTTTGTTTATGTTCGACGAAACAATACCAAAAACTAAATGTTTTCAAATATATATATATATATATATACGATTAATTATTTTTGAAATTTTCTATTAAATTTCCCGACTTTTGATTATTAAAAGTTGTATACAATTTTAAACGCACAAAAACCGAAAATTATAGACATTATCGGTACTTGTGTATTTTTTTATTATTATTTCCGAAATTCATACCATGCGGTTAATAAAAATAATATCGTATAATATACCTATTATGAAACTCCACTGAACATTGTTCAAAACGCTTGTAGACATTTTTCCCCCCCCCCCTCAATAAATCTCGAATTGCGCGCGACGTTTTCAACCGAACGTTTGTGTTTGTGTTCGTTTCCGAACGTTTTTATCGTTAGATTCGAATAAAAATCCGTGTTTTTCGGAGAATCTATTATAAATATTTATACACACGTTAATTAAAAAAAAAAAAAATAATAACGATAATTACTGCAGGAGGCAGTATAGAAAAGTATATCCGTCGCACGTGACGAAAAGCGTGTAGCTACGCGTGAGCTGTTTATTTAAAAAACAGAAAATAATAATCGTTTTGTATGAAAACTCTTGGGACGTACACGTACACCGTTTGAATTGGTTGGAGAGCTGGTGAAATAAAACGCATTCGCGTCGTATCAATTAACGCGAACTTTTTGTTTTTAGGACGACTCCACCAGTCAATTAAACAAAACAGTATTGGTCGACATTTGCGCGTATCGTCGTGTACCCATGAAATGTTCTTTTTTAAATTTATTAGAATTTGTGTTTAAATTAAAACCGCAATGCGTGCACAGCAGTATAACAGACTGCGTACAATGCGATAATATAACACAAAACGGCGCGTTAAAAAAGAAAAATCGGTAATTTTCAAAAAATGTGTAAAACGCTAACGCGTGTGGTGCGTGTGGCGAATACGATATTTATAATAACAATAAAAGATTAAACTTTTACAAAAAAAAAAAAAACTATTTAAACGAGCCCGTCTGTACAAAGCGTGTCTTCGTTGAACGTAGAAATTCGTTCTTCGTACACAAAAATATCCGACTCTTATTAAATTTACATTAAACGCCATGTGTTGCAGCGTAAACTCTATTAGGAAAATAAATAACAGGTCGTTTTACGCGAAAAAATCTTCTGTTAAACGCGTAATTAAAAAAAAAAAAAAAACAGCGATTGTTTTTGAATTTTTTTTTTTTAATATTATTAAAAATCGTAAAAACGGAGGAAAAAGTGTAAACGGAAATCATTGACGTTTTTTACGCGATAATATTTTTAATTTTCGGTCATGGGAAGGATTTTAATAAATACGCCATCGCAATATACTGTAAAGTGTATTTCGGCGCCTGCACTATCGAAATATACACACTGTCGTAACATTGTATTTAAGTCGCTCAAAAGTTTTTTTTCATTTAAATCAATATTTTTAAAAACGTTTATTCTTGAGATTAAACCTATAGTCGTTAATTTTTCTTTCAACGAGTTTACAAAAGTGTCAATTTTCTTACGTTTTTACGGTGTACGATAGAATGCGGATCCATCCGCACATACAAAACGATGTGCGAGAAAACGATTCGCACGAATTGAAATTTTCGCGAATATTTTTTTTTCGACAACTAATTATCATTAAACGTTTCTAACGCCAACGTTTTATTTATTTTTTTTTTTTAAATGTCATAAAACGGTTATTTCGCATTTAATCAAATAAAATGTTATAATAAAAAAAAATTCAAATATATCTTAAAACGCGAAACTCTCTGTATACACTACTATACAGTGTACAATCGTTAACATAATTGTCGTGTACGAATTGCGGATTACATCGAATTTATAGACGCGCCCGTACGATTTATTTACCACGATTAATTCGTAAAATAAAAATAAAAGTTAATTTTAAACTTCGTGTTTCGAATTATTCTCACGACGTATTTCACCTGTGACAACGTTAATTAATTAATCAAACGGTGAGAGGAGGGGGTTATCATTGTTGTTGTACATTTGGAATTGTTATGATGTGAATGTATTAACGTGCAATTAATTTCGCACCCACCGAGCTAATTTTCTGCACGTGCACTGCGTATTTCTCGTACGACTCGCACACAATATTATAACGTACAATCACGGGATCACGGGATGGAGGGTAGGCGAGCGCACAATTTTAAAGGGCGCGAAATTTAACAAATTTATAAAAAACCAATACAACGATGTACGAATTAACGTTCCGTCCTAATCCCGCGTCGAAACGTCAAAAAAAAAAAAAGGGCGCGCAATTTTAAGTTTTGCCCAGGGTACACGATATCCAGTTGTCACGTTACACGGTCCCGGATGGGCGTGTGTTAATGTAGGCGGCGGAGGCTGTATATCGTTAGACGAGATATATCATTAAAAACGGAAATCGACCCTTTCGGGACGATATTATATTATTATTATTATAATTTACGCGCGGTAAGTTTTACTGTGCGCGCGCAGTAAACGATATATTTATATAGGCTCCTCGTGCAAAAGAGGAGACCGTCGAGCAGGAGCGCAAAAGGGATACATTACGGAGAGAGAGAGAGAGAAAGAGAGAATAATTTTGCATTGGCGGCGGCGGCGTTTATGTGCCGGCGGCGTTTTCGCGAATATTATTATTATTATTATTATTATTATTATTATTATTATTATTATTATTATTATTATTATTATTATTATTATTATATGTACGGACACAGAGTATGCACGTGTGTAAACCGATACGGGGCGCCATCGGGTCGTGTGTGTAAAGAAAACCGTCGCGACGACTTTGACGATGGTCGCTCGGTGTACAGGGTGTCCTGCGTGATGGAGGTGGAGGGGAAAAAAAAGGAAAAGATTTCTTTCCTCTTAAATTTTTAACGGGTTTATTCGATTTTCTTTATAAATTTGTTTACGCGTTTTTCCCCTTTCTTTCTTACGTTTCCCCGATCGCCGGCTCTGCAGACCCGGTACGACGAAAATCTCCCCGGAGATCCGACGAAAACCGTACGCGGTATTATTCCCCGTCGTCGATTATTTCGTTGACGGCTCGCAAGTGTTTTTTTTTTTTTTTGAAGGGACACCCTGTATAGCCCAGTCGTACCCTCCGATGACCGCGCTCACACGTGTTTTATACGACTCTTCCTGTGTGGCTATACGCGCAGCCGCCACCGCCGCCGCCTGTAAACGGATCGTAAATCACAGGTAACGCCCGGAACGGGACCGCCGCGGTATCCCTTTACGCGTAGAAAATCCAATCGGACTGTTTTACGAGTCGGCCGTCCGCCGTCGACGCCAATACTTCCACTCATTAAATACGGTCGCGCGTGAAACGCAGAGACGTTAACGCGTTATGTTGTATTTATACGAAACGCGGTCGGTGTGATCTGTGTGAATAATTCAAAGAATACGGATATCGCTCGTGTGCGAATAATTCGGATTTTTTGGGAGTAGTGATAAATTCGGAAAGCTACGCGACATTATTTATTATTATTATCAGTGGCGTGGCTGAAACAGTTGTGCGAAATGGGAAGTAAAATAGTTCAATTCATAAAAAATGGCGCGAGAATTGACCAGCGGGGCCTGGGGGTGGGGTCACATTTGAAGAGCCGACAGTAGTTTAATCAAAACGTGTGGGAGGGTGGGGGTGTACTCGTGAACGATTCAAATACACAAGGAACTGCCGCGCGAGAGACCGAAACGACGGTGGTTAGAACACGCGATCAAAAGTGGTACAGCGGGACTGTGGATCAGATTGGCATTAAATCGTACGTACAGTAGGAAAGTGTGAAAGAAATCGGTATTGGTAACAGAGGGCCTTAAATTAATTACGATTCACCTTACAGCGGTACACCGTTTTGATACAATTTCTTACAACAAACCTGATGGACGGTTGAAAATTTTCACAAATTGCTTCTCGTCAATATAACAGTGCACGAAATTACATTTTTCTTTAAATACAAATTCCAAGATTATATAATATAGGGCCGTTACGTGTCTGGCACTATCTTAAAATTTTTAAGCCTTAAGACCGAAAATTACCTCTCTAACGAGTTTATTGTGTTTTTTTCCCCCCGTTTTCAGCATTGGTGTCCGTGATGTATTGATTTTTAACCGGGTTTGCCGTTTAAAATGAATTAAAATCGCTTATCCGATTTCGAATGTCGCGGGGAAGGAGAGGATGAAACTTTACTTACACGAGCCGAAAGTGTACGAGGTAGAAAAATCAACGGAAAACAAATTCGTTTTGATAACGCTAGACTGCAGCAATTACATATGTGTACGGTTTGACGTATAATTTATGTTTTTTCACAAATCTGAAAAAAAAGAAAAACGATTTTTATCAGAATCCCGGCGTATAACGTGCACTTCTAACTCGCGTTCAATTTTAATGATTAATTTAAAAAAAAAAAAAACATATTATTACGGATGCTACGTGCGTTTTACGTTCAAATCTTGTGTATTATTTGTGTGTGTTTATCAGAGTCTGATCGGGTCGTCTGTCGTAAAAATCCGTATATTTCGTGCGGTCCGTGAGCGAAATAATAAACGAAACGTGCGCGCAGTAAATTTATTATTCGCGTTTTTGTAACACATTTAACTTTGATAAAATAATAATTGGTGGTGAAATATTTCACTTGGTTATACCATTCTTCCTCCCGACCTGTTTGTGAAAAATGTTTAGCAAATAATGTTTTGAAATACGATCATACACGCCAGTGCATTGTATAAATGAAAATATGCATATAGATTTATTATCATAATCAGAAGAAAAAAAAAACAATAATTTTCGACTTTCGCTAGCTGTTTAATTCATAAATTTTTCATCATTAAAGGTATGTAATTTGTATTTTTTAATAGCTGCTGTTTGTTGTCCGATTTAAAATGATGCTTAATGATAGAAAATAATTCAAAGTACTGAATTATTTTCGTGTTCGTGCTTAAAACGTTTTTAGAATATCCCTATATGGCTATTGGCGTACGTATGGCCTTCAGTGTTTTTTACGCGACCAAATCGTACTTGAGGAGAGAAAATTCTACAAGAATTCTTACAACCGAAATCGCGTCTTTGGTAACCGACGGAAGACTCGTCCTTTAAAGATGCCGAGTCTTCACCACTTGATCGATGTCTTTCGTTATGGCCTATTTTAGAAACGGATCGAGTCAACTGTCCATTGCCGATTGTTTTCTCCCCGTTATTTTGTACCCAATCGATTTTCTCGAAAAAAAAAACATTTTGTGCAAGTGTTAATATTAAATAATCGTTGGCCGCCTTGTAATCGAAAAAATGTTTTCTTTTAATATTTTTAAAAACTTGTCGCTCTCAAATAGTTGCTATTTTATTTATTATTAATTGTAAGTCGCACGACGATGGCAATTATCGTTTTTTTTAAATACACGTGTCGATATAAGTGAATACTTTATCCGCCTTTCCTTCATACTCGGTACACAAAGTTTGCTGTATAGGCTATATGAAAAATTAATTAAAAACGCAATACTTGATTTTCTAAGTTGTTTTTTCTCTTTTTTGGTAAATTTTGTTTAAAAATAATAATTACCGACAGAGTATAATATATTATTATTATTATTATTATTATTTGCGAGTGGAAGCAATAAATAATGTTATTATTATTTTTTTTTCATTCTTCGCTTTTTTTTTTTTTTTTTAATCGGCCGCCAACGTGGAAAAAAAAGACGCCCTATGTTAAATAACATTTACTGTATTAAATAAGATCGTATTTTTTTTCACTCTTCCCGTTAGTAGTACAAGTGTATGAAATCATTTTTCCCCTCCGTAATATAAACGTCATTAAAAAGAGAAACACCGAAATGTTTTAAGCTCGTTTCTCGTGCTGAATGTCTTTAAGGGTTGTCAAAAAACGAGTTTGACGTTTTATACATTTTAATATGTTTTAATAGCCGCAGTTGAAATAAAAAACGACCGAGAACACAGTTAGCCGTGAGTAAAATTCACGAAACCGTAGCGAATTTTAAATAAACTCAGTAACGGCATAAATATATGTGCGTTCATATATTATATTTGAATGGGTAACGGCGGAGATTTGTGACCGGAAGGCAAACGAAAATTCCATTCGAGAAAAAAACGATATATATATTTTAGTTTTAGACATCGTGACGCGGTAGCGTTGAAGATGAAATATTTCTATTATTATTATTTTTTTTTTTTAACGAATAACTAAAAACGCTAACACGTTACGCATGTTTAAAAAAAAAAAATTATATAAAATATGTTCCTCGATAGTTATACGGAATATTTTATTTCGATACTGCGGAGATTATATGACGTTCTCAGCGTCATTATTTGTATTTTAATTTTTTTTCTTTTACGATCGATATTGATTTTGGGATATTCGTTTGATTTCAATTTTCGTATTATTGTTTTTCACTCGTATTTCGAAATCGGTTTCAAACCGTCCTCGGAACGATTTTTTTTTTTTTTTTAATATTATTTTAAACGTTTTATTTAATAAAATAGTTTCGGACACTGTGGTGTTTGGAACTTTAAACGTTGCGAATAATCGATGCGCGAGATTATTGTTAAATTGTTTTTCACGCGATTAAAAAAAAATCGCGTAAGTGAATTCATTTTTATTATCCGTTGTAAGGCTTCTCGTAATGCCGTGAAAATAAAGAATAATTCGCTCGATGGCCGCCGCCGCGTGACAAGACGTCCTGTTCGGAGCCACAAATAAATCGAAGATTTATTACGTTATATTGTGTTAATGAACATGTTAGAAACTCAAAAGAGAAATTCAACGCGCGCGAATAGCCGAGAGATTGACGAGTGGGTGGGGGATCTGTGTGAACGCGAGTGAGACTATTTATCGACAGAGTAGGTTCACATATTATGTGTACACCGCGAATACGAAAAATATAAACGCATTTATTTTTTTGAAATCCGACGGGGCGTTTCATTGTGAGTTTCTGCTTAAACCCACAGCGTTCACCTCGTGTATAATGCGGAAAAAAACCTTATGTACTTTCATGGATTTTGTGGATTTAAACGTCTGCATAGTGTTTTAAACGAGCCGCGTGTTAGATAGCCACACAGACGGCACAGTGCCGCCCGAGGTCCGGTCTTACGTAATTATTTACGATCGCTACGTTGACATTAAAACGTATTTGCACGAAAAAAAATAAATATATGTAATACACGACGCGATGTATTTTCCAAGACGCTGAAGTGTGTTTTTATTTTTTTTTACATTTGTCGGGGTTTATAACGTTTTTTCGTTTTGTTTTTGGCGGTTTTAACCTATTCCTGTGTAGTTTACACTGTGAAATAGAAACAGTTCGTCAGAGGTCGAAATGAAAACAGTATAACTATACTACTGACGTTTGAAAAAGAAGTAAGCTCTAATGGATTTAATATAAAATAGGTATGGCCGTTTTTTCTCCGAGCACTCCCTGTTAAAATTTCCTGGACCCGCGTCTGAACTCAAACGTCCGGTTCGTGAAATGAACACAATTATTTTTCCGTTTTTTTTTTTTTTTTTTTTTTTTTGTAATAATCAAATAAATTTTAATCCCGATTATACTTTTCGCGAAACGAATACGTCTTTCTCTCCTCATCCCGTATCGCAATTGTTCTATAATCCTTATTCTCATCACGCGATTCAATATATTTTAATATGTCGCCGGCGGAAGAATTTCTTTTTATTCTTCCACAAAAGTTTTCAGCCAAATGTTTTTCCTATTTTTTTTTTTTTTTTTTTAACCGAGCAGCACTCGAACAGAGACAATGCGTAAACGGCTCCTGCAGTCGCGACCGGGTGTTTCGACTTCTTCGTGGTTGGGTTATTATTTTTACTCAAATAAACGGCCCGTGTGCTCAGATACGTACCAATAAATAACTTACATACCACGTGCGTCTCCACCGTTCTCGTTCGGGTCCATCGCGATGTCTGTGTACACTGGCTGCTGCAATATGTGTGTATTCACATCGTTATACACAAAACATTGTGTGGTTTTTTTTTCCCCTCCGGATATTATTGTTATTTTTCATCCGTAATGTCCGTTACGTCCTCGGGCGACAAGTTCGTATATAATATAGTCGTCGCTGTCGTATGCGTAATATATATATATATATATATATATATATACAATACGTGCGTTATGTATCGAACTTGAATCTCGGCGGACAGCAGCAACAGCAGCATCCGACGACGGACGGAAGGCCGATTTCGCCTCGTGCGAGACGAGACAATCAGTGGAGGAGATATATAGGCATTTATAAAATAACTTCTCACCAAAATCACCGTCACTAGCAACATACACGAACCCGGTAAAGTTGAGATATTAACCACGTCAGACAATATTCATGTGCACGCATACGCCTCGCTCTTCCCGCATACGCAGTATAAACGCCGTGTAAAATACATTTATTGTCCGAGTAATTTATTCCCAGTTTTCGCCTGACAGGTTTCTGATGACTTCATTATCATTATCATTATTATTATTATTATTATTATTATTATTATTATTATTATTATTATTATTATTATTATTAGTCGTGTTCTGTTATTTTGTTTAACGTCTTTGTTTTTAAATAAAACACACACACTTACTGAAAAGTCGTCGCTCAGTCGTACTTGCACGTGCCACCTCCCATTGCACATATATAGGTACGTGCTATAATGATTCGTTTCGATTTTGCATTTTCTCCAATGTTTTTACAAATCATTATTAATCTACCAAAACGAACGGCGGCAGAAGAAGAAAAGTAAAATAATTTGAATTCATTTAACCGCTTTAATATTTGATCTTATATTCGGGAACGTTAAATATAAATTACAGGATTTTCACTTTCTTCGCTTTATTCCGTCAACAAGGAAGATAGAGGGCGGCTTCGGTGAACGTGTGCGTGTTTGTGTATCCAATGATGGTCCGTACTGTATACTGTTGTAGGTGTCAAACTATTCGAATCATAAGTTTTGGTTTTAAGAGAAGTTAAGCTACGGTTTTATTGGAAACCGATTATCGAACATCGTATTGACAAGAATATGCAAACCGCGAGACATTGGCAATCTTAAGTCACGACTGTTGTTTTTTTTGTGTTATTAACGTCTTAAATTTTTAACCGAATCATTTAATCGTTTGTTTTTTTTTTTTTTTTTTTTTTGAAAACCACGTTGTACTCAATGCCGCAGACCTAACCGCAAATTGCGTTCATTACACACAGCCCTCCCCCCCTAAATCTTTAAAAACTAATTTAGGCCTCCAGATGTATCCTCTCCCCCAATGTTTCAGTACATGATAAGCGTTTGATTTTATAAAAAAAAAGTTAAAATGTCTACGTGTTTCGTCGTAATTGATGTATGAATTATTATATAATGTACACATTCGCAAGTGATTCAAGGAATTTATTCATTCCAATTACCAGTGGTGTGAGTGCGCCAGACCACGGTTTGTCTATGGAGTTCAACTTCAAACACAAAACAATTTCGAACAGAACAATTCAGTTGGAAATATTTGAAATCAAATTTAATAATAATTTCACGACGCATTATTCAAACTCAGTACTGTGACTTTTTTTTTTTTAAATATATATATATATATATATATATATATAGTTATTCTTCCGAAACGAAGTAATGCCTCGTAATGCGTAGTTGCGGCACTGACTGTAGGTCGTGCCGAGCGACGCGTCTACATCCTAACGACTCCAAAATATAACCACGTAATTTTTCATTTTCGTTTTCGTTTTTCGTTTTTCAAATATTTACCCACGAGTGAAAAATAATATCATTCGTACGGAGTGTATAATATAACGTGTCGGCGGGGGAAAAAAACCGATATATTATAGGATATTACGTGCGCTCTTCTCCGACGTCGGACGTCGTAATATTATCACCACCGGCGATTTTCGTTCTTCGATCGGTATAATATTATAAAATACGCCGTTTATCGATGCCACCGCACGGACCCGTTAAACACGCGATGTGTGTATGGAGTACATATATATAAAAAAAAAAAAGAAAAAGAAACGACTGCGCGACTTGCCGCGGCCGTGGTGACGGCGAACTGTGGACGGAGTGGGCGCGAGGGGAATATTCGAGCGATTTGTAAGAGTGTATAATAATAAGACGCGCGTTGAAATACGCGTTTCTCGTCCCCGTCTCCTGGTCGTCTCGGTACGGTGTGCACCACAAGTATTCTTCTACCGAAACGACATCATAAATAATACGAAACGGATTCGAACGTTATTTAAAAGAGAGAGAAGAACAACAAACCAATCGCCCGAAACTATTTATTTAAAAAAAAAATATATATACACTCGTATCGTTTAAGGTTATCGTGCGCGTATGGCGTCGTACTCGACGACGACGATATATTGAATTCAAACCGCGCGCGCGGTGTGTGTGTGTGTGTGTGTGTGTGCTGTAATGGTGTGTTACGAGTATAATTGGTTTTCCTATTCGAGTACGTTATTTTTATAATATTATTTAGAAACAAAAGAAGAGTTTTGCATTTAAATTGAACTGTAAACACCGGTTGAAACGGGCAATAAATATCACGAGAAATTATAATAATATATACGACGCGCGGAGGAGCCGTTTTTTCAATATTCCACTACGCAACAGCAGCGGCGACGAGCGAATAATATAATACGTAAATAATGCGCTTATAACGATTTATTCGTGTAATCGAAATAGAAAAAAAAAACCGGAATTCTACGCGAAAAACGCGTTAAATTCATACGTAAAACACAGAAAGAAAAGTGTAATATTTTTTCTTTTCTTTTTTTTTTTTTTTTTTACTCAAATCTCTCGCTATATGAGTTTTTACGTCAGTCTGAAAATCAATAGATTTTTTTTTCTCTCTCACGGCACGTACTTACTATTCGCTCGGTTCGTTCGCAGGGAAATTTTAATTTTTTTCTATCGGCCATTGGACGATTTTTTTTTATAAATCTAAGAAATCCACCGAGATGAAAATCGTTTTTCGCGATAATTTTCAATCGCCACGTTTCTGCGAGAAGAGTGTTCAAGATCAAATGGACGGGGACCGGACGATGAAAGAGTTCTATAGAAGAAAAAAGTCCAATGAACAATGGGAAAACAAATACACCGGGCATGTAATCCGTCACAGGGATTTTTCTTAGTAACATATTTGATGGAAGAACGGGACGACGAGCGAGTGGAAGACAGAGAATTGGCCGTTTCCTCTGGCACACCAATAGAAACGTCTTGCCGAAACCGTAGAAGAAGTCAGCGAACGACAGACACACACACACACGGTCACTACTCGGACAAGACGTTGAGAACGTGCGCCGATGACGATGATTGAGTTGTCTGAATTGTACCGTTGAAAACCGTGATTCACCGCGACCAAGGGTGCCGGTGGAAATGAACGACGACGGCGTTTTCCGTATTTATCGCACTCAAAAAACGCGTCTTATAAGAAAATACGCGTTTATACGTATGATCACAATCCGTTCCCCATAACGTGAACGGCTGTTATTACACGCGTTTATAATCCCGGGGGCCGCCGCCCGAGTCACAATAAAATCCAGTTACACGTTAATAGTTAACGAGGGAGGCGAAACTATAGTAGGAAAAGAAAAAAAATTTTGTTTTATATAAAGAAAAAATAAAAGCCGCGGTTATTGTCCAGAGGTGTGTAGTGGGTCCGGCCAGCACAATGCGATATAGTAGATGGCCCATTCGGTTTTTAGTGTTTTACAACGTATAACCGCGCGCACTTATCGTCTCATATTATACAACACAACTGCCAGAGGTACGTTTTGTACATATTATAATAATACCTATATGGCCGACGGCGCAACAGTAATAATAATAATAATAATAATAATAATAATTGTTTTATTGCGGCGGCGACACCAGCATCACCCACGATATGACCGGATCAAAAAGTTTCTAATTTTTTTTTTCCTTCTTCTTCGTCTTCGTTCTCCGTTCTCGTATAGTAGGTAAGTCGTTATTTTTATTTTCGTACGACCGCGACGGAGGTTGTATATAATGTACGACGTGATAGAATATATTCATCACGAATACTCGCTCCGCACGCCGCACAATATGGCCATCCGTGACCCTGCGCAGGCTCCTTTAACGGACAGTCGTAAAAAAAAAAAAAAATACAATAAACCTGCGCGCCGCCCTAGTAAAGGCGTTTACGATTTCAACATTTTATTGTCCAAATTTTTTTTTCTCTTTCTCTCGCTTTTCGGCCGCACACGCGCGCGCGCGCGCGTCGTCCGCGGACACCGCGGCATTTTATACCGCGCCGTAAAAAAAGTCTATTGAAAACATTCGCTCGACTCCGTGACGTTTCATAATGTTCGAAACTGTCAATCTGCTCTATTCGCATTCCGTACCATTCGTTTGCGCACACGCGGTGCCAGCGTAGTCCGCTAAGTCACCCTGTTCGCGTCTGTTTAAGGGGCAAACAATTTGTAAACATTTGCATTAGCGATTTTATGAGCATTGCGCGGAAGAAATTCGGTTGTCGTTGTAAGAACGGACGATTTCCCCAATACAGAGCGCGTTGGACATCGATTATTATAGATAATTTTATTTTTTTCCCCTACCGCCGGACGTTGCGCTTAAACAATTACAATAATAATTTTTTTAAATAATAGTAATTTTCGTACATTTCATTTCAACACATCGCGTCGTCGCGTAATATTATATACGTATTTATTTATTATACGCGTATTTTTACAAGAGGCGCGAAAATCACGCGAACGCCGCCTTATTATATTCGAAATCTTACGAACGCTGTAGTCGGTAACACGACTCTGCAATTTACAGTTGGGGGGGCGTTTCAATCACCGCGACGTTAAAAAAAATATATTCTTTATTGCAACCGTAATAAACATAATCGATTTTTTTTTATTCTGGAGTTTCAATTACGTTTTGAAATTTCGCATTGAGAACGGAGTTCGTATACCAACACATTGTAATACAGTACACTTATAATAATTAAAATTTTTCATATTAATATGCGACTCTTGTGTGCACAAATTGTAAAACAAACTCGTGTATTACATAACTGGTATGTTTACAATCTAAATAATAGAACAAAATTATTTTGGTTCCAATTGCTGAGTCGTTGTATTCATTGTACATTTTATCAATAATGACAAAACGATTCAATAAAATCGCAATGACTCACGAGCGAAACGAAATATTTATTCGTGTGCAGTGTATCAATTATCTGAAGATTTATAGAAACGATTTTTCTTTTTTTTTTCAATTACATAAAATTACATTTTACGATTTTCTCGTAAAACAGTAATACTTATAAATATCACACTATTAAATAAAAATTGAACATACAGGTTTTATTATTGGACTTGAAATTAATAAAAACTGTAAATAATAATGGCGGTATACACGTTTTTACGCGGTAAAATATTGTTTGAGATACGCGTATATATTTCGATTTGTCCGAATATAGGAACGCGGAGCAGTCTGCCTTTTATCCGCAATAATAATTTATCGTTAAATAATGTTGTCCAAAAAAAAAAAAAAACCAATATTTAAAATGCGTAACGTCATAATCGAAATTTAAGAGTTCTTAAAAAAACGAATTTTTTCAACGTAATTAAAACGTTTTTTTTCCACATATTCTACGCGCGTGTGTACGTTGCAAACGCTGCAATATGATTTTTTATTAAACATCCGTTCTATATAAGATTGTAGGAAATATTATACGAAACGTATATTACGTGTAATAAACATTTTCAATTTTCAAATTTCTAATATTACACATTATAATTATTATACAAATAAGTTTTGCGTATGTTATGTAAACCAGCGGTTCTCGAACTGTGGCACGCGTACCCCTTGGGGGCGCTCGAAAATTTGTATCGGGTACGAGTCTGGCCAACAAGTCTTTGAATTTAAATAGAGGAAAAACTCCAAAATGCAAAATTTTCCATATTATTATTATTATTATTGATGTAACACGTCATGAGTCTTGAGTCAAAATGATAGGTAAAACGAGCGTACAACGTAATTTAAAATTTTGCGTGTATTATTTTTTAATGAAATTTAAAATGTGTGCATATATTTTAATACACGTGTAATCAATGTATCCGAGTTATAACTGAGTACACGGGTCTACTATCTAAAAGTCTGAGATTTGTTTATATATTTTAGTTTACTAACCGTGAAGGGGTGCTCAAAAAATTGTATTGGTAAAAAGGGGTACAGTGTCTATAAAAGTTTGAAAACCGCTGAATTGTTAACATATGTTTTGAACTTAAACTTAAGCGTGTGTATATAGTTAAAAGTGTATATATTAATACGGTGTAGAACTCGTATTAATTATATAACATATATCAACAATACACAGGCGTATTGTAATTATTAGCCATAGAAAACGTATGAGCACAAAGAAATACAAAATTATAGAGGCGAATTCTATAGAGAAGTGTCTGTCGCTTCTGACACGAGTCCTGCGTTCATACGAATACACACTCTGTCAGTACCCCGCAGGGACGATTATCGTATTTTATTATAATTTGTTAATTTTTTTTTTTTTTTGTTTTGTTTTAACAACGATAAATTTCACTGTTAATCATTGGAATACGCGTTTCTGCGGACAGCGCAACAGGTGTTTGCGGAATGCTCGGTGAATATCGATCACATACGCAGCTGCAATTCGTTGGACGATTTCCGAAACGAATATTTCCGTCTCGGCGGAATTATTTAATTATTATTATTATTATGACTATAACGCGATAATATTTACGAAATAACGTATCTCCCTCTATTAGATTGTAGAATAAAATGTACAGTTAACTGGTGAGTAACTGGTGTACAAACTTCGAGGAGTTGTTATTATAGTACGCTTGGAGTTTAAAAAAAAAAGTTAGGTAGACAAATTTCAATTTCAAAAAAAAAAAACCTAATTTTTCTTTTTTTACTGGCCATTTACTCTCGAACAATTAGCTGTATTTGGCGAATTTGAAAATCCTATTGAAATTTTTCTCCAGAAAGACGTACTAAGCTATATAATTTTTGCAAACAAAAGCATAGTCCTAAAAATTCGAAAATGTCTAATTTAAAAAAAAAAAAGTATTGACATCTATCTAAATATTTTTTTTATTTCACAATCACTTTTTTTATTTTTTACAAGCTCTCACGCATCCCACGAAATTCTATAACGCCATTCTAAGGGAATGCGCTCACCAGTTTTGACAAACCTCGGTCTATACGAAAAAAATTCTCGACGAATTTTCGGAACCGTGAGAATAACGTTATATTAATGACAGGTAATATACGAATGTATCGAGTTTTATATACGAAACAAATGAGCGATAATAACGTTATACTTTCATCGTTACGGGAAAAAAAAAGTAATAAAAAATGAAAAATTGAAGAAGAAGAAAACAACGCGTAAATAAAAAAAAAAAAAACACAACGATACGAGCGAGTGATATACATAACAACGCGATATGAATGATATACGCCCCGCCAAAATGTATCGACTTTCACTTTTTTTCTGCTCACTCTCAATAAAAAAAAAAAAAGAAATTATCGTTGGAACATAGCGTTTCAACTCTGGTCTTAAGCTCGTGTATTCATTTATATTATAAAATATTTAAACACGTAAATATACAATCAAACCAAAGAGTTTATGAAAAATAAATAATAATTATTATAATACGAATTCGATAGAATATTGTAAATAAATATTGTATCGCATTTGTTACTACTACTACTACTACTACTGCGGTGCCGACAAAACATTTAAAACAAATAAAAATTACAATCGCGAATTCGACATGGAACGCGTAGAAGAATTAACACGTTTTCGTGCACTGGAAACGTCCGAAAATGGATTTGTTCCGGGCCACAGTACACATAATACGAGTATAGCAAATATACCATCGTATTCTTTATGATTCACGAGACGCGTGAGTTTGTCTAAAACGGCGGAGAACACGGTGAATAAACGATCTATAAATATATATTACTTTTTTTATTTTTATACGAGAACAGGTGGAAATAATATGACTTTTATAGAATTCAGAACGATCGTCCGCGACGCGAAATGAACAAACACTGCGGGTTTATTGCTCGTCGTAAAATATCCGACGAAGAGTTTCGGATTTATGTATGTCGTAAACGCAATAATGCGCAGTCCGATTTGAAGAGAGAAAGAATTAATTTTTTTCGTTCGAATTCCCTTAAATAATTTTCAAGCTCCGAATCCGTGAGGGAAAAAAAAGTATTAATTATTTTTTCTTCTCGGCGAAAAATCTTATATACGGCATTACAATGAGCCGGAATACAAATTTGCACTTCGGGTTTCGTACGGATTCTGGACGCAAATGTACAAATTGACGGTTAAAGTTTTCATTAAAAATAAAGAAACGAACTCGACCGAAATATTATAAATTTCAATCGTTAAATATTTTTTTTTTTCGTGGAAGAGGAGTGCACTGGACAATCGTATATCGATAGAATGGATTCGTAAATCTATCGATTATTTCTTGCACGATATACGAATAAAGTTTTTGTATAAAAACTTCGTTTTTCTTAAAATAAAAAAAAGCGTTTGGAAAACAACAACGATGGCTAGTCGTCACTCGCAATGCTTCTTAATTTTTTTTTTTTTTTGTACCAAACGAATTTTTCTTTTTCCACTGCTCCTATATCCTACTCTCCTATACAGGAGAAATGTGAGAAACAAAAACGGAGACTGCACACGGACGTTCCGATGGTGTTAATAGTTTATTATTATTTTCATCGCGATAAATCACGCCGAGCTTACGGACACACGCGCGCGCGCGCGTTATATTACCACACCGACACGATCTCACGAAACAATAATAATATAATAATTTCAATGTTGAAAAAAAAAACCGTATGCCGCCGAGTGTATAGAAATACACATACGTATGTATATAATATATTTTTTTTTTAAATTTATAATATAGCGTATATTACGACCACGCGCGAGCAACAAAAGGGCTATAAGTAATTGGATTTCATAAATTACACATAAATCAGGATGCCGCTGGCGGGCGTTTTTTTTTTTATGTGTATTTATTTTTATGATAAACTGTGAGTGCGTGCTTCAAATGTAAATATTATTCTTTCACGTAAAACGATTTCGAGAAGGACTGAAAGGAATGAAAAAAAAAAAAGAAAAAAAATAGCAGAAGAAGTTGTTTGTTCTTCTCCTTCCGTTTCAAATATTTCGAGGGGTATTCCATTTCGGTGTCTCGGACGTCGCGACACATTTAATTAGAGAATTTTCGTGAACCGCGTTATAACGGTTTCGTAGAAAACACGAAATTGTCGTCTTCTACACGTCTTGTTTACACCACACTCTTTGTGTATTCCGCCGTATTTTTATACATCTTTCCTATTCCTTATATTTACACGTCTGTTTTTACGAAAATCATTATCACGCCGTGTACGGTTTTCGAAATCGTCCGCCATTTGAACGCCACGCGTCGATAGTTTTTTTTTTTTTTTTTAATTTTAATCCTGCGTTGTGCTCGATGCGATCAAAAACAAAAATACTAATCTCATTAGCACACGCGCGGTTGTTGAATAATACCGGGTCCACACGCACTTCACACAACACACGAGAAATCTCCAAATCGACTTTTTCATTTTTTACTCTTGGAGAAAAACAAGAACGAATTACTGAGTGTGCGTACCGGGCAAATCCTTCGGGGAAAAAGTACGAAAAAAAAATCGATTTTTTTTTATTCTTCTCCTATTTTCGGACAAAAAAAAAAAAAAACAAGTTCGTCTTTTACAGCTCCGTGAGCTCGCACGCCCGTCTTCCGCCGTCCGTTTCAATGTCGTTTCGTATTAATATTAAAACAATGCCTTATAATAATTCACAATTATTTCAATAAATCGCGGCGAATAATTAGAAACCGGCGTAAACGTCCGTCGTTGTCGGGGGGTCGGGACGGCGCTGAACGAAACGCGAAACGCGTTGAAACGCGTTTACTCACGGCAACGGTCACGAAATCTCTAAACGTTTACTGAGATGGTTAGTGATATTTTTCAGAAAATATTTTAAACTGTACGCTAACGTTTTGGTCTAAGTTTACTCGCAGGTTGATAAATATTATCGGAAAACGCGTTTGCCTGCGGCGAATACTACACTTCAGCGTTTACGTTCAAACTGTGTTTTTCAAATCGTACCCGAGATAAAAAAAAAAAAAAAATGTTTAAAACGCGTGAATAAACGTTTCAAGAATAATATTCAAAAGTAAATCACGTTTTGACGAGACCCGTAAACTCATTCACGATGTTTAAAGCAAATCGAGCGAAAAGTTTACATATTCCTTTTGTTCGAAAAACTTTACACACACACACACACATGTTCGGCAGTTTTCATTTTCACGTTCGGCAGAACAAAGTTTTTATTAATAAAACGCGGAATTTTTCGTCGCTCGCGTATACGAGAGTATAATAATCTCACGATATAATATATTACAGTGGTGTACACTAGCCGCGTACGAAAAACAAAAAATGTGTATTTGAAATATTTCAATTACTTTTAACGGCTATTTATCATTTTTAAACATTTTTCATTATACCGCCGCCCATCATACGCGCGTAATTACATATCGCCATTTTTTTCTTTTTTTCTTTTTGTTTTATATAGATCATTAACGCAATCCAATGCGCTATAATTTTTCGCAAAACTCGCACGTGTTACGCACGTGTTTTACTGCAAAAATCGTCGTAACGAAGGATGAAAGTATATCGTAATGGAAATGCGAAACCGTCTCTCGTTTTTACTATTTTAATATTATTATCAGACGTATTCCTACGACACGGTCGCGTGACCACGGCAAACCGCGCAATTTCATAAGGTCGGAACAAAAGAATTATAATAATACACACGTGTTTTAAGGGAATTATATATATATAAAAAATTGTGTCTGCTGTTACCACACATTTCCAAGTCCAATACTTGTTGTTCTCTAATCATTTCTACGTTTACACGTAATGCTTTAGAACGCATGTATATGAAATCATTTTCAGGCAAAACGTTTTCGAAACATTTTCTAATTCGCAGAAAAAAATTTATTAACGAATAATAGCTGATTTTAAAATATATTTATTAACACATTAAAGTACATGTTTTCCGCCTAATAACATTGAACGCGTTTTTCACATTTCAATATTTTCTACAAAAGTTTCGTTATTTCGTTTGACGAATGTACGTCGTTCAGTTCCTATACACACGATAAACAATTTATTTTCATTTAATTCCGATTGAATTATTGTGCGACTTAAACTGCTCAGTTGAAATTAATTCGTAAGACTTGAGTACATTTTGACTGACGTTAAACAAAGGGGCGGAATTAGTATTTTTTTAAAAAAAAAAAAAAAAAAACGTTTAATTTACTAAATTTATACAACGTACACGGGATTAGTCCGGTTCGATATACGTAACCGTTGTCGATGACAAATTAAACGGGAAATAGAATTACGTACGCGAAATTCGCGAATTGTCGAAAAAAACGTGTTTGTATAAAATATTAATTTTTTTTTTTTTTTTAATTAAAAAAGAAACCGTTGTTGACTTAACGGTTATATTGGAATTTTTTTTCATTATTATTATTAACTCCGTTTAAATATGTAAACATATAAAAAAAAAAAAAAAAAAAAACCTCCCGTAATTTCGTCGGCGAAATAATTCGTCGCGAATTTTACGAGAAAACAGAAAAACGCGCCGTCGATTTTAATAATTCTCCGCTCGGAGCGTTTCGCGCGGTATAGGAAAATCGTTTGGATTTTCTCCCGAGAATTTCGAGTCACCGCCGCGACCGGAGAGTGCCGCCGCGCACGCGCAACAATAACAGTGCGTGTAATAATACGAGTTGAGTGAAAAAGAAAAAAAAAATTAATATGACACGGCGGCGGTGTCGGATGACTCAAACGGGTCGTACGCCCGGGCTGGCGCTAATGCGGCCGGGTCGATGACGTTTCTCTCGCCGTACGGCCCGAGCGGCGAGTGAGGAGACCCGTTTCGCGTACTGCGACGACGACGAGCCGCCACTGCGTTGGGCGGGCGGCTGTTGCGAACGTGCGCGGTCGGGTGGCCGGCCACCCGCAGGGACGCGCACGACGTTCCGCGGCCGGTCCGCTTATTAATTATTACGCGCGCGCGCGCGCGCGAGTTGCAGTCAAACGCGCGGCACACACACACAGAGCACGTCTGCACGACTCGGCGGACGCTGCACGCGTATAATCCTCTTTAACGATCCTCGTATGTGCGGAACACCGACGTACGGTCCCGCGGCGTGCAGACGGACGGCCCCGCACGGGATCGGGTCACGTTTCGCACGCGCGAAAAACCGTCGTACGCGCGACGCGATCACGTGAGCTCCGCGCCCCCCCCCCCCAGCACCCTTGGGCCTGGTGTCGCGCGTTGTTGTTGTTTTCCACCCACCTCCGTCCCGCCGCCCGCCAGCCGCGATGTTTCGGTGCCGCCGTTATAACTATTTCCGATGAAACGTACACTTACGTGCGCAGGGACCGTATTTAGTTTTGCGTTTCATTTTTTTTTTCTTTTCCGGCGGGAGCGACCGAGACACCGATCGTTATTTCCACATTCTGATCCAACGAACGAAACGTAAGATATTAAAAAAAATTAAAAAAAAATACGACCGAATTATGAAATTATTAGGGGAAAGTGCATTAAAGGAATTCGGTATAAATTTCGACCGCGCTATATTATTTACTTGTTGTAATAGTGTTTTTTTTTTTTTTTTTTTTTTAATAACGAAAATATTTACGCCCTGTGAACAATACACGAAATAGCGTCCCGAAATCTCGGGAACGGCTGGAGCCCCGTCAGTCGTTTCGCTCCATAAATACGTCGTCCCTGGGTCGTCGCCGGATTTCAATTGTTGGACACATATTATAAAAAAAATTTTCCGTAAAGAAAATCGTGAATTTTTTTTGATAAAAATCATTCGAAAATCCGTAATGTTTGCTTGACGTCCAAATCTTGACGTTCCCAAAGTGCCCCCCAACTCTTATTTGATCTAAAAAAAAAAAAAAATTAGATTTTATATTTAAAATAAAACACGTTTAACGCATCACCTTCTGAGTGCGATAAATGGACTCGATTTCGTTGTCGACTTCCTATTCGCGCGGAGCTGAAGAGATTTTGACGGTCGCTGCGGCGATGGAAAAAAAGAAAAAAAAACAATTATCGAACAAAAATCAATGCGATTAAGGAACGAGAGGTTGTGCTGCCGTGTGTCTGATTTGATTCCGAGATTTGTGAAAAAAACCTGCAGGGTTATCCGTCCCTTATTAATTTATAGTATTTTCTGCAAATATATATATTTATATATTCACAAATTTTAATAACTAATAATAATTTATAAAATGTATACATATATATAACTATATATAATAAAATTAATATTTCCACGCGACAATTTTTTTCTGGTTCTATTTGTGTCTAAAAAAAAAAAAGGAACAATCAGTCTTATCGAAAGCGTAATGAGAAAACCATTTCGGTTCCAAAAGTTTGGGAACCGCTCGTCTAAATAATTGTCAGTATTGACGAAGAAATCTTTTTTTTTTTCTTTTTTCATTCAACGAATTTTCCATCGTCAAGCAATAAGTCATTTTATTTTTCGAGGCTTTATTCGCAGTCAACGTACGCGAATTCTCTACGCCGTTAAAAATCGTTTTGTTTTGTCCGATTCGAATGAAACTGCCGCGAAAAGCGTATTTCATTTAAAGAACAACAAATCTGGACGAATAAAGAAGTTTCCGTCAATACAGAAACGATCGTTCACAATAATCGATCTCGTGAATGGCCAAAATGTTGATACGAAAAAAAAAAACAAAACAAAACGTTGCTGTTGTAAAAAAGTTCGCACGGAACATTGCAAATGTGTATTTGACAAAATTCACAGGAGTGTAGTACTCCTACCGTAACGGTCGCGATGCAACAAAGTTTCTAAATAATTTCCGAACAAATCCCACTCGAGAACCGCGCACAATCATTCAGTATTAGAACAAAACGAAAAATTATATATTATATATAAAATATTATAATATAATATATAATAATATTATATAATTATATGTTACACGCGAATCGATTTACTATGTCGGACTCGGAAACTCACGGCGTTTCGGGATTATTATATGGAACAGAACGTTTTTTATTCGGTTCGAGTGAAAAACAAAAAACAAAAAAATAAAAAAAATAGCCGATGCACTGTGCTGACACGAGCACACGAGAATTCTGACAAATGGGATTCGGCTGCTGTTTCTCACCGCGGTTAACGAGGTACTTACACACAAGGCACCTGTATTTTTCGACAGACACGCGTGTTCGTCCGTTCGTTGGAAATCCTATCGTATAACACGTCAAAATATTTAGTGTCTACTGAAAGCGGTATAACCTCGATACGTAGACGCGTTAACGTGAACAGCGGACAAAATCACCGTCGCTTCTCACGCGCATTTATTCATTACGACTCGTTAGAATTTTAAATTATTTGAAGAAAAAACGAAAAAACAAAAAAAACGACAGCATTATTCCAATCGTTCGTTTCGTTCGCACTAATTCAAACAGGGACTATTATAACACCATCAGTATAATATCTACATTACTTTTTTATACTCGCGTTCGGTTTTCAAACGATATCGATTTTTGGATTCTGAACGAAACGAGGAATTTCTATTGGTATTAAAACGATGTTTTTTTAAATCTGTATCCGAAAATTCTACCAAAAGGAGTGTTCCGATCTTAACGTGATTTAACGCTGTTTTCCGATGGAAAATTCATCGTCTAGTCATCGGTACTTAAAAGTGGTCGTTTTTTCGATACTTTTTTTTTTTGTGCAGCGTTAGAAAAACACTACGTGCCGAAATATAATGATATGAAAACGCGATTTCTTCAACACCGATTGTTGTTATCGCTGTTATTCCTTCGTAATTTCGCAACTAATTGCCATAGCGTTTTACCAAATACGCGTAACTATTTACACTGTACTAACAAGAGACGAATGTATCGAAAAAAAAAAAAAATTCTTTCAATTGTCATATTTTATTTATGACTATTACGTGCAAGTGAGTGGTACCGACGTTGAAAACAAGTAAACGCCGTCGAATTACTATCGAAAATAATAATAATAATAATAATAATAATTGACTACAAAAACAAAATATACCGCCGAGTGCTTTTCGCCGCAGTAACTAACAGTATTATGTACTTGCGATGCGAGACCAATGAGAGTTTCAATGAGGTGTATCATCGGCTGCAGGGATTTTTCTTTATTTCGCTATCCCTGTACACCTCATCGTCGCTAACCCGTCGTCGAGCCCGTTCCCAACGCACCTCCCTCGAACGGAAAAACGACGACAACGACAACGGATCGCCGGAACGGAAAACGGCTTCTAATTAACACCGGCCAAACGACTTTCCAATGATGGATGACTGGTGCAGGTCCCAAACCAACCCGTTAGTCGAGGATTTTTTCCCGTATGGAACCGTCGCGCGGCGCAAACGAGTTGACGAGTGACGGAAAAGACGGGGGCGGGCGCAAGGGGATAAGGGCGAAAGAAAAAAGCGCCGCACCGCGCGCCGCCGCGTTTAAGAATTGCGGGCCCCGTGTCCGTTTGAAATGGGATCCCTCTGGTCAGACGGCGATGGGGGAGGGTGGGCGAGGGAGGGAAAAACAGAGAAAAAAGAAACCTGCACGCCGCTGCGGCTAATGACTATTCGTCGGTCGGTCGGTGGCCGGCGATGAGGGAGCAACGACGACGACGGTGGCGGCGTGTAGTACGAGTAGAGGAGGCGCGTGTGTATTATTGTTACTCGCACACGACTGCCGGTTTAGTAGTGCGTGCGTGTGTATAAAACTGTACTCGTATATTGTAATACGAACACGGCGTCGCGGACAAGAGCAGCGCAACAGCGGTTAGTCCCGTCGCGTAATAATGAGAGAGGAGACCGGCGCGGCGCGCGCGCACGCGTCACGCAACACGATTTTAATAAATCCGAAAATCCGAAAAACATTTTTTTTTTTTCTCTCTCCTTCTTCTTTATTACACGCACGCGCGTCGACGGCGAATACGGCGGTCGGGGATTCTTTCATTTTTTTTTCTATACTCCCCCTCGTATATTTTTTCGCTCTCTCTCTCTCTCTCTCTCCATTTGTACTTACGATTTTTCGACTTTTTTCTACTCGAACCCGCCGCAAGTACACGGACGATCGCACGCTCTCTCTCTCCCGTTGACGGGTCACGTGCCGGCGACGTCCACCGCGATAGCGGGGCCCCGGGTCTTATGCGCGCGCGCGCGCGCGTAACGCCAACGAGCGGCGCGCATTGACCGACGACAATGGGAAAAGTTATAATAAACGCGCGTAGTCGGTACGGCGCGTAACGAGCACGACGCGACGCCGTGTACGGGATTGTCGTGTAGTTTTATTATATATATTTATTTATTTATTTTTTTGTTTGTTGTTTTTTTTTTTTTTTTTTTATACTCTCCTCTTTCGCCGCGCGTGTAATATTATAATACGCGGTAAACGGATCCCTGCGGAGAGTTACCGTACGGTACGCGGACGTTACGGCGCGCACTCGTGTCGAGAACTCTTTCAATACGATTTACCCTCGGGAAAATAATATGGATTTCTTTTATTATTATTATTATTATTATTATTATTATTATTTTACTGACTGTTATAACAAGCGCGGAGTTTTATTTTTTATTTTTTTGTTATTGTTTGTTGTTTTTGTCGACCGGGGGGAAAAAGTCGCGCGACAAACGACGAAACCGCGAAACAAGTAGTATTTTTTTTTTTTCCAATAACGAATGCGCCGTAGAAAAAAACGAGATCGCGGGGAGTGGGGGTTGGGGAAAAACGAGTGTATCAATTTTTCGTGCACACAAAAATACTTTATCGAAATGATGAGTTTAATTTTATGTAGCGTTCTGTGCGTGTGTACCACACGGCTAAGCCGAGAGAGGTTTTGACGACGAAGATGACAAAAAAAAAAAAAAAACTAACGTTTTTCCTGTTTTCCGAGACGCAAACGTGTTTTCTAAATAGGCGTAATTCGACACACAGTAATTCATATACACGCCGAATTGGTTTTTTCTTTTCTTCTTTGCGCAGTCAACGCGTACGATAAATAACCTATTCGATCGAATAATAATAATAATAATAATAATAATAATTTATAATATCTTAATTATATCGCAATTACGTCCTCTTGAACGACTGATAAACGTAAATAATATTCCCGTGCGTATTCCGCGTGAATGTATACTAAATAAGATTTTTTTTTTTTTTTATATACATATATTTCTATCTGTAACGCTAATTATAAATTATATAGAGAGACTAATGAAACGCGAAATGTTAATTGACGTCACAAAAAAAAAAAAAAAAAAGAAATAGAAAAAGAAAACGCGTAATAATAATAATAATAATAATAATATGTATAAATACACTTGTACGCGAATTAGAATGATTTTTCGTTTAAAAACGGTTGTGCTCGTATCGACGCGCTAATCGAATGTCGAATGTCAAAATTATATATTAAAAAAAAAAATAAATAAATATTCGATATTCGATTTTTTTTTTTTTTTTGTTAATTAACTAAATACGTAATTAGAAAAACGGTCGTAATTACACTGTACGTGCGCACCACACGTTAAAAGATTGAAATCGAAAAAATATTTTTCGTTTAGGTATCACTAGCGCGCACGCGAGTGTATATAATGAAATTAAATTACCGCGAATAAAAATATTATTATTATTATTATTCTAAACTGGCAGGTACAAGTTGGGGGTGTAAAGCAAACACTCTAAGAACTTCAGCTCTGGCTCTAGCCTATAGTGCAGCCGAATATTGCGCTCCCACGTGGTCAAGAAGCGCGCGTTGTAAGAAAATCGACACACAGTTGAACCATACAATGCGGATAATTTCAGGCACTGTTAAAAGTACACAAACTCATTGGTTACCAGTCTTAGCGCACATTGCACCGTCAAACTTAAGAAGACAAGCAGCGACATGTTCCTTACTGCTTGAGTTAAAAGAAAACCTTAACCGTCCGGCCCACACAGATATTTTTAATCGCCCGGCAAAAACATGGTGAATCAGTGGTTAGTGCAGTGGTCGGGAGCTACAGTCAACAACTCAGTTCTCATCAAAGATCCAACTAACAAACTGCCAGGTTTCGAACTTTCCCGCTCGATTTGGACGACAACTAATGGAATCAGGACTGAGCAGGGTAGGTGCAACTAACTACCTGCTCCATGAGTGGGGGATGGCTGATACTCCGTTTTGTGACTGCGAAGAACTCCAAACGATAAGACACATCGCAGAATCCTGTCCTCAGAGGAAATATGTTGGAGGGGTGCTTGGTATACACTTAAGTGGAAGTGATGCAACTGAATGGTTAACCAACTTGGATGTCCGACTATAAGTTGGCATTTTTTTAATTACCAGAAACATTTATGTACTCGCTTGGCTTATTCGTTTATTTTTTAATGTCGCTCAAGCGATGAATTACTTGAATGAGGATTTTAGATTGCGTATCATTGTAAATTTAAAGGACAAAACCAACGGCATGTGCTCGAAAGAACGCGATTGTTTTTCTCTAAGAGTTATATCTGCTGAACTATACAAATGCATATAAATACGACGTTTATTACTGTATATTAACGTATAACCGTTATTTACTATAAATATTATTAGAATCGTTCGATATCCGGCCAGACGCGGACGAGCGGAAAACAATTACAATTCTTTATGTTTCTTTTCTGATTTGACACGATCGGTTTGTAATTCTCTCTCTCTCTCTCTCTCTCCCTCGTCTCCCGTTAAATATGTTATCGTGTCAAATCCATCGTATTAACTTGTGTAAAAAATCGTATTAACTTTTTTAACCCAATCTCCATGTTGTGTAAATTGTGCGCGGTTTTTTTTCTCTTAATTCTCCCGCGCACATAGCGCAATAAAATCGATCATAACGGCAAATGAAGTGCCGCGACCCCGTACAAATCGCGCGTAAGCCACGCCGGGGTTCATAAAATAATAATAATATTATGTGTAGCATACACAATGCTGTTGCGGGGAATAGAAAAACGGATTTTATTTTAGTTTCTTTTTTTTTGTTTTTTTAGAATTCCAACGAACGTTTAGCGAAAATTCCGAACTATAAATTTCGTACGTATTCGCGGAACGTACGAAAACTCGTATTATTTTCATTTTTTTTTTTTTCTACTTTTTTCACCGTCACGAAACGTGGCCGCGCGTTATTGGTCCATTTCAATATATTGTATATACTCGTTGGTTTTGTTTCGTTTTTTTCTTCTTAAATATCCTCGCAATAACAATAAAATAAATAAATATGCATACGATCGGCGGCAATATATTAAATATATATATATATATGTACGATAGCAGCCGATATTATGTGTAGCCGTTGTTGTTGTCGTTTGTCCCATTGTTTCCGAACGAGTTTTCTTCATCGCGCGCAGACTCGGCGCGAATCCGGATTGCCGTGACGGTGACCATATACTCGCGTATCAGCGCGCGCGTACGATTTATTTATTTATTTATTTTTTTTCTTTTTACATTTTGCGCCATCTCTCGCATCGCATCTATTCGTTCGCCGCGCCGCGTGTATAAAGAATAAGAGATTTTTTTTTCTTTTTTTTTGTTCTTTAGTAATTTTTTTTTTCTTCTCCACGTTTTCGCAAAACGGTAGTCTATTGTTTGAACCAGTTTTACGGTTGCGGACGATCGCGGCGTAGTCGTCGTCGTCGTACGGTGTCCGCCGCGCGGTCAGCTGCGGCGCTGCAAGAGTAGACCGTGCGCGCGGTGCGAGCGGTATGGCGAGGACATCATAACCCGCCGCCACAGCAGCAGCAGCAGCAGCTGCGAAAAATAACAGATTGCGGCGTACGAGAGAGAGAAAAAAATGAATTAAACAAAAAAAAAAAACCCCTCGGTCAAAAAACGGTGTCGATAAAACGATACAAATAATAATAATAATAATACGTACACGCTGCGTAATTAAAATAGTCCACACGTCCAAAGGTATTTCAACGGTGTACAACAGCAGTGCCAGTGGGCGAATCGTCCAAGTTTAAAAAGAAAAAAAAAAACAATAATAATAATAACCGTTCGCAAATACGGTACGCTCGGAACGTTTGTTGGCGAGTATCGTATTATTTTCCTGTTATTCGAGCCGAAAACGATAATAATAATAATAATAATAATTCTTTCGTAACTATTTTCAAGTCGATGAAATTGCCGTGCGGAACTCCCTGCTGATCGGCAGGACGTCGTTGTAGGAGCGTGGAGGAATTCGTTCAATACCGTAGGTTTGAGTGTATACAGAGTATAATATTTCAAGCGAAATTCAATATTCGACGTCCGACGATTCGCGCGAATGTGATTCAGTCGTATTTTTACCTGTACACGCACATTTATACCGCGTTATCGTCTTCTCGTTTAAATAGCCGGCGGAATAATAAAAACTATTCGAGAAATACGATGAGCCAAGAAGTGCGTCTGACTCGATCGACTTTGAAACGGTAAACGGGCGCGAGTGGACCGTCCGTATAGCATTGGAAGAAAACGAAAAATGGATATCAATGGAAAATGTTTTTTGTTCTTAGTCCTTTGTTTTTTTTTTTCAATGAATATTTATGAAGTTTTCACATTCAAAATGATTTTTTAACTTAAAAGTTCGTTTCAAAAAAATTAGTACACCGGTGTATTGCAACTTATGAACACTTATGTATTTATGACGTACCGGTATTTTTTCTCCCCGATTACACTTTTTATTACTTGCGCATATATTTATTATTGATTTATATAGAAATATTGCAGACGATGATATAGAAATACGGTATAAAAAAAATCGACGAAAAATATATTATTATTATTATACGTTAGGTTGAAAATGTTAATTCGATGAGACAGGGAGAGGGAGAGATATAAATCTCTGGATAACACTGATACGTATTGGTCGATGCCATTATATTATTGTGATTGGCGTGGACGGGTTTTCATTACAGTCCGATGGACTCATAAAGTTTAAACACCGTCGAACAGCGGATAGACGGTACGGAATTACTCTTCATTAACTCGCCCCGAAAACGATACAAACCGTTAATAAACCATTGGTTTTCTATTCATTTTGCCTCGATAACAGAAGCCGGCAGCAAAAAGCGGGGACGCTACTTTTTCGGCCCGTTCGTTTTGTCCGCTATTCAGAGGTTTACGTATATCGATAGATACATTGTATACTAAGAGTATAATTTATTTTTTTTTTTTATGACGGCCAAGGCAGTTGACCGGGACGTGGAAAAATTCGACGCCGTACCGGGCTCTGCAAGGGATAAACAAATCAGGAAATAAATTTTTATTTTTTTCGAGGGGAGGAAAAAGAAGAGAAGAGAACAAAAAAGAACCATACGGCGACCGATCGGGCGCTGTCGTCGAGTAGCGCGCGCGCGCGCACAAGTCTCTCTCGCTCTGCGGACGACGAGGGGGCGCACGCGCGCTCGCGAGTACCCGGCGATCCGATCGCGGGACGTTCGTCCGCCGCAGTATCCAGCACGGGACCGTTTTGTACGCAATCCTGTTTGTTAATATTGTTTTCGAGCAGTACAGGGTATTGATATTCAAAAGACCCGATGGCGTCCCCCCTAGCCTTATTCTCAGCAAAATGAGTCGAGTTGAAAATACGTTAATCCTTATCCGAATATTTGAGAAAAGAAAAAAGTTTAATTAAGCGGTAGCGGTAGATTAAATTCAATATAAATACGAATGAATTCCATTTTAATAAACGGCGAACTCATTGTAATTTATTTTCCGCGGTTTCTTTTTCTACGATTTTCATAGGGAAAATATATTTTCACGTGTCAACTACATACGCGTTTACGTTAAAAGCGTCGGGGAACACACTCGTTCTTCTTCTTCTTCTTTTTCGCTCTTTTAGAGCGGGTCTTCTCGATAAGACGATTCTCCGGCTCGCTATAATCAACATAATATCATATTATACGGGCAGTCATAACACAACGTCCGACCGCAGAAGTTATTTATTTATTTTTTATTTCAACCGGTTTTCAGCGTTAAAAGACCTCGTTTATTTATTCGTAATTTTTGTTTGGACGACGAAAATTCGACGACGAAAATAAATTTACGATTATAGTAGGGGAGGAAAAAAAAAGAGAAAAAGAAACTCCGCCGATATTTTATACGTAAAACGCGTTGTTACGCGTCGTTTTCAATTAAGACTTG
The DNA here is from genome assembly GCA_032441825.1 of Chaetogeoica ovagalla. Taxonomy (NCBI): domain Eukaryota; kingdom Metazoa; phylum Arthropoda; class Insecta; order Hemiptera; family Aphididae; genus Chaetogeoica; species Chaetogeoica ovagalla. The sequence goes on from CM063731.1 coordinate 2,129,169, forward strand.
GTGCAAAAAAAAAAAAAAAATAAAAACTAAATACGTTTACACGAGACTGTAATTAATATAATTATTATGCGCGATGAATTGCTCGCAGTTTTAAATAATTTTCGCTTTACCGCTCGAACACTGTATCCGTTTATTGCGTACACTGCAGTCGTATAACTGTAACTGTTTGGAACGATAATCGAATTAAAATACATAATTGCGTTTCGTTTAACACGCTATATAATATCATTATGTTATATGTACACATAAACATTTTACGTTCAGTCGTTATAATTAATATATATATATTTTACATTCTCAGAATGAAACACGAATACAATTTTTTTTCACTCAGTTTTATTTTTATTATATATTTATTTCGATAAAATTGTTTTTTTTTCTTCATTCATTATGTTATATTTTTCCAAATTAAAAGAGTTCTCGGAATGGTCCGCTTGACCGATGACACAAAAAAAAAAAAAAAAAAACGAACACGCGTTCAACTATTACGATAGATACGCGTGTGTCTGAAATACAAGCGAGCGTGCAAGCATGCTAAATAAATATAGCACACGTGCGTGTTATTTAACGTTGCAGGTTTGCCTAAAAGCGATTCTAGTGTTATACGAATAGAGCAAAAAAAAAATCCGAGTTTATTTAATATTTTCACTTTATCCTAGCGATGTTTTAATACATTCTCGTACACAAGTAAACGGTTATTTTCTCAGCCGAAGATCGTAAGAAGAAAAGTCAAAAATTAGTACTTCGATCGATGGAATACAAAAATCATAAACCACTTCACCGATATCCATTATCTTCTTATCGTATCGCTCGCCTAAGCTAACTGATCGCCTTCATTCTCTCGCCACCACCCAACCGTATTTTATCATCTTATTCCCTCCCGTTCCGCGTCCCATCAAACAGAGTATTAATTTAGATTGAGATGTTTGAAATACGGATTAATCCGTTATCGAATTAATAACGAAACCGAATTTCAACGTTATTATAACCTCGACGAAAACAATAAATTAATAAACGTTACAAAATGATTGAAAAAAAAATAATAATAATATCCCTATAAGTAAAATCTTAAAACTCCGTTAAAATTTACAGCTGCGCATTTTTTTTACTGAGAATTACGTCGAAACGCACGTTAAAATAATAAGCACTGAACGAATCCGTTGCATGTATGCGGAAAAAATTCACTTAAAAGACGAAATAATAATCGACAATTTCGAGAAAAAAAAAAACGCTATCCGTTTACAAGTACATCGCGCGTGTACATACGTTTTTAAATAAGTTTTTTTTTTTTAAATGTCATTTGACTTATTTAATAGACATGTACGTTAAGAGATTAGTTCTCTCTCTCTCTTCAATAACGTTACCGCGTCCGAGTACGTATTAAATATTATTATTATTATTATTATTACAGTGTAGCGAGAGACACGGTTATCATTCGTGCATTATTCATGTTCATCAATAATTATTATCGTTCCGCGTGTCCGTTCAACAATCGCGGACGGTACGGAACGCGTTTCAACAGAGCTTCGGCGGGGAGCGTCGTTGATCGGTCCGCGTCGCGTCAGCGCAACTAGTCCCGGAATCCCGTGTCGGAACAAACCTATATAAGGGACGTAAAGGCGTCCGTGTGTACGCAGATTTTTTTTTTTTCCCCCGTCTTCCTCGGCTGAAGTTTTTCGTCATTCGGCGTCTCTTCTTTCTCTCTCCAGTCGTCTCCGGTCTCCGTCTCCGCGTTATCGGTTACGGCGCGCCACGAACATCTGCCGATAGGGTATCCGGTTACAACGCGCATCCGCGTCAAATTAGACGGATTTTTTTTTATATATTTTTGTCGTTGTTTTGTTTCTGAGGACGCGCGCGCGCTAAACGACGAGAAGAAAACGCGCCGCCGAGTCAACAACAACACGCGGTACACTTTTTTCTTTTTTTTTTGTATCGGGCCCTTTTTTTTTTTCGTTTTCACGATACCGCGGAGTAGTACATATACGCTCTTCGGTATATTATAACGAGACGACGTTTGTGTTTTCTCTGTAAACGGCCGCGCGTGTTTCAAAAAGAGAAAAACATATTACGCGCGAGGCTATTATTATTATTATTTTTTTTTTTTTTTGTCGTGTAGTACTGCGTTGGTGAAATATCGCGTCGTCGTCGGTCGAGGAGAAAAAAAAGCCGCCGACTTTGGCGGCGGTTCCCAATTAAGTCGCGCGCGCGCGCCCGCGCAACTAAACAAATAAAAATACCGCCTCGCGCGTCTCGTCGGGTTTTTTTTTTTTTTTTTGGGAGGAACGCGAGCGACTACCATTTATTACAATAATATCGTATACGGTATAAATAATAAAAAGAAGAAAAAGAAAAAAAAACGCTCTGTTTCGGCACCTAACGAGCGCGTTCGAGCCCCCAGAAAATCACGTTTTATAATATTTTCTTTACAGGCGCGCGCACACACACCACAGACGATCGTAATCTCTCCTATCGTCCGACCGGCAGCTATTCCGCCGCCGCCGCTGATGCCGATGCTGCAGCGGTGTATTACACTGTTACACGCACGAGATACGGACAGATAGCGCGGGGAGAGCAAACGGCACCCTGTAGCGGGAGGCGGTGGTGGACCGTATTATAATCGTTTTCACAACGTGAAGTCGATTCGACGTAGCGCCGCCGTGATAAAGCTCTATTTTTAATTTTTTTTTTTTTGTTGTTTTTCGTATATTGTCCGAAGAAATTTTCCACATCGTCGTCGTCGTAGTAGAACGGTTTTTTTTTTTAACGTCGGCGATGAGAAACGCACTCGGTAATTGCGGTTCGGATCGAGTTACACGCCGCTAGTAATAGTTACGCGGCCCGTTACGTGTGACAGATGAGTCGTGCGATCTCGCACACAACGCGGTTTTTTTTTTTATATCTATATAATTTTTGTTTTGTTTTCTCGTCACTCGTAGAAAACCGTTTTGTTTTCTTTTACGTTTTTTTTTCTTCTGTATACGCACACGAAAAGTCTCCTGTGGTGTTGCACGCCACAGGGTATGAACGCGCATCCTCAGTTAGCGCGGCGAACGACAAACGATATTATATATATATATATATATATATGAAATTAACTCTGCGGGATCGACAAACGCGCGCGTGTAAACGGTGTGGAAAGAATGAAAGAAATAAAATAAAAACGTCACACACACACACACGTTTTATAATAATAGTCACTGGTATACATTGCACGCGCCATCATCGGTGTACGCGTTATAATGCGCGAGTTTAGCGTCGCCTCGCAATTCCCTTTTGATTTTCTACGATTATATTATCAACGAGACGATTGACCGCGACGACCGTATTTTTAAGATAAGCGAGCAAAAAGTCGCCGCCGAAATCTTATACACAATGTATTTTTATCGATGCGTAGCCGCAGAGCCGTTTTCGATCTCGCAGGGGCCTTTGGGGACCCTTATGAAATGTAAGCAGAAAAACGCTAATGAAATCGATACAAGTGCACATAATGCTAGGATGGACAAATCGTCTTTGTGTACGTAAGACGCACGCTGTTAAGGGATCCCGTTCGTTTATAGTGGTGCCCCCCCTCCCATACGTTTTTTCAAAAACCAGTGCCAGTCATATTTTTTAACGCCCAAATCACCAGTGGGGCGTATTTAAAATTTTTTTTTTCTTTTTATTCGAATAAATTATTCGAAAGCGGAACTAAATTTTTATATATATATATATTATTTTTTCCCGCGTTTGAGCTTGTTAGTCGGTTCGACATATCGTAAATTTTTATTTTCGATTCTAGGAGGAAGGGAATTGAGAATATTTCCTTTATTGTCTAATGAAAATAAACGATATTAAAACAATAACCGACAATACGAAATTATTACTAATAATACATATAATTAAATGAATGTAATTTTAAAAATATAAAATAAATGATATCATATTAATCATATGTGTGTTTTTTTTTCAATATTGTATAGTTTTTGTATAACAGAATGACACGCTTATTCGACGCGTATCCGTTCGTGCAGGATTCGTGCGACATAAACGTCAAGGGCTTTTTCGCAAAAACCCAGCAGCTGTTTTCGACCGAGCGCAGAGGTTTGCGTGCACATCGGTCACGTCACATAACGATGAAACTACCCGCAAAAAAACACGCAATAAATCGTCGTAATATATACGGTCAAGAAAAAACTTTTATATATATATGTCCCCGTACTCGCACGAGACGATTTATACGTGTGTACAGTAGAGAATAAAATAAATTTGTTCATATAAAACACGCCACTATAGTATTGTGGGAATAATAAGGCGTACAGCTATTACGTTACGTTTTTCGAACGGTTTCGTTTGCGCGAAAATACGCCCTCCCCCATGATACGCGTATTATTATTTTAGGAGTTTTTTTTATTCGTTTTTTTTTTTGTTATAGGTCGTAAAAAACATAAAAACATTATATGTATTTTGGGCGTGAACACACACACACAACATATTTGTAATAATAATTTTTTTTTCTACTAAGAAAATTTTCTAAACGCGTATAATATGTAAGAAATAAAAAAATTTAGTCATATTTTCGGTATCTTAAAAACAATTATTGGAATGCGCTCGCAAGAAGCGTAATTAAAATATTATTATTATTATTTTGTTTTTTTTTTTTTTTTAAGTGATTTGCGGCTATTCCAAAAGTCTCTATTTCAGAAAATATCGTTTGACACAAAGGACACAATTTTTTTTTTTTTTATATTATACTATAAATGTTAGTACAGAGAAAAAGCGTAAGGGCAATACGATAGAATATTAAAAAAATATCGTAAAAATAAATTTTCGTCGACCTCGTCGCTCTTCATCTCGTATAATATATATTAATTAATAATTACTATTATATTAAACGTTCGAAAACATTGAAATTGTGATATATATATATATATATATAAAATTGTTTTTGTCAAATCACAAAGTCGATACTGTCGGAGAGATTTTCGAAAAACGTGTTTTTTTATGTCAAAAAAAAATTATACATAAAATATAATATACGTATTGGAAACCTATTTATTCTTTTCGTCTAATAATACAGTACATCAATAACAACTCGAATAAAAAAAAAAAACACGTTTCTAATATTTTTGACCGTATGATTTGTATAAAAAGACTTAATTCCCAGCGCCCTAAATACAAATCATTATAATATATCGAAACAGAAAAACAATTTTTTTCCCCTGTTTTTTGGAAATCAATTCGACATATTTTTTTTATTATATGTAACTTATTATTATTTTTTTTTTTTCTAACAGTTATACTAACACATTTCGGAACTCGTTATCGATATAATATAAGTTTTTCACGGTGCTGTCGCGTATTTTTTACGTATCATATAGACCAACGTTTCTCAAACTCTTACGCAGCCGCACTGTTTATAGAGATAGTAAAAAAGATTGCGAACCTCTTAATAAAAACACAAATAAAAAACAATTTTTGTTTGTATGATGTAAAATTGAATTGAATAAGAAAAATAAATGGATAAATATATAATTTTTATAGTCAGTAAAAATAATAATAATAATAAAAAAAAAAAGATTTCATTGTGACGAGCGATGTGGATTTACTAAATCGGGGGCGACACATTAGGATCTACATTAGATAACTGGATTCGTAAATCTCTGATTCTATACGTCTTATAATCGACGTCTACATTTGTTTTTAGCATACACACACGTGTAGAAAATCCATTGTCGCATAGGTACTTTATCGAAAAATGCGTCAATGTTTCTATTGTGCTGCCGCTTCAGATGTATCTCGGATTGTCTTGTTATAAATACGACCGAAAAGGAGACTGTTCGAAAATCCTTTTCGAATAATCGCTGGTTGTGTCGATTAATCGATTTTCTTGCGTTGTGGTTAAACCGGTAATTTCTGTACGTGTATTAAAAAAAAAAAAAAGTGTCCGATACCCGATTTTTATTATTTTTGTGTCCGAAACCGGGAAATATTTTCGAAACAAAGATTTCGACGCTTCAATGGGTTTTTAACAATTTCTACAATGTCTTGTGTGTACGTCCTGCGAGAGACATTTCTGACCGATTGTAAAAACACAGGAAGTGTTGTAAAGTGGAGGTGTTAAAAAAAATTGTTTTTTCTTGAGCGAACGTTTTCACCGATAATTCGAGTATTTGCGTTGTATACTCGCGGACCGCTGCAGTTTGTGAAACGACGAAATTATCTCGAAACCGCGTTACAACACAATATTAATTTAATCGATAGGAATTTAATTTCACGGTGTCGCGTTATTATTTCAATATATTCACGGCGAACGATGTTTTACTAACCGAGCTGCGTGTACGTGTGTGTGAATGATCAGTAGTAGTGATTGTGGTGGTGGCTGTTCATACGTTATACGGACAGGTGAATATTTATATACGTATAAATTAAATGTATTATATTAAATTATTGTTCTGTCTGTACGAGCACGTTTATGTGTGCATACGTACTCGTATATCGTTAACTTAACCTAACCTAACCTCTGGTTTATCGTGTTTAGGTAATGAAAACAGCAGGCCACTTGACCAAGACGAGAGCGGACCGCACATAAACTGACGTACTGGACGAGCCTAAATGTATAAAAATATACACGCGATATTAATCGTATTGTGTGTGTGTGTGTGTGTGTGTGAATGGGGGGACGAAGCAGTACCCGTTGTTTTATTCATTCGATCCGTTTGAATACGATATTATTCACACCTGCCATACGTTTGACAATCGGGCCAAAGAGTTAGAGTAGCGTATAGTGGAGAGAACGCGAGCCACGTGGACTCGGATAGAATTAAAAGCAAAAAAAAAAAAAAAATTAATTTGATTAAAATCAAAAATAATAATTGAATAAAAATCTAACAACCGTTCGACTAACGAATTAGTACGATTAATAAAAGTAATATGTACAACCAGGGCCGTCCCGAGGTTTTTCGGGGCCTGAGGCAAATTAATTTGGTGGCCCTTCGACCATCATATAATAATTATTTAAAGAAATCACGTAAAATGTATATAGTGTGAAAAATATTTTTTTTAAATCAATGTATCCGGCACTTTTTTATTCATTTACCCTAATATCAAAATATTTTTTTTTTTAAATATTGAGTTAGAATTCGAACCGAAACACTTAAATTCAACTATAAAGGTTCTCGATTGAACGGCGAATAAACCGTGTATACTCCGTTAAACCGTCACGATTATTATAAACCGACATTGAACGGCGAAAATGTTACCCGGGATACTTACATTTTTTTCGTTATTATTAATAGGCATGGGAATAGTTGGAATCGATCAGTGGTTCCCAGGCGGTCACTGGGACGATTTGAAAACTCGTTTTTAAAGATTTCAGAAATATTAGTCCACAGTATTATTTTTCGTTGCAAAGTATGTTTGAAACGTTTTTTTTCTTTCGTTTCGAACGCGATAATAATATTCTTATATTTCGTGTGAAAAAAAATGTAAAATTTAAAAATTAACGAAAATATATTTATATATATTTTAATTGAGATAATACGTTTATTTTTATATTGTACTAGTTGAATTACCCGGTTTCGCACGGAATATTTGTGGCCGGGGCATGGTTTTCAACGGATCGCACATTCTTTATTTCCTAGCCATATGCGATACGTAATTTCTTAATTCAACTTAATTTATGATATTTATAAAATGTTATATGCATATGTAGCTGAACTACCTGGCTCCGTCCGTGTGATTTTCTTTTTTATATTTACAATTATTATTCTATTATTGCATATTACGTAATTACGTGATTACACGTATTATTATAATTAATTAATCCACAACAAAAAAGCAACGTATTTTACAATCGTTTCGTATTACGCATTTAAATTATCAGAGGAATCTCTATTTCAAATTTCGAGTTCGTAGGTCGCGTAGTCTTTGAGATTTAGCGATCAACGGGTGAGCGGTATTTGGCTTTTATATATAAAGATAGGCATTCGCGTCGCTTGTGTTGCTGCGGTTTTTGGATGCGAGGCACGGCCGTTTCTACGCGGATACACTGCAAATCCTCGTAAATACCGTCTGGAGAAAAAAATTTTTTTTCCTCTCATTTTTAAACGTGGTCGAATGAGCGTTTCAACTTCGGGCGTTCATAACGAACCACACATTTTAGAACTACGGCGCGTTTATTGGGAACGCGGCGCATACGTCTTCTTTTAATAGTATTTTTAGTATTTTCTTCCAAAAGCGTTTTTTCACGAACGTATTGTTATTATATCATATTTATACCGCGGTACGTGTAATGCAATTAGAAATGTACGATTCCATTTTAAAACAATCAATTAGATCAAACTATAAAAGAGAAAAATGATTGTGTTTTTTTTTTTTTTGAACTATATACTCGTATACATTTCAGATTAAAAAATTAAAAATTTTTTAAGGAAATTTGACCGTTTAAATCAGAAAATCACCGCGCGTATAGATGATAACGCTGTCATTTTCAGAGCACTTAAATTTTTTCTTACATTCGATTGTATAATCGAAGACGGAAGACTGAACGATAATCGAATTTCTATAGCGTTATCATCGCGTTACTCTTATTATTTTAGATATTATGGCGATACGAATATTTCACGATAATATGTTGTTTGAATGCGCGCGCTGTTTTATATACGTTGGAAATTCTATTATCGAACTCGCGGTTTTCTTGGATGTTGTCGGCGAGTTATTTTCATCGCATTCGTCGTCGAATACGTTTTTTTTTTTCGGATTTTTTCATATATAAATACGCGTGCACCGTTTTCGTTTATTCGTATACGGACTACAATATAACATTGTACGCCGTTACTCGTGTTGCGGCGTTACCGAATCTCGTTTCAGGAGAATATGAAACGTATTATATACGAACCGGCGTATAAAACAAAGAGAGGAAAAAAAACGGAGGGGAAAAAAAATAAATAAATAAAAATACCAAACAAACGCTACCACTCCGTTTTTCGGCGTTTTCGACGCTTAAACCGACTCCATAAATAACGTTCCGTGGGGAGGAGGAGAAAAAAAGAGCTCGGACTGTATTATATGAATTCGACGCGGAATCCAAATGGGAATTATGGCCGGTTTTACATATTACATATTTCACATGCGTGCTACGAATTTTGTTTGTTTTTTGAAACGTAATAAATGCGAATTTTTATTATTATTATTATTATTATCATCGTGTTTGTTCAGCGTGAACAGAGGTGAACGGTTTTTCGAACACGAGACTAATCAGCTTAAAACGGGCGAGACCGACCGACCGGCTGCTGCGCCGAGTCGAAAATGTTTTTTTTTTTTTTTGTGGGGAGAGTAGAAAAATAAATAATAAACAGACGCGGCGCGGCCGACGGTAATTTGTCAAACGCGTATATATATATATATATATAAATAAATAAATTATAAAAATAAACAAACGATTAATAATGAACGTGTGTTGGACGCGCACGTACGCAAATACAGAGAGCGAGTCGAGAAATAAACTCGTGAACGCCACCACCGCCACCACTTGTCACCGCGGGTACGGTCCATATACGCGTAATAAACGTGTCGTAAAACAGTACAACAACAGAAATTAATTATAATTAATAAAAACGTACCTGTACACGCGCACAAATAAAATATAAAAATTTTACAAATTATTATTACCACCGCGGTGTAATTAAATGCGTAACGAATTCGTACGCGTTCTCGCGCGCAATACACAATATTTTACTAAATATTATATTCGGACAAACGATTTCGATAAGATTTCTTCTGATGTTTTCACAAAAATTTACGCGCCACAAAGTATCTCGTCGTCAAACACGATTTTTAAATATTATATCGTGATCCAAGACTGCATGGTGTGTGTTTATAATATTATAATTATATCGCCGCATATTGTATTACAACAACAACAACAACGCGTTATAGAATTCCATAACGGTTTCGATAACGTCGTGCACATTGCAAAATACGGAGTTCCCGTACGAATATAATTAAATATTATTTATTAATTCAATTATAATAATATTTGTTATGTTAAAACGGTATTGCGGCGAACACGCGGCGTTCTATTCGTGCGACGCGGCGGTGTTGGCCTTTTTTTTTTTGTTTCTGTTATTACCGTGTACAAAATGTGAACACGACTTATTGGAAAACGGTGAGTAAATTATATTATTAATCAATTTACGTTCTGTGTCGCATTTCTGAGAGTATAATGGATTTCGAGAACTTTTGTACCGTCGAGGTAAAAAAACGATTTTTCTTTCATATATAGTTATGAGAACCGCTGGTCAAATTGTGCATTGAATGCCACCAAGGGCTACGAATTTCACGCAGTAAATCAAAAAAAAAAAAAAACCGACGAAATACGTTCTTATATGAATATGCCGAAATCCACAAAACGAAAAAACCGTGCGTCGATTTTTTTTTTTTAAATTATATATATATATAAAAAAAAACACAGTTTCGCGGCGGTGCCCGTTCGTTTACAACGCCGAAACGCGTATTTCGAACGACTTTAGCTTTAGAGAGATAAAGGGATTTTTATTGCAGTCATTTGCCAAACACTGGACATTTGAACGTACGAAAACAACATTTCTTCTTCGTTCTAGTAATTTCTGTAAACATTTTCAATCGAAATTGTAGTGCGCGTCGAAATTATTGTTCGTCGAGTATTTTACTGCGATTTCGAAAGTATTCGCTATACGATGTACCTACCCCTCGACGCTCAAAAATATTAAAAAACATTTAGAATAATTTATTCATTTTTTTTTTGTCCACATATGCGACCAAAACATCGACTTTTAGATCCGAATACGGAGATTATATAAATATTATTATTATGGAAAAAAAACATTAACACGAAATATTAGTGAAATCGCGCGTTTACATAATATGCACTCTAATGTCCTAAGATTTTCTATTATATATATATATATATATATAATATATAAATAACACTAAACACATTTTTACCGAACACGATTTTTAATAAATAAATTACATTAAATTCACAGTCTTTCTATATATACATATATAATTAATAATTTGAAAAATACTCGAAAAACGTTTTTGTTTTTTTTTTTTTGCTGTATTTTATTCGTATTTTCTTCGCGACCGTGTCCCATTATACGAGCTCTATACATTGTTCATCGAATACGCGATTACAAAATTATTATAAATATATTTATATTATTACAATCGTGCGATACGCGTGTCTATAAAATATATTTGAAACCTATTTATAATATTTATGTAATATAATTTATATGTAGGATGTAAAATTGAAATCTAAAATCAATATTTATACATTTAATTAAGTACTATTAAATTTCGTTTCCCGATTTGAAAATTACAAAAAAAAAAAACATAAACTTTTAATCGTGTACAGTTCATATATATATATATATATATATATATATATATATATATATATATATATAATGTGTTACGGGAATTACAATATTTAAAATTCACATTCGTACATATTTTACATTAGTATAATTGTTACGTAATACGCGTATCGATTGTTTTTTTTCGTATATAATTTAATTAAAATTATTTTTTATAGGTAAAATAAATAATAATAAAATTCGTCAAACGAACAGTTGAAAACGTACGGAACACTTTGCAGGTCGGTAATTGCGTGCGAAGGTTAACTTATAACTGTATAGATTTACATTGAATATAATATACTACGCGATTTAATTTGCATCGCGGAGATCAAAATTATAAAGACAAATATAATAATATAATTGATCGCAACCTCTGCAGACGTTTTATTATTATTATTATTATTATTATTATTATTATTATTATTATTATTGATGACGAGTTTAGTCGATGGAATAAAATACGCGATAAAGACATAGGCGTGCGCAGACCTTGCTGGCAGGGGGGGCAGAATTTAATCATGTATGTATTATATAATATATAATTTAATATTATTTTGGTTATTAGTTAGTTCAATTAATATTAGAGATGGGAGTATTTTAATTGTATATATCATTAATTTAACTACAAATTTAATATAGTAATTGAAACTTCAAAGTTTATTTATAATATATTAATATAAATAAATAAAGAAAATAAATACATTCTTTAAAATTTACAAAAAGACAAATCTAACTCTATCTAGACTCTATGTTTACATATTATTCATTATATAAAATTATATTATATTATTTTTTTAAAACTATATTTGGAAGAAAACTTTAGCCCGCAGGAGGGGCAGCTGCCCACCCTGCCCCCCCCCCGTGCGCACGCCTATGGATAAAGATATTTGATGTTTTAAACCTACACGACTGTAATTCGTTAATATGTTATATTTGTGTGTGTGTGTGTATATATATATATTTATATTAATATACTACTATAGTATAATTGGAATATTCGACGGATAAAAAAAAACCGTTAACGGAAAAATAACGTTATATTTATAAATAAAAAAAAATTAGCAATATACAGATACGGTGTGAATATCTGAATTTTTTCCCCCTTATTAAACGACTTAAAACAAATCGTAAACGTCTTGAAACGATAGGTTTTTTTTTTAATTTGTTAACGTCATTAAATAGAGGAAGATGGCCAAAGTCTACGCTTAAATAATAATGCGATTTCACACGTCATTTTTACAATAAATTGAGAAGAATATTATCCGCGTTTGATTTTTCGATATCATAGATGTATATCCTAAAAAAAAAAACATACATTTATAAAATCAACGACGAATTAACATATAATATTACGGCTGTTACCGAGATAACAGTAGAATAATAATTCTCTTTATTGTATATCGACTTTGAAAATTTCCCGTTTGCACTGCTGATATTGTCTCAGACGCGGTACTCGCAGCATTCGCGAGAAAATATTATTTTTTTCCAATTGAAAATCGGAGAATTCAATAATTTCTCTCGTCTCACTCCAGCCTACTCGAATCTCACGAACGCTGCATTGCACGATAACAAAACCAATTTGATCTCTATATACGTGTACAACTGCTGCCAGTAGTTACTACAACGATCATTATAATAATAATAATAATAATAATTTTAGTCTTATTTATTTATCGAATAATCGTTGGTTAAGACAAGCGCTTTTAAGTCGGACGCGTTTCGTTAACACTCGAAAAAAAACCATTTAATATTTCAATTTCTTTTTTCGAAAAAAAAAAATCTTTTTAACAGTCTTGATGCGAGAGACTCGGAGTATATATTTAGAGACGGATCGAAAGAGGTAAAGAAAACGTCAGATGAAATCTTAAGAAAACTGCAGTCTATACATAATATAACAAAACCGTACAACATATTCATTTGTCGATTATTATACGCATATTATGTACACAATATCCAAAGCCCTCCACTAGTTTGCAAAGTTTATTGGAATCTGCGTTTTGATTACATATATTATTGCGTCGCTCCGTATACACTAAACATTTTGTTTTTTTCCAAATTCACAAATAACACGTCATTACAAACATCATATTTCATTGACCATCGAAATCTGGTTTGAAGAAACGATGAAATACAATACAGTAAAAATCATATCACGCAATAGCCTAATTCTTCAGATCTTACCTCGAACACGTACAAAATAGCTGATTTGTATACAAGTAAGGAAACAACGTGTTCTCTGCGTGTGGAACGTATAGGTGTGTGCAATTTAACGATTAATTAAACGTGGCGATTGGTAACACATGTGATCGTTTAACGAATTATATTTTACTGTATATTATAATAATTTCGGCTTTCATCGAGTAAAATGACCAATTTTTTTCTCGACTATACGCCTATTCTTCTTCTTCTTCCTCTGGCCTCTATTACTCGCCGCAAGAGTTTTCACCGTCTGCAAATCTCTCCACTCTTTTTGGTCCTGAACTATACGTTTCCATTTCCTACGCCTACTGGTCAGTCCTCGGATCGCACAACCGGACCGCGTATTCTTCTCCACATTTTACTCTCAAATTTTCTCTCCCATTTTACGCGACCGCACTTTTTATTAAATTGCGTGGTGGTCCAATATATACTTCATCGCGACCATATGTATGTGAGTACAGATCTTATTAACGCCGTGCAGTACAGTCTTACGCTTCTGTTCGTTTTCATAACACATCTGATTCAAAGAACTCATTTAATGTAATGCGTCTATTTTTTTTTTTACTCGTCAATTCCGTGCATCGACTCTCGAATTTCGACTTTCTCCGTATAGATGGTAGCGCATTATAATCCGACACAACACAAATTATTACCTCTTACAATTTTTTTTTTATGCCTTAAGTTTTAATTTTTTCAAGACTCTTCTTGCATATATAACAATAACAATAATTTATTCTTTTTTTTCCCCGGTATTGCGTTACGCCTCTAATCGTAATTTCGATATGCGATTTATAGTTTTTATTTTTTTTTTCATACTGAGGGTGTGTAAAAAAAAAAAACTAGGGTGTACATTTTATTATTTCCTCCACCGAAATACAAATATATTTTCGCTAGTGACCTTGTGTGTAGATAATATATTATTATTATTTTTTTTTTTTTTGACAACGATCACGGACGATATCACAGAGAGAGAGAGAGAGAGAGAGAGAGAGAAAACAAGAGTAATATTATTAAGGCGCGCGTCGAATAATAAATATATAAGCGTTGGAGTTTCGGCGGCCGGTCGGGCGAGTTGGCGGCGGGCGGCCGTCGTCGCGTCGGCCGGAGGCGCACACGCAATCGATACACGCGGTGCGCGCGCGCGTCGTACGGAAATCGTAGGCGGACGACGGGCGACGTCGTCGTCTCCGGCAAAACGGAATGGTGTGCCGTACTGCGTTACTGCCAAGTGTGCGCGTGTGTGTGTACGGTTAGCGAATGGCGGCGGGGTGTGAGGGGCTCTTGGTCGGTGTGCACGGGGCGTGGTCCATTTCTCCTACACACTCCTCCCCCTACTACGCGGGCGCGCGCGCTCGCGACCGACGACGACGACGACGCAGCCGACGCGCAGCATCATCATCAACCGCGCGCGCGCGCGCGCCCAGACCGTATCGTATTTTTATTATTGTCGCGTACGCCGCGTCGTCGTCGGCGGCGGCGGCGGCGACGGCGGCCAACTCTGCCACCCCTCGTCATCCAGCCCCCGGGAGGCCGCCGCCGCGGACGACCCGCCCGCGATACCCGGTGGCCGCTGCCGCCGAGCGTTCTATTTCGCCGGTTTCCCGTCGCTTTGCGTACACCCGCCGCGCACGCCGCTTTCCGTACGCCGCGGCGGCGTCTCCGTCCGCGGTGCGCGCGCGGGCCAGGGCTGTTGCCGCCGCCGCCGCCGCCGGGTTTTCCGCCGTCGCATACGCGTTCACGCGCGCCAGCGTTATCGTCGTCGTTTTACGCGCGTGTCGTCGGTACCGCCGTGACCGTCGCGGCTCATATATTTACTATTAAAAAAAAAAAAAAAAAAAAAAAAGAAGAAAAGAAATTTTTTTATTTTTATATTCTACACACGCGTTCCGTCGTTTCATTTCTCTCTCTATCTCTATCTGAAATACAATAAAAATATTCGAGTGCGCTCCAGCGTACGAAACGGGTTGGTTGTAATCGTCGCACGGACATCGTCGTCGAATTGAACGCGCGCCGCGCGGTGCGAATCGCGAACGTGGCCGCCGGTGCCGCCGATGCGTGCGCTGTTGCACGGACGGCGCGTATGAGCGCGTCGCCGCCACTTGCACGTTGACGAAATCGCCGCGGGAAGCACTGCACGGATTACACACAAGGACACGGTGGTAATGGATTTTTCGTTTTTTCACTCGCACGCTCTGAATTACACGTCGGAAACAATAAATACACAGGACGGGCATTAGAGAGAACGGTTAAGATGAATCGGTGAGCGATTATATGTATAGTCAGAAAAAAAGACTGCATTGGACGGTTCGGCGAGAAAAGGAACGGGAGAGGATGGAGCGAACGGAGCCCAGAGTCAAGGGTCGCAAAGAAAGTGGTCATAGAACTGTGCGGAGCGGATGATGGTCGTGATAGTATATACAGTGGGCGAAAGTAAAAGAACGGCTGAGATACGTCCCGTTTTTCGCCATTGCGTGTTGTCCCGATATGAACTCCGAACGGGACGCTTTTCGTTTTTTCATTACACTTTTGTAAAGAACTGTGAACCGATTTTTTACGACACATTTCGTTGTTCTTATACAATTAGTACAAATGTATTATAGAATTGACTGCGCGCGTTGAAGTTCGTAAAAAAAAAAAAAAAGAAAATATTTATTTAATATTGCAAAAACAATATTCCCTGGACTAAAGCAATACGAGAGTAGAAAAACAATCGTAAAACTCGCACTTGTGTGAAAAATGGGATGGAAAGAGTGAGACTTTTTAAAAAAAAAAATGATCATCTATTCTTAATAATATATTCTTTGGGGGGATAAAACGTAACAATTAAATTAATATTTTCCGTTCGGACGTCCGTTTATATACGTAGCGCACAGTATCGAGTGACGTAATTTCTTAGCAAAAAATGTAAAAACCGAATAGTGGCGAAGGAAGTAATTAACTCATAAGAACAATCGCATTGGAATCTGAATTTGTTATTGACGAAATTGTCGTAAAGCTGTCATACACCAGCTAAACTCGTAACGCGTATGGAAAAAAAAAACTCCCGTGTATAATCGAATTGTAAGACGCGAGGACATTTTCCTCGTACATTTTAAAACGACAATAATATATTACGCGTTTATTGTATTTTTTTTATTTATTTTATTTATTTATTTTATTTTGTTAATTTTATTAACCGCGGTGTTAGAAATGATATATATTATAAAAGTTTATTGAAAAGTGGTTATCGTTTAAAAATAAAAGTCCCGTTTTTTTCTTCTTTTAATTTTATAAAACGTGGTTACTACATAGCGTAAAAACGGACGGCTGGTTTTGATGTTCTGTAAAAAAAAAACGTAATTTCGTTTTGATAAATTTCCAAATGCCGCGAATATCGCCCGTGTTTGTCCGTCGTAATATTAAAATATCACCGACAAACAAAATATATTTCTGAACTCTCCGCGATCGCCCATGCGCGAACGGAATGATAAACTGAGAATAATTACATCACGCATTGGAAATATTATCGTATTAATCATCGGAGAAATTTTAAGCGATAAAAATTACTATTTTTTACTATATACGAGTGAGTTCTTCTTGATCGGATTGATTACGCGAATTACGCGCAATTCCCGTCTCCCGGTACGAGCTTTATACTATTAAACTTTATTCGAAGAGAAAAAAATATTTTAAAAAACGGTTTATTTTTTTAAATCATTTCGCGTTAAAAATTTATAAATTACATGTCACACAATTCGCGCACCGCGCTTATTATGTACTCATCAGTTTACGCGGCTATAATTATACGCTATTTCGCATTTCGATAGTATTAATCATGGTAAAAATATTATATAGTAGCTGTCCCCGTGCACTTCGTTGCCTGTAAAAAAACATATACTCTGTTATACGATTCGAATTTCGTTCAATTCGTTATTATCAATACCCGGTGTAATGGACGTTGAAAACTTTTAAAGAAAAGATTTAAGTTTAACTCCGATTTTTATTTTATTTTCAACGCAATAATTTTCCATTCTGCACGTTCCACCATCTCACTTATATTATCCAATGCCTATGAAAACAATAAACCGCGGGCTGTTACTTCTTTTTCGCCTAACGTTCTTTTTGCCTTTCTTTTCTCCTTTTTTCTCGGCTCCTGAGTGCCGTAACGTAATGTCAAGTATTACCTTCCTCTAGGATTGGGCTATCAAAAAGAATTTTTCAAATCCGTAGTTCGAATCAATAGTTTCAGAGATGAGCGCGTTCGAACAAGCAAAAAAAAAAAAAACAAACTCTTCAGTTTTAATACATATATTAGTATATTGTATAGATGATTATTTACGCTTTAGATAATCTTTAAACCGATAATGGATCGTAAAAAAAGAGATTTAGTCGATTAAAATAATAATAATATATCGTTAATATAGTAAATATATATGGAACAAGAACTTTTGTTCGATATTATCAATATATTCTTGTACCACGAATAGATTATAATATTACCACCTGTGATAAATAAAATAGATATTTATACGCTTGTGCATATAGATTTATTGCGGTTGATCAGAAAAATGACTAAAGGACTTTTTTTTTCTTTTTAACGAAGAAAAGAAATCGAATAACATATAGAATAAGATAATATAATAAATTATTAAATAATTTTTCGGAATTTATCATTATTTTAAAATCATATTTTGGTAACTTCAAGTGTCCGCATAATACATACATTTAATCGGTTTTTAGAACATATTATTATTTGCCCTAGTGATAATAGTGTCAGTATAAAATATATAAGATTATCCAACGAGATCTGAACCATCGTTGTATACGCATTTACATAATCAATTTTAACTTTAATTTAATTTAATTAGTAAGAATTACTAATAATTATTCGATATGTCTATATTGAGTTCAAGAACCACAAAAAATAAATAAGTGAATCGTATAATTATTATAATTATAATATATATATATAATTATAGTTTTACGCGAGTATTTTATTTAATAAAATATAATCGAAATAAAAAATAATCAAAGACGTTCTTAATATTTTTGTTTTTATATATTTACGAGTATAATAAAAAATTGCATTTTTTTTTTTTTGTAAACTGCTCCGTGAAATACAACGGAAAACTTTTTAATTGCTCTACTGTTTTATAAACCAAATACACAATGGATTGAAAACATATTGAATAATTCTGGTCCCTCGTGTGCACGGTATATTATATTCACGGATGGTTAGTCTCCGACGTATATATATATATATGCATGAAAACCAAATCTGTATCACAAATAATAAAGTTACTACGTAGTTCAGTATTACCCTCTCATTTCTGGCTCCACTACAGCATCACCCTCGTCCCTAACCGGATTATATTCGTTTTTTTTTCTCTCCTTCTTTATGAAGAACTATACAGAATAATAATATATAGAAATATACACTTGATGCGATTTTAACAGGGCGTATTCTCCACGCCCTTTTTATATCTGATATAATATATATACGAGGCCTATACATATACAGAAATATACACAAATAAACTAAGCGCGTAGTTCATCTGACCGAATTTATTTCTTTTCGTAATAATTTTGCCAAAGAAAGAACTTTTATACCGAATTAATTCAACGTATTTCTCCGTCGAGAGTATTAAAAAAAAATTTGAAAACATAAGCGATTTTTTTTTATATACATGTAAAGTAAATTATTATTATTATTATTATTATTTGAATTTTATATTTTATTGAAAAACGAATAAACATGTGTATACAAATCGCTATTTATTATATAGTATAAATGTAAACGTACACTTAAAATAATTTTTGCGTATATACCTTACGGGGGGTTTTATTTCTTTAATTATAGTTACGTCGGTTTCAACTGTATAATGTAGTGAATGCTCTTATAAACGCGTGCAGTTATTATGAATAGAAAAAAATTACTGTACGAATAAAAAAAATAAATAGTTTATGATTTTCTTAATTCGAATCGCACAAAGCATACACGAATAATTATAGTCTACATTTCAAATATATATATATATATATATATAGAAATAAGCCATTGCGCAGACGTATTGAAAATGTTTTGTTTTGGACAGACATTACCGCGGAAGAGACAGATTTTTTTGTACTCATATTCGTTATTATAACGAATCGCCTATTATATCAGCGTATATAAATAATATTGTTTTAAACGCATAATTATAATAAATTAATATTTTACGCAATATAATATAACGAACAGTGGCGCCAGACACATTTTTACCGCCGTCCACCACTTTCTAGACACCCTAAAAAATTTTTGTATTACTACTTAAAGATTCAAGACACCAAAGCCAAAACTTTCTAAAAAAAAAAATCTCATAAAATATTGTTTTTTTTTTATACATAGATTTATCCAATGCCGAGTAATTTAATGACTTATTTTTTTAAACTTCAGATAATTATTTTTTTTCATCAAACTAAGTAAACGGATAAAATAAATTAAACATTTTTAGCTTGTCGTGGTTAAGCTAATAAAAATAAAATCAACTAAACTTTTTATTATTATTTTTATTTAAATATTTTTTTAATATATCGATGAATAATCGATACATTATTTTTTTTGGGAACACGCTGAAAATTGTCAAATAATTATAGTTCGTCAATAAATAAGATGAATGGGCTTTAATGGTATTAGATATGATGTTTGGACCGCGAACACTAACGCAATTATAGTACCGTCGAAGTACATATTGTTTTATTCCATTTTTGACGTTGTTCGCCATTGACGGTGTTTTACAGTGTTTTGCAGCACACCCGCGCAGATTCTTTTTTCCCACCGAGATCGTATACGACCGGTTTTCATTTGAATAAAATACTGTCGTGTTTGATAAGGCGGTATCGCGAATTTTTCGCATAAATTTATCGGATAAATTTTGTTTTACACGGTGTATTTAATATGAAAGCCAAAAGAGACTCGCACTGCACAGAAACGACACCCACGTTTTCTTTTTAATATTTATTTATATTACATACTGTCCGCGCTATATACGCGCAAAGTATTGTTTACTGCGTTTACGTTCTAATTACGAGACGAGCGCTCGTGTTGTAAATGTGATGATTATTATATTGCGGTACATCACGTACACGCCATGACCACGATCTCGTAATAGTACACACTCGGATCAAATAATCCATATTAGGATTTAAATTGGTGAATTACTAATTCTATACTCTTTCTCTCGTATACGCGGCGTAGATATATGAGAGAGAGAGAAAAAACTCTGTACAAATTATTATTATACGAGTTGCTGTGTGGTCAATCGTTTAAGATAAAACAAATAATAAAAAAAAAACCACGACGACGACGCGGATAGTGAACATCAATTTATATGACGTGTAGCAGTAGTAATATAGTAGTAGACGGAAAAATTTAATAACACGAGCGCGTAACTATAACGTGTAATAAAAAATAACATCAATATGCATATATACGCGGTTAATGGTATTATAATCTCTATAATATGCGTATACGCGTTATATCTAAAAATAATAATAATAACAAAAAAAAAAAAATTGAAACGTGTTATACTCCGTCTGCGGTTTAGTGTAAATATATATTTGTTTTTTTTGAACTCTTATATATTATTATTATTATTATTATTATTATTATTATTATTATTATTATTATTATTACTATTAGTTCGGTTTACGATCGAGGTATTGTATAGGGAAAAAATATTTTCACGGGCCATCGATTATTGTCATCTCGTCCGTGTATGAATAAAGTAAAACACTCTGCTCGTATGTTACGGCTGTGTACAGATTTTTAATTATATATTCATATTATCCCGCGCCGTCTATTTAATTTAACAAAAAAAAAAAAAAATCGCGAATTTAATATAATATGTAATATTTCTCTCCGAACGGTCAACTATTATAACAGTAAGAGAGTTCGGTCGATTAACAAAAAAATAATAATAATAATTCATTAGCGGTAAAATGTCGATTGACTGCGACGAATTCGGATTTACACGACTTTTCAAATTTTTTTTCTCTCCTGATATTGATATAAAAGTCTTGTCTTTTTGATTTCTAAATATTTAAAAGACCGAAAGTCAAATGATCGAAGACGAAAACGTTTGTGTTGTGGTAAATTAGTAGCGAATACGGAAAAAATAGTTTTTTTTTATTATTATTTTGTACTCTATTAATAAATAGTTATTTCACTCTTAATTTTTTTTTTCTAAATAATTACTCCATTACGTCACCAGTATTTATAAATCCTCGCATATTTCAATACAAATGTGTCGTTTAACGCTCGTTGTTTATTCAACGCATCATCCCCACATAGTTTTCGTCTCCGAGAATATTTTTATAAAACAACGTGAGTGTAATAAAATTGTACTGTTCGTTCGAATTGGAGTCAAATGCGCGCGCCACTCATGCAGATGAAAACGGTATACACTTTCGTTTTTAATAATTCCCGACATTTGTCCCCTGCATACATTTTTCTCAATGAGACATAAGTGTTGACCTATACATAAATAGTGATGAAGACGCTTTTTCTTTCTTCGTATCAATAGTGTGGACGGCATTTGATTTTACAGTTATTCTCTTATTCCGTGAGAAATCGGACCGTAGAATGTCGGATACACGTTCCGACGATTCCCCCCTGTATAATATTATAAATTCGTAATACCGAATAAACCGGTCGCAGTAGAAAATATCATAAAACATCTCACGCGAGCGGTAATTTATTATTATAAACATGCCTTAACTCGGCCGCGTCTGAGCTAATTAATCGCGCTATACAGCAAGCAGCAATGAACCGCACACAACGACTGCTACGATGCCGGTCGATGGCTATCCGAGATCAAGATTATTGTAATATTACACAACGACGGTCGGGAGACACTTTTCTCCAATACCGTTTTTTCCGTCTGTCCGTCTCTCTCTCTGTCTCGATAAAGGTACGAAGGTATTATGCGCGAATAACACAAACGAACGTGTAAAAATATGTTTTCGAGTTTTATTGCGGAAAACGTATACCGGACGAGAAGAAATCGGATTCGATTCTCACGGAGACGTTTTTGTACACCGGAGAAGCTTACGAACACGGTTTTCGGGACGCGCAGAGAAAAGCGGACGGAGTCGTTTTTACCGATTCCCGTTCGTTTCCGCGCCGACTACGAGAATTTCTATTTTATTGTATTTTTTTCAACTTTAACACGACGTGTTCTTACATATTATTTGATACGTAAGATTTTACGCCGATTTCGCGAGATCAAACGTAACAAGCTAACGGAGCGTACTCAAAACGAATGTAAAATACAGCGGACTATTCGGACGTTGAACACAACACTAGTTTCAACAATATGTTTTCCCCCCCCCCATCCACCGTTTATGTTGAAAATCGAAAGCCGAACGCGAACCCCGTTGCAATTGCGTGTCTATTCTTACATAGAATATTCTATTCTTACGCTATTTCCGAAATGAAAAGAAAAATAGCGCGTGGAAACGGCGCGTGTTTCGCGTATTATTTTTATATATATTCAAAAAAAATTAGTGAATCGAGAACGGCGTATACGAATATATATTTGTTTTTTTTTTTTTTTTTTTAATGGCCGCTTATTGTCGTTACCCCGTTGACTGACATTTTGTGACCCAAAAATCCGGTTATGCGCAACAGACAGCATGGTACAGTACCATCCGGATTTTCGATCGTCGTCGTCGTCGTCGTCGTCGTCGGTCAAATGGTTTTTTTATATTTTTTTGTTACGTTTACACGCGCAAACGACGACCACCTCCGCCGCGCCCGTCTCCGTGCGTTACGACCGTACTCTTTTTCTTTATTATTATTATTTTTTTTCTTTCTGTTCCGCTCTCGCGTAAAAACGTACATGCTACAGATAGATTTTTTTACCGAACGCTGCTGAGACGAATTTTCCAAATAAGTCGAAACCGGTCGTCGTCCCGCAAGAATCCCGCGCGCGCGCGCGCGCGCAGCACCGCCGCAGTACAGCTCGGCAATACAATCGGCTTTTATTGGCCAAGACTGGTTCTGCGATGCGTATACCGAGCGGGGTCGTTTCACCTGCAAAGTATTTTTTTTCTTCTTCTTCTTCTTCTTTTTTATATATATATATATATAAATGTACACGCGTGTGCGAGTGAACCAAGGTTTTTTTTTTCTTTTTTTTTTTTTGCAAAAAATTTATAATACCTCGTAACCGCAAAACGCCGCCGCTCCGTCGGATACACGCGCGCTCGTATAAATGTTAAATAAATATATATATATATAAAACAAATAAAATGGGGAAAGAAAAAACCGCGCGCTCTCGTCGAGAGGAAAATAAAAAACACAACGGCAGCGCGCGATCGATTACATTATATTTATATATATATTGTGGCGATTTACCACCGGCGCAAAAGTATATTATTATATGTGATGCGTATTATACGACGACCGCTTCGACGACTGCGGGGAACAGCAACGGTACTTGATGTACCGAGATAACAACGACCGCGCGGAGACTTCTATAGCAGTTTTTCTCTCTCTCTCTTCTATTTCGGATTCCCGGTGCGCGAAACGAGAAATGTATTTACAACGATGCGGTGTATGGTTTTTTATATATATTTATATGTATACGTTCGCATCAGGAAAATGCTACCAAAAGTAGTGATGCACTCCGACGTTTACAATCGTACGATATCGTTGTGGAACACGGTTGGTTTCCGATATAGCAAATCGCATTTAACAGTCGGCCGGGCACTTCGGTCAAAAGCGCCTAAAATAAACATGACTTTCCGCGATCGATCAAAACGAATTAAGAATATCAACGAATCGCGATTCGCATTTGTAATTATCGCACGAAGTCGCGTTTTTTGTTTTAACGCGTCCTCAAAACGATTTCGTGCAGTTCGCATCACATTTCGGTCGAGTAGACGGGAAACGAAACGCTTATTTGAAACGTACGAATTTCGTGCGTTTTAAACGAAATACGACGTCAAATCGGTCGGGTTTATCAGCCAACATAGAGGTGAATTCTCGATGGAATAAAAAGAAAATTCTATTTAAATGTATAAATATCTTTCGATCGAGTACGCCGGCGTTCGTTCCAAACGCATATTATATAATAATAAAATAAAATAGTATTATAAACAATAAAAAAAAACGCGTATAGTCCGAGAAATCGCCGTGGCGCAATGTTTATAAACGCGTTAAATATTATTTTTTGTAGAGATCTCTCGTCGACTTTTAACAAAACCGTTCCGGAAACGCGTGTCCGTTGCAATTACACGCATTTCTACAACATTATTTTATCGTTACGCGTTCCTTACACACGGGAGTTATGAATAATTGATGATATGCGCGATTATATTTTTATACGTTTATAAATATACATTTTTTTTTCGCATTTCATTCCATAAACGCTTCCATTTTTTTTCTTTTTTTTTTTTACCATATCTATTAATTATATTTCGTTCGTAGCGCATAACGCGAACGGTACCGCGTCGTGCACTCCTCCTCGCCATCTTTCGACAACGACAATTGTTATTCGTGTGCGATTGCCCGCGCACAAGCGCGAGATCGTTTTCGTAGCGGCGACGGTATTATTCTATAACACATAAACTATTTGGAAATATTAAAAAACACCGGCATTTAGAAAATTGTATAACGAAAACGTAATATAATATCATACGTTATTCGCGAGTTGCAACAATAAACGGCTTTTTTTTTTTTTGCTAATTATACGCGCTATTTATTTAATTAGAAAATTTAATTTAATTATAAATATTTTAGAAAACAGGATAATATATATATATAATTCATCTCGGGTCTGTACGGGAATTTATGGGAAACCGTTTAGCCGCGAGTCGCGAACTCGGACATTTTCGGAAAACGTGTTCCGATAGGAGTTGAACAAAAAAAAAAAAACGGAGAAAATAAAAATTATAAAAATCCGTCTTTTTTCCATTCATTACACACACACACATTTCACGGGGCCCATTAACGGTATTATTATTATTATTATTATTATTATTATTATTATTATTATTATTATTATTATTATTATTATTATTATTATACAGCTGGTTTCAGTGGATTTTTTTTTTTTTTTTTAGAAAAAAAAAGTAAATAAATAATAACCAACAGGTTAACTCTTCTGGAATAAAAGGAGAAACACAGTGTATATATATAATGTCAAATTATGTACACTGCGCACGTATACATAAATAATGCGTAACGCCCCGCGACACACGACCGAAAAGACGGCGCGTAATTAATATTTCTATTTTCTGTTTATACAAGTCGCGGTTATGATTTTGGTTTTTTAACACTTTTGTTCATTCTTTTTTTTTTTTTTTTTTTTGTCCGAAACGATACGTGTAATTATTACGCGTATTACGAGGGTGAAGGCCTAGCTCGAAATCGGTGTTACTTACTGCATTATATTTTTTGATTTTGAATAGCGTCCAGAAAATCGTCGTCGTCGTCGAATGGTGGTCCCGAAAAAAAAACCCCCGCTTCAAAAGATTTAGGAGATTAAATAACTCATCACTTCTGTCGGAGTTCTAATTAAACGAGATTTAAAAAAAAAAAAAATAAATAAAACACGCGTTCGTTGTAATGCGCGTACATTTCTATATTACTCGCTGTTACGTATTTTATTATATATACGTATATATAAAATAATATATATATATGTTAACCCTATAGGAAGTCATGGAAAATTATTCTTTTTTTTCCAACATTTTATATGGATTAGAGTTCGTTTATAATATCTTTTTCAAATAAATCCTTAAAAAGTCATAAGCAGTTTAACAATAAAATTTTCACTTAAATTTCAAAAGTTAAAGGTATTTAGAAAGAAAAAAAAACCAGCTCTAGTATCGTATAGATAATACTGTAATTTATTTTGTGAAAAATTTCGTTAAGCGCAACTGTGACTTTTCTTTAGCGTTCATTTTCCCGGTGAAACGATCTTAAATCTTAATCGTTTTCAATTATTTCTAATCGTTTTCCGTACTTTCTCTCGGGCGTTGTCACCGGTTTCGTTTGTTTGTACCCTCTTGACACATTAATCGAATATTATTTAATATGCATATACGCACAGTTCAAATATAACATTGGAAAAAAAAAAAACTCTACAAGTTACGAATATTAGCACAACGAAAATACCGTAAGTAATAGTTTTCTCGTAAAACCGTTGAGTTTAAAGACATACGTAATGCGTTCTACGACTAAAAAACAATTTTTTAAACACGCGAGTCAATAAATTGTTTTGAAAATCGTCAAATTCTCTTTTAATCGGTCAAACGTTAAAAATCCTTACAGTCCCGATTTAAACCTTTGTATTTATTCGACGTTTTTCGTTGGCGAATTTATCGATTAGGTGATATCGTTTTTTCTCATTTATTTTTCACTGAATTCGTAACAGAGCCAAGAGACGACTGATTTGCTCGGCCTGTGAGTAGACTTTCGCCAATATCTCTATAATTCGTTTTAACACTGAAAACGTTCGCAAGGACTAGATAAATTCTAAACGCGTTTTGACGACTGAACTCGGCCGATCGCGCGAGTATGCGAGCGCACGGGAAAGGAAACGATTACGGTTTTTATATAAATAGAATCTTTGTTTTTTTTTTTTTCTGTTTCTCGAGCCCACTTTTCTCTCAGGCACAGACGACTTATAACGTCTAACGGTTAATACGACCGTGAATACACGACGAATACGGTGTGGGAGAATTTAGAAAATGTTACCGGTATAGGGGAAAAGAAAAAAATAAATAAAAATATTTAGCGAGTTCTGTCGATTGACCGCGAATAACATTTTATTCGCGCGACTTGTACTGAAAAAAAGTCCAGACGACTGACAGTGTTATACGTTATACGCAGTACACGGCACAAAACGCGCTAATAATTATTATTTATTATTACAACAAATCGTTCGGCGTTATGAGAATAATATATACAAATACGTGTTTTTTCCCTCCTCCGCACGAGTTTCGCCAAATATCGTTTTCCAATATAATCATCGTTATTTATGCGTGGTGGTCGCCGCGTCCTTCTCCGGCGTTAATTAAAATTTTTTTTTCCCAATACTTTCACTATGTGTTTTTTCTTATATTAAACGATTGAATTCTGTGTTTTCCGGCCATTCTGACCGAACCGTTTTGCTCGATTGAACACAATGCGTGCAACTTACAACGACTCGGTGTACGTATTTTGTACAGTATACGTAAAGTGTGCACTTTACTCGAATCGGGAGGGTTTTTGCGATTATTCAAAACGGAACTCGTCCGATCAGTGGACGTTCGGTCGTTTCTAACGTTTTTATACGCGGTTTTATCGCAATGTCAAAAACGAGATTTACTCACACACGTTTATAACTACTTACGATATCGGTTTCACGTTTTACAAACCGTCCCCGGTTCGACACGTGAAAATATAAAAATCACTTCTGCACGGAGTTTATTCACGTACGTAAATCAGTCAACCTGTCAAACGCTATGTTCGTTTATATAATTATTCACGCCAGGTCGATACGTTTGGATTTGGACACGAGAGAAATCGACGGCGAAATAACAACACTGTATTATTATTCGTCTCCAACCGTTTACGACGGGGGCCATTGGACCTATTTATAATAAAAATTAAAAAATTATTTACGATTGTTTCATAAAATTTAAGCGATTTCCATGGACGAGTTCACCAGACGTTTCAGTCAGTTATCAACGCATCGAACATCATACACTTTTGCGTCCCTCTATACTAATATCTTATCAACTCAAGCGTTGACAAAGTGTTATATTAACGCGTTTTATATTTGTTTGTTTTTTTTTTTTATCGATCGTTTCAGTGTCGTCGCGTCAACGAGTCGTACAGACACGTTAATTATTCGCGAATAAAAATGTATTTTTAAATACTTGGTTTTTTTTTTCTAACGCTATTTCGAATACTTTTCAAGAGAATTAATATTCGAAAAAGTATACTGAACACATTTACCGGTGGCGTATTCCCCTTTAAAAATACACGTTTTTCTCCTCGACGACGATCGATACGTTGCAAACGAATAAGCTGTCGTAAAACTGTCAATAAACTTTCGATGACCGCCGAATACACTTTAATATATTTGTTTTCGAACGCTTTTATACGCGACTATTCGATTGAGTATTCCGAATACGAAACAAACGTATTTTTTTTTTTAACACGTTTGCTCAGTACTCATTATGAAAACTGGCACAACAATCGTATATTAAACAGTGAACGCGTATCTCAGATTTCATTGAAACACGCGAAATAACAATGATAATAAAATAAATAATAAATATCGCACATACAATTGATCGCGCCCGGTCGGCGTCGAACCAAACACTCGCAACGGGAAAGGAAAGTAGTCTCACCAGGTAGTGCCACGACACGACAAAGGGGGCGTGGCCACGCAGAAAAACGCGTATAAATAGCGGTTCAGAACCAACGGAGCGCTCAGTTGGGCCACAGCGGGCGAACGCCGACTACGTTGTTCGCCTCTCACCGCGGCAAAAACACCGAGTGGTGTGTTTCTCAAACACACGTACACACGACGTTCTTACCACGATCGGGAGCGAACAAATGTTGTTAGCGTTTACCGTGCGCGACTACACTACGCGATATCCACTAGGTCCGAACCGCTATTTATATGCGACCACTCTCTTATCCCGTTCTATCGTTATTTCGTTTACGTTCCACGCACTTTGTTTCTCCTTTTTCTACATTCGCATTTCGTCTCGATACAATAGATCTCTTCCCTTCTCGGTCATTGTTCTTCGATGTGGATATTTCATTGGCAGAAGTGGTTGGCTCCATTTTCGCCCCCCCCCATCTTGAAAAACCGCCGCTTTGTCGAATTCACCACACGCATAGAATATCCAAATACCCGTTTTTGTATAATACGGGCGTATTCGAATTCGTTTTATTCTCCAGATCGCATTTATTTCGTAGGGAGATTTATACGTTTTTATTACGCCTTTCGTCCTTCCTGTTTAGCCGGTTCCCGTCAAGCGTACACAGCGATTCAATAGTCTTTGTCCGGATTAAAAAATGCGGTTGGGTAAATGAAATTAACGAATTTTATATTAAAAACCAATTGGAATGTTAGAAAACATACATGTATAAAAACTTACAAGTCACTAATTTTTTTTTTTTTATTATCCCTAGAGGCGATTCACTATAATTGTATATTAAGGACATGCCGTTTGTTTTCTTCTAAATCATTAGTTAAGCGACGGACTACATATATCATAATTTTTCATCTTTTTTTTTTTCTTGTATTGACTATCATCCATACATGACACCGTGTACGAAACGCATGATATTTATCGCGTTATTTGCGCAGGTCATGTTCTGTGGACGGATATGCTGAAGGATATCCACAGCCCGGGATTGGTAGCCGATCCGGAGGACGGCGGCGGCGGCGGCGGCGGCGGCAACGGAGCTCGCTGCGCCGGTTGCGGCAGATCGATAGACGACCGTTTCTATTTGTCCGCGGTGGACATGTGCTGGCACATCGGGTGCCTGCAGTGCGCCGAATGCAAACTGCCGCTGGACACGGAGCTCACGTGCTATTCCAGACACGGCAACATATATTGCAAACAAGACTATTACAGGTATGAACAACGTTTCGAATTCCGCGCAGTAGTTTGTCTTTCGCATTATAAATACACGGGTATGATCACGCACACAGACAAAAGAATACCGGAACTTTTGAAAATCTGTACCTAGGTATATCAGCGACGGACAGCGTTATTTTATGTGTCATCGTGTAGGAGACGCTCTGAAGTCTTAATCGATTTTCACCGACGATAGACGCCGCTAGTATAGTGTTCTTCGCCAGCACGTATCGACTGCTTGTTAGTGTTGCGTCAACATAACACGAATCGGCAACGGCGGTTTAACGTGCGTTTCGTACTTATCTCGTTCGCTCCCGATGAGCGGTGTATCACACGTCGGTCTTATGAATTCACTATAAAAATACGTCTTTGCATAAGTAACAGTACCGGAAGGGCCCCGCGCGTCAGTGAAATGTTGACTGCGGGGTTCGACAAGCGTTCGTCCGTAGTCCAATGATGTCAATCATCCGCCGAACCGTCAAAGAACTGCAAACGTCACGATCGGCCGTATGGGAGAGTCTTGAGGAAAAATTCGACGATGAAAGGTGTCCGCAACGACGGAATGGTGGTCTCCGGGCAGCTCGTGGAAAACGTTCTTCATTACCACCGGCCTTCACGCATGCGATTTTCATTTCTACGAGAGAGCGTGTTGAATATAACGGTTTTCGTTCACCTCTGCCAGTTATAACGTCGAGGGCTGAGATGTTACAAAAAATTGAACGGAACGAATTCGACTATCGGATAGATGTCGTTCGAATGTGTCAAGGAGGTCACATTCCGCTGCAAACAGAACGTTGCTCATTAAACATTATTAACCGATGTATTTTAACACGTATCGTTCAATAGATTTACGCGTTTTCAAAGTTGTACCGTTTTTTCATAATCACCCTGTAATGACGAACGGTTCGCATAGGGCGTTTTCGTTTAAATCGAAACCGACAATTTTCCGTGTTAATATTGTACGGCGGCTGCGCTGTGTCGTCTGTGTGCGATAAAATAAACGTCAAACAGACACGTCGTCGTTCTGTCAACGGCAGAAGCCGATTCCGACCGCACCACGATTGCCGACGCCCCGACGGAGACTGGGGGAAATGGGGACGTTAAATCGGGAACGGAACTCATCACAAACGTACACTGGACCGCGCGATCGATCCTTGAGACGTATATAATATATAAATATACACGAGATAATGCGTGTTTAGGACGGGAGTTGTGGGCAAATCCGGAAAACCGCGAACGCCCGCGGCGTCAGCACACGACGATTTTCGTTAAAACTGTTTATTTTTAGTAATACATATATATGTGTGTGTGTGTGTATTATTATAAATACGTTTTCGGTCGAGTCGCGGCGGAGTGTATTTATACCATGACGTCGTCTGTCGTCTAAACCAGACTCGGCAGAACGAACGAGAATCGCGTAGATTATTTCGAAACAAACTGTAATTCGTTCAGGGCTACGGCGCGCGCAGCGAGGAGATATTGACTTTATTATGTCGCCGTGGCGCGGAAACGCGTGAAATGCAGAGTCGTTGTGCCGCCGTCGCAGGAGGATTTTCAGCGGCGTAACACAACGCGACCGACCGCGTACACACACACACGGTATGCAATTACCGAACGGGTGCCCGTCATCGTTGGACGACAACGCGAGCAGCACCCTAATTTACACGCACGACGACTTCGGGTTCCGGTTGAATTCCGTCCCGCGGCGCGCGGAGAACGAAATTACGGACGGAGCGATTATTTACCGAAGGACGGGGCAGGCGAAAAGAGATCCGTGTGCACGTAAAAGACGAAAA
The DNA here is from genome assembly GCA_032441825.1 of Chaetogeoica ovagalla. Taxonomy (NCBI): domain Eukaryota; kingdom Metazoa; phylum Arthropoda; class Insecta; order Hemiptera; family Aphididae; genus Chaetogeoica; species Chaetogeoica ovagalla. The sequence continues at coordinate 2,161,162 of CM063731.1, forward strand.
ACGAGAATGCTCTCTCCGGTTTAAAGACGGGGAAAAACGACGATTTTTTAAAAGTCTCATTCGCGTACGTTTATAAACAGCTGCGCGTATTAAAATAAATCAATCGCGGTCGACGCGTATTTTCTTTTTTTTTTTTTTTTTGAAACATATTTTTAAAAAAAAAATATATATATATATATTTTCGATGAAAACTCGAATAAACACAAGGGAGGGCGCGTAATACGGGGGGATTAATATTGGCATAAGCCAATAAATACGCGCGTAGAATCGGATTTTCCGTGAACGGTTCGAATAACGCGCGCGCGGTTTATCGATGAAGTACCATTACGCGAGGATTATAAACACGAGGGGGAGAAAACGTACAAAGACTCGAGGTGGAGAGGAGGAGCGATGTTTAACACGTTGAAAGAGGAGCAGCCGGTTTTTTTTTCTTTCAATTAATTACGCGTAGAAAATCATAAGTAATTCGTATCTCGTCGATTTTTTTTTTTTTTTTTAGAAATATCTCTTATTATTCAGTACAAGTGATCTCGCGCTCTATTCGTTCAACGAACACGGGTAAAACGGTAAATATCCGTTTTTATAATAAAAACCGAAGAATGAAATCTATGAAATCTCCTTGTCCTCCAATGCGGCGGTCAAAAAAAAAATCTAAATACGCCCTTTCCGGACGTCGCGTGATTAATTACTAACGATTAGACGGACGTTTCGCGCAGGACACAGAACGGAATTTTCATTAGCCTCGTGTCCATTTACCGCGACCTTATGCGGTCCCTGTGTCCCCGCGTATTACAGACTCGTCGTTAGACACACACACACACACGTTTTTGGGGTTTGTGCCCGTACCGTCGCGGGCACCTGGCGATCATCCGTGGCCGTGGTGCGCACGTGTCGTCGTACGTTCGCCGCATTATATTCATATATTATTGTTTCGGTGGACGCGGGTTTTATTGAATTCTCAAACGTTCGCCGTGCGGGAAAACGCGTCCGGCGACGTTATCGCACACGCGTACGCCCGGCGGACTCGCCGCCGCCAGGTGCCACGGTCGGACTGCACCGCGCCCTGTTACTAATAACAATCCGAAATCCGATCACTGCGACGGTGGCGTTATAATGGCCGCGCGACCGCATTGATTTTCGGCTCGATAATCTCCCCGGTAACCGCGCGACGTTTTTCGCCAGCGCGCCGCGAAAAATCCAGTGCCGGTGCTCGAGCGCAAAACGGACGCGAGCCCGGGGGGGGCGGGGGACGCATTTAGACGTTTTCAAAAGGGAGACGGTTTTTCGATACGCCAGTGGTCTTCGGTCCACGTCACTGATATACATTAATCACAGGTACAAAAAAAAAAACGATTACACGTCGGTTGCGCAGGATAAAATGCGGTCGGCGCGATTCTTCCATCGTTATTAATTTGATTATCATTATTAATTCAATAATCATTATTAATTTAATAATTCGGACGGTGTATCGAGCGCGAAAGGGCTACGAAACGCCTGTGAATCGTTTCACCCGGCATTTGGAGTATACTTTTATTCCACGCGTCCGAATAGTTCTATTTATTTATTTTTTTTATGTTTCCAAACTCGTCAGTGTGCAAACGCGTGTCAAAACTACTAGCATTGATAATAAAATTACAAATTATAAATAAAAAAAAAAAAAAAAAAAACGAACACAGAAGATTATATTTCAAAAATGCAAATTCCCCCCGTTTTGTCGAAATAATAACCTGCAGTAAGTTACAGTTACAAGAAACGATAAGACGTGAAATACAATATAATAATTAACACGTATTCGTCTAAAGCCATCTGTCTATTATTTAATTTCTTTTTTATTTATTTATCAAGTGCTACGGAATCGCCTTCATTGGCGGTTTCGTCGCACTCGGTGCCCATTATGCGGTCAAATAATTATTAAACCGTTGCGTTTTTTTTTTCCCTTCCCGTTTTAAAGGCTGTTCTCGATAAAACGCTGTGCCCGTTGCCAGGGCGGTATCGGCGCGTGCGACCTGGTGATGAGAGCCAAAGATCTCGTGTACCACGTGGAGTGTTTCGCGTGTTACGCGTGCGGCGCGGTGCTGTGCAAAGGCGACTATTACGGCGTCCGGGACGGCGCAGTGTTCTGTCGGCCGGACTACGAGCGGCTCAAGCACCGGGACATGTGCGAACTGGAACCGATGTGCAGTCCGCCCAGGGCCGCGAGTCACCACTGGCCGTCGGCGCACAAGGGCAGGCCGCGGAAGAAGAGAAACGTTGTCCAGCTGTCGGCGATGACACCGTCGGCGGCTACGGCGGCGACGAACGCGGCCGAGTGCGACGGTTTGACCGAGCTCAACGTTCTCAGGATACCCGCGCAGTCCACGTTAGGTGAGTACTTGTTAGATTTAGGTCGCGCGGTTAGAAGTTAAATTTTTTTAAAATTTAGAAACATTCGAATTTTTATATTTTTAAGGTTGCGAATATTATTGGAATCTTTCGCGGTATTTTTTCTTCGAGAAAATCTAACGAGATATTTAATGGGGTTCTCAATTAAGCTGTAGGACTTGCAACGGTTCAAGGAACATGGCTAGTTTAAGGAGAGGAATCACGGTTTTTCGAGAGAAAAAAAAACACGAAAACTGACATTTTTCTACCTTATACTCGAAAACCAGATCATAGAACTATTGTACTGCATTCGACGTGTACAATAATCTCCCAGAGTTTTTTTATCAGTCGCACTGTATATTTTATAATATTACCAAAGAAATTATTATGAAAAAAAAAAGTTAAGCCTGAAACAATAAATGGTAGCTACACCTGCTTATAGTCAAATGTCAAGACATAATTTAACGAACGACAAAAATGGCAATTTAAAAAATTGTTCTCTAAGCGAATAGGGAGAAATTCAAACCGGTCGATCCCCTCATGAATACGCCACTGTTTTGAAATAATATAACGGTTTTCGTGAAATACAGTTTAGTGGGCGATGTGATTGTTTTTACATACTTAAATTCCAAAATCCTTTTGATTTCTGAATAAAGCGGATAAAAATCCATTAAATGTATACGTATCGTTTTAGATTTAGTGTTTATTTAACTCTTTCTCTGAAATCTACAGGTCTTTATGAACCGAAAAAAAAATTAATACAAAAAACCAAAAACGTTGTAGGAATCGTTTTAAACAGTTAAAATTAAATTTTTGTTTATATAAAAAAAAAAAATTGTAAAAAACAACGAGTCCCAGTTCACTCGCGGACAGATTTTCAATCGCGGTCGTGTTTTCGTATCAAATAATCGTTGGCACGATATGTATTATCACGCAATATTCTTTTGCAAATTAAAATCTAATAGTAATTCCCTAATAATATAATCATCGTCAATTATATTAATCCTATCGTATAATGAAGTGGTATACATAATAATATGTATAGTTATACCATCTACCTATTAGAACGTCTAAATCCATTTCACTCGATCGTTTACGATGATAATAATAATAATAATCGATATTTATCCAAAAAAAGAGACAAATTTTATAAATTATCATGTTGATTTTATAGGCGATATGAAATAATAATGTAAATATTACCTTCATTGGAGTCCGGTAATAATAATAATTCTACTCTGGTGGGCAGATCAACAGGTGAGCTGTAGAAGTAATATTAAGCGAAAAAAAACATCATTATAATATACATTTTCTCCGTAACGATTTTCAATGCCAAACACGTTTTACAAAAAAAAAAAATTTTTTTTTATAGAATTCACTTATTTTACATCTTGTTTACTACTGTATCAATATTTTCTTCGTAACAAAAATAATTTAAATATTTTACTCTCGAATATATTGATCCAATTAGTAATATCATTTATTATATATGCTGTAAATATTAAAAATTATAATGTCATACAAAGTGAAAAAAAATACAAATTTAAGATTTCTTACATTTTTTTCATACGTATATAAACTATTAATAGACATTAAACGTATAATTATCGGTGGTAATAAACAAAAAAAAAAATATATATATATAAGTATTTTGTTTTTCGATTTAAATCGATTCAAGATAAATATAAATTGAATGTATATAAGTTCAATACGTTGTAATGACAAAAAAAAATTATTTTTATTAATAACCGATGACTAGCATAACATTTTAATTATTTTTATTCTACATTTCCAAACAAGTAATTTACATATTTTAGGTTCCTATAATATGATTAACAACGAACAACTTAAACGAGCGTATATCTAATAAAATACTGAATAATATTACGTTTAAATTTAAATGTAAATAAATAGTACTATAACGTCAGTACTACATAATATAAGAACACGATCGATTTTCGAACTAATCGAAGGACGACGAATAATAATATACATATTTCTTATTTTCCATTACACTTATTATTCGTATTCGATAAAAATATATATGTAAATTGATTTTTAATAGTGTAAGAACAAAAAAATACCTCCCAATATGCGTTGTTCAACGAACTTAAAAACGTTCGCGGTGTAAAAAATAATTTTTTTCTTTTATTATTATTATCATTATTAGTGGAATAAAACGTACAAATTTACTGTACAGAAATAGTATTGAAACCGTATTTTCTCCTTCTCCTTCGCCTCTATCCTGACTATTTGGGATCGGACACCTTTGTCCTGTTGATAGTGTATCTTATTATTTATTCTTTATATCACTTTTATGGCGTTAATTATGTCGCCAGTATTATAGTTTATCGAAGGAACTAAAAAAAAAAATTCTCAAGACCGATAGCGTTGTCGTATGAATTTAATGGAAAAATTTGAAAATAAAACTAAAAATTGTTTTTTATTTTTACATCCGTAAAATAACAACCTTCAGTTGTCAGTATTTAAAATTTCAAAATCGTTTTACCCTTCTTAACGTCATTCCACGTGAGCTACCTTATTCTTTTTCAATCCTCAATTCGGTTCAACGACTCCGACGGTCCCTCACTCGTCCCTTCACGGCAAATCTACTACATTCAGTTCTTTGTAAATGCAGGTATTTCTTATGCCTCCTATGATCTGTTTCATAAACGGAATCGTTGGTCTGGGACCTCTTTCGGCTTTTCTCTTTCCTTCCATTATTATCGTTATCCATTCATCGTTTCTCATTAAATGTCCGATTCATTTTTTCCTCCTCTCCTTTTCCGTCCGTTTCATTTTCGAGTATAACGCGTTTCCGTTTTTCATCTTTCTCTGACCAAGGGGTAAATTTTCGTTGTTCTTTTCCAGCACCACGATTCAAACGCTATGAGCACGCGTTGCTCATGTTTTTGCTCCGTACAGTGCTATAATTCTTTAGAAGAGTTTTTCCGGTCTTGAAATTAAAAAAAAAAATTCTGAATATATTCTTTTATTCGTGAAGAATATCTCTCCGTGCGGGTGAAAAACCTTTTTGAATTGCATATAATAATACAGTTTTACTATTGAAATATAAATATTATCGCGGCGGCAGATTTTTCGCGCTTTTCTACAGTAAACCTACGACGATTAGAAAAACCATTAACGAGGTGCGCGAAAGCGTTTACATGCGATTCCGTCTCGCTGACGACGATTCCACGCGATTGAAATCGAATAAAATGCGAAATATTATATTCGAACACGTCTATAATTACATTACATATATATAAAGCGGTGTAATGGCGGCAATAAGAGTATTTAAGGAAAAGAAAAAAAGAATCTCGACGACGACGACGACGACGATAATTTGTTAGTGCGGCTAATTGAAAATCAATACGCGGTGCGTCGCAGTGCCAACAGCGTGCGAGCGATCGGTTCGTAGAACGCGGCGCGCGCGCGCAGAGGTGACGAATGAAATTACGGTGGCGACGGTGGGTAAGTGGTGACGGTGAGCCGACGATGACCGCGGCGAAGAAGAGGAAAAAAAAATCGTTTTTTATTTATTTTATTATTATTATTATTATTTTATTTCGCCTCGCGTTACAGACGCGATAATATAATATATATAAATCACGTAGCGTTCGGAAATAAATTTTATCTCTCGTCCGGTGGCAAAGACGTGGTATATATTGGCCTTCTGCGCTCGCGCTCGTCCGTCCAAACCAGTATACATTGTCGTATTTACAATAAACGCGCGTTTATACCAGCGTTACCGCACAACATTCGTTATACAGAGTGCGCCGGAAAAAAAGCCGGGACGGATTTGAAAAAACAAAAAAAACAAAAATATTGAATTCTCGTTGTATCTAACAATTGGTATATCCACAAGAAACGGATGGATACGTGCGGAACAAAATCGATATGGCGGCCGTCTGCGCAGATAAAACGCGTAAATAGTATTCGTTCGGAAAGTTCACTGGAACACTCTGCGTGTAGTATAGTAGTCATTTGTGTACAGAAATGTTTTTGCGATTCCTTCTCGAATCGAAATCGTCGTTTTGAGCTCGTCCTGTGGTGTGCGTGTGTGACCGGTGTTTATAAAAATATCGATTTTTAATTGGCTGGCTCCGTCAAAATAAGATCGTGTAAGATTCGGTAACCGAAAGCGCATCTACACTTTATGCAAATACATCGGTACATGGATATGGTTACTGAACTCAGTCGTCATAGGATCGAACGTTTGCGTTTATACGTTTTTCGCATTATCTCTGCTTTAACGTCGCTTAGCAACGTCACGTGATTGATGTCGTCACTTTCGTAACAGTTTTGTGCGATACGAATTTCTTACTGACCCCCACAGCTTAGACGTTTCCATGTCGAAAAAATCCATCGACAATCTAATAGAATGGATGGCAGGCAGTAGCACCCACTGTAAGTTGAAACCGGGTGATGTTATATTGGCGTCAACAAGCCGTTTTAGCCTTTGTTTGAACGGAATAACGCGTTCTTTTCAAAGTAATGTCTTCTGATAAGAAGATCCGAAGAGCGATCACGTGTGTCAACATGAGGCTGCAAAACAAACTGCCTCGCTGTCTCCTGCATATTATCCGGAGTCCTAACACTACGGGGTCGTCACTAGGTGTGTTTGTGGACGACATCAAATTTTCGGGTTTTTTGCTACCGAATAACATTTCAAATTCCGTTTAACGTCGATTTCGATTCTATTACTGATTATTATACTTTTTTTTTTTTTTTTTTTTTTTTTTGTAAACGGTTTTATTATAAGTACAATCGAAAACGTCACGTTTTATCGAGAAACAAAAAATCTTTAAAACACTAAATTCGTGCGATACCGTAATGAAATAATATATAAAACAGAAACTATCAATTAGTTGGCCACCGTGGATATTATACGCAGAGTATTTTCATCAGTATCGACCTAAAAACATGCATACGCGTAGAGATATTTATTTTACGGCGTAATTTAAAAATTTTTTTTTTTTTTGCTACTCTCTTTTCGATATTTTCCAAGACGATTTTTTAGTTGGGGGGGGGGGTTTTTTTAAACCATAACGTCCGAATGAGAAACGATTTCGATTATTCCGCCGGGGGTACGCGCGCGGCGTTTCTAATAAAATCGGGCGAATTCCACGTTAGAAAACATGCACTTTTCTCTTTTTCGATTCCAATATAAACGGTCGATTCCGCTGTTAATGAAATCACGTCGAACGGAACTCGCTGCTGCTGCTACTGCTGACAGCTCGTAAAAGTCTTATTATTATTATTATCATTATTATTCGAATTTGAAACGGATTCGTAAGACAACAATATTTTTGTATTTCGCTCGGGTGGGCGCATGACGGGAAATATGTAGGGGAAAAAGAAATCGCGCTATTTCACCGGCCGCGACGATAAACTGACGTTATACTGGCGCGGAGAAGGTGTCACGCACCACGGCGTCGTATAGTGTGCATAATAATGGGGATGCTGGGCACATTTATATGTATATATACGACGTAACGGTGGGAGACGATCGTCGTTTTTTTTTTTTTTGTCGCTCGGTATTTTACTTTTTTTAATCTGAGACCCGCGGTGGCTTAAGATAGAAACCGTGTCTCCCGGAGACGATTTATTACACACACACACTCGCGCGCGCGTATCGGTTTTTTTTTTTTATATTTATTTAATTTCTCTCTCTCTCTCTCTCTCGGTGTGTCTCGGACCGTCGTGTCGCGTAGGTGCGGAGGCAGTAAAAGAAAAAAAACACACACACACACCAGTCCCGGACCCCGGAGACGACTACGACAACGACGACGACATTATAATATTATTTTTATACGGTTTTTACACACGAAACGCGGGGCAGCGCGGCGGTGTTGTCGCGCGTCTAATTGGACGGCTCGTCCGGAGGCCACCCAGAGGACGACGCGAGACGATCGCCGCCGCGACGCGAGCACCCGGTAGCCGGTGGTTACACGCCACGGCGCGTTTTCTTTATTTTCATTCCGTTTTCGTCGCGCGCACAGGGACTGTGGCGGCGGTGTTTAACGGACGACGATAATATTTCATCCCCCTGTACACCACGACGACAGTCATCCCGCGGTAACGACGCGACAAGGGAGAGAGAAAAAAGGAGTTTTTTTTTTTTTTTACGTATCTTTCGTTTTCGTCGGTTTTTAACTGATAGAAAAAAAACTCGACTCTTTCCCCGCCCACCCGCCATCCGATTACCGGCTGTCAATTAAAGAAGAAAATAAATGTAAAATTCTTATCACAGCCGAGCGCGTTTATTATTTACAAGTACTACTACTGTACGGGGCTGCTGCGTAATTGATTCGCCGTACGGATTCGGTTATAGGCGCGCGTCCGTATTCTCTTATGAATACAGATTTTTCTGGACGACGACGACGTATTATTTTAAAGATCCGGGAACGGGGTCGCATTCTCGTACGACTTTCGTTCCGAAGGACTCGCACAGCCGCAGTGAGGGACGAAAGGGGCGTAAAATTTAACAAATAAAATGTTACGATCGTGAATAACGTGACCGGTTACGTTTTAAACGTCGGCCGGCGACGATCAGAGCAAATATAATATAAAAATATAAATTTCCATCGCTTTTAACGATAATTCGTTCGAATTAAAAACTGTGTGAAATTAAAAACACTCCACATCAGTATACTGTGCTGCAACGTGAATTTCAAGTTTCAAACCGGGCGCCCAATATTCGTGTGCGGAAATCTGTTACGAAACGAATTTTCCCGACGCGTGAGACTGTCTCTTGACAAACAGTTTTCCCGTACATATATTTTTTTTTTTTTAATTTCGTTTAAAAACTATCGAGAAATAAAGAGAGAGATCTGTGTGTCCTTATGAATTAATAAAAAGTGTATTTGTTATCGCGGCGTTTTGCACTACAGTCGAACGCACGGCGGTAATGCGCGGGGGCAAAAAAGTCGTCGTAGAACCGACGAAATGGTTTTAGAAAATAGAAAATTGTCAAAAAAAAAAAAAAAAATAATAATAATAATAGTACGCCAATATTACCCCGGTGTAAAAAAGAACTCCGAGACAGGGCGCGAGCGTGTGTTATTTATCAGTATTTATTTATTTTATTTATTTATTTTTTCTATAAAGAGAGAAAAAGAAAAGCCCTTTGTACGTGGTGAGAGGTGGGGGGGGGGTTCGTTGCTGTTTACATATGACGGAACGCAATTGCGATTGGTTTGTGTAAACTCTTGGGACTCGTGTAGAACGTATACCGGCGACGTCGTTTCGGCCGACAACAATGCAAAGCGACGCGCATAAATTATACGCACACACACACACACACATCGAACGAAAGTGTGTACAACACCGCCTTATAAACGCGTACGGTTTAACGGCGGCGGGGCCGTCGTCGCGCGGACGAAAGCGAGTTGACGCGGAGAAAAAAAAAAGAAAATAAACACCACCTCCCAAACGATTTGCCATTCGTCGTCGTCATAACGAGAGATGTCATTGAATGAAAACTACGGCTGGGGAGGTTTCTCTCGCTTCTCCTCCTCACTTTTTCCTCGCGTACTTTCTTCTCTCTCTCTCTCTCTGCGTGTATACATTTTACACCTCACCTCGCCGCCAGCGTTATTATTCGACTACCACCGAGTCGTATACGGCGCCCATTAACCCCCGGGCGTACGTATGTCGAACAAATGTTTTCTTTCCCAAGCACACTTACTACTTGTATAATATATGACGGTAGTGTAAGTACGCTGCGCGCATTGTTTATTTTGGATTATTTCGCCGCTGTCGATGTGGAGCACCTGTCCGTCATTCGTCACTAGAAAAAAATAAAAAAACAGTGTGTATATATGCGAGTTAGCTTTATGCGAACGTAAAAAAAAAAAAAATATAAAAATCGTACAATACACGACGCGCACATATTATATAGATGTTGTGAAAACAGAGAACACAAACATTCGGAGTGTGTTCAGTGCGTACGCCGCCGTGCAGAGCGCAGTGCAGTGCAGTGCAGTGCAGTACAGTGTGTGTGTGTGTGTGGGAGAGAGCGAAAAGTGTGTACCCGCAAACAATGGAAATACGGACGCCCCCGCCATCCAGATGTCGATACTCGCGCGCGCGCGTATAGGAGAGAATGAGGAGAAGGACGATATTATACGGTATATAGTAAGTCCTCCTCCTCCTCCATCATCCCGGTATATTATAATAGTCCATGGCGACCATATGCGGCGGCGGTTAAATGACGTTTCCTGCGGCTCCCCTATACCGCCCAACGGTATAAACTGTCCGCCTAATAAGGAATAAATTATTATTATTATTATAAGACCGTGGTGGACGTGATCGTAGTTTTTTTGGTTTTTTTAATCGTTCGCGCCACACGACCGTCGCCCGAATTCGTTTTCAAAAGTTTAAACGAGATTTTTCGATATCGATTTCGCGCTTTAATTCCGTTTATTATTATTATTATTATTCACGTCTACACAGGTATTTTCAGACTCCGTCACGAGTTGGTGTTTAGACTTGTGGTACGGGTGACATACAACGGTGTCAAACCGTAGCATTGCGTATAGTTTTAAGACTCAAAATTCGTTTTATAATTCGACGTATGAAATAACATCCCGAGACATGGTTGAAAAACGTTTGTATAATTTTTTATGAATAAACGTTTTATATTGTCGACACACGGAGTATAAACCGACGTAAAGACCCTCCGAATAATTCGAATTTCAACGTATGTGTGTCTAAAAAAAAAAAATGTTTCATTTAAAAACTCATAGACAATCGTGTAAAATTGCGTTGTTAAAAAAGAATCGTACAGAATACTAATATTTGATAAAAAAAAAATTGCGTTATTAGACGGAAAATATTCATTCGAATACATGGAATGCATACATGTATACTACGTCGGAGTGTACGGGGGGGAGAAGGGACATGTGACATAGGGAACGCGCTATATTTTCAAGATTATTCGAGGAATGTAACTTCATTTTAATCATGTTCGGTTGGACGAAATTATACTCCGCATACAATCTGTCCCTTTTTTTGTCGTAGAATTACTCGTCGTCTCAGTAGTATTTGGCGAATAAATATGCGTTGTAAAACCGGCCATGACAGTTATTACGGCGTATATTTACGCGAAAGAGACGTGTTTTTTTTTTTTTTTTGCTCTCCGCCATAAACCCTCCTCCTCTCATTTCGGAATTACAAAGCGCATGTAGGTTATTTTGGTGTATTTGACGTGAAGACGTTTTAACGAGCGTTTTCGTTGCCGCAGAAGTCATGCAAGCCACCGATCTAAGTTCTTCGATGGAGTCGCTGACTTACGAGACGTCCAGCTTGTCTTCACCAACGAACTCGTCGACGATGGGCACCGGCACCGGCACCGGCGGCATGTCACAACACCAACATCACCACCAACAGCAACAACAGCAGACGCGCACTAAACGCATGCGGACGTCGTTCAAACACCACCAGCTGCGCACAATGAAGTCGTACTTCAACATCAACCAAAACCCAGACGCCAAAGATCTAAAACAGCTGGCACAGAAGACCGGCTTGTCCAAACGAGTGTTACAGGTACGACTACTACAGTATCGACTATTATGTGTAATACATTTTATATAATTTTATTATATTAAAACGTATTATGTCAATACATACGCGCACACATACACACATTCAGTCACACCAGCGAACCGAAAAAGTCTTCTACGAATACCGCGGTAAAGTTTATTTAAACTAGACTCTTTTCGTCCGTTTCGTTTTTCATTTTAACGTTAGCGATGTTAAAATACTTAAAAAAAATAAAAAAATAGTAGCTAGCCGCTGGTGTTGTGGATGCCGTTTAAAAGGAATGGAAACGTGTCTTGCGCACACGGGACGTGATGAAATAAACGTTTTCTACTTCCAGCACACCCGGTGCTGCTGCGATAAGAATTTTTGAAAACACATTTGAATTGGTCCTGAAAGTCCACTCGAGATCGATTTTATCACATTTCAAATTCATTTTCCTCCCCTAAAATCCTCCTTCGAAATCAATTGAACGAATTCGAATTGAATTCGAATTGCTAATAATCAATTTTCGAAGATATCTAGTCGAAAGAATTTAAAAAGCGGGGAAATCGATCTGTAGTAAAATACGCGACGAATTCAAATCTGTTTTCAAAATCTTTATCGCCGCACTATTAGGTCATTAGAAGTGGCAAAAGTTTAAAATTTTACTGTGTTTCGTGCGGTGTACGAGACAAAGATAGAAAATACCCTCTTAAACGAATTAAAGTCATTAAATTATGAAAATTTGAAAGCGACTGTGAACAGATCTTTTGTATGTAATATCATTATTATAATACAATAATGAATTTTGACGAAATAGCGTTTTTGCCGTGTTTTCAACACGATTTTCTTTCTTTTTTCTATTTTCTTTATAGTTTTTCGTGCCGCGTTTAAAATTATCGGACTTCCGATTTTTTTGATTTTTCTTCTTCAATTGCCCGTCTGAAAACTACCGAAAAAATCGAAAAACGTATCAAATAATTAAGTACCGGTCAGATATACGATTCGCTACCGCGGAACGTGTAACGCATGACGAAATCATTCGAAATTATTTCTAGTCGAAAATTTGTACACGAAAAAATATTTAAAAAAAAAAAACAACCTTTCAAAAATTAAACGTTTTGTTGCCCGAGCACTGGTGTGACGCGCACTTAATGTAACGTAGGTACCATTTATACATATATTACGTATTATTATGACTTATTTGTAAACGATGCCACGGTATAGGTTTGGTTTCAAAACGCCCGGGCTAAATGGAGAAGAAACATCATGAGACAAGAGAACAGCCAAATGGTGACCAGCTCATTGTCGAACCAGAATCAGAACACGCCGTCCGATCCCGATCTCATCAGGGGACACACGCAGAGCACTCAGGGTTTAAACTTTGTCGATCTGTTTTGATTGCCGTCATGTCGGTGACAACATCGTTATCATTGTCGACTGGTCCATATTATATATGCAAGTCCATAATATGGCTCCCGAGCGTTAAAAGCTCGATATATTGTAATCATTTATTTCGTGGCCAAAGAAAACACTCAACGGAGTTCATTCCTCGCACACGAAACGCATTGTACATAATATAAAATGTATAACGTTATATCACTTATATTTTATTCTATACCGCGTCACGATGATCGCGATTAAAAAGAAATCGCGTAAATGCTCGAATCGGGAAAAATCATAGAAAAAGAAGAGTTGCGTTAAATAATAATAATAATAATAAAAAGCGAACACTTTGCAAAGTTCAGACCTAGGTATCTCTTCTTTTTTTGTTATCAATGATTCACATAACATTTAGGATTCACTAAAAAAGTTATAAATAACTGCAAGGTTTTCTCTGACGATTGATTCTCAAATTGACCTCCTCTACAAACGTCTACTTTTGGCTTTATGATAAGAAACTAAGAATTTTATTTAAAAAAATAAAGAATTGTTATTATTACGTATTTTCGAACACTTGATTCGATACGTTATTGATTCTTGAAATACTCTTAAATCGTTACGAATTTCAATTTTTTTTTTATTGATCTTTTACAACTTTGGCATCAATGGCCATTAGTATATTTCAATTTTATTCTTTGTTTTATGTACGTAATATATGAAAAAACTTTTTGATCAAATACATTAAGAAACAGAATCAAAATTAATTCGTTAAACGATGCAATATCGTTCGCAATAATGTAAAATTACATTTGAAATACTTAACCTAACCTTGTACCGTCCGCGGTTTCTAGCGAAAAAAAAACAAAATTAGTAAATCAACTCATGCGCAGTCCATTGCCCTTCTCCCTGTCACCACAATTCGAGCACTAATCGATGTAGTACACTATATGTAACAGAATAGAAAACCGTGTGTCGAATCCAACGAGAATATTGATTTTTGAAAAACTCGCAAATGGATTAAAAACATTTAGCTGTTATTCATACAACTAATAATATGAGTTTTAGTAGAAACGTCAACAACGAAAATGTCTTACAAGTATTATTATATATTATAGTAACGAATATTTTTAACATATTTCATATTAAGGTTATTACGCGTTCGGCATTGTATAAATTGTTACGACATCGCACATAATGTAATACTCTCTGATTTATAAAATAATATTATCGAAAATAGTTAAAAAATTATATATATATATATTGTGGTGGTTATGCGTATCGCACGTATCACTGCGATAATAAATATTGAAAAAGTCGAAAATAACGTTAAAATACGTTTATTAAAAAATAAATAAAAATTTCGTTGTTGGAGCGCAAACAATATAAATACAATAAAATTAATTAAAAAAAATATTTATATACGATAACGATTTTATTGCTGAAAAATGGCTTTTCAAAAAAAAAAAAATTCCAATTCGTTTTTGGCTGCATACGTAATGAAAATAATTACGAAATAGAGTTCCACCAGCGTTGTTTTAAGTTTTAACAGACCACGGGGGCAAAATCGTATCAGTGCGAAGGAAAACAACCCGATCAAAATTGTACGCAATGGATAATGTTTACATTAAAATTACGAGAGAAAAAAAAGGCTAATATTGAAAGCTACGAATATTGTACAACGCACGAAATAAATGTAATAAAACGATTTTATTAAATATTTATAATAACGCCGAAAACGCAGTTTAAACGTAAGTGTACAATGTCACACTGGCAAAATAAATAAATAATAGGTTAGGTTTCAATTATCGAGTAATTTAACGTGTTTTGTAAATTATGAAAATAAAAAATCGTAACGTATTCGATTTGTCATTTTCGCAATCGAATATTATAATGTTTCTCGAAAAAGACGTGCCACTTACACTGGCACTGGCTTTCCATCCCGTTAACAACGTCGTCTATTGACGATTTATCGTTTCATATATGCGTTTTTTTTTTATGTGGCAACCGTTTGTTTTCTCGTAAGTGGGACATTTTTATAATTGAAACGTATTTGAAACGTTTTTTAACGCGATAATAGTGTAAAATCGTTTTGTCAACCGTTCGCGGGGAGCACAGGGCGCAAACAAATTTCTACCGTTTCTCGATTTAATAAAATAATATTATAAACGCGTCTGCGTCTGCAAATATTTTTCGTATAAATAATATAAGCGCAACGGTGATTTTAATTGATTTAAACGGAAAACGATGCGTTATATAGACACGCGCGTGTTAATTGAGCTGCCTATTCGCGCGACGCGTACTTCGTGAAACGTTCGAAATTCAATTTCACTTGCATACGCGCTCGTTTCGAATAAAACAGCGTGTAAAAACTCGTAAGAATAAAACACATACAAAAAAAAAAAATAATAATAAATAAAGTATACATCGCACCGATAGTATTTTTTTTTTTTTTAAATATTCTTCGCACGTTTTTGCGGAGAACTTATAATACACTACGAAAACCCTCTCGTCTTTGAAACGCCTTTTGAACCCCAGTTTTCTCTCTCTCTCTCACTCTCTCCACTGCTTTTTTCCCCTTTAAAACAAAACAAACCGTTAATAAATAACATTTTTTTACAACACCGCGGTCGCGCACACCAGATATCACGTCTACTAATTACGTGCAAACAAATTGGAGAAGCCTCTCGTTATATTGCGAAGGCACCTCCCTATGCCACAATATCGTCGGCCACGATATAATATTATTATTGTGTATGACGTCAATAATAATTTTTAACGAGCCTCGGCCGCGCGTTCGTAGTAAGTATTTTATATAATAAAATATTTTGGTATTCTAATACGTCGATATATACGGACACGAACGCCGGTAAATAATAATAATTATTATTCTCGCTATTATACCACACGCGTAACAGTGTAACACGAAACGAATATAAATTGAAAACGACTTATTTATTTAAACAATTTCAACGGCGGTGTACGTACACAACCACGTGATTATTTTTCATTTTTTTTTTCAACTAAAACGTGTTTTTTTTTTTTTTAACAAACTTATTTATATCTAATCAAACTATATTTTTTTCGCTCCTATACACGACGATCCGTGTTAATCGTCGTAGTCGACCTACAAGAACTACTACTAGTTTTGTTTTTATAACATCGCCTAGTTTTCATTAATTTCTATTCGTTTACATACCGACCAAACGTATATGAATATGAAAATTATACATTTACATGTAAACTGTATAAAAATAAATTAATGTTTTAAAAAACGTGAAACAAAAAAAAATTACATTATATATATATACATACTATATAGTTTCAAAGCCAAAGGCACGCGAGTAGAAATATATGATTCGATACGAATAAGAGAGAATTAATATTAACGTCTGTTTCGCGTCAGTCTTTTTGCCTATTATTTATTATTTTTTCATATCATTATTATTGTTACATCGCTATTTGCAGCCGATAATCCGACGCAATTGATCTTATTATGTTCTAGTCAATTTACTATTAAGAATATAATATATTATGTAAGACATTAATATTGTATTGTAAAAATTTTTCAAAAAACAATAATATTTAGGGAATGTTTTATTAGCATTTAAGAATATAGATTTCGACGTCGTCGTTACATACTATTATTATTATTTATATATATATATATACCTCTATTTCAAAAAGATTAATAAATAATTTGTATATACATATAATTTTGACAAAAAGTTGTTTTTTTTTTTTTTGTTAAAAGAAATTATATATATATATAACATGTATTGTGTGTATTTCGCGTGATTTGTATAGCGTTTTTGGATAATATTATTAATACATATATATATATATATATAAAATAAATAAAATATTTATGTTCGTCAATTAAAATCCCTCCACCTCAAAAATGTCTTTTACTGATTTCATTCATACATTACGAGAAAATCGATTGTCGCAGATACGTATGTGCGATATAAGCAATGGTCTTCATTGCCAAGGAACTCGGCGATGGAATAAAAAAGGATTGTTTCCATTTCTTCCCGCCGATCTCGGTTCGACAATATGTAAATTTAACTAGAGCATATAATACGTTAATCAGTTTACGAAAGTTTCGTTTTGGTCACAATCGTCTTAATTCGCGTTCATTCTGCAAGTAACGTTTGAACAACTCACATTTATACGCACTGGACACGAGAACGAACGGATTTTCGATCCATCACATTTGATTTTCAATTGCTTTTGACAATCATTGTTGTTGCAGTCACATCTGAGTCCGTTTGTCGACTGCAAAATATTTTAACTCCTACTTCCCTAACGGGTTGTATGATATTTAATATACATTAATAATAATCGATTACATTTTTTTTTCTACTTTAATCTTATTGCTCAATACATTTATTTGTTTGCTTAGTTATTAGTTATTTGTTGTTTTATTACGGTTATCGCGCACGGTTGTTTAATATTATTTCATACGCAATACCGGTATGATTTGTTGACATTTAATGCGGCACCGTAGAATTTCTCTTAAACATAGAAAAAAAATTAATAAATGAAATGCATATACTACAATGCACACAGATATTAAAAGAGGAAAAACGAGCGCGCGTGAGAACCGTTTCGTCGACACAATCGGCAGTCACTGTTGTTCGACTACACCGATGAGAGGAGGGCGCGATTCATCTATATACCATACGCCGCACAATATAATAATATTATATCGAGTACAACACACACACACACTTATTATATTTATAGCGTATAAAGTTACGAAATCCTTTCCTCGCGCCCTTTTTTTCGTATAAGTTTTCTCGACAATATTTCGTACGCGCTCGCGCGCACGAAACATTCGAATTATTATCATTTCTTTTTTTTTTTTTTTTTTTTTGTATGCGCAAAATAATTACGCGGGAAAAAAAAAGAATAAAAACAAACGTCGCGGTTTCGAGTACCGGGCCGTGCCCAAGCATACGTTATTCGATCCGCCGTAGACGGCGCTTCACCGTCGTACGTGATTTGCCGCGTGTGAACGCCTTTTCGATTTTACAAACATTTTGTTGTTATCTACAAATTGCTTGCACAACGCGTACGAAGTCTCGTCGTCACTCGTCTCAAAAACGTTCGTTTCGAATTCATATAATATATTATACATTGTTATTAATTAATAATAACAACACGGTGGGATTTCGTGCTCGTCGAGGGGGCACTGTAACACCAGCCTCACCACGCGTCACCGCAACAATGACGAATTTTTTTTCACTCCCGATCAACAGTGCAGGTGTATTCGTATTCGATTAGAGAGGTTCCAATTCGGATGACGGAAAAAGTGTTGAACAAGCAGCGCACGACCAATTCGCCGGTCCGAAATCAGCCGCCGGTCGACGGCTGAATCGTTCTCGCAATATTCAACCGTGATTTCACGCTAGCCGTTAGGGCTCCCAGTGTAGTCTTCGAATCCGGAACCTTCTTCAAATGTCCGTCGGCTTCGGTTTCGCGCAGCCAACGTTCTGTTCCGGCCGGCCTCTTCAGTCCGAAATACGGCGATTTTGCTCACCATACGTGTAGCGATAAATTGAGCCGGGAACGAGACTTGTCGCCGAACCGAAAAGTTTTCGATCGAAAACAACTCTTCTTCGAGAGCCCAATGATTGAGACGATGGTCGGATGGTCGGCCGGCTTGGATTCTCGCACGAGTCGACTTTCGTATGCCCTCACCGTTAAATACGTCAAATCTTTGCGTACGACAAGCCGAGCTGTTGGGTACGGGACATCGCTCGATGTCAATTGCTCATCGCGTAACGCACGCTCAGCTATCGCAGCTATATTTTTTCATCACCGACGTGCTGGGCCGTGGTCCATTTGGTCGCGTATTATCCAACAACGAAAATCCCGTTGCACATTTTTCGACGGCATAGCTTTCGGTAGGCCGATTTCGTGCTAGACCATAAATCACTGAAAGCGCCGTAAAACACATTACTCTTGAAACGCTGATTTTCGTAACCCAACTGAATAATTTGTAGACGCCGTGCGTGACTGAATCCTTCCGCGATGAAATGTCAAACAAATAATCAACATGTCATGATATCCTTAAATGTCCCCCGGCCCAGTTTCAAACGCGTCACAAATCGATTTTACTTCCTCCGGGCGATTTTTCCTTAAAAACGTGCATCTGCCGCGTTCACATCGTATACTTTTACCGGAAATTTAAAATAAATAAAATTATTGATCCCGACCTAGAAATTATTGAAACGGACGTACGTATTTAAAAGTCTTTTTCTTTTCGAAAAATGTATTAGAAGAGTTATTGCGCGGATATACCAATTTTCGTTTTTTTTGTTTTGTACATTCAGTACTTTTATAAGTATATAAATCGCGAACGCAATATATTTGCGGGATTCAAATTTAAAAATCTTCCACTGAACTGTTCAGTACAAGAACATTCTTCTTATACCGCCAAAAATCAAATGTTTAACAAACATTTTCTTTTTCCAGACAGTTCACGTTTATTCATAATAAGTCGCGTTCGTCAAAGAATTTTGTAATTATGAGAATACGTAATCGACAGTATTATACAGTCATGACGTTCTAACGACACGCAGCAAAAAAAAAAACGTATTTTGCTTTAAAAACGTATATAAGCTCCCACACATAAGAATTAGCTGTTTTTTCCAAATTGGCTATTTTCTAACAGATTTAGAACTTTATTTAATTCGCAATACGTTTTATCGTAAAATAATATTTAATAATACATATATATATATATGAAAAAAAAAAATCCCTTGAAATCTATTCGTGACAATTGCGGCGTAACCGCGGGTCTGGACCGGAGCTAAAAAATCGTTCGTTTTTAAAATAATCTCGACGGTAGATAACGTCTAAAAATAAATAATAATTTAAAAAAAAAAAAAAGAGTAATATACTATTGGACTGATAAAATTATAAATGGTCCGTGCAAACTGCACGATTCCCACGGAATGACGCAAGCGTACGTGTGTGAAATAAGATAAAAAAAAAGGTCCGCTGCACGTGTTCAGTTTTCCGAGCAAAAGCGAAAAACGTGTAAAATAATGGTGTACAATCGGTTGTATATATATATACACATAATGACGTGTTGTTGTTTGTGTTTTTGGGGGGAAAAAAAAGATTTTTTGTTTTTTTTCGTATCTTTCCGAAGAAAAAAAAAAGAAATTCACTCGAGAGTCAGTAATACTGTTGACGAAAACACCGAGTCGCCGCCAAGTGTTCGTGTTTCCAGAGAACGGAAAAAGAAAAAAGAGTTTTTGGTCCGAGTCAAGTTGACCAGTCCCTCAAACTAACATTTTTTTTTATTTTAATGTAAATCGCGCCTCAACGTCTCCGGAGGTTATTCGCCCGTCGGTAGAGTACTACCCCCCCCCCCCGAGTCGCCAAGTGTTCAGGACCTTATACGGCGTACTCACATATATTATATATTATATATTATATGTTATATATTATATGTTATACGTTATATATTATATGTAATAAAGTGGTCGTGTACTAACCGTGTGGTGTACACTGCAGTAACGCGTGTATTGTGCTTATCACGTTAATCAATTACACGCGCGTTAAAAGACGGGTCCTGCGCGCGCGGCACAACGATTGAGAGAGCGGCGTAGTAGGTGAGACGGAGCGATCGACCGGGTAAGAAAGGTGAACAAAAAAAAATAAATAAATAAATAATAATACAAAATATGGTTTTTAATGAGCGCGTAAATAATACGGATATATAATTATTATTGGAGAAAGAAGCGTGTTGTTGTCAGAAACTGCTGCCGAAAACGACGAGATAATTCCTCTATAATTTTCGCCGGGAGGAGGACGGCCGACGACGATGACACGGCGGACGGACGAAACAGAAGACGAGACGAGACGCGCCTTTCAATTCGAACGTGCGCGCGTAAAAATTAATTTTACACGCACTGCTGTTTGTCTGTCTGTCCTATGATCGCGGCGAGTAAATTGTGCGATGGATGATAATAAGTCCTCGGTCCGTTCTCATTTCATCCGGCGTAAATTGTTAAAGAAATAATTTGGTTTTTTTTTCCCCCGGACTGGTCTGTCCGGGAAGGGAATTTGCGTGCGCTCGTAGATTTTTTTTTTAACAACATACGCGTAACAATTTTTCATCCCCCTCGCAAATCGGTCCGGTGATTCTGTTTTTTTCCCGGTTAACACGCCTACTGCACAACTGTAATTTCAATAGGCACCGTCATTTATATTTTGTTCGCGAAAAACGCACGCGGACCGAGATACGGACACCACCAGATGTTTATGGCAGTACAAACGACGGACCGTAAAATCCACTAACGAATTTCACGCAAACTAACACGGATTGGTTTGTCAAAAGAAAAAATTTACTGGCGAGAACACTATCGTCAGTTCATATCAGTGTAATTGTATCCCTGGTGGTGGTGGACAAAAAACCGAGCCGTCATCACACTCGCTCGTATCTGTTTACTACAACATTAATATCTTGACACGAGCGACAAACAACAAGACGTATTATCTCATAAATATTTTTAAAAATAATTTCGGTTTAAAGCGCGACACTAATATTACACGCGATATTTGACGACACTACACGCGCTCGTTCGTTCTGTAGATGCGTTAGATTCTCGTTATCGACGAGTGAGAAAAAACGAAATGGTATAGGATTTTATCGGGAAAAAAAATATTCAAAACCCAATTGCGCCAAAACCGTTCGAATAATTGGAAAACGAGGGAAAAAATAATAATAGAAAAAAAACACGCGTATATAATAATAATAATAATAGACAGCAGGGCCACAGTGTTTGTACGAAATCCATTACGCGTATAATACGAAATTAATATTTTAAATTATGGCGTAACGCTCGATTTGACACCTTTTTATATTTTATTTCAAATTATCATGACGAAATTACGAAATAAAATTTTTTCTTATCCCATTACAAATCAACGTAAGTATATGAGTTTAATACAACGTGTTTTGTGTGATCTACGGATTATATATTGATTTATTGAAGTGTACAAAAGAGATGTCGCGCGCGTTGTAAATTTTACAACGGTTCTAATGTGCTGTATTAATAACTGTTACTTTCTATCAAATATTGAAAAGTTTACTGTATCATAAACCTTTGAAACAATCGATTAATACAGGCAGTAACAAAATAATACACAGGTACTCGCTACGTAATTTATTCGAATACTTTTGTTTTTAAAATAGCCAATACACTTTTTTGTTATTGCTTAATTTGAACAATTTAAATTTAATAATATAATACATTTTCATACGGTAAATATTCATATATATTATTATTATTATTATTATTATTATTAAAACAATGCACGAGAAAAGCCTTTAAAACGTGGACAGATAACATTTTCGAGGAATATCAATGGCCTCCAATAAGATAAAAATAGAAAATAAATACAAACAAAACTGAAGTGCATTAATACAACACTGTATTATTATTATTATTATTATTATTATTATATACAATATCAGCGCGCCCGCCGGAAGGTTAAATAAAATTATACCGAAGTTTTCTAAAGAAATGTTCAAGTTAAAAAAAAAACCACTTTTCTAGAGTTTATTATTTTTAAATGAAATACAGTAAGCGAGGAAAATATGTAGTTGAATTCGAAATGTGTACCGACGATGAGTTTGTGCGCTGTTATTTATTATTTTATTATTATTTTTTATTTCTTATTATTATTTTTATTTAATATATATAGACACAACGAACTACGCGCTATCTCGGAGACACCGACAATGTGCGATTGTAAATCGTGTTATTTTCATTGTATAAAATGACTTGACAACATTCGTATGTGTGTAGACGCGGTAAATAAATAAATATAATATTATTAATAATAATAATATACCTCTGTACGTATACGAATAATGCTCGACGACAACTCCTCCTCCGTCCAACCGTTTGCTCGCCGTAATCATTAGGCCGCGATTATTATTATTATTATTATTATTATTACGAATAAGACGCTCGCGCGCGCGTCGTAACGCGTGTAATAAAAAATTATTGTGTGTGTGCGCGCGCGTGTTATCTCGACGAACGCGATCGCGCGGTTTTTTCGTTTTTTTTTTTTTTTTACTTGTATTTTTTTTTTTTTTGCCCCCCAACGAGTGTGAATTACAGGGCGCCGTCGCCGCCGACAACCGCTGACGTTTTTCGAAAATTATAATAATCGAGTTCGGAGTTTTGATTTCTCTCTCTCTCTCTCGTTCTTTTTCAATAATACTTTTTTTTCTTTTTTTTTTTTGCTGTTGTTGTTGTCTTCGAGTCTTTCACGTCAATCGGGCCCAGCCCTCCGTTCGCTCACAAACGGGTCGTGTGTGAATTCGGTAGTCGACGCGCTACGGCACACAGACGATATAGACGTCAAAGAGGAGACCATTGTCATTCCGCCGCGGCCGCCTGCGCACAATTATTATTATCGCGTACGTACGCCGCGTGAAATTTGACGTGGTCGCCGCGCCCAGTTTTACAACCGCGCGGACGGATATATATTTATTTATTTATTAATTTTTTCAACTGTTTCCAACACGGAATATAACCGGACGAACAATAACGTTATCGGTTTATATCGAACGTTTTCGTTGTTTTTTTTTTGTTTATGTGTGTGAACTTCTGACGTTTTATTATATTTTTTTTCCGGAACGGCGAATGATTTTTGGAAAAAACAACAAATAAACGCTCGGACGACGGATGATTGTGTCCGAGATTAGAAAATCGTATCCAATCGACAATGTGTTTTACGGTATTCCTCGGTGTAGTTCCCCGAAGCGTAATATTAAGAACGACGGCCCTGCGAAATGTCCGAAGAAAATCCCATATTTGCTCCCGATGAATTTTTGACGAGACTTGTTGTTTAGCTTTCGACCGCGGGATAGGAAAAAAAACCTTAAGACGAACCGCGTACGCACGCGCCTCGTTTCGTGCAGACGAAATCGTCATTTATGAATAGTATGGGGACGAGACGACGATTATATTCGGTTCTTTATCGTAATAATTGGAGTCCGGATGCGGGTTCTCTAAAAAAAAAAAAAACCCCTATAAAACGCATTTATGACTTGAAAAGCACGATAAAAAAAACAATGTCTTGAAAACCTTAAAAAATGCCCTGAAAAAAATTAATTTACAATCTAAAAAAAAAACCCGTAAAAATTGTTTTTAATTACTTTTCACCGCGGTATGATCTCGTACATTTTTTAAAATTAAAATGTATGTACGCAAATGTTAAATCATAAGTGAAAAAAAAAATAATCATATAACAATTATAGTAAACTCGTGATTTTTCTTCTGTCGATTATTGAAAAACAGTTTTAAAAATGATCTGAAAAGATAGACCATTTGAACTTTGAAGTGTTCTAAAAAATAAAAATTAATTGTTTAGATTCGTACGTTAAGGGAATAACGTTATTATCTCTAGAAAATTGTCACGTAAGACGTTCATAAAAAACAAAAAAAATTCCAAAAAATCATCGACATCCGAGCTATTCAATTCATATATTATTATTATTATTATTATTATAGCCGAAAAACACGTGTTATAATCGTCTTTGCACACTGCAGATAGACGTACAGTGCGCGTGTGTATGTTTTAACAAGACCTATTTCTACTCTCTTACTCGATATGCGATCAGTTTTTAACGGGTATTTGAAAAATTTCGGAGAGGAGGTTCCACGATCTCCCAGGCTCCCTCTCTGTGCGCGCGTGTTGTAATACCTGTTCGCAGACACTAAATTATCGTTTCCACGCGTACCACTATATAAATATATTATAACATCCCATCGAGTATTACGCATAATATTACATTATAACAATGTCCGTGTGTATGTTGAGAATAATAATAATAATAATAATAATAATAATAGCCGTTGATGAGGACGTTAGATAGGACAATGCGGACTGGCTGACTGCGAGCCGGCTTGGCGCTGCCGGACTGTCGTGAGAGCGCTGACGATGGCGCTTTTGCCTATAATATATTATACCAAATACATATTGTTGTAATCCGTCGTTAATTGGAAGAAATTCCGATTGTCACACAATAACAGATCACAGGTATCGATTACAGCGTGTTCGTTTTTTTTTTGGGCGGTTTTCTTCTCCTCTTATATATATATTTCTTTTTTTTTACATATACCGATCGGTATAACGTTTGACGTATACGCGCGGAATACACGCGCACCGCGTGTTTTTTATACGCTATTTGATTATCCGTTGTAAGAGAGTTTTTTTGGTAAATTATTTATCGACGACTAATCGTCATCGCCCCGGGGTTATTGTAATAAATATTCGTGTTTATATATTTTCGTACATGTATTGTATCGACAAAGTGCTGTGGTGAGCATAATGTAAAACGAGAACAGTCTCGTTCGTTTGTGTCTACAGCAACAGCAGCTCGCCGACCGCCGCGTATTATTTTAATACATTCATCCCGCGCGGAGTAGAAACAATATAACAATATCACTCGTGTACATAATATTATAATGCCCGATTTCCCATGGGAACTCGTTGATTTTTTTTTGTATTATTTTTATAATATTTTATTGCACTGCAGCGCACGACGGCCGATACGATTCTTACGCGCGCCGATAGCGGATTGTACATTATCGGATATTTATTTATTTTTGGTTTTTTTAACGATTTTTTTCTTCTCCCGATTCCTCTGTCAGCGTTTTCTCTCTCTCTCCCCTAAACCGATTACTTGTTTATGTACGAAAAAAGAAATTTATATATTATTTATACGCGGTTGCGGGAAGATAAAGAGAGCCGAGGACGTAATAGAGAAGAAAAAAGTCCTCTAAACATCGTTTGTCTCGCCCGAGAACGTGTTAATTAAAAAAATCACGGTCGGTGGTTTGAGCGATAACCGTTCTCGTTATTTTTCGTAACGCGTGATCCGCATTTACAAATTATATATTTCAACTGCCTGCACGGACTACAGCTACTACCTTATATTATGTTACGAATTTTGTAGGCCAAACCAAAATTAAAAAAAAAAAAAAAACAACAAATTCAAAGGATTTACATTTTTAAAACAACTAAAAATCTTTAAACAGATTTAAATTGAATTAGTGTCACTAATTATTTATTAATATAAATAATAAGACACGGGCACTATATTAAGTAATTGTAGTACCTACTATATAAATATATAGGTACATAACTAAGCTTCACATATATTATACGTTTTAATTTTTGCAACCGATTCACACCGCTGCTGCAGGATATTAAAAAAAAAAACAATCTATTTTTGAATTTCCCGACACCGGACTAATCGATAATACGTTAAATCTTTATCGTGTAAACTATCGCGTTACTGCGGATCGAGGAAAAATTACTTTTCCGTCATAAAAGTTAAAAAAAACTATCTTATTTGTTCAAACTTTTATCGTTTATTTATTTTTTTTTTTTTTATATATAATATTCAGTTTTTATTTCGTTCTCCGCGTGCAGGTATCCGATATTCGAACGGAGGAATTGTTTTCCGTTTATTCCGTTCGAATTATTCCAATCGTGAGTTTTCGAATGAAAACGGAACAAAAAAAACAAAAACTCCGGACACCGCGAAGTCACCACTGGCTGGAAACCACTGCGATCCATGTCACAGCCTCCATCCTTTTCGATTCGGACGTATGCGCCGAGTAATTCCACGTGTTATTAACGTCAGCGTTTCGTTCTCATCTGCAGGGGATTCTTCCCTGCAAAGGTCCTTGCACGCAGCTTTTATTCTTTTAGCTCCTCCGATAACACGTTTCAATTTCTTATCACTACGACGTCTATACTATACGCTTGACGGTATTTATTGGAGAATTCAGTCCTAGAGCTCGGCATTCCTCCATCTCTTCCTCAAATTAGATCAACGCTAATTTTCCTACCGGCCGACCCGAAAATTTTCGCCGTTGAAAACAACATTTTCTCGTCCGATTCCTAAAAAATTGACTGAGGTTGGCCGAGTTTCCGCGCTCCGTACGAGATTTCCCGGACGAATTCAATTCTCCCGATGACTTTGTCAGTCCGTACACGGTACGCACATAATAGACACACAGTAACGCGTATTATTTTCGCGTATTCGGGCTACGGCTGTCACAATATTCTCGGCGAGCTACTTGGTTTTAACGATTTCATTATCGTTCCGAGACACCCGCGAATCGTTCATACACTCATTGAAACCGTATAATAATTGCCGAATACCTAAAGACGTGACACGAGGTGATGAACACCCAACGGATGCACACTACATGGGCACAGTTATGAAAATAATAATAAATGAAAAAAATAATAAAATAACACAGTACCGCACATTGTTTTTAAGAATATCATTTCAAGCGTTTAAAGCATATGTAGACGGTTTCCGAATTAACCATTACAGCGTGCAATGACGAGAAAAAAACAATTAACGCAAACTACAATTAACTTATTTATAAGTATCTATATAAAAAAAAAAAAATGTTTCGTTCGAGTAAGTAAGTGTACATCCGAAAACAAGTAATACCTAATGGTATTTTTCTTTTTCTTTTTTTTTACACGTATAACGCATTTATTTAATAATTATTTATTTATGTGTACTTATATAATTATATTTGCGCAGTATGAAATAATATACACCGATG
The DNA here is from genome assembly GCA_032441825.1 of Chaetogeoica ovagalla. Taxonomy (NCBI): domain Eukaryota; kingdom Metazoa; phylum Arthropoda; class Insecta; order Hemiptera; family Aphididae; genus Chaetogeoica; species Chaetogeoica ovagalla. Next base: position 2,189,064 of record CM063731.1, read on the forward strand.
GCTACGATAACACATCTAAACGTAATTGAATTTTAATCGACATCGTATGAGTATATATTTAACGCGCCGGAGACGCGAATCGCGAGAATTGTAATTTGTTCGTTCGGACCACTTGATTTTTGAGAATTTTTTTTTTTTCTCTTTCAGTGAAGGAGCACGTGGCTTGGGTCAAAGACATGGATCTCAAGAAAATACCATTAATTAATTAATTACATATAACGCGATAACTATACATAACTAAATACGTCAGAGCAGCGCGTATACAGAAAAGCTATTTAACAAAAAACAATAATAAAAAAAAAAACACGAATTTCATTATCTTATTAAAAATTAATTGCCCACAATAATCCGGACGTGCATTATAAATTATTCGTCTAGTCCGTTTTTTATTTTTTCCACCGAAAAACCCGTTCCGTTTTTCTTTACGTTCTCCTCGCGTGCACGTATCTCTGTGTATTCACACATAACGGATAACATACACGTGCGCGCGCGGTTAAGAATCGCGTTTTACCATTACGACTCCGGATTTGAATATCCTAAAAACGTCTTTAAAAAAATGCCTTAAAAAAAAAAAATTATCCGCTTCGAATAATTATTCAACGATACGTATTTGGCGTGGCCACCACCACCATGTCACTCGCTCATCACACAAAAACCCCCTTTTCAGGTCATCTTCAACCTTATATATTGTAGCTTAACCTATTTTACAATAATTGTTATTGATTTACTAATAATTACTGACTAAGGCTTTTATTACAATAATAATTGTTTTTATTTCAACTGCCGTCTGTGAAATTATATGTGACGTTTAACCGTGCAAGAACATGCGTCGTTTATTGTTTCGTACTTAATTTTTTTCATCGAATATATATTTGGTACAATATTCATACAATGCACGGGGTAAAAAATTTAAAATCTCTCTGTAGTTTACCACGAATGTGGTATAAACAAAGTTCCACTTATCCGTGGACTGATTCTCGAGTATTATAAGACGGAAATTTCAGTTTTTTTTTTCCTCGAAACAAAAAAACGCGATTTCCCCCCTTTGTCATATCACCTGAACTATTGGTCCTACAGCGAATTTGAAAACCCCATTGAAATTTTCTCGAAGAAAACTTACCATACAAGGTTCGAATATTATTTTGACGAGCTTAAACACAATCTTAAAATATAAAAAATCGATAATTTATTAATTTAAAAAAAAAAATTAACTTCCTTTTAACGATTTTTGTTTTGTACTCAGAAGTGTGTAAATTTCGCCAAAAAAAAAAAAAAAAACGAAAATCTTTTTTAATAAGTTTTCCAAAGGCATACTCATTTTTTCAAATCTATTGTTTTTGAGAGAAAAAATCACACTTTCAGTGTAAAACGAAAAAAACTGAAAATCCTCCCATGACTCAAATACTCAAAAACTTTGAAAATTCCCTAAATGCGCTTCTGCGGCACCACCCAAAAATCAAAACGAATCCATGAAAGTTGTACATAATCGGCCGTAATAAGCTGCGAGTGTGACGTATTAAGATGAGTCTGAGAATCGTTTTATTTAAAAACCAGAAGCTGTGCGTATTAGGTACAAAATGATATATGTCAATCTTTGTTTAATTTTTATTTCTTATTATTAAAACACGTTAAAAAATCCTGGAAAAAAATTCGTTGTTACAATATATATATATATATATATATATATATAGTGTGTACGTATACTTAAAAACGCATTTTTTTTTTGCGTCATGAAAATCGTTGAGTGTTTCAGAAAAAAAAGATATAAATGCGTAACGAGTTCTACAGTTCAATAATAAATCAAAAACGAAAAATATTATGTAGATTATTCAACTGAATTGATAATAATCGAATGAGACGTATTTTTCTATGTAACGGGGAAGAAAGAAAATTTTTAGAATTTCTAAATAAACGTATAATAAACTATAGAATTTTCCCAATTATTATAGGACACACTTAGTCGATCTCATTGTTTATCTTGTATGTATATAGCAGAATTTCAAAAACGAAACGAAAAAATTTTTTTCCCGAACACGTTTGGAACGCGTGTAATCGATTTTGATTACATTCATATCATTATATCGAAATTACATTCATTTAATTATATGTAAGTACAAAAAAAAAAAAATAATAAATAAATAATAATCGCGTAGTGCATATGTTTACATAATATTTCCTCAATCCTTCTCTCTCTCTCTCTCCTCGTTCGGTTTTCAACGTCCGCCATTCGTCAGTGAATTATTGAGTTAATACAAAAGAATTTTCTACGACACGAATTCGAATTAAAACGAGAAACAATTTTATTTTTTTCGTACATCTACATTAAAATTCCCCCGGTGAATGTTACGTTTTTTTTTGGTTTATTTTTTTGGTTTATTTTTTTGGTTTATTTTATTGTGTTTAACAATTTCTTTACACTATACAATGACGTATTACGTTTAACGAGTGTTTATTAATATACGTTATGACTTCATATAGAATGCTTGAACTGTTATTGCGTAATAATTCTGAGGGAAAAATTAATTACAGCAGCGCATATACTACAACTATGTATAGTATATACGTATAAACTAACCTATATTATTGTAGTACGAATAGGCTATAATTAAATCTTATAAATACGATAATATAATACGCTTCCTTCCCTGTAGTTATATGCGAAAATAACAAAAAGTTTTAATTATGTTCCGCGATTTATTTTCAATGTGGTTTCTTAATATGTTGCACTGTGTGCACTATACAACAAGCGTTTGTTCTGTGTATGTGTGGGAGGGGGTTAATAAAGGAGTAGCCACTAGTTAGTAGGTCTGAAAATGTCAGTTTACGCTAATGAATAAAACAAAAATGTTAAACCCCCCCATGAATGTGACCAAATATCCGTCTATGCCAACATCTGATCCTATGATTTTTATGCATTTCAACATTTTTTATCTTTTACAAACTGTGGGTCCAATAATATAGTTCCTATAGTTTTATCCCAGTAACTTTCGACAATAGCTTTGATTTGAAAAGTGTATGACAGTAGCGAAATATGCACGGTCGTCAGCCGTAATTATTTTTATTACTTCTGATACACGTTATTTGTAACAGCTATTAACGAATAACACGAGATACACCGTGTATCATACACAGAGGTCTTTTGAAGTTATTGTCATATTATTAATTCTGAGTCGCGCCTCTATTGCTGTTAATTTCACGTATTTGGTTTTCTCTTCGATAAGGTTTTAATTATTTTTTCATTAATTTATCAAATGATATGCGTACAACATTGTGGATACATTAAATATCGTTAACAGTGTTATTAGAAGTGTTGTGATAACTTAACACAACACTTCTAATAATACTATTATAATATATAGTATATTAGTATTTAGGCCCGTACTGATTGTCTAAGTTTAATGTGAAAATAGTTTAAATCCTTTTAATCCTTACCCGTTATTCATATATTTACATATTTTAATTATGGCCTGAGCCCGCAAAGGTATATGTTACATATATTGCAGACATAATATATTTATAATCGTGTAATTTTCATTGCGCAAAGTGAATAATCAACAGAAGTCAATATTATTATTAATAACCGACTAATGAGCTTATATACGAAATGATTACTTAGTTTCAAAAAAAAAAAAACAGTGTTTGTTTTTAAAATAAAAATTAGCATTTAACTCGTTCGAATAAATTTAAATCTCTTTTTTCGTAGGTTTTTTTTATTTTAAATTCCATTTATTAAGTAATTCATCACTATATACATATTTTTAAATAATTATATAGAATTAATTACATTTATTATATAATTAAATTTGAAAATATATGGCCGAGTATTTATACGCTCGTATCCATACGCATGTACACATTACGTATGTATAATAATATAGTCAGAAACCTAAAATTAAGTTAAATAAATTCATTTTTTGTTCGTCCACCGTTAATTATAATTTCAGAAACATATTCTTTTTGCTTATCTGATTTTTTCACGTTTTGAGGTTTTCGAGTTTTTCAAATGGCAATTGGGTGTCCAAAAACGGTGCAGCAGTCCATATATAAATAGGTCTATTAGCACCAGATGCATATCCAAACTATATGAGTAAAGTCGTTGGTTAAAAACGTTAAATTATTATTGAATATAGGAAGATATTATGAAAGTATAGACCATTTACATAATTAATATTACAACTGTATAACACTATGTTTCGAAGAAAAAGAAAAATAATTTCCATACGATTGACAAGAGCGGTCCAAAGTGAGTCCCCTATATACCAAATGCTATTTTTGTAATAATTTCGTACTTTTAATTCTGTAGTACATAGAAAATTTTCGTTTTTCTTTCTTTTCGAAAATTTTAAAGCCGTTTTCTGAAACTTTTTGCTGTTAAAGAATTCTTGGTAAGCCGACATCAAAAAATTTAAATCAAAACTTTTTTCGTTATTAAATAAAATATTTATTTAATAACGAAAAAAGTTTTGATTTAAATTTTTTTTTTTTTTGTTCTCTGCATCCACGCCAATATTTATAATCAAATAAATATTTATTCTCTAACGTGTGTATATATATATATATTATACACAAAACGTTAAAACTGAAACAAACGTTAGAAATTTATAATATAATTTCCACCTTTAAATATTACTCTGTACTCGTGGTAAAAATGTTGTAGGAAGTCGATTTTTTTTCAGTATATTTTTTTTCATATTCCGTCACACCCTCTTTCTTTATTTAAGAACCACCAGAAGTTTTCATTGTCCCGTACAAAAAAAAACCCCCTTATTTTTTCCTCGAAAGAAATCCAGAAACGGAACCCTTGTTACTCGTTAAGTTTGTGTAGCAAGGTGGAAAAATTATTTTGTCAGTTGAGACGCTCTAATAAATACATTTCTTCTCTTTACACAAGTCCTATAAGGGAGAAAAACAAAACTTGTTTTCGAAAAACGCTATATAAACAATATATACGTGCGCACGTATTGTACACAATATACAATGAGAAATAACTCGACGGCAAAAAGTTAAACTACATAAATATATTTAAATAATTTTTTATAGAATGGCACAAAAGTAAAATGAAACACTTATAAATATTGAAATGTAAAAATAAACAACCGTCGTATATATATATATATGTATTTATAAAACAATAATATAACTAAAGCCTATGTTGAGAAATTAACTCTCGATACCTATACATATTCGAATATGAGTAAAGTTATAAAGAAAAAAAAAAGTTAAATAAATAATAAGTATAAGCGGGGAAATACAATACTTTGTCTGGAAAAGTTGGACAAAATTGAAAATATTAGCCCGCAGCTATATAATAATATAAGAATTTGTTCTACGATTAGGAATAAGAGCCGATAAATAACCTTATTCTTGCTCCATATGTATAAGGTATTATTATTGTGAAATATGTCTATGTAGCCTTTTTCTTGAAACTGTACACCGTTCTCTAAAGATTTCCAACAAAAGCGTTCCTTCCATAAACAACAACAAATAATATTATAACAAATGTTTGTCCTTGTCCCATAAAATCATACGCGCCCGTTACATCGTTATTATATTATTATTACTATTTATTATTATTATTATTATTATTATAAAAAAAATTGACAATACACGCGTGCGGTAAGACTAGACACAATATTAAAAATTACAAATTAATAGGTAATTTAAATAAGTCTGTCACAAACAGTAACACACAACACATATATATATATATATATATATATATATCTATCTATATATATATATATATATATGTTATAATTATATTATAACATATATAATATAATCATATTATTATTATATATATATATATATATATATATATATATATATATATATATATAATTGGTAAAAATAAAAATAATAATTAACAGAGAAGTAAAAAGTAAAAACAATAAATATATAAATTGTATGTATATAAATATATAATAATATATATTTTATACATATATTATTATTATTTAAATATATAATCGTAATATTAACACGGGAATATATAAATTCATAGAAATAATACGCGTTGATCAGGTGACGATCACAGTGATTGCAGATGTGTCGATGTCGGTCAGATTTGATTTTATGTCGTTCGTGACGGGAATGCATTTGGCGGTTCCGCTGACTTCTGCACTGTGTTTCAACTCCATTTCCTTCGTTATCGTTTTGATATTGTCGTCACACAATACTGGATTGCCTGCGAAAATCACCGAAAATCAATAATATCACCAAAATATTCGCACAACGTCTCTACATTATTTTTTTTGTTTGTACAAGTGTTAAAATTGTGAACGACAATGATTACTCTTCATCTTTACCACTATAACGCGTCAGTATATTTGACAAATGACAAACCAATAAGATAAATAATTTCCAAGATCTTTTAGACTTTTTTTTTCAAGTATCGACTAAAAAAAAAATCACTGGATTTCTGTATATCAAAGCATACAAATATTAACATTTTCTAACCCGAAGCTAATGTTAGGACTTATTGAAACTGTAACTGACTGGAACCTTTAGGATAACATTTTTTTCCCTGTTTAAGTATCAGTTATAATACCAGTTTCAATTTATTTTATTTTTTTAATTCTGGGCAAAAACATTTATAAAAAAAAATGACTCCATTACTCATTAGAGCAAATTTTTTTTGTAACATCAATGATAGATAGGTAAAAACTGAATTTAGTGAAACAGCCGAAAAAAGAACTGATAAAACCAAATATCGGTTGAGATTTTTTTTTTTAAAAAAAACTATAAAAAAGAATTAAGGTTAGGTTTCTGGTCGACACATTATATTCATTTTAAGGAAATCAGAAATAACGTATTTAATTCTGAAAAATAATTGAAAAACATTTAAAATCATCGGCCGCTTTTTAGGGATATTGTGTCAAGCGATTTCCCGTATTTTAATTAAAACTGTATTATTATGTTAAAATACGATGTTGATTTTTTACATTAATTTCGAGTATAATAATAATAGACTCTTTAAAAATCGACTCCCACGATCCCACAATATAAAGCTTATATGTGTAAAAAAACAACAAGTGCTCATGAATTCAAATCAATTGTCAAGATTGGATTTAGTTCATTCCGCGCAAATGATCGAATTTTAGTATAATTTTTAAGTATAAAAATCTCATCGAACTACGATGAATTATTAAACTTTTCGAATTATTGACACATTCGAGCAGACACGACGACGGCGACAATAACGTACACGCGTAAACGCTCTATTACTGAAAAAATCTTTTATTCGCTACTGTTTATGAAAAAGAAAAAAAAATGAGTCTCTTTAAACATCAAAAAAACCATATTGAGCATACTGCGTAGTACCACGCGTTAATTATTCGATTTAAAGCTCGTTTATTTGTATTTCTTTTCGAACGAAATCGTTATAGACGGACATGTCAATAACAACGGGCATTATACACGGCTATGACGGATTCATTTTTTACCTTCTAAGTATATCCTCAGCGTGCTGTTCACTCCGTGCAATTTGCATTGAGTCATTTTGACCAGCTCTTCTCGAATGGTGATTATGCTGTTGAACTCGAGAACCGCGTGGCAAAGTACGGGGTATCCGTGGAAATCGTTAGTCAAACTGGTTATTTCATTGTACGAAGCTATTAGCATCTCGAGCGCTGGTAGATGGATCTGCGGCAGTGGAAAAAAAACCAATATAAATAATACGTTTAAAAGGCGATTTTTTGTATCGACGATTAAAAGGATACCTGAGACGAGTCTGGGAGTACGTGTAGAAAATTATGGGACACGTCTAAGGTTTTCAAATTCAATTCCGTCAGATCGTACGGTGACAGATCGGTGAATTTGTTATGACTGATGTTGAGTTTACTGAGCGTCGTGATACCGATCAACGATCCGCCGAGCGAGTCCAACTCGTTATGATCCAACTTCAAGTGCTCGATACCGGTCACCGGCACGCTTATGATCTATAACGATAAAAACGAGATTATACGCATTTATTCCACAGAAACGCGCGACGCGACGATTTATTATCTCCTGCATTACACTACTCACTTCGGAATGACCGCTGAGTTTTGAAATTTTATTGTGCGACAAATCGACCAACTTGAGTTCTTTCAGTCCCTTGATCTCGGTCAACGAGAATTCGGTCATGTTGTTGTACGACAAATTGATCTCGGACAATTGGGTGAGCGGCAACAGTGAATTGTTCAGATGTCTGATGCAATTGTTACTCAGCTCCAACACTTCGATCATTCTCGCTTGTTCGAATTCGTCGGACGCCAACTACACACACACACACACATATAAAAATATGTCACGGAATGGGAAACGAGGTATCTATTTTAATGATGAAACGTCAGAATTTACCTCTTGTATTCTGTTGCCGGTGAGTTCAAGCCAAACCAATTTTTTCGACTCCGACAACGTTCTGTTCAGCCCGGTCAACTGGTTATACGTGCAGTAAAAATATCTTATCGCCTTCAGACAATCGGTTACCGGCGGCAAGTGACTTAACACGTTGTTCGAGACGTTCAAAAGTATCAGTTTGTTGTTGTCGATCGGCAGTTCTCCGTCCAGACTTTTTATTCGATTATCGTTCAAATAAAGCCATTCCAGGTCTTTTTGATTTCTGACAACAACCGATAGTTTTCTTATAAATACGCAATATACATATATAATAATAACAATCGCGCGTTTTCATTTTTTCTTCTTCCGTTTTCAATCGCCCTTCTCTAAAAGTGGTAAACAGTGGATTTATCGTATATTTCCTATTCGGCACGTGTCATATAAATAAATGAACGAAATACAATTTTTTCTTTTTTTTTCATTTCGTTTCGTGTCTCAGAAATGACGTGCGCGCGCGTTCGTGACGTAATATATTAAAAAACAAATAATAACGTACTCCGTGCCCTCGGCCGGACGGTTAAAAAATATTATTAACGCGATAAACAGGAAAGAAGAAATAAAGCATTTACAATGATAGCCTCGAGAGTTTATATATACGAGTGCCGCGTGTGTGTATGTGTCAAATAAATATTATTTTTTTTTATTTTCATTTCGACGTTTACCTTAGATTTCCGTTCAATTCCGTTAAATTGTTAGCAGCTAATTGCACTTTTCTCAACGTCGTCGGGAACGATCCGTTCGTGATGTCCGTCAAATTGTTCGTAGCCATCACGAACGTGTTCATCAACGAGAGGCTCTAAAAAGAATAAAAAGAAAAATCAATATTTTTTTTCTCAAACCAGCCGTTATATGCGCGCAATGTCCAACGTAAACGCGGAAAAATCGCTGAAATTTTATATTTCCGCATAACGCCGCGAGAACACGCGCATATTTATTATAACATTACGCAAGATTTCACGCGATAAACATAACGTAGCTTTGCGCGTTTATATATTTAATTATCGCGCTTATCATTTGTAGATTCGTATGCGATTGAAAAAAGTGGTAAAATATACATTTTATTTTCAAAAAAAAAGATCGGCGAAATAATTTTTTTTTCTGCTTTCAATCCTGTAATCATTACAAATACAGTTTTCACGTGATAATCAAAAATTAATAACGTATGGACATTAATCATACAATTTTAAAACATTTTTATGGTGTTCTGCGCGCGCACGTTGTAATTTACTTCAAATTTTCAAAAAAAAATAATAAATAAATAATAATAATAATAATCATACGTATAACGATGGATTCGCGTGTAGACCATAAAAACTTCTTTCCGCGCATCACACAATGCTAATGGAAGCGTTACCCGAATGATTATGTCGGTTCATTACTACGCGCTGCCACTACAGACCGCTGATAAACAGTACATGTTTGCATACGTCTACTGCAAGCGTACGAAACAACGCAAAGTACAACAGACGGAATAAATACGATTTTTTTTTTTTTTTTTTTGTATCTAATTTTCGTATAAATTTCGAAATTGGCCGATTTGTTCGTTTGAATTTTAGAAAGGTGAAAAAAAAATATCTGTGATCAAAACGCGTTCACTCCGAGGCCCAAAACTACAGTAGAATTCCCGTCACCATGACGGGACCATGTCATGATACGATAATTACGTTATATCAGTATAACGTACTTGAAAATCTCCGGATGCAACACTGTGTATGGAATTCCTGGCCAAATTCAATACCTCGATACTAGGCATGTGCTTGAATATTTGAGTGGGCACGGCGCTGAGTCTGTTGTCCGACAAGTACAGAATCCTGATTTTGTTCATACCGATGAAAGCTTCGTCTGGTAACGTGCTGGTCGTAGTTCGAAAACAAAATGAATAGCGATTAATTATAATATTTCTCGTACATATTAAAAAGTTACGAAACAAAAAAAAAACACGCGCAATATAACTTTTGTATAAATTTCTATTCTTCTATAAAACATCATCCATTAACTAATAATTTTTTGACATTTTTATTATTATTATTATTAACAGTTAACAAGGATAGCATTTATCTCAATAAAGATTCAATATACGTGTACGTAACAAAAAAAAAAAAAATCATTTAAATATAAAACCTACGCATTTTATATTTGAAAAATAATAATAAAAACAAAACACAACACCGTTTGTCTACCGTGTAGAGATAAAATAAATTATTCGTGATCGTCGTGGAATATCTTAACTCCTATTAAAACATTATCACGAATTAAGAGCAATAAAATATTTTATGTAAAAGGTTAACAATAATGATTGCTACTCGATCGTTGATTTCGTATTCGGTATACCAAAACTAAACCCCAGATATGACATCCGTAAATTATTATTATAACGTGTCCATCCTATTTCATTTCGTATTCTTCAAATTCATTCTTTTTTTCTCTCTACAAAATTTATCGTTTTCAAACGTACACAGACATATTTTAATCTATATAATATATATACGTGCGTATATAACAACAAATTATCACAGTCCAGACTGCGCAAACACGATATTTTTTTAAAAACGTTTTTTTTTTCTTTTCTTTTACACTCGGATACCGTTTAAACGATATTCTATTACACGTCGCGTCATTGTGCGAATTCAATTAAACACTCTTATCGAACGTACATATATTAATGTAATTTTGCATGAATACGAATAATATCGCGAAAACAATATTGTCCGTCTGGTTACTGTCAAATTTCAAAAAAAAAAAAAAAAAAAAAAAAACGTAAAAAAATAAGAGTTTTTGGAATATAAAAATAATATTTATAAGCTTAAAAAAGAGTCAAGTGTGGCTGACTAGCAGCAGTTATGTGACTTCCTCGCCGTTTTATCTCGTAAATTATTACAAACCCCAACGAACAATGGTGAAGAGGAGTACTGGATAAGGTTTCGAATATTTTCAAATTAAATTCGATAGCAAAAAAAAAACGAGAAAATCTCATTGGTATTTATATAATATTCAACAATTTGTATTTTGTGATTTAAACGTTCCACCTCTATTCTAAATAAAAATAATAATAATAACAATTAACAAGATTATGAACTTTTTTTTTATTTCGTAACCGAAATATAAAAATCGTCCAGTTTTATATACGACGGCGTAGGAATCATATCGTCTAAAAACGATTTGCTTTAAGGGGATTGAAAACGGACATTTTCTCTCTTCGTCTTAGTTTGGTGTAGTAATTGGTTAGTGGTAAGTTGTAATTGATGTGTGTGGTGGTGTGATGTGGTAACTGATAACTAATAACTAATAACTGGTAAATGATGTGAGTGGTGGTGCAGAGTGTGGTAGCTGGTAAGAAGTAAGTAAATGGTATGTGTGTGTGTGTGTATGGTAACTCGTAACTGGTAACTGATAAATAGTAAGCGGTAAACGGTATGTGGTATGTGTGTCACATATACACACGGTGTTTTTGCTGCGGGCAAAAGCTAATAATATTGTTCATCTCTAACCGCGGTAAATACACCGTGTGTGTATATCACACATATACACACAGTACGATGAAACTTTTCAATGTGAAAGACAACAGTGGCGTTGGGACGCAAAAATGATCTCTACAGATAAAGATAATTAACATTTTATCTGGATAAGATTAAAATAATGTTTTTTTTTTGTAATTTATATATTATAAAAAATTTTTTGTTTTTGGTACAAACCCCCCGTCATAAATAATTTCAATAAACGCGATAAAAATGATAAATACGCCAACATAAAATTATTAACGGAATAGAATATATCACTATAAGGAAAAGATAGTTAACATTTAAAAAAAAAAAAGGTAACAAACCGCGAGCTGTTGTGAATGACGCTTAAATGAATTACTTAGATGAAGATTTTAGAGTTTTGTTATTATTGTAAATTTAAAAGCAATCGTTGCGTTCGATAAAACGATTCTGAGCGGAGCTTCGGTGTGAAAATACACAGTCGAAAAATTGAAAACGGTTAAAAAAGAAATTGTGACTTAACGATTTTCGAGATTTTTTTTCTTTAATAAAGTAACAAATGTTTTAAGGCTAAATTAGCTTTTTTTTCCTATGAACTAGATACTTACAAAGTCTACGATCGCTATAAACAGCCGGAAATTAAAAGAATTTTTTTAAAAAAAAATTGTCTCGTCAATTACAGTCCAGAGTTGAATATTTGGTGAAAATTTCAGATTTCCACGACCGTTAGTTTCAAAATATTACGAATGATAATCGATTTCAAAGCATTTTTACCGGTTTTTTTCCCGACAGTTTTTTCTGATATTTAAAAAAAATCGAAAAAATGACCTCTTCGAAATTGATAACTGGTGTTGTAGTTTCCAACGGAAAAATCCGTGTTATATACGCGTAAAGATCGGAGATCACTACTGTTTGCGGTAGGATTTTTCGAGTAGGGAAATAAAAAAAATCAATTGTAAAACCAATACATTGCTCAAAAGCGTCTAAAAAGAATTTCGCGATTTCTTAAAAAAAGAAAGAAAAAAACCGATTTACAAATAGTGAAAAACACGCGCGTGGCTAAAGGCGTTATCTGTCTGACGCGTGCACACGACAAAGGATTAGAGAAACATTTTCATTATAATAAAATGTAAAAAAATAAATATATTTTAGGTATTTCAGTGTGTATACCTGAGGTTGTTGTTGGTGAGCTTCAGGTCGACTATTGGGAAGCCGAGCTCGTTGAAACGTCTCGTGTCCAGGTCGTGCAGTTCCGAGTACTCGATGTTGAGCACGTAATCGAACATCGCGTCGAACTTGTTCTGCAGCGCGCCGATCACGCTCTCGAACGACACCATTTTCTGGCAGATCACCATGATCTTTGGCCGGATCATGCCGGTGAAATAATTGCACGTGCACGGCGAAATGCTGCGCCGTACCGAACAGTGGAGCGGCGTGTCGTCCAGTATGAACGCGCCGCACACGCCGCCCGCGACGAACGCGAACGCAGCCAAGAAGTACAGGCGGAACAAGTTCATGGTTTTTATTTCCCTTTTGTCCTCTATCTGTTCGCCGCTCTGCTCGGTATCAAAGTGCTCTCTCGGCCTGAACGGCGACGGCTGCTGCTGTTGCTGCTGCTGCTGCTGTTATATTTCGTTCGTCCACCGTGGAGCTGCGCGCGTTGAAAACGTCGTCGACTGACGGCGATCGACCCGGCACCGACCGCCGATCACCGCGAGATGATTTTATTGTTATTATGATTATTATTATTATTATACGTAATAATGATGACGGCGACGATGTGATGATAAGTGTAATAATAATAATAATAATAATAAACGCGACGCTGCGCGCTCTTATTATTTTATTGTTATTACGACCGACGACGACGACGACGACGACGTTATTATTACAACAATTATTGTACCGCTCCCCGCATCCCTGCAACAGAAAAATATGTATTTACGCGCTGTTACGTGCACGGAGGGATACGATAAAATATTAGAATATTATAACAACGTAACGTAAATTGTCAGACGGAGAGGATTCTTCTGTTTCCTTCCACCTCCACCCACCCACCCACAACACAACCGGGTTTCGTTGAGTTTTCATTTGATCGATTTGACACCGCCGGCCCAAAAGGGTCAAGTACGCGGCGAGTACGGGCTCATCGCGACATTAATTTAACGACGGCGAACACGTAATAATATCATTGTACGCACACCGCGCCGAAGATTCTATCAAACTCTGCTGCTTCGTTTCGCCCACCGGCTGCCTCAGCCGCAGAGAATCGAATGAATACTGTTTTTATGCGAACTCGCATCATCCGTTGCTTAAAAAACTCCCCCCGCCCACCACGTGGTGACATATTTCCGAGTACGAAGGGACCATAGACGACGACTAGAGAACGATGTCTGACACATTCCAAAAGGTGTTTTCATTAAAAAGCTTTTGAAATTAACAATTTTTTTTTATAACTGTCGTACGCCACTCGTTGACGTTGTTGTTAGGCGGCTGGGATTTACTCGGAAACGCGGTAAATCATTGCCACAAGCGACCGATTTCTCTTTTTCAGTTTTTCTCGTACCAGTGCTCGTTATGCTGCGCCGTTAAACGCCCGATTTCATACACAAAATTTTACACAGGACTCTAGGGGTGAAAAAACCCGTTGAAAATCGTGATAAAACGAGGAAAAGTTCAGTGCGTGAGAGAGAGGGCAAATATAATATGTTTCACCCCTAAATTTACACGCTACAGATTTCATTAAATATAATGATAAATAGCGCGCAAGAAAAGAAGAGAAAAATTTTTGGAGGAACATCTCCCGTCGAAAAATATCTTTCTATTACTATTTATTAGTTTTTTTTTTTTTTTTTTTGCAGGAGAAAGAGAGCAAAGAGATGGAGTGCACAATTGAAAAAAAAAAATTTTAAAACAAGCCCTATCCAATTCATTAGCCTCCATCCACGCGAGTTTATACGATATTCATAGCTTATACTATTGTACAGTTATTACTAATAACTATTCGTAAATTTTCGATGGAATTTGGGCACCCCCCCCCCCCCGGTCTTCACAGCCCCTTTTAATTTTCCCCAAAACGATTCCCGGTTTTATTAGCTACACTTTATAAATATCTCTTTAAACGGTATTCAAAAGTGTTTTATCTCACACGTATGTTATAATATTAATGTTAAAATAATACTTTTGGTATTTTAAAAGTTTGCATTTATTATATTGTATAACACACACCTAACACAAAATTTCAAATTTCCATGATCGGTAATGCCGCGCGCCCGGGACAAACGCACCCTTTCCCCTTAATGCAGCCCTGTAAAAAAAGCGCCAACAATTCTAGACAATAATAGTACCGCTGGCCTAACGGGTCCGTATTCGTTCATTTGACGGGATTATTAAATTCTTTTCGCATACGAAACGCGTTAATTTTAATATTTTTATTCGTAATTCGAGTATGGTTTATATATATGTAAATAAATACGGAGAATTTTTAATAAAATATATACGTGACACATAACAATAAAAAAAAAAAGGTACAATGAGAATTTATAAGATATTTTAGAATTTACTCGCGAATCAAAACGCGAAATAATCGCGTGACACGACAAACGCGAAACGATTGAATACATTTCTAACGCGTGTTGTTTATTATACTCGTACAACGAGAGAAAAAAATACCGTAATTTCATCGGATCGTTTTGATCATTAACTGAAATTCTATAAAATCAATTTAAAACCGATATTAAACAAAAATTACGAGACGAAACCGATTTGAGCCCATAAAATTGATTTTTGAGCAATTGGATTCATTCGAAAAATATGAGCTCCCGAACCTAACTAAGCGTTGGGTTGTCTATACAGTGTCCGGCCGCAGCTATTTCTCGTTTCATTCTCGCCTCATCATCGCCGCGGCGGCGGACAGACAAAATCGCGGAAAAAACAGAGTGCTCTCGCCGCGCGGTCTTGTGTACCCCGGCCGATGTCTACAGCCACTTAGATACAAATACTTCCAAAAACAAATAAATTCTCACTCGGACTGATCGCTGCAATTGTATAATAAAAGTGAAAATATTTTTCTACCGTTCGCGTATGCGAGAAAGAAGAAAAAACTCGTTTTGCCGTCACGGAAACGTCGGGGAAAAAACTGGAAATTACGGAAGACTTCTGGTTGTGCCGCCGAATGAATGTGAAAAAATTTTTTCGGATCAACTCTAAAAGCTTTTGTAGAAGAAAAATTGCCCGTTAATATCGCACATCCCCGCGATGCCGCGGTACACGCACACTTGCTCTTGCTGCAGTACTTTCTTCCGAAAGACAATCTCACAAAACATGTCAATGAATCGCATGCACAAGGGGCGGTGAAGGAACCTTCGAATTTTTAGGAATAGATTTCAGTTCAAATCGTTTTTCGCGTGTAAATTACACAATATTGCAACGCGCGCATTATATCTTGAATGGCTGCCAATAAACATCACCTACTCGCTATGAGTAATAAAAAAAATATATTATTTAACGCGCGTTTCACTTTGTTTTTTTGTTTTTTTACGAAAGAAGTCCGAACAAAGGCCGTAAACACAATACAATATTTAGCAAATAGTTGTGTATCGTTTACTAACTGAGATTTCTACACGTTTACGCATATATGGTAATTAAAATGAAAAATAAAATTCGTAGTCTATTGGGGGGAAAAAAACAAAAAAAAAAAAAATGGAGAATTACGTACGCCTAAAACAATACAAATTACGATTTATGCGTTTCGTTTAACACTGTACATATATTAACTTATTACATGAATATATTATAAAGATGTACGCGCATTTACGCCGATCGCGAGCGTGACGTGATCCTATATATATACACGATAATAAGACTTTATAAAATAATTATTCTTTTTAACTTTGTTCGATATTGTTCGAACGTATGTTACGACGATTTTCGTTGTCGTCGAGAAGATTTTGTTTGTTTTTTTTAATTTTTTTCGTTTCAAGCACGCGGAATATTTTTTCACGTATACGGGAAATGTAATTGTTTTTTTTCCCCTCCGATTCGCTTTTTTCTTTTTTTTTTTTGCTACACCTCGCCGAGTAATACAACAAACACAAACACGGTTTTATGATGTGCGGAATATTTATGAGTGTGCCTACAGTGCTCGATAACACAGACCTTATCGATTCCTGCGTGTTTCATACATAATATATATATTATAATATTAATAATATATATATATTTGTATGCACATAGACGCTCGTCGTTTGTTCTCTCTCGGTCAAAACGCGTAATAACACATTACAGTATATGCGAAATAAACCGTGAAAATTCATAATCTTCATTGGAATAACTCCTCTCGCATTATCGGTTCTTTTGAAAACCAACACTATTTTCGTCGATCGATTCTCATATTCATAATCGCGCCTGCTGCGGACTGCACTGTAAAATACAATTATGTTTAAAACTATACGCAATTGCATAATAAATTTCGTCTGTCTCGTTCACAGCACGTGTAGTATACGCGTAGGAAGAAACAAAATTTAAATGCGAGTAAATATTTTTGTACCCCGGAGGTAAAGGACACCATGTCCATTTTTGATAAAATTTAGTTGGCTTCGTGTCCTTGTTGTACATTTTACGCTCTAAAGAAAATGGACGTGATTCGATGATTTTCCATCGCCTTATTTCCCTTGCTTTTAATAGCTAGACATAATTCCCCATACGTTAACGTAGATATTAAAATGTACAACAAGGACATGAAGCTAACTAAATTTTATCAAAAATGGACATGGTGTCCTTTACCACCGGTGTACAGATTTATCATTCTATAATAGGCATAAAATACATTCCGTCTCGCGTATACGTTTTTTATCAATTGATATTCCGTCAATCGTATGTACACTTACACTTTTTCGTAATTAAAAAGTTCGCGTTGTTCGCGGGAACGATTCGGAACCAAAAGTCTTATTTGAACGTATTAAAATGTATCGATTAAAGAACACAATAATTGTTTTAAACCATGGCGGGAAATGTATGATTACATACGAACGACGAGTACGCGCATCATGATTTTACGCATCACGATTGTTCACACGGTTTTTTTTTTTTACACGGCGACGAATTAAAAACAACGTTTCGTCAATAAACAATTGACAAAACGCAATAATATATTTTAACATAAAACGCCGCTAATCAACAGTGAGCGAAATTAATAACGTTCAAAAAAAGTTTTGCGAATAGTGCACGTTTTTCATTCGCCGCGTTCATTGTTCTAAAACCTTCGGCGGATATTTTGCGCGAAAATGTAACCGTGGCAGAATGGTTTTTGTTTTTTAATACATTTATCTTACGATCGATTGAACGGTTGTCTAATAAGCGTGAATTCTATACGTTTATTGATGATGGCAATCGTGTTAATGAAAAACAAATGCCACGATAATTTAAATAGTTCCAATACAAAATCAACCTAACCTCACGTTAATATATTGTTGACCCCAATTATTTCACGCGCACCGAGTCAAAATATATACGACTCTCTCATCAGCTCATCTATTGCAGACCGACCAAGCATCAAGAGGCTACAAATTTTACTACGATATATGCGCAATATACACGGGTCGTTATTATGAACGAGTATCGCGCGAGCGTTATTATATTTACGTAAACCACGGAGACAGGTCTGAGAGAGAAAAAGATTTTCGAACGTTATTATAACCGTCGTTTTCGTATGATTCACTGATAATATATTATTGCGCGAGAGAAAATGAGCAAAGTCGCGTAATGGCACGAGAAATAACTCGAGTCAAAACCAAATTTTACTTAACGGTCCAGATTACACATATCTTTATTACTTATTCTTTCTTTATTTCGTAAATAATAAAAAATTATTTTTTCAATTACTTCCGAAAGAAGAGCGTGTTTTTAAACAAAAAATAGCCTATGAAAATACATAGAAACCATTTCCTTTTTGTTTTCTATTAAAAACAGTATTACGCGCAGATTTTTTTTGGTTTTTTATTTATTTATTTATTTAAAGTAATATTAATTTATATTCGATGTCCTGCATCCTTTTTCCTGTGACTATACACTACTAATCATTATTTGATTTTTTTTTTCTTTCTTCGTCTTATTATTTGGATTTTACCGACTTAAGAAATGTATCTCTCGCGCCAAGTACTAGCTGTATATTGTGTAGGTACATCACCGGTATAAATCCGCTATTGGGATCTTTATTCGAATATATTAATATTTCTTAACCGTACACGATGTTAATTTAATTCAAATGGAGACATCAAATGACTCGGCATTATGAAATGTATACGCAAAAAAAAAAGTTTAATATGTTCGTGAAAATATAGCGAATTATTATCACCATATGTTTTACCGAATCCCGAAAACAACTCGCCGAAAATTGTTTTCAACGTGTATACAATCGAAATCGGTAAATTATAAATACCGTTTACGATTACTTCGTTGACATATTGCAGTATAAAAAACACGTGTACATATTGGGATAAAAATGATTTTATTAGATTATAAGTAAAGACCGGGTTTTTATATTTCTACTACGATTCTACCGGATTTTCTTATGAACTGACATAATTATAAACATTTTCAGCGCATAAAAAAGCGTATTTCAAGGTTAAATAAAATTTCCTTGTGCAAAATTATATGTTTTACATTGAGGTTTAACTTGAACATTTCACAAAAAAAAAAAAACAAAAATGTAACAATGGTTTATAAAAAAAAGAAAAGAATTGTGACCTCCGTCAATTTCTACCACCCGTACACGCCATGATAATCATCATAAGATCATGTGAACTTAACAGTTCAACTTGAACGCCATATTATTTAATAAATTAATATTTATTCATTTTGAACAAGTTATTATTATTTTCAGCTCGTTATACTGAATATTACTTTTATTGCATAATATATTTTTATTTATTTATTTTTTGAGCACACTTAATAATGTGAAATATACCCAGAAAAATATATTCCGAGTGTACATAGATGAAGTATGGCTGTTTAAGTAATTTTTTTAAAGATTATAGAACAATTTAACTGCTTTATAATTTTTATAAATACTCTTCTTCTTTTTAGTATTTAATATAGGGTTTTTTTTTAAACGTCACATATATTTCCAAAAAAAGATGCGCATATAAAAGATTATTTCACGACGAAATTCTAGAGCGTATAAAATAACATTTTATTTTTAGCATTTTAAACGCGCATATAAATCCGATCTCTATAATTACTCGTAAAGTGCGGAAAAAAACGGAAAAATACAATATTTAAAACAGCTAATGCACAACAACGCGAAGAGGAAGGAGTCTGCCGAAATATTTTAAAAATGTATATATCTTTTTTTTAATTTATTAATATAAAATTGCGATAATAATTTATTATTATTATTATAAAAAAAAATTACCTAATAAATTTAAACGTCAAATAATAAAGACATTATAAATATCGTTCGAATAATTCCATTAAATACATAATGTATATACGTTTTACCGGTTCATCTTTTTCACTGTATCAAATGCGCGTTTATAACGTCCGACGTATTATTTATACAATTATAATAATAATAATAATAATAACAATAATAATAGGAAGGCATTAAAATATTTTAAACCCGTTGCAAAATAACGTAAAAATGTTTAAAAAAAATTTTTTAATGTATCGAAATTTTTGGTATCCGGAGAGGAAATATGGCAGCGCCGCTCTACATACATATGCAGCCCCCCCCCTCCCCCAGTGATATATTTTAATTGATAAAATATAGCGGAGTTTTATACACGCAATTGTTGTGTCGATAAAATAGTACGTCGTCGCCGATAAAAGCAGTGTGTCGGCAATTTATTGTTTTTTTTTTTTTTTTTGCTTTTTCCATTGAATAAACGCAACGAAATAACAAACAATACGTGTTTGTTCCGAAAAACACGAAACGTACTGTTTTTTTTTTTTTTTGCTTTTTCAATACTCTAAGAAGAAAAAAAATGGGAAATTAACTTACTCATCAACACAATATGTGTATGTAACGTATAAAAAGAAGTACGAAAATACAAGCGAACAATAATCGGCCATTATATTTACTTAATTAGGTTTCGATATTAAAAATCTAATCAAACAATAGGTACGTTTATTTATTTTATAACCATATATATATATATATATATATATATTATAATACCATCTGTTTATTTGATATTTTTTCCCGAGTCTAAAGTCCCAGTCGCAAGGTATAGTAAGTAACGTATACTGGTGGTACTGATTGTAATATACATAATATTCTATAGCGTTTGTATGTACTTCTATATTATATTTTTAAGAACGAGAGATGATTGCCAAATGCCTGAAACGTATATTACGTGTACGTGAAAAAAAATTATAAAATACGTCTCGTTCGAAACATTATAAAGTAATAAATTAAATAGAAAAACGTCCTTAGCAGGAAAATTCTCTTAACGAAAATCGGAATTAGCGTGCGATTGATAGGTAAAAGTATTTTTCACGAGTATGAGCTAACCTAACTTATACATATATATATATATATATTATATAGGAAATGTTTAAAAGCGTAACAATAACACGAACGTAAATTTTCAAAATGTTTTCAGGTTATTGTAAATAAAATTTCGAAATTTAGGCTCACACTTTACAGTTTTATATAGTATACATACTATACTATAGTGTATTCATTTTTTTTAAATAAAAGTCATTTACAAGTATTAAACGCGTGGTTGTCAATTTGTCTCCATTGATTTTTCTACTACTCTATTGTCTAACCTACTTACAAGCTCAATGTAATTTTTTTTTAATTCTATACGCACATACGCGATGTATTTTTTTTATGAATAGAGTATTTTTTTTCACCGACAATAAATGAACGAATAAATATAAATATACAACTCTCGATGTCATTATAGTAAAAACAAAAAATTCAGCCGAGTCATATTATGTGCGTATTATTAGTTTTATGTTGATTTTTCTTGAAAACTATATATATATATTATATGATATTTAAACGTTTCGGTTATAGATAAAATATCAAAACGTATTTTCGAAAAAGCGTAGAATGATATAATAACTGTTTTAAATTGTTGACGCAAAACGAGACTTGCAGGACGACGCAACAAGTGCAAAAACAAAATATATTCTACGTATACTCCCCCACACGCGGACAAAACAGTCGCGGATTCATTGAAAAACGCGTACTGAAACATAAGAACACGTAACAAACCGTATTAAAATAACAATTTGCGGGCGTACTAATATATATATATATATATATAAATTATATTAAAAAAAAAAAATTATTATTAAATACTCCCCCTAATCGTTTTGTTAATATTATACGCAATTTATTTTAATTTACGTAGTTATCGCGCGTTTGAATACGAAAATTAATAATAATAATAATATACATATTATATAAATTGTACAATTTACGCTCGAGGATAAATTAAAGCTCATTTATTTAATACGCACATACACGCGCGACTTCTATAATAGAGACGATGTTGTAAATGGATGTAATTTAACTCGGGAGTTATATAAAACGAACAGCTATCATATATAATTGCGCGTAATAAATAAAATAAAATTTAAATATGTGTTTTTGTTTTCCTGTCGTCGTTTCGACCAGACGCGTTGGTGGTAGTAAGTGTATTATAATATTACGCATTACGTCGAATATTTTTTTGAAAAAACAAAACGCTTTATTACACGCGATCTGAGATCAATATTTGATACAGTTAAGTGACAGCTGATGATCTCTACATTGGACACGCATATGAGTAAGTCCTCCGACAAATCTATATATTTATATCCTATTGCGTGATAATTTTTACTCATTAAATTATTCTCGTGTCGAGAAGATTATTTCGCACGTTTCGCGTATAATAATAATAATACGTGGTATTTTACACATTATATTATTATTATTATTATTATTATTAAAGATTTCTCATCCAACATTAACGCATTCCAAAGATGCGTACACACATACGTATAAAATATATATTTGACCTCTAAGATTCTATATAGTGGCCATAGTTATACTCGGTACTATTACGGTATACCGAGAATAATCACTCTCAATAGTATCCCTCGAATAATAAACTTCTCTGTTCCACGTAACATTTTATCCCGATAAAATAAAATACTATACTCCGTGTTATAAACGTTATACCTCCATGAATTATCGGTTATTTTATTGTCGTAATCTTATCGTATGGTTCAGCGACACCAGAAAAAAAGACGATTAACATTTTCGAATCTGATAATTACGGAGAAGAAGAATTATTCACAGCATATTGCACGGGCACGAGAGTATTTCAAATCCGTATCGATTATTTAAATTAAACCGATGATTAGATGACGCCGCGCGATTGCGTTAAATTTTGTCCATCGTATTATCGAACAGTACAAAAATGTTAATGAAATTTTGTAAAAGCGATTACTTTCGTGTGATATCCCCGGCACCACAACGCAATATTAAAAATTTGTCGACAAATTTCAACGTGTGTTCACGTAAAAGCCCGGACGAATTGCGTGCGCACTTCTCTCTAACATTTCATCCGAAGAAAATGAGTGATTTTTTTTTTTTTTTTTATCTAACGAAATTCGACGGTAACATAATATATTTATATACTCGGAATATTATTATTCTCGGTAGCGTGCACGTTCCGTTGTAGAACACAAATTATACATTTATTCTACGAATAAGGTTATCTAAAGAGAGTAAAAATGTGTACTGTAAAACCGTCGTTACGAAATTTCCATAGCGGAACGAACGGAGTCTCCGAGAGGAATTCCGGGGACTGCTTTTCAAGACAACCAGCTAAGTTTATACACACACGCACATGCACAGTTACCTAATTCAAGTTTATTGATACCCATACTATACTTATTTCACGTTCGTTATTAACAACACGTTAATAATATTATTGTACATATTATTGTTGTGAGATATGTGTGAATTCGTAGAATATAATATGCGAGCCGAGTTATTTCACGATGCCCTCTTATCGGAGCGTATACCGAGGCATCAGTGTACACCTACCTAATAGATAACAATAATAATAATAATAATAATAATACTAATAATAATAATAATAATAAAGGCTATTCAATTGACTCGATTGAAGTTCTTGGCTCATCAAATATATATATATATAGAACGAAAAGAGCATAATTGTACAAACGATCAAAGTAATATAATATATATTATATTAAGTCGAAAAGACAAAATTTACTTTAAAAAAAAAAAACATTAAAATAATTTACCTTTTTTTTATGAATGTAAAAAAAAAAATAAGTTTTTACGTCTGTCACGAAACACGTCTTAAACGATTCAAACAATATCGAGTTATTTTTTCTAAAAAACACGCGGAAATTAATTCGGATTATATTTTGCGGTTTATTCGATTTTGTTAAAAGAAAATAAATAATTTACGAAAATCTGAAGTGTTCACAAACAAATAAAAAAAAAAAAAACACTGTAAAAGAAAAACGTAACTAGTACCATTTTTGTTTTTTTTTTTGTTTTTCAATACTATAATCGAATTACAATTCATCGATAAAAATCGTATTGTACGTATAACATAATATAAATAACGTTCGAACAATATTTCTGTTCGCAATTATCGTCTTTAAAATAATTACTGTTTACGTAATAATAATTAATACGTTTTTTTTTAAAACGTATTATCTAATTGTTTGTTTGTTCTAAATAAATTTGAATAATAAACAATTAAAAAAAAAAACAAAAAAAAAATGATAAACTATTAAAATAATATATTCAATAGTTCAAACCATTACTATTAAAATGCTGATCTTTTTATTCATTTAAACCGCACGAATTATAATGATTTAATATATATATATATATTTGTTGTGTATTCCACTCGTGTTGTTATTATTATTATTATTATCATCGTCATCATCATCGTCATCGTCATCATCATCATCATCATCATCATCATCATCATCATCATCATCATCATCATCATCATCATCATCATCATCATCATCATCATCATCATTATTATTATTATTATTATTATTATTATTATTATTTGAAATAATCATTCCCCCCGCCGATGAATATTGCGAAAACGAAAATCGTAAAAAAATTGTAATCCCTTATTTATATACTCACGGTGTTGTCCACGGCATCGTTCTTTCTGAAATACCGATTAGCACATTTTTCTTGTTCACCGAATTTCCCCGTATAATAAATCTATTTCTAAATACGAGGAGTACACCATCACGGCAATACGTTCGCGCATCATATCCATCATTCATCTTTGTAAAACGGCTATAGAGCGGAAAAAATTAAACCCTACGGATCAGTGAACAATCCGTCATATGAAAAAAAAAATAAATAAAACGATGAGTATATTTGTGAGTATATTTTATTCGAAAAACAAATCGCGTTGTAAACATTGTGAAGAATTATAAAATTATATTTAAAAACGATTTATATACGATATACGAATATATTAGACGCTACAGTTAATTATGTAACAGTCAATAATAATAATAATAACAATAATAATAAAAAAGAACAATACGTTTACGACGTCTTCGAAATAATACTATCGCCATTTCCCGTATTATTTATATAATAACGATTTAAACGCAAATCAATTTTCCGATTATTTGCCTCAGACTGATCCGCGTGAACTTGTTTTCGTTATATTACACGTATTATTACGTATGTTATATATGCACGTGTGAAACAGATAACAACAAACTTTGGTGTACCCGGACCATTGAACGTCCTCTGAATATTTTTATTTAATTTTTTTTTGCATAAGTTATGACTAGAATACGACACCTATCAAATTCTAAGAAAATAATTTTACTTTATTTACATTGTGACTCGCCATTGGTTTTATGTTTGATGTTCCACTCTCTCTCTCTCTCTCTATCTCGTTAACCTTTTCGTTAATGATGAATGAAATAATCTATAAGACCGCTAATTCAATGAACACATTTAATATAATATTGCGTGTAAATTTTATAGAAAAATATATAATAATAATAATAATTTATTATACGATTAAAGTTTACCCCGGAGTTTTTAACCCGACACGTATATTCGATTAATCAGTCGGGTAACTATAACGATTTAAATGTATTTATCGTATATACTGTAATATTTGTATTGATCGATTTCCTGTTAACCGCGTTGATAAGATATTACTAGACGGAAAATTTGTTGGTAAAATAAAATTTTCGATATCTACGATTGTGTATAGAAAAAAAACATGTATATATTGTTTTTTAAATATATTTTTTTTATTGTAATATTCGCGTGATTCTCTCTATGCGGAGATTTTGTTCGTTTTTCCTCCGTTTTCCGCTTAATACCCGCAGACGATGACTTTTTATCGAAACCGGTACACGAGTAAATAAACAAATTTAATATAACTCCAACAATATATATATATAAACTTACATATACAAATTTATAATTTTTACATTTCCGATTCGTTTCACGTAGTACATCATTTTTATTCTTTCGTTTATTTAATTTTTTTTTTTTTTCGTTTTTACCGTTTTATTGAAAATAAAAATTTTAATTTTATCATTTTTACATTATCAATCTAACCGACGTTATATAGGTACTATAAAAATGTATCTATTTTTGTATATTTTCATTTTTTTTCTCTTCTAAGATTATCATCGTGCACATTTATAAACGCTAATTCGGAACTCGTACATGAGGTTACGTAACATTGTTATGCCAAAACTCGTATAGTATTTAGACATTATTGACCTAACCATCCGTTCGGCAAATGGAAAATTTATCTTCGATCCGTCGTGGAAAAAAAAAACCATTTCGAGTAGACGATAATATTATATGAATGCATTTTCGGGCAGCCGACAAGTACTTACTATAATGGGCATACTACAAAACAGGATTGGAGTAAAATTGAGTAAAAAGGATAAGAGTAAAATTGCGGTTTCACGTCACAAGTACACAAAGAGTACACGATGGCAGACATGCGATACAAACGGTCCTGCAAATGACTCCGTCGCAGTGTGGATATATCTTATACGGATCGAACGAGGACACGAAAAGCTTGTTTATACAGTATAACGTGTAAATCTCGCGTGTGAATATGATAGTAATTGATGACAATCGTCCGAATGGATTCCGGAATCGATAAACGTAAAATTCAAAAAGCATCGGTGTGCTGTAGATGCCGCGAAAATCGAAGTGTACCCGATAGAGGGGAGGAGTGGAGTGTGCGAGTTTTCAAATTTATCGTTGCGGATCACGCGTGTACGAATATCAGTAATAACGGTATTGCTGTTAACGCGTCTCTATTTTTCCCCTTTGTAAATAACGCGGGAACAATGAAAAGAAGAAAAAAAATGATGTTTTGGAACATGGTCCGAAGAAAAACCCGAAAAACGAGGAAAAAGACCATTGAGAAAGCGCGGAACGTGATGAGAAGATGTGAAATTACTTGGCGGGAGCTCGTGGCGAATCGGAAAGAAAAAACACAACAATAGCAGAGAAGGATGGGAATTGATGAATTGTGTGTGTGTGTGTGTGTGAAAGAGAGACGGTTTTTAGAGGGATATGGAAAAAATTGTTTCTTTTTCTTCTTCTTCTTCTTCTTCTGTTCTAAAATTTGTTTCTTTGTACAAATGCTGTACGAAGTTTTGATCTTTTTTTGTTACACATTTAAACACATTTAATTATCAATTGTTTCCTAAATACAATAGTGTGGTAACGTAGCCAACGAAGAAAATATACGAGTAATATCTTTGACACGATATCGCAGTCACGCCACCAGAAAGGAAAATAATGATCGAATGTCTTTAAAGGAAAAAAATCGTTATACATTTTAAAGGCGTAGTCCGCAGCAGGCCCGCGGACAGATCAATTCTTCAGGGGTGTGGGCAAACCGAGTTGTTGGGGCAGGAGGATAGAGACGGTGTCTCATCCCCGGGCGTAATAAAATTCAGCGAAAATAAAATGTAATAATATCAATCTACTAATAATTCCGCTATGATAAAATATGACATAAATATTATAAATTGTCGTGATCGGTCCATTACTCGTTGCTCGTACGCCATTATTTGAAATTCCTCTACAATCGCAGTTATACAAAATTGTCGTATGATCACCACCATAATCAACTCGCGTTCGATTTATCTCAATTATTGATGATACTCTTTTTCCAATACATCGCGTCGATCGATTCGAAAACCGTTCTCTTCCGAGAAAAATTCTAGTGGAGGGCAACCCGTGGCTACGGGTCCGGTCTGCAGTGGGATCCGCATAAAGGCAATACGGGCCGGAATTTAAAAACAAAAAAAAAAAAAAATTTTTGGTATGCCCGATTTGAGATTCGACAAAATTAATATATATTTAAAAAAAAAAAAAGGAGTAGTCGTTTAATAACAAAACAGACGGTTTTCATAACGGAATATTATCGTAGGGCGTTCTCTTTTATTTTAATAAGACGTAAGAAAGCAAAAAATAAAAATAAATTGTTACACCTATAAACACTGGGCGTCTTTTATTTTTCATAAATAATACGCGTACACATTTATACAGAATTCGATAATGTATTGCAAAAACGATTTAATACAATCGTACAACCCCATTCGTCTCCACGAACAACGCTTTATTCTATACGCCTCGCTGCAAGTTAAAAACGTATCGTGTTTATCCGATTCGATTGTTTCGTCCGCGTAGTTTTTATATAATAACAATAACAATAATAATAATAATAACAATAATAATAATCGTATATGTAAAACAATAGAACCGAAGGCGGCGCAAACGTAAGACCACAATCTCGCGTTAAGAAGAAAAAAAAAGGCCAAATAGACGTGGAAGAGACGAGAAACAATGATGTTTATATAATACAGTTTTGTTCTATTTTCGCTAGATAACAAATTTGGACGTTGCACGCAACGATTGTATCGCACAATACATTGCGCGGTGGTACGGCGGCATATAATATGACAAAAACTCGGGTTTAATTTCCATAGAAAAACATGCGGATCGTTTGACTTGTTTGACGAAAAAAAAAAAAATTATTATTTTCTACCCTATGCTATAAATCATTATGAATTAGGGATATCCCTAAAATACAATATATATACATAATATTTCACTCGTAAATTACTCTTATACAAATACAATACGACACAAGGGATGAAAAAGATGAGGCGCGGCGGACAGTACGTTTCAGCGCGCGGTTTGACAAGAGCTCCGCTGTTTATGGCACACGGTTTTTCATCGATCCGATCGACCCTGTTGAATTCTGGAATTTGCGCGCGCACGGTTTTTTTTTTTTTAATCACATTTTTCCACCGCGGGGAGGTAAAAAAAAAAAAAGAGACGGTTAAAGAGTCCCCGCTTTCCACGCGAACGCCGATCTATTAATATTTATTACGTAAACAATTCGTTCGCCCGATCCAACGATTTTCCTTAACGGTCGTGTCGTGCTCGGGAGCGTAATTACACGTAAATAATACCGACTCATCTAACAGCGGGTGCGCCGCTGCGGGAAAAAGAAATTAGTGTACCCGCTGTTGGTAACGTATCGATCGCGTCCGGGGATTGTCACGGTCAGAACGACGGAGAGAATAATCCAAAGAGAAAACTCCGCCGGGACGACGTGAACGTTCCGCAACAAACGAGAGTAAAAAGCGGTTGAAAAAGACCGAGCGAGTCCCCCCGGCGTCATCATACAGTGCGTTTTTTTCGCGCGAAAAACGAGCCCCGTTTGTTTTTCCCCCTGACGTTCAGTTATCAACGACAACGGTTAACGCGCGCGCGTCTGCCGACGGCCAGTACTCACTTAACGTCATCCGACGGCGGCGGCGATAACTGCGGTCGCAAGACAGCGTCTCACTGGGTGGTGCGACCGCGACCGCTGTTCCGGTACACGGGCGGGAAATACGACGAAAACGCCTTTGGCCCGCGCTCGCGTGTCTTTCGCGCCCGGGCGAAACGACGTGACAAGAGGGGAGGGGGGGTGGAACGGTGTGATAAAACGAAAACGCTTCCGCGTGTCGTGAAATAAATAGAGAAAAGTCGCGTGTATTGACCAGAAATTAATTGTTTTTTTATAAAAACGCGGGTGGGGTGTATAGTGTGTGTGTGTGGAATGTATAAAAGGAGTATTTTATCAATAAATATTAATTAATACGCGAGTTTTATTCAATTATACATTAAAACCGAACGAACAAACGTGTGTGGTTGGTGGTGCGACCCGGTCGGTGTTGCTGTTGTTAACGCCACACACAAAATACGCCGGTGGTCGTTCGTTTATTGCGCGTTATACGACGCGGTTAACGCGCGGTGCGGCAAATGCTATCAAACTGACCCGCGCGGATCGGCAAAGGACACCGTCGAGAAAACACACACACTTTTTTTTTTTCTAAACGGACCGACGGGAATAGCAATAAACACGAATTACACACACACATATATGCGCGCGCGCGCGCTCGAGCGCCCACAGATAATAAAATAAGCGATCGCGCGTCTCTCTTTACGCCGCCGACGGCAGCCGATTATAAAATCGCGTATATACGGAGAGAGTGTCTCCTCGTACACTATTTATTATTATTATTATTATTATTAATACGCCGTCGGTTGCGAGAT
Source organism: Chaetogeoica ovagalla (assembly GCA_032441825.1). NCBI lineage: Eukaryota > Metazoa > Arthropoda > Insecta > Hemiptera > Aphididae > Chaetogeoica > Chaetogeoica ovagalla. The sequence continues at coordinate 2,219,559 of CM063731.1, forward strand.
GAAGAAAAAAATGTCTCCCGAATCACCGGAGATAAATCGCAAAAAAAAAAAAACACGCACTACAACATTATTATTATTATATTACGATTTCGAGGCCGTTACAATTCTCCGAGCGAACATAAAAATAACATATTCGATTCGATCGTTTTAAAATATTATTATTATTATTATTAAAATAACCGAATATATCCGCGGAACGACGAAGACAATTTCTCGGCCACGATCGAAAAGAAGCGAAAAAGAAAACACCCGTTTACCGCTAAACCGAAAACAACAAAAACCACCACTCTGTATACCACCGTGTAATTTATTATAATAATGCGAGCGGCGTTCAATGTACACGTTATGTGTGTGTGTGTGTGTGACGACGACGTATTATTGTTAAATATTATCTCGTGTGTTTTTTCCCCTCTCTGTATTCTTTCTCTACTCTCGTTTGCCACCATTAACAATATTTTTAATAGTACGTATATAATAAAAACGCGGTGCCACGATATTATTTATTTATTTATTTATTATTATTATTATTATTACGATATTCCGGGCCGGACGACGACGCTTAACGCGGCCCGACGACGACAGTGTCGTTGTCAAATCACTATTTTTACGACCAACCCGCCGTGCTGCTTCTGCTGACGACGACAACGCGCGTCATAGAAACACACACAAATCCTACCCGCGGAATTCCAACGTCGCGCGTTACGTCCACACTCCACCGTCGTCGTCGTCACTGCCCGTTTTATTAAATTCACTTCGTAACCGACGAACAATTAATAATAATAATAATATTGAATAGTTGTTATTATTTTAAGACTCCGCTTAGTGTTTGTGTTCCAAAATACGATACCGATGAGCAACCGAACGGACGACGTCCGAGGTTAGACCGCTAAAAATAAAACTGCGTAATATTATTATTATTATTATTATTATTATTATTGTTATATAATATTATAACGAGTTGTCGGACTGGCCCGACGCCGATTCCATTAGAAGAGAGTTCGGGTTAAAGAATTTTCAACGGAATTCTCCGTCTGCCCTACCACACCTTCCCACGTTATTCGTTTTGCCGCGGTAATATGTGCGTGTGTGTGTTAATATAAATTGATTTATAAGAAAAAATTTTTTTTGAGAGGATATGGAGTTGGTGTGCGCTCGCGTGATTTCTAACAATTTCTATGGAATTTTTTATAAATATTATATGAGAAAAAAGCGGCCGTTCGACGCGTATAACATTATTTATTTAATTTGAAAAAAATCGGTATTACATTTAAACAACTTTTTTCTTTTTTTTTTAATTCGTATAAAACATCAAAGCACTTTTAATTCGGACATCCAAACTCGTCAATTTTTTTTTTGTCTTTGTTTAATATTAACTAAAACGTCAGATTTTCCCCCAGATATATTCCAGACTTCGCAGACAATAATAAGAAGACGTATTTCGTTGAAAATCGAAATTTAAAATTTAAAATCTTCAGTTTAAGAATTACGTACGCGTTCGTGATGAAACTATTACGTGTGCGAGGTGACTATAATCGCACAGGCATTATAGACACTGTGCCTACGGAAACGTGGTAACCACGACTTTCTGTTTTTTTTTTTTTTTGTAATATTTTATGCTTTATTATTATTATTATTATTATTATTATTATTATTATTATTATTATTATTATTATTATTATTATTATTGTCGTTGTTGTTTTTGCGTAATAATTCGTAAATAATAAGTGAATTGTTCATGATGAACCCGGGAAAATTATGTCCTTACGAAATGGCGCGTGTCAATAAATCCTGATCAATTTCTACAGTGCACTCGTATACGAGAAAACACTTACGTTTACGTCATTGCAATGGAAATGATATTAAAGCGTCCGACGGATACAAGAGAACGCGCGAAAACGGCTTTAATAAAAGAAAAACGAGATTACATCAGCGAAGACCGGATTTAAATTGATGTTGCAACGTTTTTTTTACAGTTAAGATAAACCAAATGTGATCAAATGTATAGTCGATATATACTTTACGCGTTATGCCTATTTAATTTTATAATGCGATTTTTTTCCAATTTCGCGTGTTTGAATGAACAAAATATTTGACTCGGCTAAGTTAATTGTATAAAAACGCTATTATGACGTATGAAAAATTTCAAAATGTGATTGAAAGTTTAAAAGACCATACACTATCAGTGTGAAAAAGCCGAAACAGCTTGTACAAAATAATACAGTCAAATGTGATTTAGCATTCATAAAATTACACTCGTCCGAGTTATCCATTAATCTTACAGACTTGGGGAAGCATCGAATAGTGAACCGCTTGAAAGTTTAAATATGTGTTAGAAAAAGTGAAGATATTTTAACAAATATTCTTGGTCCAGATGGAAAAAAAATATTAAAGACAAATTTATGTAGGTAATTGAAAAAAAATGAAGGGTATAAAACTTAATAAATCTTCTTATGGAGTCGTGTCAGGTAAAAAAGATGTTAATTTAGATATAACGCCAATATCTATTATTGAATTGTTTTAAATATGCACCAATAACCAGTGTAAACGTAGAACGTAGTTTTTCTTTGTACAAACGTATTTTAAATAATAGAAGACTTAATGAACATACATTTGGAAATTATCAATTTTAATTGAAAATAGTAACATTTATCTAATTTTTTTTTATATATAACTTTTGCATTTTTACAGCGCAATTATACAATTTATAATGATTTTGTAATAATGACTTACGAAATTTGTATGGGAGATCAAATATACTATCGTATAGCAGAAGCAAGAGATTAAAATGGGCTGGATATGCTTGGAGGGCAGACGGAAAAATTATAAAACGAGTTACAGAAGAAAGAATTGTGGGGAAAAAGCCCGTAGGAAGACCCCGAACCAGATGGAAGGACGAAGTAAAAAAAGATTTAATAATGATCCATGAAAATGAGCAAGTAGAGGACACGAATGATAGGGATCGATGGAATGAAATTAGAATGAAATAGCGACGGACTTACATGGTCCGCTAAGCTGTTAAAGAAGAAGAATTATACAATTTTTGTGTGTTTTCAATGCATTTAAATCCGGTCTTTGTCATCAGTCGCCCAATCGGTAGGTCCACGTGCAAATTCATAACGTCTAAAAATCTTTCTAAATGCGGGTGTACAAGTAAAAACCAAATCGAAATTTTCAAATAAAAACGAACTAATAAATATGTATGACACCTGAATTCTAATTTAATTTGCAGCAAATTAATGAGAAATTAACATAGCTGTGCATTAATTCGAAAGTGGTTTTGATGATTATGGCAAAATATTAATGTTAGAATGGAACTCTTATGAACAGTCTAAGGACCATTTTAACTGAAATAGTAAAAAAAAAAATGATAGACCTTCAAAAATGTAAAAAATTAAATGTGGAATTAATATGAGATGAGACTATAATTTTTTTTTCCGCGCACAATTTTTAACTAGAAATAATTTTCTACTGCAAACGTCGCGCGTCACGTTCCGGTAACGAATACTGCAATGTCTAGAAGTCGATGTACTTGGTTCGAAACGGTTTTCTCAATGGTATAGTTTTTTATTATTTAAAACGACCTGGAAAAAAAACTATTTCCTGTAAATAAAATCAATTTTTCCTTCGAAAAAAGCATATTTAATGCTACAGTTGTTATACAATACCCAACTACTTACAATAATCTAGGAACAAATTTGAATTCTGTTGCAATTAACAATAAAATGTATTATTCATAAGTATATAATATTACGCATAAAATCGTTTTATCAAATGCAACGATTCGTATCATCAAATTTATCTGATTTTTTTGGATTTTAAATTCAGAAATTGATTTTTGGTCAAAGTCAACTGAAAATTAATTTTTTATTATATTTATCGGAAGTAAAATGAAAATGAGTAAAACAAATTCTTTGAAATGTAGACTATCAAATAAATTAGGATTTTGCCTAATTTAAGTGTAAATATCTCTAGTACTTTGAGATTGAACTCATTCATGTGTTTTGTGGTATCCATTAAAAAGCCAATTTCCTAACCTGCACATCATCCTTTAAGGTTAAAATTTGTTTGTTGGCCATAGTTTAGAAGACCCCTGTTTTAGGTGATAGAATATTATAAATCAAATTTTGATTTATTTAAACATTGTAATGTACATTCATGATATTCATAGGGTATAAAATCTGGACAAATGATAATTCCGGTTCAAAGTTTAATTTTATCTAATAACACTTTTTCATGCAGCTTCAAAACCTTTATATAACCTTATCTATGAATTGAAAATTACAAAACAATATCTGATACTTTAAACAGTTAATTTTAATACGGTTAACTATTATTTAAGTTGATCTATTTTTATTTTTATATATATATATATATATAATATTATTTTATTAATAATAACAGTGTTATATTAAAATTTGTTGACAGAGTACTAAAAACATTTTATTAGAAAAAAAAAATTAAACATTACATAAATATGAATATTTTTTTTTTCTAAACTTAAAACTAAATAATTATATTTATGTTAATGTCGGACAAGACGAATAATGATAAATGTTGATATTTGTGACAGTGACATTTTGAATACTGATTTATTAGATATAATGGACATCATATAAAACAATCCAGTATTTATTTATTCAATTCAAAAAAATATATTTATCTTTTTTTTTTTTTTTTGATTGAAAGATGTTAGTAGATGATAAATCTAAATTCTAATATTATTAAATATGACATTACTACATAGCATTTATAAAAATTATAATTTTATAATTTACATATAATTATTAATAATAATATATAATTAAAATGTGATTGAATTGTGAAGTAAAAATATAATTTAATGACTAGGATAAGTAAGGACTTTCATACATAAAAATATTTTTAAGTCTATAATACGATGTACCTATTAAAAGTAATACATTTTAAGAAATATGTGTAAAAATTGTAGTCTATCATTCAATTATAATCATGTCAATAATTATTAAACATTTTAGTTTAGAACATCATATTTTTCTCTGATATTTCAATATAATTAACTTTCAAATAATCAATTTAAATTTATTGAAATGCCCATTCGTTTAGTAGCCATAATTCATTTCTTCGTCCAAATACAAGTAATTATTAAAACCTTTAACATCGCAACCTCCAACAATAATAACATTAATGTTATTGTTGGAGGTTTATATTACCTATGCTATATAAGTTATAACTGTCAGATTTAATGACAGTCAGTGACCATAAGTTGTTAAGACATATTATAATATTATAAGCTTGACACTGACAATATTGATAAAACAATTACAAAACAAACTTAAGAACAACATAACTTCTATTTATACTACACACATACATACAATTTTATATATATATATTCATTATGAATCGTGATGTTTTAACTGTAGTTAAAACAATTATCTACTAGTTATTAGACAACAAACAGTAAATTATAAAAAAAATAACTGTTAACCTGTATTGGAATGTAATAAATACTTTAAAAAAAAATCAACACCTATACTTTTCTTTTTTTTTTTAAAAGAGCTACATTTAAGCTTGTAAATTCCAGAAAGAATAATAATTAATTAATGTTTCCAATAAAACATATTTATATTGTTATTAACAGAGTTTAAACGTATTGTATTCTATTATTATTAAAAGAATAATAGAACAAATACTTATTATAGAACTAAAATGCAAATGATGCATATTTCAGAGTTTTAAAAATTTTTTTTTATCAGTATAAAGTTATTTATGTCAGTTTTCGTATTTTTAATAATTATGTACTGGTAAGTTAATCTAATGTGATAAATTTAGAAAAAAAAAAAATTGAAAAATTACCAAAAATCATTTCAATTAATAATTGTATTAAAATAATTTACATTAGTAGTACATTTAATACATTACATTTAATTAGGGTTTATATATATATATATTTTTTGTTTTTAAGTTTCGACATTTTATTTATTTTCCTAATATTTCTATAGTTTAAGAAATATTATAGTACCTAATATATACATATGTATATAAGTGTTAAAAAGCCTCGTTTATTATGAATAGTTGTATTCAATTATATAGGCAATAAAACATACCTTAATATAGTTTAAAATTTTATCAAATTATATTAAAGGCGAGTGAATAAGTTTTAAACATAGAATTCAATTATTATGAAATATGTATATAATTTAGTATACTAATTATAATATAATATATTAATCACTGGCTCTCTAAGTAATAATTGAAACTATTTTGCTTTGTTATAACAACCACATTTTATGTGGTCAAATCATTTTAGAATAATATTACAATGTTACGGGATATAAGCTATTTATTTTAAAATGCAGTTAATTATTGATACTTTATGTGTGATTACAATTATTTAAATTAAACAAAAACAAAAAATAAATACACAAATGTAATAATAAAAGTAAAAAAAATCAAATTTTAAAGGTTATGACTTTTATGTAAAGGATGTAGCGTTATAAAAAAAAAGTTACAATGTATAATATGAATTATGATATATATCTATATAATGTATGTACACCTATACAATATACACATATAAACATTTAAAATTTAACACTAAATTTAACTTAAATATCATTCACACAATATAAATATATTATTAATTGATAATAATAATAATAATAATAAAACTATTAAACAATATATTACAAAATTATTATTATTTCACCAACTTAAATTTTTGGTGCCGTTTTAATTAATTTGTTTTTTTAAGCCAAGTATAATATTATATTTTTAACATTTTACTATTAGAAATAATAATACAATAATTTATTCCCTCTTAAAAAAAAAAACGAAATTTGTTCCTTTTTATATGGAAGGACAGAGGGAATAAATTGAACAATCAATTTTAGTAGAATCTACTTTCAAAGTAAAAAATAAATATATTCTCACTGATTATTTTATTAAGATGATCTTTCTACAGTGTTCTTCATATACATCAGACACTGGTTAATAACTGTTTGAGCTAGGTTGTAAATTACTCCAGGTTGGCTGTTCTGATTACTTTCACCATATTCTTCGAGCAGTTCACTCATAATTTTCAAACCACCTTCAGCTATCACAATCGAACAATATTTTTCAGCTAAAATAAGAAAACGTTTATCTTTTGGATTATTGAATTATTATATAATATTTATAAATTAAACAAAAATAACAAAACTATTTCAATGAAATAAACCTAATAAGAACAGTATAATAATTTTCGACATTTAAATAATTTATAAAAAGTAATCGATATACTTACGGTACACTTTGGTAAGATTTGCTAAGGCCCACGCGGCCCAATGAGCACACTGAGGTGTATGCTTAACTTGTGCAAGCTGTAATATAGGCTCAAAGGAACGATAATTAATGTTTCGATCAGCATCTAAGTTCCAATTTTGTATGGCCCTTGACATACGATCTAACACTTTACATCTGGATGGTGTTCTAATAATCCATGATTTATAACCGTCTGAAGCCAAATGTGCAATAACTCCAGCAGCATTATAACTAACCTATATAGATAAAAGTTAAATCTTCTAATAATTCATAGCTAAATTTATAGCCATAATTACCTCGATTCCATCTTGAGTTGAAAATAAAAGATCAGAAAACACTTTAATAAAATGACCTTGCATTAACCTAGGTCGTAGTTCTTTAACTTCAGCAACATTGCCCAACAAACCCATCATGTTGCGCATCAATTCGTTTTTATCTGGAAAAGTCTAAAAGCAAATTGATCGATTGATGATTATAGAGCATTGAACTTATTGTTATTCGAATTCCTACTGTTAAACATCCAAGAAAGTATTTCATTCCATTTCCATCGAGGAACCTTTTACAATTTATTGGCGCTTCATCTGTGACATTCCACATTGTCGACCATGCAACTTCTAGAACATCATCACACACTCTTCGGTGAAGACGATCTTTGATTATTGCCATCATTTTCTACATATATACAAAAACAAAAAATTAATTTGGAGCACAAAAACCTAATAATTTACTTTTAATCACCTTGATAGCACCAGCATCTCCGAGTTCATTTTTTTGTTTATTATTCACTTGACATGCAACAGAGTTCAGTAAATATATACCAATTCTCTGAACAAATCCTTCGTGATCACTAGTAGATACAATATGGAGTAACATTTGTACTAAACGTTTAAACTCAAACATCTAAAAATAAAATTGGTTATAAATAATTCATTCATAGTTACGAATATTATAACTTATTAGGAGTTAATAGATTTAATATTAATTTAATTGTAAATTTGATTTTAAACAATTATTTACGGTATTCGAACTCTACATAATTATTAACATTACCATGTATGTCAAAGTAATATAATAATTGTTTATTTTCATAAGTATATTATTATATATTATGAACTTTCAAATTAGCGATTTTTTCACCACTGTATAATGACAACAATACAATGAATATTATTATAAAATCGTTATGAACTTAACTGTTTAATAAATAATATTATAATTTTACAGCAACACATATATGCATTATTTAAAAATATAAGTTAAGATGTACATATAAACATTTGGTTTTGGACATAACAACTTACATTATATATATATAAATTTATTTCAAGTCAAAATTATATTATTTTATCTTAAAAAGAAAAATTAAGAATAAAATATAGGGCTCGTTGATAAGCATACTTATTTTGCTTTGCTTATATCAATACAATATAACACAAGCCAATATTTTCTTCAAATTATTTATAAGTAATTATACAACCACCAAATTGAAAATTACTTTGAATAAAATCGACAATTTACCAAAAAAAAAAAAAAAAAAATAAAATTTGAAATTAAAAAAATGTTTGTATAATTATTTTTTTTCATAAAAATATTTTACTCAATAAAAATTCTTGGCAATACACTCATGATTTTTGACCTTGTAAAAATCAAAACATACTCTATATATATATATATATGTGTGTGTGTGTTGCTTTTGAAAAAATTATTTAATCACAATTTTAAAATATATAATTATGTACACGTATAATATGGATTGTATAAAATATTTTGATATCAACGTAGTTTAATGTACCTAAATTGTATACAAACTAATTACAATTTTAGTACACTATCGTTTATTTTATTTCGATTCATTCAAATATTAAAAGATTAAAGATTAAAATATTAAAGATGCTGTTCAAAATGATGTAAATATCTGTCTAAGATAGTAAATTATGAGATATTAATTAGTAATAATTATAGTATTAAGATTATTACGCTAACAGTTTAAATGGTTTTAATCACGTTTAAGGTTTCAAGTTATTATGTTTTATATACTTGATTATTTAAAATTAATTTTTATTTTCAAAACAGAATTCAAATTGTACTTTTAACAAACAACTAATAAACTTACCACATCTTGAGGTATTCTTAATTGACACAAAGTTAAACATCCATTACGCATCATTGTTTCATCATAATTATGATAGTTCATTCCAGTTAATAACGTAGTAATGATACGTCTTTTTACTGTAATATCGTTTAATAACATTGGGCGATCTTTATTTTTCACAATGTAAAATAGTGTGGCACTAAAATGTTAAAAAAAAAAAAATGTAAAATGTATTTAAAAAATAATAATTATTGAATAATACTGACCTGCCAGAAATCTGAATTAGTTTCTCTTTCACATATCTAGTAAGTGCTTCTAATACTATGTCAAGAGCTTGATCAATTTGCGTGCATTGGTCATACCTCAACAAGTGGTAAAGATCATTTAAAATATTTTGAAGGAGTTTTGGTTTGTCCATACACGAAGCAGCCGCATTGAATATCTGTTCTTCATTAGCATCGCCACTGATCTGTGAGAAGAAAAGTAATGAAAATCGAATACAATATTATTTGATAACAATAACATTAAGAAAATATTACAATTTTTGCTGGAATATCATGACGTCGACAAGCATTATGCATGGTATGATATAAACCCAAGAATTCTAAAGGATTGTCTACTCGGTATTCTAAACCCGGAATGTCCGACTTCTTGCCACTCAATGACTCGCATACAGAATGTTCTGCAGTACCTATACGATTAATAGCATTTATACATAGCGAATGAACGTAATATGCACTTTCAAGTCCTTCACTCAATCGAGCAGCTTACCTTTTCCAGCCAAGTTTGTGCCAGATATGTCCAAAGACATGAGATTTGGTAAACATTTCACAATAAGTGCTAAAGTCTTGTTTTCGTCTTTGTATACACCTTGTTCCGGATAAGATTCCGTTTGCGATATATCTAAAACACTGGAGGACATGCAAAACAATTTATAAAAATATTATCGGTTTGGTGAGTTAGTGAATTACAATATACGTACACAAGAGACTGCAATGAACAGATATTAAGTATTGCATCGTTGTCTTGCAAATGCGGTACGTCGAAAAGTATGAGCGTATGCAAGCTGGTGAGTTTACACAAGTACCGTAGACTGCCTACGCCCAAACAATACGATAGGTCTAACACTCTGAGCTGTAAAAGCTTATCGAGCATAACGCCCAAGAATATGTTGTCACTACTGTACGGTGATTCTGCGATTGCTCGTAGAACTAAATGTTTGAGATTTGGCGCTTTCTTGTTGATCCTTATGGGAATATCGTCCAAAGACAGTGAACAGGTGGACAGCTTGTTGTAAGGAGTTATTTGTACGTTCGGACCGATGGTTAACGATCGTAGATTAATCGCGTGTTTAAAAATGTTTATATACGTTTTGTGCGTGAGATTCTGACAGTGTGAAAGTGAGATTTCGTACAAATCGTGACGTAACAGGTATTCAAGACCATCGTCGGTGATGCTGGAATGACGTATGTTCACCGACCTCAAATTCGTCTTGGTAACGTCTTCGAACAGATGGGCGAAACAATCGAAAATCTCACCGCCGTTGTTTTGGTACGTTTCGATGAACGGTTCGCATATTTCACTCGGCAAAGCTAACCCTTCGTGCAAAGCGTAACCTTCGGACGTTTGCGAACATATCGTATCCAAGTTACTGGCCACGTACTTCAAGCACAAACAGAACAGTGATTCCGGGACCCGTTCTTCTTTGTGTCTGAACTTGATCGGAATACTTTGGCGCTCGGTTTGATGGTACATAGTAAGGGAATATCGTTGGAACCAGTTGTGCTGCAAAACGGCCTACCACGACGACCCTTGCGTCACCGACTAAAATCGATCATCGATCACGGTACGGACAGACTGGTCGTGGACACAGAATTTTATCGTGACGAAACGTAACGTAAACGGTCGAACGCTTTCTTCCCCAGTCGAAAAACTGTGGTAATTGTCAGGATCCGAATTGGCAATGATTTAATTATACATATATACACGCTGATCGTTTGCCAAATTCGAACGTCGTCGTCACTGTTCACTGGTATGTCGCCGCAGCGTTTGCTCAAGAAATTATCGTTTTCGGACGATTGAAAATTCGAAATCGCAATCGGACGTGTTACACTGTTAATATTAATTTCCGTGGAGCCGAACGGAAAACGTTGCAAAATATAACGAAATTGTAAAAACGTACTTTTTTTTTACCTCTTCTTTTTTTTTTTTTTTTAATAAAAGCGAACATTCACGAACAATAACAATTTATCAGCTGATCCGTTATCACGGATCCGTTTACGGACAGTGTGGCCAATAACGCGATATTAAATGTCTCCGCGCGGTTAATATCTCGTGACCTATGAACGAGAGAGAGAGAGCGACTGATAGAGTGTGACGATTCAAACGCCGTAATAGCGTCGTACAATAGTTATCGGATTAGTGAGAAAGAGAGAGAGAGAGAGAGAGAGCGTCGAAAGTGTGAGACAGTTTTATTCTTCCTAACGTTTACCACCGTCGTTCAAAATGATAAAAGTTTTTTTTTTTCGTTTTGAATATTGAAAAATAAAAACGAATTCTTCGGGGAATGGAGGAGGGGGGGACCTTGGCCTGAATAAAAAAAAAAAAAAAAAAAACGTTCGCGTATTAACTAAAGGTTAATGTAATAATAAAAACTCGTCGTCGTAAACACTTTCACGCACTCGTATGTCGTTTACAATTAACGTACCGGTGCGCTGGGGGACAATTATTGAAATCGTTTACTATAATATATTATTTTTGTAATATTCTCCGTCGTCGATATACGATTAATATTCCGCGTTATACGATTCGTCTGATTGACGGGATACTGAAATCAGAGTACCCGGGGCATTTTTTTCCCGCTAACCGTTTTACGAAATTGGCCCGCACAGAAGAGATCAGGATAGCAGTTCGCAGCAGATACTGATTTACGGGATACGGATCCCCTTCCCGCATCAGTTTTCATTCTTTTTTTCTACATAACACTCAGCATTATCGTCTAATAATTACAAACAATAATAATAATAATAGTTTAAAAAAACAAAACGAAGGAAATTGAAATTTTCATAATAAAATATGTTGGGGGGGGGTTTTTTTTTATTAAAGCATAAAATACTACGAGCGTATATCAGATATCATTTTGATTTTGATATTATTATTATTATTATATTGGAAGGGTTGTTACAATATTATAGGGTGTCAAATATGCTGGATTTCATATCCCCCTTCGCTCATATCTTCGTAGATTAATAATTACGCAACTGCAGGTTCACAATACTCAGGAATTTTTCGTTTTTTTTTTTTTTTGTCAATTTCTTCATTTTTTTTCCTTTTTGTAACGTGTTTTTTAATCGCGTTTTCGAAATCGATCATTCATACTTACTTTTTAAATTTTAAAGGGAAACAAACGCGGAAAATTACTTTTTTAAACTTGGATTTATTATTATTATTATTGTAATATGTATTAAGTATTCTTGTACGTGCGCTGCTCGTGTCAGAACTATTCAATGGGGGGAAAAAAACTCCCGATTCGTTGTAAAATAAAAATCACGCTGGGTACCTATATAAGGTATACAGAGAAAAAACGTTCAGTAACAGTGAGGGAAAGCTAAATAGAAAAAAGGAAAATATGACTACATTTTATACTATATAAAGTATAGTCCGAACGGCGTAGATTGAAATGGGGCGTGTAATTTAAGTATATAATAGTGTAAAACAGAGTATATATTTAAAAATAGTTAAAATATCAGTATTTCGATAATGAAAATGTAAATTCGAACGTAGATTTCATTCGTATACGCTAAAGACGGTCCAATCACTTAAAAAATCGTGCCTTCTTTAAATTTTCTTTAATTCAGTAATTTACAATAACTTTGAACACAAATGCTATAACGCATTGTATCTACACGATCTGCAATATAACGAGAATTTATTGTTTTTCTTTTTTTGAAAAAAACATATTTCAATGTGTATATACAGTGTAAAAATGGTAATTTTTTTTTAAATCGTGTATAATAGTAGATAATGCGAAATTTAGTGACGAATAAATAATAATAATAATAATAATTAAAATAGCCCATGTTTGACGATTTTTTTTTTTTGGTCTAAGCTTGAATTACATTTTGAAAAAAAAATGAAAATTGTTAGTGTTTTTTTTCCTTTATATAACTCAAAAAATTATAATACGAACGGATAATGTCGAATACATATAATACGGGGGGACTTCTGAATTTTTTTTCTTCATAAAATATTGGAATTATTTAATCGGAACGCCCGAATATGTGGTCTGAATAAAATTTTATAAAATAGATTTAAATATTTGCAGTATCCAATAACGTCTTCTTCAGTGTACACATTATATTATACCCTTACGAATTTTCAATATTATTTTCGATTATTTTCTAGAAAATAACGTTTGAAAAATGAAAATCGTACTACAAAAACATATATATAAAAAAAAGGAAGAAAATGTGCAAAAGCGTATATATTAGGAATTATAATAACGTGATTCATATCATATATTATATTGTATGTTACGGTAAAATTCCAAATCTGTTTTTAACAATTTTTTCGCAATCATTTTTGTCGCATCGCAATTGTTCGTAACAAATATAAAGTTAAAAAAAAAAAAATTTAAGAGGTTTTAACAGTTTTTCAATAAACAATTAGAGAAAGTAATATGTAATGACGTGTTGTGCAAAATGAAACTATATATCTGATTACGAAAGAATATTTCATTCTATATAAGAATTAATATTATTTGTACATATCTTATTATTTACGCCCGCGTATTTCGTGTTTAGCATCATTAAACTTATATGTGTATATCGGTGGGTATACGCGTGTAATACGATTTACTGTTTTACAATGTCACGTGCGCGTACGATTTTATTATATTTACCGTATAAAATAAATTTATACAAGTTAAATATATAATTTTCAATAACGAAAACGCATTTTAAATATTTAAAAAACAACAAAAAATAATAGGCTTAGAGGGACTTGATTCTCTAAAAAATTAATTAAAGTAAACTTAACTCCCCTAAAGACAGAGGACTATACTTCATAAATAAAATTATTAAATTTTAAACATTTTTAAATAAATTATTGCTATCATATCTTATTTTATAAGAAAAAACAATTAAACATTTGTATGTATACACAAAATAATAATACATATAAATGTGTTATATAAAGTAAGTAATTGCTAAACAATATTATTTATGTGTATTGTGTGAATTAATCAATTAATTTGTAAAGTATAATTCATTCAATAATGGCTAAAAGAGTGTTTGATATCTTTAATATTAAAAAACAAAAATTAGTTGTTACTGATTCCTCATCAACAACTAACACTAGGATCTGAAAATGGACAATTAAATATCGGTATAGAAATTGATATGACTGCAAAAAACGTATTGAAAACACTACAAATGAAAACATTTCTGACTTAGGAACTTTAATAACAGGCCCTGTGCGACCAATTTTAACAGTAAGTACAAATATAGGTAAACAGAGTTTAAGTTATTATGTTATATTTAAATTATATATATATATATTGCAATCATATCTATGTAAAATAAACGAGTAAACGTGTAAACGAGTGTAGAACGGAGAAAAACGAATCTTTAAGTTCATTTCATTGAAACACGTGAAATAATATTAATAATAATAAATTTAGCGTACGCTCATTCGATTGATCATTCGGTAAATGTCAAACTAAACACCCGGTACACCGATAGAGGGCGCCCGCCGAACGTAATAAAACCGGAAAGAAAGTAGTCAAGAGATAGCGCTACGACACAACATTGAGTGGATAGTAGCAAGACGCTTATATTAGCGGTCCAAAACCGGCGGGCAAAAGCGAACAACGTTGTTTGCCTACCGTGTGTGTGATGTAGCCACTAATTAGTAGGTTGAAGCGTCTAAAAATGTCTGTTTACGCTAATAGATAAAACAAAAATGTTAAGCTCCCTCACGAATGTGACCAAATATATGCCTATGATAAGAATATATAATATTGTAACGATTGTTACAATCGATTGAATTGTCTTTTGATAATATTGTGTAGTGCCTGTTTGAAGGAGTTTACTGTCAGTAGAGTTGATTTGACGGTCTCCGCCCAGTTTTAACATTGGCCGATTGGCACCATAGGCTGTAGCTTAGGATATACAAGACTGCTCAGCATTATTTACAATCAATTTTAACAGCGTATAACATTAATTGTAGCGCTTGACTATTACATGACCTATACATGCATCGCTGTCATGGACGCGTTTGCTGTGTTCGCCATTTTCATCACTATACATCGCCAGCGGAATAAATAGTTATACCGCGGTTAGCCGATATCATTTACCATCGTTTTTATGTTCAATGATATTAAAACCGATAATGTTTTTAAAAGACAAACTTGAAATCATAAATCCTTATTTGTCATATTTATTACATTCATCATGTAATCACACTGGTATTAAATTAGACAATCAAAAATAACCCTTAAAAGATGTACAGTTGGGTCGGCGTATGACGTGATTTTGTCACGTATTTCCCATGTCAGTATGATTCGAATAAAAATCGTGAATTTACATATTTATTACACGTTTCATTGTTTTAGTTACATTTAACAGTTTTAAAGTTTTAAGTGTTTTAACATAATATAAATCAATGCGGCGCTGAATTAGGTAATTGCTAAATTAGTAACGTTAAACGCCAACAGATGGCGTGTACGGTATCATTGCCCGGACAACTATTAAGTGGACCCACCCACCACACTATTGTCACAGAAGTTTCGTATAACTGCATGAAATAATTAATTGGTATAACATTAATTTTTTTTTTTTTAGACGAAAGCCGATATTTATTTGAGGAATTATCTATTACTGATATACTATCATTATCTATTATCTATATATCTATTACCGGTTAAAGTTGAGGGTTGAGGGATGCTATTTCTCTACTTTTTTCAGTTAGCATATTCCATCCACTTATTTTGTTTAAAATTATTCGTCCCACTTGGATTTTTAAAAATTAATTTTTTTTTATAATATGTATTCGTTATGTTGCCTAATTTTTTTTTTTTTAGAAAAATATCATTTTTATTCCCTTATAAAAACTATTTCGTTTTTCAAAATGTTAACATTCGGTAGATCTAAACGTCACTCAATCACGATCATAAAAAATATAGTTCAACATCACGTTTAATAGGGTTAGAGCTTTTTGTTAAAAGAAGATTTTTATCGCTTATTTTTCAACAATATGGACCGTCCACAACATTGTCGCATATCGATAAATAAACGATATTCTAATTAAGATTGCACGACAGGTGTATATAATAACTCGTACTGAGGCGCCTTTAGTGCGCGCTTTACCTGCAGCAGTAAAATATTG
Organism: Chaetogeoica ovagalla; assembly: GCA_032441825.1. Classification (NCBI taxonomy): domain Eukaryota; kingdom Metazoa; phylum Arthropoda; class Insecta; order Hemiptera; family Aphididae; genus Chaetogeoica; species Chaetogeoica ovagalla. Next base: position 2,236,318 of record CM063731.1, read on the forward strand.
TATTCAGAAGAATAGAAAAGTTACGAGAAGAAGGACATACTGTGTTGAATCGTATCACTTCGATTTGAATTCTATGTGTCACGTCTATCTATTTTTCATGTTTTACGTATGAAAACTATTATTCGTTAAAATATCGGTAGTGATTTTTTATTTTTTTTTAAATCGTTTAACTTTAACAGATCGACAAACGGTCAACGCAGAGAAATTAAGATGGGAACGTGAATGAAATGAATAAAGCGGATGTGTGATCGTGAACGAGAAGAGCGATTTTGGTGCATTGGTACACTCGGTACATTGGTATATACTCGTCATTATTACCAAACGAACTGATTGCAATGCGGAATATGTAAAAAAAAAGTTTAGATTTTAAACCAGTATATGAGTACAGTATTCATAAATTATTATTTTTAATGTATTATTTCACACATATCTAATGTGAATTATCATCGAATGGAAAGTATCCGATAGTTCGATGCGAACCAAACGCGCTGTCGGCTGATCGTAAAAATCGCGTTCGTCAATCGCTCCGAATATTTCAGACCAGTGGTTTCGCACCCTTTTTTGTAGTCGCGGACCACCAGACGGGTTATTAAGTAAGATTACGGACCATTTTGGGTTTCGATTCAAAAAATCAAAAAGCTTTGACTGCGGCGGATCAATGTATTTTATATTTATTGAAATGTTAAACGTATAAAATATTGCATTACCGTTTATCAATTGCAAAAAAAAAGTAAAAAAAAATCAAATAATAAGTGTGATTTAAATTGTGAATAATAATAATTAATTGTTAAGAATTCGTGTTTAAAATAAAAATGCCGAATTTTTTTTTCTAGTATTAATACACGTGTAATATTTAAATTATAATAAGTATTTCCGAAGGTCACAGGGATCGTTATAAAATACAATTATATATATATATATATATATATACATAGTGGTTAAATCAAAATATAATCAATAGACATTTATATAATTAATTAATAATAATGATTTTTGTTTGCTTATGTGTTACCGAAAAAAGTTGTATAGGTTTCGTTTATGTAATTCTATAAGTTAAAAAAAAGGTATAAATTTTTTATTTAGGAAGTCAATAATTGTTATATAATTATTACCCTTTCTTGTACAATTTGCAGTAATATTGAATGTCCAGTATTATAGCCTGGAATTTTAATAATATATTACATATGCATATAATCATTTAGTATTAAAGTAATTAATTTTAAGAACAAATTTGTAATTTGAACATTTTTATAATAAAATAATATTGTACGAGTGACGAATCATTAATTAAAACAATATTTAACTTGGATTTTCAATAAAATTTATTAATAATAATTCTAAAAACCTACAATACATTACCTAAAAATATAAAAGCATCATTCATGTGGTGTGTACGTTCATATAGAACACTCGCCCACGCGTTCAATTCCATTAAAAGTACTTTCCTCTGGTCCTCATCCCAATTATTATTATAGTCAAGCGCATAAGTATTTTCCCATGACGTATTATATACTGCATAATCTACGCGTTCGAAGACAGACAAATAAAATAAAATTGAGAAAAAGTAAAAAGAAAAAACGTATTTATTCATTCGATTGATTATTAAACTTTTAATTATCTACACAATAATATGTGTGATTATAAACGATGTGTTTGTGCCAAACGCGATTCAACTAAATAGACATTTTGGCAAGAGCACATTATATTAGAAGTTTACAGATTTCGAAATAATAGGATATTTCATAAGACATTTTTTTTTTCATAATTACTATACTACGCATAGTCAATGTGTATTATTGTTATATTTACATCCGCTTATTGATGAAATAATTCTTTGATCCTTAATCAGTCGATCTGAAAATTTTCAATTCTATTATTAAGATAGAGAGACGTTTTCAGTTTAGAATATAAACGTTGTACATTGTTCAACGTGCATCGTCTAAATTTAATGTTTCAAAATATCGATATAGTAATAAAATACTATAATCTATAACATATGAAGATGTAGTTGATAATGAGTTGAATCCAAATGATTTCATCCAGTAATATTTCGATATCTAAGCGAATCAATTATCGCATCGTTGAATATATAAAATTTTACTCTTTTTAACAACACTTTTATATAGTCACCTGAAGTAATATAATATAAATTAAAAAATGCGTACAATTGTTGTGTTTTCCTAAAAGTGCGCTATATATACACACGTATATGATACTAAAATTTATACAATATTTAATAATAAATAAAATAGACAGGTCTTAGTTAATTAAGAAAACCACACGTCATTTCAATGGATCTATAATAGGAATTTATAAAATATTGTAATAATATTATAGTTTACCGTTAATGAGTGAAAATGATCCTGATACTTTATTTGTTTTTGTGAATTTAACACATGAAATTGAAGAAAAAAAATTATTGTAATAATAATAATAATAATATGTGCATATTATACATTGGAATTTTTTTTTTAAATATAAAAATATTCGTTTGATTTCATGTCATTGTATAGAACTACATTTTTGAAATATACTTATAGATTAAAGCAATTTACAGACAATAGATATTTCAAAAACGATTTGTAATAATGACAATTTTGTTTGGCCAAATCCTTTTCTATAACCTTAATTTTCCATCTCCGTGTAAATTTCTCTCATCAGTCTTTAATTCAAATTTACAGCATATCATTGCTAACGTCTGATCATTACAATGGAATAATCTATATCTTAATTTTGCTTTTAAATTTAAAATGATAATTCCCAGAATCTCAAAAAAAAACTTTTTTTTAATAATTTCAAACTATCTAAAACATCTATTGGTCAATTTATTATTATTATTTTTGGGTTAAATTTTTAAACATTCCCTATTAAATTGTTATTCGTATAAAATAAACCCTTGAAATAATTCTCTTTTTTGCATTCTCTATCTCAATCAATGTATTTGCAATCTTTTTCACATTTTATTTAACTGCTCTTGATAAACGCTCGATTTTGTTCGTTTTTTTTTTAAATTCCATAATGTGTCCTTTGATCTCCCTACCATCCTCCAACTCCAAACACGAAACTGTTATCATTAGAACTAAAAAATTTCTTTTATTCTTCAAACCGGCTGTGCAATTCAATATTTGTACTTAATTTTTTTATTCTGTATAATATTTGCTTATTTTTATCGCATTAAATATTTACTGGATATTTGTGTACGATTGTACAATTAAGTAAAAATAAATCACTATACCAACATTTTAACAAAAAAAAAAAAAAAAAAAACTGTATACTATTTGTACAATACAAAGCATAATTTACTACTTTACACAATAATATTAATGAATATTTAAATCAATTAATGTACAAATATCTATTCTACTTTAATTTTAAACAATTTGTTTTTTCTTAAAATTTCCTAATAATAATACACGTATATTTATTATGTTATTAATAATTGTTGACGTATTTTAAGCGTACGCTATTCAACGTTGTTTATAGGAATTATAAAATTAATTACTTAGAATTTTGGGCTTTTTTTTTAGATCGCTATAATAATGAATACATGATCGAATAAGATGTACAAGTTTTACATAATATGCAGTAAATAATATTGAAATATAAGTATTATTGTTCTGAAAAAATAGTACATTCATAACCAATTATTACATAACACGCACAGCCTGTGTTTCTCTTTTCGTATTATAATTCTATTAATAAATTCACTAATATCAATATGATAATTCGGAGTTAAATATACGTATGTGATGATGAGTGAAAAAAAATTACATTTTCAAATGATATTTAAAATTTTTATACAGAATTATTGAAAAAATTATATTTGTATTTATTAATAGATTTAAAAATTAAAAAATATTAATTACTAGAACTTACGTTCATTATATGACTCCACTGTAAATGATAATTTATTTAGTTTTTAATTATACCTTTACATATTATATATATGTTACGATTAATTATGGTTTTCGACACGAGTAACTACAATAATGAATTATAGCGTCGTCAGATGTGAAATGAATGTTATTAATAATTACTTTTATTGACATACAATATTTTGGTAATTATCAAAAAATATATTATATATTGGACTCAAAAGAATAAATTCATACCGAAGAAACTAATACAATAATTTCTGTGCACGCTTTACAATTAGGTATTTATATTTTTTGTTTTCTTAAATTTTTCTTACATATAAAGTCACAATAATTATATTATATTAATCGTAATTATGAAATAATAATAATAATAATAAAAATAAAAATGATAATTACTTCCGAGTATGAAACACAATAAAGAATTTAAATTGTTTATACTTGTAGCGTAGTTATATTGTAGTTCATAATTTCTAATTGGAGGAAGATTACCATTTTCGTCACCTAAATATATTTAAATCATTTATATATTATATAGAATACGTATTATAATCAATGTATTCACGATTTTCATGTTAATTTATTATGAAACGTATAAAACGTAATCGATGAATTTTAATAGTAAACACATTTTTGTTGAAATTCATGTTTTAACGCAACACGTACCTTGTAAATACATTACGGAATGCACATAAGCAAATAAATTTAGTGTGTTGTGGATCAGTGGAAAAATCATTCTCAAAAGGATGACGTTAATATTTTCCGTATCGTGAATCAATTCTTGACGTTGGTAATTCGAAACTATTTTCCAAATAAATGAAATGTAACAATAAATGATATGTTAATCAGAAGTGTGTAAAACGATGTAAATTGTTGTCATTGTGTATTTTTTTCTTGTTTTGACGGATTGTTTTTAATGTGTTATACGATTACAAATTTCTTACCGTTAATTGTGCCTAATATATGCATCATGCCTCTGTATATGCTTTGTAACGCCTCATCAATTATTGGAATCAACAAGATCATTTCTGGAATTTAAAAACAAAAATATTCCTAGGATAATATTTATAAATTATGTGTGTGTGTGTGTGTAATATAGAAGCACAGGTGGTATTAGAAATTCTTAGCAGCAGGGGGAGGGGTGGTAAGCAAACATTTCAATTCGGAGGTGGTGGCGATCGACTGGTTCGAACTACTATCGTAAAACGGTCCCTGAGGCGTATAAATGCACGGGGAGTGAGGGGAGCCGGAATCCTTAGAGAAGAGTAGCTGCATACTCTGTCCTCCTCCCCAGTAGCACCGTCTACGGGTATATAAGTGTTTATGGTGATTTGAAAAATACAAGAGTTCACCGTTTTCTGTGAAATAATTTATACAAATCTCTAATAAACTTATCAAGAGACAATTTTTTATTAGCTGAATACGAAATTTATGTTCACACAATAACGAATTCCTGTTAATTAACTAAACCCATTACAGTGGTACACACGAAACTCATATTTTATAATTGTAATAATTAATAACGTGCAATCAGTGACGGGATTGGGAAAATTAAAGAGAAAAGATTTGTCAATAATAATAATAATAATAATAATAATAATAATAATAATAATAATAATAATAATAAAAAAAAAAAATGATCGGTCTATAATGAAATTTACTTTAATATAATGTGGGCACTATGATCCCTTTCCATCCCTCAATTACCATTTCCAAAAAATAAAAGTCCCTGGGTACGTAGATAAAAAAATTGCAAAGAAGCTCCGTCCCTCTGCGCGCTTCCCAATTCGAGCACCGCATGTAATAATAATTATAAATTAAAAAAAAAATAAAATATATATATATATATTTATACGAACTATTGATTTCAAGAGGTTCTGAATAATAGTTTTGAAATTCATCTGAAATATTCTAATATTAAAATATTTGTATACTGCGTACGCAACATATTTTATTGATAAATTATATTATCAAAATAAAGATTAAGACGTAACAGTTGGATACTCCTACTTCTTTAAATTTCTCATCCACTTCGCGTGATTGCAATCGCACATAAAAACGTCATGTTTTCTTTTATAACGTTTTAGTTTTTTTTTTTTTAACAAAAGTATTAGAATATTTTACTAATAATGTCTGTATATTAAGTGATTATTATTTTTCAATATTTATCGATGAAAATGCTGTAAGTTAGACATATGGTCGAGAAAATAAAATAATAACCGTTATTGTTTGTCTTAAGACGTACACATAGGTACAGCGACGATATGAAATTTCGTTCATATTTATTTATATACATTGTTGAAATTTATTTTTTAGGGGTTGTAGTTGTATTTTAATTATATAAAATCCATTCAGTGTAGTCACGAGCGTACGACTTGATCAGCTCTTGACTACTTGACAAGGAACGAGTAGTTGGATCTCCGACGAACATTTTGAGATAAAGATTTTTCTTTCTCAACATACAGCGTAAGTAAGTATAAAAAAAAATTCATTTTTTTTCATTTCATTTTATGATTCTTGACGCTCGAAAGTTTTTTATTTGTGTTCATAACAAACTATTACCTCTAATACAAACCTTGGTTCATCAATGATATAACACATCCATACTTGCTTGACGTTGAAAGTAAGGAATGATACGCGTTCATCAAAAATTCCCCAAGTAACATTTCATCAAATCTTGTCGTACCGATCGTGTCTATATATGACATATTATAATATACATATATACAAAATGTCTAATAAAAATATACAATTCTGTATGTTGTATATACAAATATATGTATTGACTTACGATAATATAGGGTTGATGTACAAAATCTCATTGTTTCACTTAAAATTGCCGCTTTATGGAGAACCGTATCATCCGAATAAATTATTTCGAAAATGTTTTTCGCTAAAACACAAATGAATTATTTCAAAAAGCTAATGTTAAAGATTTGAACAAAAATTAAAGTAGATATAATAGACGGCGCGCAACTAATTGTATGTAAATCGATTTAAATTATAACACGTATATTATTATTTAGTATTAATTGTAGTATTATGCGATTTCGCAAAATTTCAAAAATAAATAAATAAAAGTGTCGAAATAAATATGACGAATTAATTTTTTAATGCTTTAATTTTTTTCGTTAAAATCTTAAGAAATTTATTGAAAAAAAAATTAATTAAAAACCAGGATATTTTGAAAACAATTTTCTCAATACACACACACACATATAAATACTAATTTGATGATAATAATTATATTAATTAATTATCAAAAAAATGTAATATACCTTTTGGTGTTTGTAAATGTTCGATTTCATTGTGATTAAATATTATACCGTGATTGATCATTTCATTCGCATGTCCAATTACTATACTATTATCGCTGGCCAAATCGTTGAGCCAGACTAATCAAAAGTTTACATAACAATACAATAATTAGCGTCATAATATTGTACGATTAGCATAGAATTGAAAAATTAATATAATTAAATTAATTAATATCGGTTAAACAATGTAAAACTTCAGTAGGTCGTGTGGAATAGATTATTATTAACCCATCAATTATTGTATATTATTTTATTAATTATTTTGTGTTATAAATTATATACCTAATGTTGTTTCGAGCTAATGTGATGTAATCAATATAATAATATATATTACAATAAAATCCCGATCACTATTAATACTACTATAGTCAATGCTAGTATTTACTGTTTATACCCAGTAAAAGCTGAAATTCGTAAAAAAATTTTCGAGCTATTTCTAAACACGTTGTGTACGTCTTTTAGGATGTACAAATTGAGTGAGTAAAAGTTGATTAATAAACGACATATAAAATTAAAGCGATAAGCTTTAAGACAGTAGTTTGTTTTAATAATTCGTAATTATAATATTTTGACGCGGCTTATCACTTAAAATTTATGTGTCATTTATTAATCAGCTTTTGCTCATTCAATTTGTATGTCTTAAGATGTACACAACGTATTAAGTCAAATTCTGAAAAAAAATTACAAATTTAAGTTTTTATTGAGTGCAACAGTAAATCCTTGCATTAATTAGTAACATCTAGTTTTACTTAGTGATTGTGGGTGTCTTTATATATATAAAGGTAAATTTTATTAAAATATTGTGTAATATATATATATATACAAAAAAAATATTTTGTAAATGTAATACTTTTTGTTAAAATGTTGTAAGTTTACGAGAATTGAAAAATCATAATAGTAATAATGTTGTATATATATAAAATATTCAGTAGAAAAAAAACGGATTATATAAATATTATATTCGATGAAAAATTCTATTCCGCACGAACTACTGTTGAGTAGTGATGATAAATGATAATAATCGTTTATTGCAAAATACAAATATTAACAATTTATTTGATTTATTTTTTTTCTCGTCACCTCTTAAATACGAGTAATCTTGGTAAATGACTTGTACATTACGATTTGACAAATATTTGAACCCTAAAAAATGTCGTCCTTTAAAGTGTCGATTAAGACTATGTATTCATTATGAATTAAAACAAATTATTAGTACATAATATTTAATATGTTATTGTAGTTGAAAGTAAAAATCGTATTAAAAAAAAAAAAAAAAAGATTCTGAGCGGAGCTTCGGTGTATAAGTATTTGGGTATATAACAAAATATAATCCTTTTGATGAATTAAATATCTCAAAACCTATAATAATTGTTTTAAATAATCAAAAATTGGAAGAGGAGTTGTTGAAAATTATTTTTCTTTAATATAATATAATGTTACGTATTTGACGAATATTTCAAGGTTCTATAACTATTAGTTTAGAAATTACGAAGCCATAACTTTAATCGATTTCGACGAAATCGCGTTTTTATGTAATTTTTCGGTGGTTTTTTTAGTTATATTATATTTAGGCGTTTTCAAAACCTCTGTAATGTATCAATTAGATGCAATAATTTGTTACAGGTAACAAAATATGACTGTAAAGTTCGTACTGACATCACCAATTTTATGTACGAGACGTGTTTTTGTAAATGGAGTTACACGTCATCAATGTTTGATTTCGTGTTTTATTGACGCATACGCTGTTGAGAAAAACGCTTAACCTAACCTGCTATAGTTTTCAATTTCTTCCCGATACAATATCTGTCGATTATTATTATAACTGTTTTATTCCAAGAACACTATTCGAAATTCAACAGTCTACAAGTATCATAGCGATGCATTCACATGACTAATGTCTTCCTACATATGTTTTCATTAGGTCATTATCATATAGGCGCCAACTTCAGTGTTCTCCAATTTTCTCGATCTTTCCTTTCAGTCTGTCGCTTCCAGCACATCTTAGGTCTTGTCGTATCCCATCGTTCCTTTTTCCTTCTGGTCACCATTGGTCGATTACATTATTTGTTATATCTCTCCGTTTTGCGTGTCCACTGGAATCTATTTCACGTGTAGTTCGTTATTACGCGGGCATTTTTGTCATTTCTTTTATTTTCCCCGTTTTTTTGTTAACGTTTTGCAATAAGTATGTAATTTTAATTTTTTTTTGTAATAAGTATGTAATTTTAATTAAATAAAACAAACGCGGTGAGAATCGCCCGATAACATTTTAAATGTTTTACTATTAAACACCATAATGACATCTATATTTAGAAAGAAAACTTTATTTATTATTATCTTCCGATGACACTTACAGCCACTGAATCGAAGCAGCTTAGTACTGGTAAAAACCAAACTTTTGATTAAAAGGTCCTGTGCAGCTGGATCTAAGGCTTAAATCAAAATTATTAAATTTATTAATATATATAATTTTACAATGAAACACAAATACACAATTGACAAAACAACACGAATGTCAACTTAAGGTATTGTTATTAGTTTAATTATTATGTTGTTTTTTTTTTTTATGAATTATGCGGTTATAAATGAAATTTTCCAGATAAATTACCTTGTGAGGTACGGTATACAAAATCAAGTATATTAGCGTATACTGATACATAACATATCAGGTTAAATTCATCTAAAATCACATAAACAATATTTATTCATATATTCACACACACACACACACACACACACACACACATACACAAAAATATACGATATATCTTCTTACTAATGTAAGAAGAATATGCTTTAAAATAGATTCATTTTATAATTTCAATTAGTAATTAATTATTAATGTATGCATATATGTGTAATAATTTAAAGGGGGAAAAATACAATGATTATTTTTTCATTGGAAGTATACCGTATTTTTGCAATTTCTAGAAATACACGTCATACATTATACTCAAACATATTATAATTATATAAAATTACATATTGTTTTTAAAATAATGAATCGCAAAAGCAATAAAAAAAAAATAGTTTAAAAAATCATAATAATTATGTGGTTATTTCTCGTTTTTCTCTCTACTACATATGCGGATTATATATTTTGTATAATAATATACATTATTGAAATGTCCCGTTTTCAATGTTTAATAAATAACCAAATAATTTTTTCAATCCATCAAATGTGTATACATTACCAAACGCATTCTCGTTAAAATTTTTAACATACTCGATCTCTAAAAAAATATTTAGAAAATATTATAACGCATTGAAAGTATAGGCTCAGATTAGATGAATTCATCGTTCCGTCCACGTCGTTGTTCCCCATCAAAAGTCGCACTACAAGTTTGAATCGTATTTATATAATTTTATTTTATAAAATACCCGTTTAAATAACTAAAGAGATCTTATTAAACTGAAGAGTAAATCCGGTTTAATAAAATAAGTGACTACTGCTTTATATATATATATATATACTGATCCGTTGTAATAAGTACTTATTTAATTTTAATTAAATAAAATAATTTAAATGAAATTGCATTCGTTCTGTATTTCCATACAATGTGCGTTAGAATTATTTATAACGCGTTTCTAGATAAATACTAGGAAATTTAAAGGTGGTCAAAAAAATAAATAAAAAAAATGATATGAACGCGATTTTATTGGAAATTATTATTATTATTATTATTTATTATGTCCTTTAATTAATGGCACACGTATTTATTGTAAGAGTTGTTGTTTCGGAGTAATGTTGAAAAATGTAAACTTAAGAGTTATGTTTCAGTGTAAAATTACTATCGTCAATGTTTGCAACGTCTCTGACGGATGCTACAAAATACAAATTTTGGTTCACTTTTCAAAACACAGTTCGGCATGACCTTATTCGTGGTGTTCATGGATGTTTGAAGTACACGGTGGCTGTTACATCCACACGCGGAGTGAAGAAGCTTCAATCATTGGGATTGATTTTCACATTGGAAACGTTTCATGATTTTTGTCCAAGTTCATTTGTGAAAATTTGTCTTATCAAGTTCATAACAATAAACTGATGATTTTCTTCGGACATAAAAACAAACAACCTATTTGGTTTTTTGTCATTTGACTGTAACGGGTTTTACTCAATAGAATTTTATTTTTGTTTTTCGTTGGCATTTTCAACGAGATGAAAAATTGAGGAGTCAACTCGTCTTGAAAGTTCCGAATGAGCGCAACCGAACTTTTTGCACACAATAACTTATGTGTTCACATTTTTCTGATAATAATACAATGTCCGTTTCGAGCGGGCAATACGCGCAAGGAGTGTGTTTTGTTTATAAAATGTTCGAGGTTGCGTTTAAATGAAATGAATACTTTACCATTAGGTAGACATTGAGTGCCTAAAAAAAAAAAATGTTACGTTATATTATAATTATTAACAAAACACGTATGACTGGTATATTATATTATTGCGCACATAAGAAAAGTAATAACACGAGCTTGAAAATTCTATTCGTACAACATTGTGATTACACTTACCCTTGTATTCTCCGAAAATTGACAGTATTGTAAATACCAATGCAATTTTAAGAATCATTTTCGAATAGAAAATAAATCGGGCCGATTTTTTTCCGACAACTTATAGTTTACTCGTTCAAACGATCACGTTCCTAAACGAAAAATAAAACAATTACAATTGTATCAATGCTAATCCAAATGGCGGACGTGTAGGTAGGAATGTTCATTTTGGCGGGGAGGAGGAGGAATTTACAGAAATTGCAAGACAGTAAGACAAACCGTATTTTGGACGCATTTATTATTCATTGGATAATTGAGCGTATTCATCGTAAATGCCTAAATACATATAATTATACAATTTGCTATTTTTGATAAAAAAAAAAAAAGTTTAATGTCGATAAAACAAAACTAATAGAAAATAATGATAACAGAACAATTCAATCGGTTATATAATTACGTATATCGCAAACATTTTTTAAAACTTAAACGAAGTTCTGTCGAATTAAATTTCAACAGTTTTTTATTTTGTAAGCAAACTTGAAATATAAAATACATTAACACAACTGTCTTATGAAAACGATAACCCGTAATATTTATAATAATAATTACAATAAATTATAATCCTAACCTACTATCGCGTTGATTGCGTGCAATTATGAGCGAATGTGTTTCGTACGAACCTTTATAAAACAATGAAAAATAAATAACATTCTTAAAGTTAATATTGAATTAAGAAATGTATGCGTGCGTGCACGAATACGTGTTCGTTCTCGGTTAACGAAAATTTCGGATTTCATATGCCATTAATAACAACTACAGCTTTCGTTGGCTAGAGTCTTCATAACGATTTATTTTATTTTATTTATTATTATTGTTATTATTATTATTATTATTATTATTATTATATTTTGCGTCAACAGCGAATAGCCTCATCTCGATGCGTTTCTTGGACACATAATACGTCGTATTTCTGTAGTTTGCAAAGAATAGCAAATGAGTTCACCTTTGGTCACAGAAAAACCTTCGATTCGAAACTCCCCCCCCTCCTCGTAGATTAACTCAGACTACGTAAATGGGGAAGAGAGAGATGCAAGATGAAATACTTATCCCAGTTGCCTAACATCTATCACCGGTTGTAACCCAGCCGTGGATCATATGGATGACATTAAACAGGTTAAGAGCAGGCGTAACCAAGACAAAAGCAAATATGGTGAAACAAGGACACCAAGAAGGACCTAATCAGGCACCTACGAATGCGGTGGAATCCAATCAGACAAACGCCTATTACGATGTTCCTTTTAGCTCTGCCATGATGCACGACTGACGACTTGGCTATAGCCAACGAAAAGCCATAATAACCACCTATTGGCTCAAAAAAAAATATATATTTTACATTAATTAATTGTTTTTATACTTTATTTATTTGATAATTTTATGTATTCATATCCGTTTTTTAGAAATTAATAATTCTAGCACCGGACACGATTAAAAAAAAAAAATCAACAGAATTTCGTATTTTAGATTCTAAGCAGAACGAGAAATCTATTGGTTTTACAAAAGCTGTATTTATTTTTATGTCTGCACCCGAAAATTCTACCAGAAGGAGTGTGTTCCGACTTTTACAGTCACAGTTTGTTCCGGGTAGTAAATTGCGTTTAGTTGGTATTTTTCGAGAGAAGCCATTTTTCCATTTTCTCAATACTTTTTCTAAGCGTCAGAAAAAACTACCGAGAAATTACATTAAAACGGTTAAAAAGGTAATTTCGTCAAAATCGATTAGTGATAATAATGATTACAGAGATCTGAAATTTTTACTAGATGTGTAACTTTGGACAATGTTAACGTGACAAATTTTTCAAAAAACTTCTTTTAATTTTGGGCTATTTACAGCAATTGTAGATTTTGAAGTATTTAATTGATAAAACATGTAATTTTCGGTCTTAAAATTTTAAAACAACGTCGGACGTTTGTTATTTCAGTCATATTCAAAAGTCTTAAGACTCCTAAATTCATAATTTTTTTTTTTAACCATTTTAAAATGTTCGACAATTTGTATTACACCGATGTTCCGCTCAGAATCGCTTTATCCAAATAATTCACTTAAGCGACATTCGTAACAAACCGCTTTATATTATACGTATACATTATTGTTTTAATGACATACAATTTTCTTGGACAAAAATCGACCAATTTTTTTTTTTTTTTTTGGTACATATCAAAGTTTTTCGTTTTTTTTTTAAAGTTGAAACTAATAAAATTTACGAATATGGAATTGGTTTTTTTTGCTGGGTCGAACTCAGTTTTGAAGTCCCTGCCGTTTAAAATTTGATGTTTTTCATTACAGTTGTATTAAATAAATGAAATCGTTATGTTTCTGGCTCACGGAGACGATGATACCAATTTTCCACTTTGCAAAAACATTCGTTTTTACTTGTTTCGTCCCCGATTACCATAATTTATGTTAGGTTATTTAGGTATTATAGTTACCGAAATAACTATAGCCTTACCTGAACTAAGTATCATTTATTCCCGATCGCTTATAGCTGTTCGATATTTTTTTCTACTATCACTGATCACAAGGTCATTGATATAATTTGCATCGCTTGTACTACAGGGTAAATTTTAGTCTCCATCGAGTTTAAGTTATTTAATTATCCACTCATCTATAGTTAAAAGTTTAAACACCGCATACTTCAAACGTGAATAACAAATTTATAATAATATACTACTTATTAACTAATAAAGCTTAAAAATAAAACAATTGGAATTATACGTACTTGTCGCAGTTATTGTCCTTAAGTCATAAGTCCGATGGATATGGAATAAAAATACGTACACGTACACGGAATTCTGCGGTAATATGTGGAAACGACGAAAATGATTGTCGATTACAGATTAATAAAGTATGCAGTAGTAGGTATATGCTATACCTAATCAGTAATCATAATAAAATTAATTAAAATATGTGCAATATATATGTTAATTTTCCGTTATTATTGACTGAAAATATACATTTCATTAGAAATTAATAAAAATTTAGCACGCCATTGTTTATAATCGAAGTAATTTTATTTTCAATCGATACCCGGAGAATTGACACGTTCTCGACCAATTTACATTAATAATATAGTCTTAATATATACTTTTGTAGTACGCGGGGAATCCTGATGAAGAATTTTTTTTAAAACACGAAATATTCGCCCAAATTTTTTTTTTTACAAAATATCCCACGCTATTATATAACTATTTTATTTACTAATATTATAAATAATTGTACGTACACGTTTAATCATTTATTATTATTATTATTATAATTGATTTTACGCGGAAACTATTTTTTAATATTTTATTTTATTACACATTTAAAATTTATATTACAAATTTAACTTTTATATATTTAATGCCCGAAAAACAGCGTCGCATTATAGACATCCATTTTTTTTTTTAACATCGAGCTCAATAATCGAAAGCATTGAATCGTAGTTCAAACACGTTTCTGCAACGTTTTCCATATTTATATGCGGTTTCAAAACTTGCGTTTTCAATGTAAACAAGAGCGGCGAACGCTTTGTTGCGCATAAACGAATGGTGGGGAATTTAAAACTTTCAGAGCTTCACTTGATATTTCTAGACAACGTTTTCGTACGTCCGATCAGAAATTCCCTAACGAATCCCGATTTTCACTAACTGCTGTATGTAGAAATGCTTATAATCTACAATTATAGACATTTAATGCAAATTGATTTATCGACTTATGAATACAAATTAATAACACATTTTTACCTATAACTTAAAACTTTATTTTGAAACTATTTGTTTAATTTTATTAATTTTTAATTCTGTATTTATTTATATTCGCGTTGTATCGTATTTGCATTCTTTATGGTCGTACGAAAATAAATAATTACAAACAATTACTATAATTATTATCGTATACTTCACAGACGCGATTTATTTTATATTGTAATATATATATATTTATTTGTTTTATTATTAAATTATTTATGTTATTACGTATATGTTTATAATAATGTATTAATCGTTTATTTATAATTTTTGCGCGGACCGCCCAATACAATGCGTATCAAGACACACAAAAGTCTTAAAATTATATACGAATCAACATTTGTAAAACACTGGTTTGCGTACGCCGTTAGCTTGGAATTGAAGAAATTCAACCAAGACTCAATGGAAAGCGATTGCTACCTTAAACTCGCCGTTTTTAATATTCTTTTTTTTTCTTAATTCTTTGTGTCTCAATAAAAAAACGAACTTAGAAAAAACAACGAATGTTTTCAGTAAACAAAATAAACACTTGTTACAATATACGTATGTACGGTACACATTGTCACTGTCTTCGTATTATATGCTTGTATTGATATTTCAACACATCGTTTGATATTCGCTATTTAATATTTCTTTTAATTAATAACGTTCAATACGTTATTACGGATTATTATTGAAAATCATTTTGGTAGTTTAAAATGTCATTAAACAGTGATCAAGATAATTGTTATAAAAATATTCTTTTTTGTAATTATTCTCAAAAAATAAAAATTATATCAACGCACCCTTAAGGGCGAAACAAAAATTAGATACAATTTTCCTATACCAGAAGAAAGTAGTGAGTGGTCCGTATGTAAAAATCGGAGTATTTCAACATTACCATCGACATCGCCGTTTTTTTTTCTTTTAAGCCAAATACTACTCTTTCTAATTCCAACATTACAATTAATGGCGTAACCGATGTAACTGGATTTGGTGGTTACAACACATTTTTTTTTCATTACATATAAAATGTAGAAATAATAACAAAATAGTTTATTGCGCGCGCGCGCCCGTGTGTGTGATAGTTAGGTCTATTGGAAAACGTTAAAATAACTACGTATATTAACGACGTCGGTAATAAGTGATGAGTAAAAATCACGGATTAAGATATAATCCTATATCGCAGATGGCGATAAAAATGTTTGAAAAGTGATAAATCAAAATTCAAATTCGCTCTACGAGTTACGACAATTATATTTCGCTTTTGTATCTATGTACAGTATTGATACTATCTGCACACAATTCGTAAGAATTCATTTTATATACAAACCACTTATAAATTACAACGCTTTCTCGAAAATATTTCCCGATTGCGTCATTGAATATAACACAACGTTATATTTTATTCTGAAAAAATATTCGAATTCTCTTCGCGACACGCGCGAGAGAACGATCGTGCCAATATTTTTAGTATTAGGTCGTCGGTGTTGTTGGTGGTACATGGCGTGCTGTTGTGTGATATTTAAGGCAATGAATAAGACATTATAATATGTTAATGGATTTTCGCCATGCACAATAGGTTCCTCGCTGATGAACGGGTAAGATGAGAGTGTCATCCTATTATTACGGATCTATTTAGTGCTGTTTACTCTGTCAGTCTGTCCGTCTTTCTCTCTCTCTCTTTCCCTCGAATCGTTTACGGATATGCCCATTTGTCAATTGTTTTTTTTTGTAAAATTTCGTAATTAGACTGATCGCGAACAAAGTACAAATCACGGCACAAATATTTACATATTTGTTTTTAATTTATTACTCAAATTGCTTATAATTTATTAAGTGTATTTACAATTTATCAAATACAAATTTACACTCAAAAAAATCGAAATATGTTCATAATGATAATATTTATATAATAATAACAACAAGTTTTATGCATCTGATTAGGCGTACGATCTAATTGAATAAAATACACTAGAATATAATAAATTTTGCGCGTAACATTAAGATTATAATTTATACCTATACATGTGGTACAATATTATGTGTGATATAATACGCAATATCTATAGGGTAATGCAAAAAATTAAATGTGAGAATTTTTTTTTTTTTTTAGTGATAGTAAAAGATATACTTAAAACTAATTAAATAATTCCGTTTCATTTAAATAACAATAATAGATATTATTATAAGGTTGGTTTTTGGAAAAGTAAAAGTCGTTTATACATGTAGGAACCTATTACGCGATTACGACTATACGTACATCTAATAACAAGAGCGTACTATAAGAATTTGAGGATTATTTTCTCATACACGAACATAAGCAAATTATCCGCTTAGTAATTAATGGAGGTTTTTTTGGTGAGGAGGGGAGTGTTGGAAAGACTAGGTATTAGAAAAATTAAATTATTTCTTCTAGATTTTTGGACAATTAAAGACAAAAAAAAAAAAACTTTTTATATAAAATTTGACATATTCTATAAACAGTAGGAGAATAGAAATTGAAATTTTAAATTTCGTTTTCTGTTAATAATATGTTTTGGTTCTTTCTCCATGCCTATCGCATACCGAATTAATACTTACGTAATGATGAAATTATCAATAAAAACGTTTTTGTGTGCGCAGTGCAAGAAGGCTATAATAATATAATCGTCGTTTCCTCGAGCTTAACTAATGGTAACTATGTAAATTAACATGAGTCGGGCCTAACGCTTGTACTCCATTCGTTTTTACTGCAGTACAAATGAGTTTATCCCGTTCGTAAGGTTCTATACGGGACACCACAAAGCCTTATTAATCCAATAATATGAAACCTTATAATTATAATTATATATCACAGTAAAATTATATTAAAAACGCGTTTTGTCTTAGACGTCGTTCGCAACGACATCAATGTGGTGGACGACTGTTATTTGTTCCTCCACCACGGTCTTCGTCTCATACCGGATCGCTGTTTCTGCCCACTGAACACATCATTATGGAATCCTGAGACAGGTCGTCAAGGGATGACGTTTCTGAAGCTATATATTTAATATAGAAAAAAAATAACATATGTTGTAATAACACTGACATTAACGTACTAGTACACATCACCAGAGTTAACAATGAATTTTATTTACCCGGGTTTTGGGGTATATAAATAGGAGATTCCCTCTGGTGCGAATGATTTGATGACGGAGGCTGTTGAAACGAATACGTAAGGTGTAGATTTATGTGTCGATTAAAATGATTCTCGGAACCATTTTGATGGTGGACTGTAACGAAAACAAAGTTATATCAATGTAAGTATTAAAACAGAAAAAAAATGAAATTTTAAAAGGCCACTTTTATATAATAGACATTTTATTTTTTATAGTTTTTTCTTAAATAGCATTTATCCGAGATTTTTATTTATTTATTTATTTATTTCAACGTTTTCAGCACGTACGCAATCCGGACGGAGCGGTTTTCACTTTTCCAGTGTGCAAGTGTTTTTTCTGTCTTGCTCTAGAATTCTGAAACCATACTTGAGTGACCCTTTTACTTAATCCAGTGATTTGCGCTATTCTTTCTAAATCCTGACCGTCGGGATTAGAATCCAATTGGAAATTCGCTTGCAACACTTGCAATTGTTCTTCTGTGAACGTGGTTCGTACTCGTTTTGCTTTATTCTTGCTATGGTAACTTTCTGAATCTCCGCCTTCTGAAAAACGACATTGATATCACGTTTTCTGTTAAAAATAACAGTTTAGAATGTCAAAAACAATTCACAATATTGTTAACGAGCAATACACATTTTATATAATAAACCGATATTTTCGAATTGCTCGCCGTGCGCCGTTAAACACAGATATTTTTAAAATAAAAATAATTCTGCAAATATATGTATATTATTCACATTATACTTTATCATTAGAAACACAAACGGGCTATGAGTTGTTATTATTTTAACATTTATACCGCGTAGATAGCAATAGTAATGTAATACAAAGTCGTGAGAGATCAGGTCGCAAAATTCGACAGTCATACGGCACGATTAATTTTAACGCGTATTTAAATATATTTTAAAATATACTTTTTGCGTGGTTCAGTTGCTCAGTACAACATTTTTGTAGTTTTTTTTGTTTTTTTCGCATTTTGTATCGCACGAATTTGATTGCCCGGATTTCACACGGGTACGTGATCAAAGACAGAATAAGATTACGTTGGCATATACTATCCCCAGCATTTGCTTCTGTGATTGAAGGATGTATCGTAATTATAGAGGATATAATTTAACCCCTTTGAACACGATTCAGCCGGATATCCAAGGCGTTTTATACAATCCATTATATTCCACCCCATAATATTGTGATTTCACGAATAACCAACCGCATACAAAATGTACTTATACAATATTTTATATTATTATTATTATTATTTTATAAAATCACGCGCTCGATGAATTCATAACATTACATTTAATGTGTAATTTTCGTACATTGTGTGTGTGTTTTTTTTTCTATTTAATAACATTAAATTATCGAAATGTAAAACCAACATATAATAACAGTTTTAGCGATAAAATAATTCTTAATAATTTATGCGATGGTATTTTTTTATTTTTATTTCGCACATTATATTGATGAACTATACGTTCAAGTGCTAGTGATAATCGTAGACGAACGATCAATAATAACGATGATAATAATAATAATAATAATAAAACGGCGTGTATAAAGCGATTTTACACAAATCACGAGTGAAATCTACGTATAAAAATAATATATATTAAAATAAATAAATGACGTAAATCTCTACACATTAAATAATAGTTCAGAAAAAGTAAGCGTTGCGCGCTATGACATTGTAGTCAAGACAGTAATGTTAAGACAACAGTGTTGAATAAAAATAAACTCGAACGTGCGCGAACGAATTGTAATTTTAATATTTCGCCTATTATTATTATTATTATTAATTATTCAAGATTTTCGACAATCGCGATTTAATTAAATATTAAATTCGTAAAAAATATGAATGATGTTATATCGAGAATTCTCCAAGACTCAACGGATTCGCGTATTGCGCGTCGACTACACAATTATTCCGGAAACGGCGTATTGTTATTATTTTCTAAACGATTTTGGAATTTTTTTTTTTGCTTTTTTAGAGTTACGCGTTTCATGAATATTACTATAGCGTAGTGAAATAGAAAAATACGGGGAAACAAACCGCAATGCTAAAATCGACATTGTCTTGCCGGGGGGGGGGGGGAGGGCGAAATTATTTATTTCTGCCGCGGGACAGTGTTGTCGTTAGTCAGTGCCGCCAGGGGCGTCCCCAGACAGTTTTCGAGGGGACACGGGGCGAACCCTGTGTTTTCAAAATCAATGATTTCGATTGTTTTCATATTATTTCGTTGACAGTGGTGATAGAATGTTGTATAGAAATTAAAAAATTGTTATGGAAGAGGACGAACGCCCCTTTGCCCCGTCGTCGGGGTCAGTGCCATAATAACAGTCGTTGACCGCGAATTCGATGGGCGGTTTATACCGCTACGGCGGATGGCGAAACAAAAAAAAAAAAAAGCCGCGGCGAAATTCAAAACGAACCCGTACGATAACTCGGCGTTACGGCCGCGCGCGCTCGTTTAAGGGTTCCTTCCCATCACAATATCCCCCGCACGGCCGGACTGGGAATTCGGTCCGGGGCCCGAGGGAATAAAATTATACGGCCCTTATTACAATAACATTATACATTGTGTACTGTTATCACACGGGGACGTATTTAAACATGTTCGTTTAAAACCAATAGTTAAAGATGAAATAAAATGTATATAATATATTGAAAATCGCCTTATAAATCAATTATTTCGATCGGCGGCCCACCGAGTGGTTTTACTACTCGGCACCTCGCCGGCCCAGTCCGACCCTGATCCGCCGGTTACTCCGTAACGACTGCAGCCGAACTCGACCGGTGTGTCCGCAGGGCCGTCCCGAGGTTTTTCGGGGCCTGGGGCAAATTAATTTGGCGGCCCTTCGACCATCGTATAATAATTATTTGAAAAAATCGCGTAAAATTTATATAGCGTGAAAAATAATTTTTTTAAATCAATGTGTCCGGCACTTTTTTTTATTCATTCACCCTAATATTACCACCATTGATTATAAATTATAATATATGGTATAATCTACGCTCAATGATATTGCACTCGGGATGATAGTACCTATTAAGTATGTAAAAATGGGAAAGCCGATGAAAAACTATAACGGTGTTCGTACATGTATTATCATTGATAATATTTAATCAATGGTATTTTATGTATATATTATTATTATTATTATTTACGTACTATATCTATTTTAATAAAAATAAAGGATGATATACGTACATATTTTAATCCATTATTATTACTTACTGATATTGGTGTTGGTATTCACTCTTGTTTCTTTCTATACTACAGGTAGACAGGTTAGGTCTATAGACTATATTATGTACTACTACAGTAGGTACCTACAATAACTGTCATCTATGATCTATCAATTTTATCGGTGACCACTATACCGTCGTCAACCGTCGATTAAGGGGATTGGAAGCGGTCATTTATTAATGGGTTGTGTATAGATAGGCAATTTCATGATTTATTCGCGTTACGCAGTGTATTCCTGTGAGAGTAGTATTTAGTGTTTAGTGTGTGTAGATACGTTCGATTGACTGTGCTGGTGGTGTGTACACTCGCACGCGCAGGTAACAAGTCAGCAAATACGGCTACCGTTTTTGAAAAACACGAAATCCCATTTCCAACGTACCGATGGATCTAGTGATGCGATAAGGATTCTGAAAACTGATCCGAATTCGTCGTCAAATCTACTTTAAAAAAGTGACTTTACCACTTTTTTTAATTTTTCACCTTTGGTTTTCACAATAATTGAAAATGTCTAAATATATTAAGGTAATTTTAGGGGGACAAAATCAAAAATGTGGGAAAGCCGTTCTAAAGAAGACATCGCGAAGAATTCAGATCAGTTTTCAGAATCCTTATCGCATCACTAGATCCATCGGTACGTCGGAAATAGAAACGGTCTAAATTGCTATGTTACGTGTGTGATAGAGAGAGAGAGAGAGACAGACAATCACCACTTCCAATCCCCTTAATAATTAAAGTTACTGACTGGAGCGGGCGTGCGGGCTGTAGTTGACTATTCTACGTGTATCCGGTAATCAGCGTATCGGCTATTAATTTGGTCTAAAAATATCGTCTGTACCATCGCCAACCGTAGCAAAACGAGCCTCGTCATCGCAATATAATATAGATTACAGGCAGGGGCGTATTTACTTCATCCCTTAGGGGGGGGGAGTGAATAGAAAAACGGCCCGTCGAATCTGTTGCCAACTTAGAATTATCGAAAAATTATATAAAAATAATAAGTTTTAAATAAAAAAACGTTTTATGACATTTCAGTTTTAGTTCGATTAATTTTAGTTGTCAGTATATATACTGTACATACACAAGTATCGATCGCCCCCCCCCTTGTATACGCCCCTGATTACAGGAGTATTACACATATATGTGACTGACGCAACGAAAATAATATTTTGTTATCGGGACATTTTAGTCTTTTGGGAGCCCCCTAGAAATATTCCTAAATTGGGGCCTGGGGCAAAATGGTCCCGTTGCCCCCCCCCCACCACTCTGAACGGCCCTGGGTGTGTGTGTGTGTGTGTGATAAATGTCGCCGCGTCCCTTTCGAAAGCGAAATTCGTAAGGCGCAGAGGAGAGTCACGAGTGCGTACACATTTGTATCGTCAAAGCGCGGCGGCGGCGGTCAATCAATCGATAATAATTATCGTCCCCGCGGCCACGTGTGACAATAACGGGGGAATTCGACGGTTTCGTTAACGGCCGTTTGTACGTAGAGGTATACGTGTTGCGGCGCGCACACAATACGCGACACACGGTAACCCGTTATTACGTATTATCGTCGCGTCGTCGCGGGGCTGGGGGGGGTGGTCGGGAATCGAATTAAACCCGATATTCCCGGGTACCGCGTATGGGACGTAGTGGAATAATCGCGTACACCGCGTTTTTCGCGTCCGACGGCGATGACATCATTGTGGGCGGGAAACGATATTGTAAACGCCGATGGGACGGTGTGTGTTTCTCCCGTTTCTTTTTACCACTACTATTACTATTACTACTATTATTATTTTATCGTCTCGACCCGTACATTCGATTATCCGCGCGCGCGCGTGGGACGATTGAATTCGATTTAGCGCGACGATTTCACGGTTGACGGATAAACAATGGGACACCACCCCATCACCGCACACGCCGCGAACCCCTTAACGCGCACGCCCGCGCTGGTATACGCTAGAAGTTGACCTAATTAAACGCGAGCGTATGTTGGGGGGGGGAGTTGGTGGTGCTGAAGGGACGGACGACGGGCTTTAAGCAAACGTGAAGACGTCACTGATCGGACCGAAATCAATAGCGTTCGTGTGTATACCTCTAAATTCCTACAGAATCATTAATAATAATAATCCGAATTGTTTCTTCGCAAACACGCGTGCGCGTTTTTTAGAAACCGATCCGTACGAATAATAATTATTTCAACAACACTTACGTGCGTAAAATATGAACGCGAATAAAACTGTGTTACAAATGTATACTCGTACGAGTATTCGAACGAATCGTGTATACGTATATATATATTTTTTTTTCGTACACTTCTTTGCACACGATTCGGTCCGGACTGACGGTCTGTGGAGGTGACTCCTTCCCCCCCCCGCTCACCGAAAAAGTTTAAGAAGAATATCAATTTCCTATCAGACGACGTATATTTCATTGCACGTGTTCGAATTGAATTGTATCGTGTTTAGTTATTGGGAAATCGTCCTGTGTGCCGATAAAATAAACACGGCCTACGTTTCAAAACGAATTTCGTAATTTCGTTTTTGCGTAATTTATTTAAAAATAAAATTTACGAGCCGTTAAATATACGCGTGTTACGCGATATCACATTTCCTCCAGTAGTTCACTCGAATCCGTTTTCCACGATCGCTTATCGCTGAACTGCAATTTTGTCCCACGCTTTTCTCGCGATTCTGAATCAAAATGAAAATTCTCAACCCATCTCCCCCGGCACTGACTTTGTGAACACTGGTTCTCGGCCTAAAGATTTTCTGCTTTCTCTTTCAAAACATCACCGGACGGCGGTTTCCGATTTGTAAATCGGCCGCGATTATAAAAACCAACAACATATTATATACAATGTTCGTGTTCAAAGGTATTTTAAAAAACGTAAAGCTATCTGTCTTGTTTTTCATTCGATCCATCCGAATTTTCGCAATGGAACGGCATTCCTTTCGATCACTCACCAACACTTGTCGACGACGTTCCAACGTATTTATAAGAAATGTCATTAGAACGTTAAAAATATTCGTTTTTAATTTACCGAAAACGAAAATCCGGATATTATTACAGCGTGTATAATATATCGAAAATCGTTGTTTTCCCGACGGATTATTCGCGTTTCGAAACGACTGAACTCATTCAACAGACACATTTCAATAACAACAAATAATATACGCTTCGGTGATTTCGCGTGTAGTGCCTTAAACCTTTCGGTTTAGTTTACTATACATGCAGGCAGGACGGTGATATTGTGTGTTTGATAGCCAAACGAAATCGCTATACAATATCTGCCAGACGTCTTGAAAAGAACAATTTTCAAATAAATCGTCATCGACTATTTCTTCAATAATTGCTGAAAAACGCTTTAGGATCGTATTCAACGCGACAACAACGATTACCAAACGACTTTTTTCTCTTTTTTTTTTTTTTTTGCCCCCGTTGAATGTGAAGTAGTGAAAACTACGAGAACATCGTTGAAAACATTTAATTTAAAAAAAGCCGCGGGCTTGTTGTGGATGCGTCGTCGCTTGAGTGAATTACGCGGATAAAGACATTCGAGTTTTGACATTATTATAAATTTAAAAGCAATTAGATAACACATTGCATTCGATAACAACGATTCTGAGCAATGTGCTCCGGGTGTGTAATATTATTGTGTATCCTACGTGTAATTTAACTCATAGTATTACGTTTTCATGAATTAAAACGTGAAAACGGAAAGTCTTAAAAATTAAACTTTTCATCAATTAAAATTATTTCAAAATTAATACAAACGGTATGTAAATAGATGAAAATCGAAAACAACTCTTAGGAAATTTTCCCGTAATAGTATACGGTAGAAAGTTACGTATTTAATTTTGTGGAAATTTCAAGACTCTACACTTGAACAATTGTTTTCGGAATTATACGGAGAAATATTTATATTTTTAATATTTATGGGAGAGACGCTTTTGAGAAAACGGAAGAAATGACCACTGCGAAGTAAATCAAATTCGTTACTGGAAGATATAAATATCAAAGCGTTTAAAGATCGCGGAGCACTCCATCTGGTATAGAATTTTTGATTACAGACGTAGAATAAAAAAAAAAAAAAAAACACACGATCGCGTAAAACTCCTCTCTCGGTCTCCGTTCGGAATTTGAAACGCGCGGCGAGGAACAATATTGACAATAACGCGACGATAATAATATTATATATGTTATTGAATAATGTCCGAGTGAAATTTCCATATTGTTTTGAAAGAAATTCGCGTTGAACCACGGCGAGAACGTGTTTGAAAAACGCGATAAAACGTAATTTTTTTTTTTTTTTTGCTTTTCACAATGTTTTCAACAGACTTTGACTTGTATTAATCAGTTTAACACTGTCTTATAGAACACACCAAGACGATCCGGCTGCGTTTTTCTTTTAAAGTAACCGGTAGAATACCTGAAGAACTGGTAGTGCCGCCGTCCACGATGTCCAAGTAATGCGGTTTGCACAAGACGCGGCCTTCGTGCAGAGCGAACTCTTCGCCCGTGTTCAGTTGCCGGTCGCACGCGTCACACCGAAAACACGCCAAATGATACACGTGGTCCCGGGCTTTTCGTACCCAGTGCGAAGCCGATATGCCTTTCGAACACTTCGAACACACCGTACCGAAACTCCTGAAAAGAGAGAAAAAAAACACACACACAATCATATCGCGCGTTTTGAACATTTCGATATAGGGATCGATCAAGATATTGTTACGAGGAACGATTTCAAGAGGCCGCGTAGTAATAGTGTTACTCTCGAATTTTTCAAATCTCGGGATTTTTTTTCCCCCTAAAAACCCGTGGTGTCCTATACGCGCGTGTTTAATCGGCAAATTGGTTAATTGATAAATGACGTTACGAGATTACAAACGTTATTTGTTTGAGCAAAAAAAAAAAGTTGCGAACCGACGGACGCCCGCCGAGTGATGACGAATCATTCGGATAATGATTTCAGCGTTTACTACGGATTCGAAAGCAACGGAACGAATCATTGCGTTCGTTTAAAACGATACCGATACGGAGTTTTTGTCGAAAAATTCATAAAAACGGTTGTGAAATCGTCGAGTGAAAAACGGCGCCCGAGTGTTGTTTCTCGCGGCCGTCTTTAGACGCGCGCGCGTGAATTGCAACGATAACGAGAACCTATTACATTTTCATTACAATCGGATTCGAATGGCACGTGTGTCGTCCGCTCGATATCCGCGTCATTATCCGTGCGTCAAAATATGGTGTCCACCGCACTGAACCTATACGTCGTGCATATAAAATAAGGCGACGTAATAATATAATAATATTTTATTATCGCGTTTACGTACAAATGACGTTAAGAATGTTTTTAAAAGACGAAAATCGTCATTTCCCGTTATACTGTTTTGCGTTATACAACTCGCGTGCGTCGGTACATTCGTTAGGACGTCCGCAGTGAGTCGAACGTCCGTTTGCGGCTAGTATGTGGACACAAAAAACTGGACCTTTAAAAACACACACATCCGCAAGTAAACGCTTCGCTCAGAACGTTATAGCGTAAAGCCGTCGGGAGCGACTTTTTTCTTTTTTTTTTTTATATATACGTTTTATTCGCTGGACCACCGTGTTAAATCTCGTACGGATAACAACCGACAACGGTATATTATACGTACGCGGTACGTGAATACTAAACGCGACACACACACAGGAATACGTTATTGCGCCGCATAATGTGTGTGTGTGGAAGGGGTTGACAACACACGTGTGAATCGTTCACACACCGGTATTATGGAAATGAACCGTCGTCGCGTTTTTTTATTTATTTTTAGTCTTCGTCCGTATTTAATGAATATCCGTGCGCCGGCGGTCTCTTGTACTCGGCTCTCGTGGACCGTTTTTTTTTTTCTTGCAAATTTTCAATCGCCATCGCGCGCGGGATTCACGGTAACGGGGGAAACGACCGAATAACAGACGCGACGTGAACAGTGTCCTGTAGAGGGAAACATTAAAATTTCTATTTTATCGACAACCGCGGATCCGATTTCGTTAAAAAGAAAGAAAAAAAAGAAGAAGAAGAATTTAAATCGCCGACGACTTCTGTTCACCGGTTTTCGGTGGTCCCTCGGACGAGCGTCCGACTACGGACCGGTTGGTAACCACTGCGTACGCGCACGCGCGTGTGTGTGTGTGTGTGCAGCTTCTGCAGTGTCCGAGAGTAAATTTATGCGTGCGCGGGTCGTCGGAATGTTAATTATATATTTTATTGTCGTCTTTTTTTTTTCTCCCCGTCTTTTTCCATTTTTTTTTTGTTATTGAAAAATTTAATATAAAATAACACGCATAATAAATCCAATACATTTTAAATTGATACCGATTCAGGACTATTGTTAAGAACACAACATTTTGCGTTCCGGACATTTATATCCGAAAATGTGTTTTTAGTAAGCTTTCGTGGACCGTTGGTTTGTTCAGAGAGTATTTTCAGATATTTCCGTGTGTTCAGTTTTCAGGCAGACGTTTTCGGACTCATTGCGTCGGTCCACCTTCAGCGCGACAGCTATTGCTTGTTTCGATACACGATAATTACAAAACCTCGGACCAGTAACGATCGCTCTGAATGTGGACTATAAAAAAACAATTTCTACTCAGCCTGATAATTTGTATAAAATAAACAACAGCGGCAAATTTCACGTTGAATTTAAAAATCGTGTAATCCAAATACTGAGATTTAGTTGAAAATTAAGATATTTTTTTTTTTTAATTTTACGCATACAATAATAATAATAATAATAATAATAATAAAGGTGTGTCGATCGGTGTACACGGTGCTAAAAAAGTTGGGTACCCCCGCCTTATTGCGTAACACCACGATTATTATAGCTTTTCAATAACATCGGTGTTTTTTTTTCCTACGAATATATTTTTTTAACTATTCGAAATCGTTTAACGAAAAACTTCGTCGTTGCATGCGCGGCCGCGTACCGCCCATGTGATATGTGTGTTGGGCGTGACCGGAAAAGGAGAGTAGTGACAAAACGTACTCTATAGGCTTATATTAATACGCTACGATGACTATTCGAAATATACAGTTAAAAAAAAAAAACACTTATTCTCGCCAGTTTCGGCGATCTGCAGGCTCCGGATCCGGCTAACAGACGCCAAAAGGACAACAACAGCAAAAAAAAAAAAAAAGTGTTATAAAGTACCTAATTTTATTGTAATGTTATTATTCGCGGGGGAAAAAGTCTACTTTCTGACTGCACAACGAGTGTGCGGGATAAAATATAAAATACGATATTCTACGCTATTCGTGAAATCGGAATAATTATCGTTTTTTTTTTTTTTTTCTTCTCCCGTCGTTGTTGTTGTTGTTATTATTGCACGCGGTCGTTGTACGTTTTATACGCGTTTTTCGTTATACGTATATATTATATCGATCGACATAATGCGATATTATACGAGCAGCACGAGAGAGAACGGATAGAAAAAATAAAACTGATTCAAGCCTATCATCGCGCGTACAATTCCATTTACACAGAGAATAAAAAAAAAACACACACACACACATACACGTATAACGCCAACAGATGGTCCGTTTCTATAAATGCGTGCACGGCGCGGGGGAATCTTGAAAATCGCGCGACAGAATCGAGAAATTTCCCCCCGCGCATTTCGATTAAAAGTGATTCGACGAGAACGGCGTATATAATTTTTTTCTTACTTCCTATAGTCTCGTTATTCCGTGGTTTAGTAAACCCCCCCCCCCGCCTAGTGTATTTGACACACGTTAATTTTTATACACATTTTCTAAACGACGTTTTCAACGTGAGATACGCGAAAAACGTTTTAATAACGCTTCACGCGGGCCGCACATCACACGTAAATAAAAAGAAGCGTTACGCCGTAGTAAAACGCCGTTATATACAGACGAAACATTAAGTTTTGAAATGTTTCTCCCGTCTCGCCGCGCGTTCTTAGGTATACGTTCGATAAATGTTTGTAGTAGTAGTAATAGTAGTAGTAGTAGGTATACAGCGTGTATTATGCAAACAACTACAGCGAAGCAAACGAACCTTACAATCGGTGTACGGATGAAAGAGTGAGAGAGAGAACTGGGATGAAAAAAAAAGAATGGTAAAAAAAAGGAAAGAAGAAGCTGTGGCATAGTGCATGGGAAAGTTTCATCCGGTTGAGCGCGTGTGCGGGCGTGCAAAGGCGGTTAATCCAATTGGTCGTCCAATCAGCTTTTTCATGCAAAAGCTGGTGCTGCTGGCGGCGCGGTTATTCGCCGCCCTCGACGGCGCAAGGGGGGAGCCGGTCGGTCATATGGGTTTCCAGGACCGCGCGACTACGAGACGAAAATAGGGTGAACGACGAGAACGAGAAATAAATAAACGTGTAAAGTGTCGACGAATTATAACAAATGCGCACGCTGTCTCTTGTAAAACGGGATTGGCGTATATAAATTGAATTTTTTTTTTTTGAAATTTATCGATTCGTGAATTTTAACGAGCCGCTAAATATATATATATATATATATAGGTTACTTTGCATTTTACTAGCAAAAACACAAAAAAAAAAAAAAACCATAAAAACTCGAAAACGTTTTTTTTTTTTTATTCGAGAATTTCGTGCGAAGGACTCGGGGGGGGACATTTTACGCGTGTATTACAGGAACGCCTTAGATATGCGTTTTATATAATATTTACATTGAACGTGCGCCTTTAAAAAATGATTAAATTTTTTTCTGTTTTACTTCGAAACGAATTTTAAGATTTTTTCATTTTTTGCAATGTACATGTAGTTGAAGTAACGCTCGTACGTCCGACGCTGTATTGCAATTTTTAAGCCCTACGCGATCGAAAGTATGACTCTTTTATGAGTTAAATACTCGAATAAACCCCGGAAAACTGAAAGAAACAATATTTTTTTACATTTATAATATACGTATATGTGTATAGTTACACGCGTTTGCAGAATATTTCGGGAGTTTCAACGAACGCGTTATGAAATTCACGTGGGAATAACGATAATCGATTTCGACGAATAATCGCGTTCTTATATTATAATATATCGTTTTCACGTATAATTCGGTAGTTTTTTTTTTTTTTTGATTTTGCCGACACTCGAGAAAAAAACCGTATTGAGAAAATCGAAAAATTACCCGTTCGAGTGTACAGGGAATAGATTCGCGGAAATCGAGTGGATACGACTGGAGAGATCGGTGAAATACTTCTGGTAGAATTTTTTTTTTTTTTAATTAGTGGATGAGGGACACTTTATTAATTAATTAATTAATGGACACTGTAAGTGGGATAGTCGAATAGAACGATAGGTTATAAAAATTAAACTTATTATATTATAGTAATATTTACTATAATATTATAGTAAATACTATGTATTTACTAAAAAAAAAAAATGTTTGAGGTGGTCGCGGTGGTTTTGAATTTTAATCTTCGCTACATATCATAAAAATGTATATCGCTCGTCACTGTTGTAGCGGCTATACGTATTTAATTTCCCCTGCGTTTCTAATCGTTATATTCGCCGGCAGACTTCTTATACATACATATGTATTAAGTAAAAGAAAACAATTTTTTTTAATCTCGGTCCTCCTCAAAAAACAAAAAAAAAAGAGTCTTAATTAATATGATTTAAAACGAAAAAATGTTAAACACAAGTGTCCCCTGCGATACGGACAATGAGCTAATAAAAATATATAAAACTTATATCGAGCTTTATTATTATTATTATTTTATTCCAAAACCAGAGAGATGAACCACTCTACTGCTCGGGGAAGAATATTATTATTCCGTGTTACACCCGCGTATTATCTCCGGTGTCGTGTGTGTGTGTGTGGTACAGGTGGTGTTAACACCGCGGAGTAATCGTATTTGTTCTGATATATAACAATATTACGAGCGTTATTGTGTCGCTTCGTGTAAAGGGTGTAAATATTCAGCCAACACCGAGTAATTGATATTACAAACAAAACAGAAAAGAAAAAAAAAGTTCCGTCGGGTACGTATACGTATACGGAATACATATATATATACTAACTGTATACACGAGAGTTTTCGAGATTATTATATTATTATTATTATTATTACAACACGATACGCGTGTATACCGAAGGAATATTGTAATATTTAATATCGTTACGATACACGCGCGAATAACGTAATAATAATTCGTTGGCGTAAAACGACGATGCGAAACGCGAGCGAGCGAACGAGCGAGTGGAGCGGCGAATCGTGACCGGAATTTTATTATTATTATTTCTTTTCCCCGTCGGTATCCCCGAGATGAGTCTCTTTTGAACGAGACGCGTTCTTTAAAACAACAACAACGACAAAACACAAATAATATATCGGAAAACTTTTCTCCTCCACGTGCATTATTAGCAGAGAGGCCTTTTTTTTCCTCTCTTTTATTTTGTACACCGGACTGGCTGACTGGTCGCGGAGGAGGGTGCGAGCGCGTAATACGGGAGACGTGGCTCGAGTATTGATTGTCGGGCGCGCGCGCGCGCCACTACGACGATACGGATACGTCGCGATAATTTATTATTATTATTATACGATATCGTGTGATATTTTATCGGATTTTAACGGCCTTTAATAAAAAATAAAAAAACGACTTGAAAAGATTATATATATAGCAAAAAAAAAAAAATTGTAATAAATATATAAATTCCGAACGAACGAAATGAAAAACGTAGCGGCGTTTTAATGTATTCAAATAGTATTTCTATCTGGATAACATTAATAATTTATACAGGGATTATTAAATTTCGGAGTTGTATTATTTCGAGTGGGTACCATAAAATGTGCCGTAATAATTCGGTTTGAAAAGATGAAAATTGTGTACAACGATCGTGTGTACGTTTCGAGACGAATCCAATGTAAAAGAAACATTTTTATTTTTTTAAATTTCAATTATTATTATTATTATTATTATTATTATTACGCCAAATACGCAAGGTAATTTTTTTTTTTTTTTGTCGAACGAGATCGTTTCGTTTTTCAAATAAACGAGTAACGATAAAACTCCGAGAGAGAAAACTGTATCGGTTTCTTTTTTATTTTCGAAATGTTTTAAAATAAACGTCTTATTGACGCCGGAGTATAACGCGCGACTACCGGCGGCGGCGGGCAGCCCCGGTGCGTACGCAGCGAAATATGTATTTCAAACGGATTCGTTCCGCGGGCGAAACGTCCGCCGAGCCGCTCGCCGACAGAACGTCGGTCGCGACGTGTGACAAATCATTATGTTAAGTTCGGTTCGTATTATAATATTTCCCGTATATGTGTAACCAAGTGTAGTCCGCATATTATTATAGACTCTCCGACCTTCTTACACGGTTTTTATTTTTATTTTATATATATATATATATATAATATTCCTTTTTAAAATAATAATAATAATCGTATGTACGACGGCGCGCGTGATTTTTTACAAAACGCGTATACACCTCTCTACACGAGCCGCCGACCGCCGTCGGACACAAAACAAAACTTTTCGTTTATTCCGCCGGTCGCCGTTACTAATGGGGCCCCGAAAACTATTATAATCTGTTCACAACGACGAGAAGAGAAGAGAAGAGAAGAAAAAAAACACACACACACATACGTTCTTTATGCGCGTGGTTATTATTATTTCTCTCTCGCTTTTTTTTTTTTTTCAGTTTTTTTTTTCTTGAATAATTTATACGCGCGCGCGTCTTTTGAAAAAGAAAACCGTTTTACTACGCAGTGCGGGCGCGCTGCAGCTCGCTACAATTTTTTTTTTTTGTGTGCTTGTACCGCGGCAGTCAAATGCCCCGGCATGAACACCGAAACGATATATATATATATATTTATTTTTTTTACGCGTAAAAATCCGTAAAAAAAAATCGTATAAAATTGTTTTTTAAAAGTGTACACCGTTATCGCTATAAAGAATTCTCGAGAGCACGTTACGATGAATCATCGATGAAACGATTCTGAGCGGAGTGTCGGTGTGTAGTATTTCGGGTGTACACAACGCTTTTTACCAATACAAACAGTCCGAAAGAAAGTCTTTTTCGTTTTTCAAATACAACATAACGTCTACGCGTTTGACGGATACTATACGAATTTTTTTTTTTTTTTTTTTTAGTTTCGAAATCACGCGCAGTTTCTAAATAACGATAATCGATTGCGACGAAATCGCCCGGTTTTTTTTTTTACCGCGTTTTTTACGTTATTTTTCGACTGTTTCTTCTTGTCTTTCAGCCATGTTTTCGGGCGCTTTTGAGAAAATCGAAAAATTCGTATACGAATACACAATGTACGGTAATAATAATAATAATAATTATTGTTTTTACATACGGTTTTGTTTCGTTCGGTTTTTTGTTCTACAATAATAATTATTAGGCGACAAAAATCACCTTACGCAGCGGCGTTTATTTTTATTTCGACGTGAAAGCGGGGGGTTTTTTTTTTGGTCTTGAATACAAAAACGCGTTGGTCAATCGTCGCGCGTACACAATTGAAAAATAACAGCCGTCGTGCACTGCGAAAGCTCGCGGGACAAATGATAGACTGTGCACTCCGTCCTTTAATACTATCGAAAACGCGTACAATTGGGAAACATTTTTTTTTTCTTTTAGAAAACGCCTGTACAAATAATCGAGAAAATACCGAAATCATACGGACAAAATAATCGAATTAATCTTTTCTTTCTTTTTTTTTTTTTTCTTATGACGCGTTCAGGCGTTATTTTCTATTTCCCCTCTCCCCCTCTATTTTGATCGCGTACCGTGTGCGAGTAACGTGCGCGGTGATTTATAAGTTTGTTTTTTTTCCGCCCGTTGTGTTTTCGTATCGCGAGACGGCGTAAAGAAGAATGTCTGAACAAACCCCGCTGCCGATGCTGCACGCAAGTGAGACGTATCAATCCCGATCGGACACTGACACTCGCGGCGCGCGTTTATTATTTTTATTTTTCATATATTATTATTATTATTTTATTAGGCATCCAAACACGTGCAACGGGTTATGTTTTCATAAAAATGTTCCCACGGCCACTTTGTTACGATTGCTTCGTCGAACTTTTTTTTTTTTTATTCTCGAATAAACATAGACGCTTCTCGAACCCCTTTCTCGCCTGAACACGCGCGTTTCTAGGTATCACGTCGTTTTATTTCGCACAGCTGCGTTTCGTTATACAATTCAGTTTCATTCGCCACGACGTTAATCGGATGAAATACGAAAAAAAAGAAAATTTCACGTATTTTCGCTCGTAATTATGTTTTTGAACGGGTTTTTAACGCTCGCAATAAATCTCGCCCGTCCGTTCGATACAACATTAAAACTCAATGAATTCGCGCGCAAATCGTATTGTCGTGTTTTTTTTTTTTTTGTTCGCGCTGCATTTTGTAACAGTATTTTGAAAAATAATGATGTGAAAATTGTTATAAATGAAAGACTAATGGAGGAAAACATGCTTGTCAGTTGTCAACTATTCGGAGGAAACGGGACAAAATTTCTCATTACATTTTTATAACATCATCATAATACACTATTAACTGTTTTTCCGTGTAAATAAATTTAATATTTGTAATAAATTAAAATATGTTTCTACGCGGGTTCTCCTAATCCAAATAAATAACACCGTTTTAAGTTTTTCGCTAATTAATTTCGCCGATATATAATTGTTTTAGTAATTAATACGATAATAGCCAATTATTAATTAATATAAATATATGTATATATATATGTAGAGAAACTCGAAAGCGTACTATTTTTTTTTCCGGGTCCATAAGTCGGTTAATATGTACGCGTATTTCGCGAAACGCAGGAAATTATTAAAATAATATACTCGTATCACGTGTATAAGGCTTACTGCGTATGCCAACGCGAAACCCAAAAGCAATTCGTCTCAATAAAACGTTTCGTGTACATATATATATTTAAAATAAAATAAAACCGCGACCGAAAAATATTATACCGAATAATATTAATATAAACCGAACGAATCGTCGTCGTTAAATTGAATTATTGTACGACGATTAATCGAAATGTCCGTGTACGGAAACTTCGTATTTAAAATCTTTTTTTTATTTCGCTGTATAATAAATATTATTCTTGACGGATATTTTTACCTACACGTCCGTACTATTCCGATCGTACTATTATATTTATTTCAACGTGAATAAAAACTCGATAGAATTTTTTTTTTTTTGTCTTCTACTCGCGTATGTTTCTAAAACGTACTTATACGAAAATATCAAATCCATCCGCCGACTTTTACTCTATCACGAATTCTAGAGTCTGAAACGTTTCCTTTTCTTTTTTTTTTAGATGATGTCTACAATATTGTTCGCAGTCTGCGATATTGCATAAAACGTATACGCAACGAATTGTTATAAGATTTAAATAGGGAAAAAAAATACTACAACACTGTTAGCTGAATCGAACCGATTAAATCCTTTTAATTTAATATTCGTATTTATTAATAGGCTGTTGTTCGGATGCGGTCCACGGTACGAATAATTCTAAGCGCATATCGAATTACTGATTTATTATTATTATTATTATTATCGTTTTAAAATATTTTTAAGACGAGTCCGCTATACGCGGTACAGTCCTCGGGCGTTCGTTCGTACTTGGAAAAAAAATCCCTGAATCATTTTTACAACCGAGAATTTACAGATGACCGTATAAGGGTTTTGGTTTTTTGGCCGTGGTAACCGGTGGAAGAATCTAAAAAAATCGTACGTTCGATCGACGTCCTTTCGGAAAAAAACGACGCTATTGAACGGAAAGAAAATTAGACGGTGCGAGAAATCGTACGAGCTCGCGTGTTATCACGCGTCAAAATATTGTTAACTTTAAAATAAAAAAATAAACGCTTAAAAAAATAATCACTACCGATAATTGGAAAATCAACGCGCATTTTATACACCTATTTTATTAACTGTTTCGGGGAGTTTTTTTTTTTTGTTTTTCCGATTAAGAGTTCGTTATTAAACAAAAAAAAAGAAAAAGAAAAAAAACACCGTTCTGCGATTAGACTTACTGCGACGACGAGAGGAGTGTACGACGGAATCGTATCGAGGAGAATGTCATCGTATCGAGTTATGGAATCAAAAAAAAAACAAAAAAAAGTCATACGTATTTATCGCGCGTAATAAATAGAAAATGTTTTAACAATGTACAAAAAAAGAAATGTTGACGCGTTCGGTAATGACAGTAGAGTAGAGAAATAAAAAACGAACCGCGGATAAATCAATCTTAATCGTATACACCGCAGCATTAGTGTATATCACCAACACGCGTCCGTAACCCCCTTCTCTTGAACGTATTGTACAACTGTTGGGTTTTGATTTCTCTCGCACATATAGTGTGTGTGTGTGTGTGTAACCTTTGTACAAATAATATAAACACTTCGGATGAGTAGGCATGTTCTCGGTATATATATTATTTTTTTTCGATTTTATTTTGTTGTTTTTTTTTCATCTTTATATATACATATTGTACTTCTTATATACGATCGGACGTTCGAGGAACCATTTGTCATTTCCACTCTCTCTCTCTCTCTCTCTCTTATTCCTCTTCTGCTGCGCGCGCGCAGGGACACCGACCGCGTTGTATTTTATTTTATTTTATTTTTTACCGCGCGTTCCACACACGAGTGTGAACCACTCTCGACCTTGCGGCCGCCATCGGGACCAATATTACGATCAATTTTTATTATTATTTTTCACTATCATTATTATTATTATTATTTTTCACTATCATTATTATTATTAATGTAATAATTCGTATTGATCGGAGAACGCGCGGCGGAGCTCCGCGGTTTGACCCCCCCGGACCAAAACGTCGCTTGTGTTGAGGTCATCAACACCGCCGCCGCAGAGGAAATTATCCAAAACGGATTTTTTTTTTTTTATCCGCGCGAGGAGGAGACTTTTGTTCCCGCCGCCACGCCACACCTGACCGCGCGCTTTTCGTCCCGGAAATCTGTACGCGACGGATTACACGAACGCCGATCGATCGATCGTACGCTGTAATCGTGCGCGTAGATTATACGCCGTCGGTGATGTTCGCATTGGATTTGCGTTGTACTCGGCGCCCGACGAATTCGACGAACAAATTTAACAGTTGTTCAAAAGAGCAAACAAATAAGGATTACTATTGCGTTCGAGTTACGCCAGACTGTATGGCGTCGGCACAATGAGAAAGACGAGCGTTAGTTACGGAACAGATTTTCATTTCGAAAAATAAATATGTGCTTTTAACACACGTACTGAAATACATTTGATTGGAGAAATCGTTTCTGGTACTTATCGTCGATCGCTTCTTTCATCACGTTAATGTCTTGACGAGTATACGCGGTAAACAAACGACTTTAAAAGAAAAAAAAATCTCGAGAATACACCCCGCATATAATATAGGAACGTCGTCCGGTTACAATTGAAAACATATTTCGGAAATCAATAACGAAAAAATGTAATACGATACATTTTTTTTTTTTTTTTTTATATTTCAAATCCGTTTCTAACAAATAAGTTGCTAAAAGCAGGATTTAAAATGCACACACTCGTTACGCTTTCATTAAATTTATTATTTCAAGTCGATTCAATAGATACGAACAACCGAAATTTACAAAAAACAAAAAAAAAAAAAAACACGGTATACATTTATGGCGCGAATAAATAATAAATTTATAACTCGATAATTCGTATTTTACCAACGGTTAAACGCGATAATACTATAATAACGGAGAATTTTTATTATTATTTCGTTACATTTCCGTGTATTATATTAAATTGGATTCGAAAAGAAATTTACAAGTAATATATACGCTTACCCAATTTTATGCATATATATGTATATTATACAAAACGTTAAACGGACCGACTGTAAGATTATCTTATATTTCGTTTGGATCCGGTGGTTTTCTTTTAAATACAAACAACTGTGTAATAATAATAATAATAATAAAATAAAAAACAAACCAACTATAAAGAGTGAAGACCACCACTGGCGTAGGTAGAAATTAATTCCGTTGCCGCGCGCATCGACTGGCAGATTTATTGGACGATACGTGCCGTTTAATTGGGCCCCGTGTAGTTATTTTATTATTTTATTATTTTTTTTTTTCTATACTTATTAACGAGAAAGAGAAAGAGATTTCGAGTTGTTCTTGACTTTTTTCTTTTTATGTTTTTGTTTTGTTTGATTTTTTTTTTTAAGAAAAAACACATTTTCCTTTTTTTTTTTTCAAACCAAGTGGGCGCAGACTCGTGATAATAATATTGGCATTCACTGTTTTCATGTAGGTAGCGGAAAGAAGTCGTATGAAATATATCCGTGTATACATTTGTTGCTTGAAATCGGTTTTAGGTGCCGTGTGTACATTTAGAGAAATCGTTGTAATCGGAAACGTTTCGATTATTATTATTATTTATTTATTTATTGAGGATGTTCCCCCCACCCCGTACACGAGCATTACGCATAATATTTATAACATAGTAGACATACGAGACGAACGCAATGATTTTAATATATATATATATATATATATATATATAATTTCGGTACAATATTTCAACGGTTCTTCACCGTTTTCAATATTTTTAACCGTTGAAAAACGTCTTAATCGTTTCGAACTCTAGGGGAGCTCTCTTTTAACGATTAATTCCGTTTTGTTTTTTTTTAGTGCAGATTCTCTTCTCATCACTCTCTTATCGTTCGTAAAAAATTCTGTATGAAAACACGGTTTTGCCGTTAATTTTCTATATTATGGGTTCGGGGCCGTGCTGGCGTTTCAATAGGCAAACGGACTACGATTGGACTACGGTTATAATATGGGGGGGGGACCTCTTGTATACGCTTAAAATTTCTTCTTTCGATTTCTTTACTCTTCTAAAAAAACATCTCGGCGAAATAAACGCGATAATTATTTCGTTTTCTGGTTCAGAAATCCGTCTCTTCTCAGCACTACAATACGCCATAGCTAAAATTACACCGTTTTCGACGCTTAAATCGGAGCAGCACACAATTCGCTTGCAGAGCGTGCGCATTCCCATATCTCTCTCATAAAATCGTTTTTTTTTTTGTACACGTGTCACGAGAACGAATTCATACGCGATTTGATATTCTTTTCGACTTTTCTCCTCTCGCGCTGTCGATGTGTTTTTTTTTTTTTTTATTATTATTGTCCATTTTCATTTTCTGCGCAATACCGACTTTTCTATATCCATAATAAAAACGCTTTGCTCAAACACGCGGTGAGACTCTTTCTCCTGCCAGTTATCGACGGGTCTGTATTATAGTAGTGCCGCTGCTGACTTTTCAACGCGATTCCCCCGGTAAACTCTGTTGAACGTCGACGAGCTCTAAACACTGACGACCATCCGAATCGTACAATATTATCGGGTATAGTCTTAAACTCTTAAAGATTAAATTTTCTACGCGTAAGAAAACGGTTTTTTTTTTTTTGTGTGTTTTCGAGTAATTTTTCGACACGCCGTTTACAGTGGAAATTCCCGTTCGCGTTTCACTAATCTCCGTCGTTTTTTCTCTCCGCCGTATAACGAAAAAAAAAAAAAAATCTCTTTCCTTCTCCCCCCCCCTCCCCTTGTCGCCAGGCGTTAAGAGGTAGTGGAGGATGAAAAAAAAGTGTCTCCGTACCAGATCCATAGAGACAAATAGGTGAGAACCCGTCGTACGCGATTAGTTTCGGTCGCGTACGTCGGCCGTGGCGGGGGATATGTCAAAAAAAAAAATACACAAATCTCGTCTTTGCCCCGAGTACAGAAGTCGCGCGCACAGTGTCGCACGGCGCGTTGTATATATATAAAAAAAAAAGAAAAGTAACAGGTGCGCGAGGTGCGCGCGCGCGGGCATTGTGTCGGCCGCCGCGGTGTCTTCCTCCACGCGGGTTATAACACCTAAAACGCGTCTGATTTTATGATTTATAAGCGACCGGCCGCCGCTTCTGTCTCCGTTCCTCGACGCGTTATAAATCACCACGGGGCCGGGCGCGCGCGAGAACGGGTGAGAGAATAATAGTCGCCGTGTACCCTCGTCGAGAATTCGACCACTACTACTACTACTACTACTACTAACTACTATCGCTATTACTGTACTACGACGACAACACCGCGTCACCCCGAGCGTCATAAATTTTTCTAAATAAACAATAACGTCAAACGTATAACGTTCGAGTGTATGGGACGTCTTCACACACACACACACGATTTTAGCCAATAATAATAATAATAATAATAATAATAATAAAATTCGGCCGTAAACAGAAGGCGTTAATGACGCGATTAAACCGTTGCTGTTCTTCGTTTTTATACGCGCGCGGGGCGTCTCGACGGAATCCCTCGGGAGGTGAGGGAGCTGCTCCGAATTTGTACGCTCGTCAAAACGCCGACGACGACGACGACGACGTGTCTCCTGCGAGTGTGACAACAATACGAGGGGGCACGCACCACTACGTCACGTGTATTTATTATCGTTTACCGCCGGCAATAATAATTATTGTTTACGCCGTTACGACGGCGCGGTGTCGATTTCAATAAATAAATAATTGCAGAAGTGTTACTACGGTATTTAATTTATTATTATTTTTTTTTTTTTCCCGTACAATAATTATTGTTTGAATTGTTCACCGCTATTATTCGTGTTCATTAATGAATCCCACTCGTTTACATTGCATTAGGGAAATTAACGTTGTTGTGCGCGCGGCCGAGGTGTCACCTCGCAGTTCGTTGTTTATACGGTTGAATAATAGCGAAATTCCATATCGTTTTTTATACGCGCGGTCTTTGGTGGAGCGGCGGTTGGAGGAGACGAGCGGTGTAAAATAATAATTATTCAACTAGTGCGCGCGTGTGTACGATACACAAGTCTCGTTTCGTTTTTTTTTTTTTTCCAAAACCGATTTTCATCGCGCATTTAAGAGGATCGGAAAACGAGTATTTTCTCTCTCTCTATCTCTCTTTTCGCACTGCCCGTAATCGTATGACGACGGGCGGCAAAACGAACGTTTCGTACTTCTCCACGCAACCGCTACCGGATCCACGTATAGTGATGGCGATAAAAGATTCCGGAAACGCGTTCGAGAGAATCCGTCGTCGTTTCACAATTGACTTTCCCGCGTTTTTTTTTTAAATACGACGAATATATGGTTTTACGGCGATGTGGGTTTTTTTTCACGAAAATTCCACCCCAAAAGGAGTATCCTTACGTGTACGTCGATTCCCACAGCAAATTATTTCGTCTAGTCGGAGTACTTCAGACAGGTCATTTTTTATTTTTTATTCAATTCGCTCGATACATTTTTCGAGCTTACGGGGGGAAAAAAAAAAAATCACATTGAAAACGGGATTGCTTGGAAATCGATTTATTATCGTTATTTCCTCGTAATTTCGAAACCAACGCGCGGTACAGAACACTCGAAATATTCATCGAACATTTATCAACTCTACTTTACATTAAGCAAACACAATTTTCAAAAACTCTCTTTTAATTTCGCACCGTTTGTAGAGTAATTGTACAGACTCGGAAACAGTGCTATAACATCCTATACGATAAATTCTCGGGAAAGATGATTCGGATGAAAAGCCGGAGGACGTTTTGAACATGTTCTTCCCCCTTACCCTCGATATGGTACATAATTCGGATTATCATCTCCTTAAAGACGTACGGGATGGAAAAAATATCCAATTTTCGATGATGAGGAGAAAAACGAAGTCATTGAGAGGAGTAATAAGCAGGCGGCGATAGGGTTTTTGTGACAACAAAAAGTTGATCTCTTGTACATTGAAAGGGATGGCAATTACGTCGAAAAATAGTTGATACACGTATACAGTGTCCCTATAATTTTTTTTTTTTTTTTTTGCTAAAAATACGCAAAATTCATTCTGGACGCCCTCCGTATATATATTTAAGAAACGTTTGAATAATAATCATTAATTGATATTTACCACGGTCATCGGTATATTATTTAAAAATTATTTGTCATTATCAATGCTATACCAATTGCGCTCTTACAACTCTCTGAACGAATTTATATAAATACTATCGTATTATTATTGTTGTTATATACGAAATTCTGTTTTTTTTTTTTTTAATTGCGATATTTACTATAATTGCTAATAATATGTTAATAAATTCTACGCGTATACAAAAAAAAAAAATATAAATGTGAAAATAAAAGTTTACCTGGCGTAGTCCTGTCGACAATAAATCGAATCTTCTTTGATGAAACACGACGGTTCGTCCTCTAAAACCAAATTGCACACGCAGCATCTTAGACAAGACACGTGCCAAATTTTGTCCGAGACTTTCAATAAAAATCTATCCGTTATCGGATCCGAGCATCCTCGACATTGCAAAACTTCAGTCTAAAACACACGCACACAAACAATATATTATTTTCCATACGAGTATTATTAATTATTAATTTTTTTTTTTATACGTATAAAAAAATTTTTTTAATACAACGTATAAAATATTATGACACTTTTAAAATAAATAATTTTCTTTCGAAATTCCTTCAACCGAGTAGTTATATGAGTGTCGTTTACGCAGGTTTTTTTTTGTCTTTTTGTCAATCACTCGATGTGTGCGCGCGTTAGGTTACCTCCTCTACGCGTATCGGATAATCCTCGCGCGTACTCGAAAAAAATAATTTTATCGAAACGTATACGAATAATTGACGCGTAGAGTACATTTTAACTAAACGAGAATAATCG
The DNA here is from genome assembly GCA_032441825.1 of Chaetogeoica ovagalla. Classification (NCBI taxonomy): domain Eukaryota; kingdom Metazoa; phylum Arthropoda; class Insecta; order Hemiptera; family Aphididae; genus Chaetogeoica; species Chaetogeoica ovagalla. The sequence goes on from CM063731.1 coordinate 2,279,863, forward strand.
TACGCGCTATGAAAACAAAATAGTTTGAACGCGAAAATAAGTTAAAAAATAAAAAATAAAGAACAAACTCTGAAACGAACATAATTGTATGAAATTCGTGTTTTTCAGTGAATATATATATATGAAAAAAAAAAATTTAAAAAAGAAAAGAAAAACGGAATACTATATTTTTGTACATGATGTAAGATATGAAATATTACGTACGCGTATATAATAGCGTTGAATATTCGATTGGCCGATACGCGCGCTCCCCCGGTGTTTTTTCGTACAAATCGTAATGTCACGGTCTCTTTTTGCTCGATTATGTGCTATTGGAATCGGATATGTTAAATATGTTATTATTTATACTCGTATAATATATATATATATATAATACAGTCTTGTCGAGGCACGTAAAACGCACGGATTTCGGTTAGCCCGTTTGTAAAGCAAAAAAAAAAAATTATACGTATATAAATAATACGCGTTTTTTATCATATTAAAATATATGCGCGTTATATTTTATATAAATCGGCGGGTGGTTAAACTATATTATTCGTATGACTACCGCGCAATACCCGCGGGCAGATCTCTCCGCTGTTCTCGCGTTATTCTCACATATATATGTATATATTATACGATTTCGCATTTTTTTCCCCGTATTTATCGACATTATATGTATTGCGTTCTAAACAACTGTCGGTGTATCGTGTAAATACCGTGTTGATATATTATTATATAATTTTAGGATTTCGAAATCAATAATAATAATAATAATAATAATAATAATAATAATAATAATAATAATAATAATAATAATAATAATAATAATAATAATACTCAGACTGACGGAATCGGTAAAAATCAAAATCGTGGTACGAACCGCGATAAATCATAACGGAATACGTTGGAAATCGAAATAGATATACATATATATTTTTTTTTTAATCATTGCAAGATTGAAGAGTGAGGAAAAAACGGCGTGTAATATCATAAAATCGCATCGATATTCGTTATGATATCATTAGTATAATAATAATAATATTTATATTCGTTGGTCATTATCTACTTCCTTCTCATTCCTATAAACTCTCTCTTAATGATTCTCCTTACTGAACGCACTGAAGAGATAATTTGTGACCTCACTCATATTATTTTTAGTTGCCTCTCTTTATCCTCTAATCGTTTAACTCTTTTTTTAATTTTCTAAAATCTCAAAACATCCAACTAACTCTATCTTCTATTCTTAATCCCAATTCTGAAATTATTGTAATCCGAATTTTATCCTTCATCCGTGAGACTGGTCTATCCGTTTGGTCAGATACTATTTTTAATTAATTAAATGTTTAACTTAATATTTGAGCTTATTCCAATTGTGTACTCGTTTATTGTAATTGTTGAAATAAATTGCAAACATACAAAGTTTCAATAAAAAAAAAAAATATTTATATTTTGATACGAATTGATTTGTGAGAAAGAATGAAAAATTAAATTCGTTTAAAAACGAATGCGTATTTTTTTTCCTTATTCAAACTCCGCGTAAAACTCGTATGTACATACACGCGCGTATTTACAAATATTTTTAAACACGTAATTGGATCGAAATTTCATTTTGAAAATCGTACAGACCGGAGGAAAGCGTTTTTGGAAATACGCTTGCAATGTTTGAAAATAACGCGAATTTCTACCACTTTATGGCGGCTTTGACCGGTCGGACACGAATTGGAACACGTCGGAATTTATCTTCGGAATTCATTTCAATATTAATTCTTTTAATAAACCTTTATTTATATACGCGCGGCGTTGTTCCTGTTATATCCGTTTGATTCGAATTCAATAATAAAATAACCTTCTAGTATTTATTTTTTTTTGAAATTATTATTCGTACATCGTAACACATTGATTTAACTACATCGTGTTTCTCCTTCAATCCTATATATATATATATATATATATATAACGCACGTACGATTTTATTCGAATAAAAGTCACTGACAACTTTTACACGCACCCAGTGTGAACGTATAGTGAAAAATTACATTTTCCAAAAGCGTATATAGAAGAAAAAAAATATTATACCGTCGTGTACGTGAATATATCTGTTTGAATACACACACATATAAATATAACTCAAATTTATTTCACTGTAAGTATAAAACGTTTTCGTATATCGATAAAATATAGACAGCCGTATATAATGTTAAGTAATTTATTGTAATTCACGCGTCTCGCGTTTTTACATTCGATAAATATCGAATTAAATATTATACGCGTCATATATATAATATATATATATATATATATATATATATATAATACCATACATATGCGTATAGACTCATTTGTATTTTATAATAATACACGCGTATATATTATACGTATGAGTATTCTTTGCGCATCAAAATGTAAATGATTATATTATATATATATATACGTAGGGGAAAAAAATAAAATAAATTATAAACGTTAACAAACAGTTTGAACGTTCACGAAAAAACTGTACGTAGATAAATATATTGTTTTATTGGCAACTGCGGCGCGCACAAACTCGGACAATAATTTATTTAACGCGATTTAAAATAAGTAAATTAATATGTAAATAGATATACGCGTTACGTAAACCACACACTATACGGTCGATCTTTATTGTAAAATCTTCAAAATTATATTATTATTGTCTGTATATATATATATATATATATATATAATGGTGTAGACGTCTCGAACGAATCGAATAGAATTTTTGAGAGAAAAAAATTAGATGGGGCATAAATGCTGCACGGCGTCCCGTAGTCATCGCTATACGATATTCGCTCGGATGTGTTTTTTCTTCTCTCTATAAACATTTTTTTGATAAACGCATAATATGTAAATATATTACACGATATTCGTATAGAAAAAAAAAACACGAACACGTTACATTTTGATTACGTACAGGATAAGGCGGTTCGTGTGTCCATAAAAATGGAAACGAATTGCCGCGTATACCTATGACGGTTTTTTTTCGTCTATAATAATAAACAGCAGCGAATACGGACAATTATTATTATTATTATTCCCTATACGCGTCTATTATAAGTACGTTGACATTCTGTTTATACCGGAATAAAACCAGAATGTCTTCGAAATGTAAAACAAAAAACAAACAAATTATATTACGTCGGACACCCGCGGATTTACAATATTTAATCTGTATATACGTACATCTAAACGCGACGAGTCACAAGGTGGTCAGTAAAGTGAAAAAACACGAATCGATTGATATTAGAATATATTTTTTCGAAATTTTTTTTGATAATATGTGTATTATGATGAAGAAATTTATCCGCGCGTATCGTAGCGTTTAGTTTTTTATTAATTTTGTATCCAACGCGTATTTATTAATTTATTCTCGTTTGTGAATCTCCGAATTTTGTTTTCCACTTGCCCGTTTTTCATTGATTTCCTCTTGAAAACATTATTGAGTTATAAATAGTTATCATAAAATAATAAAAAATTCTCCTCTATACGTATTATGAAAATTTGGAAATTCCTTCCAGCAAAACAGTTTTTTCCCCATAAATATCGCGAATACATAAGAAAAAATTCTTTTGAAATAGGATTGTTTAATTTTTTAAATTTCTTTAAATATTTTTTTGTTTTTAAATCGTTAGATTTGTATTTTTCTTAGGATTCCATAAAGCATTTGCCTATTCAAAACCTCGGCTTATAAAGCGGCTGCGCGTAACGCGTCCATACTCAATACATCGAATATTTTCGAATAAATCGTATAAAACGATTGTTTATTATTACGAAAATTCGTGACGATTCACTCGCATGTTTCTACTATATTTTATTATTTATTTTTCGAAATATTAAGAAAAATAATAATAAATTCTTTCTTCCTCCCGTATCCCCGTGGTGACATACATATATACGATAGGTTATATATTATGTAAACGCACGAAATTAACGAAACGTGTGTACAAACGTTTTAATTAAAAAGAAAAAAATATTTTATACGCGTAATGTTACGTATATTTCAATCAACCGCGTTGTCATTCGATATCGAGTAAACGTAATCCGCCGTTCGCTCCTCACTTATATATAGGACATGTATGTCCTCGACTTTCGAGGAGAATGCGGTGCTCAGGGGGAGGGGAAGGAGGAGAAAAAATGTTTATATTATTATTATTATTATTATTATTTAACGCGTTCGGACGGGGAAGAAATAATAATAATAATAATAATAATAATAATAATAATAAGGTGGTCGAACCGGTTCGATTCGAAACCGCCGTTGCGCGTATATTCCATTCATTCTTTATTTCTGTGTTGGTACCATTAGAAGTTATTACACTTAACGGCGGAGAAATAAACACGCGTATACGCATAAATATGTGAACATTTATATATATATACTGCGGTGAAGAGGATATTATAATATAGTCTAAAATTTATATACGAGTATTGTATGTGTGCACGAGCGTTATTTGATTCATAACATTAAATGTGCCGGCAGCAGGAACGACTACGAGTGTGCAGGCGACGACGTGGGCCGTAAAATCGAATTTAACTGTGAAATTTCGTATACATGTATATATATATTACAATAATAGAAATATTTATATATATAATATATATACATTTTTACGCGTACGTTTCGTTTATTACCGGCCAAGGGAAAAAAACCATATATTATATTACGCGTATAGCGTTTACAGGAAATTTCCTCTTTTTTTTTTTTTTACTATTCATACGCAAATATTATGTATTTTTATATTCGGGTATCCGAAAATTACATTATATCGGTAAAAAAAAAAGAAGTACACGACGAGTGTAGTAATAATAAAAATTCATTAAAAAATGATTTACTCGCCGTTCGGGTTAAAACCTCGGCCGTTCCCAGGACAATAATAATATTGAAAATATTCGATGAATGTATGCGCGGCGACTAAACGCTATTGAATTCGACAACGAACATACGTTATTTGGATTGTCTGCAATTCAAAAGAAAAATACGGGCTACGATGAAGATTTTCTCGATCTCACAAGAGTGTAAAATATAAGTCCTCTATTTAGGATAGACTCACTCGAGGGATTATACGTCCAGTGGTGTAATATTATTGAGATATATGTATTACAAAAAAAAAAAAAATAAAATAAATTTAATTGGAATCGTAGAAATAATCGGCTTATATGGAAAAATATCGCGTTTTATTACGTTTGCAATTGTCGCGAAAGCGATTCTAACGAGTTATTTCGGATATTATTCACGAGATCATAACGCAATTAGTGTTCATGAAGACTTTCATGAATCGAAAACCTTCGGGCACTTAACGACAAATACACACGCTATTATTAAGCGGCGTATTTAGAGGGCACCCGAGAGACTTGCCCTCTCCTCGATACGTGTTTTGCGCGTAACAATATTAAATTGAAAACGATAAAAATATTAAATTTGATATACGTCTATCGTCGTACAGTTTTATATAATACGCAATTAGTGTAAATACACGAACAACACGATAAAATGTACATTATCCGTGACGTAAATATAATATTTGCGAGTCTTGTCCAAAATCTATAACATTTTGATTAGATTAATCGCGATCGTCATCATTTTGTCGACACTTTTTATCGATATTTTTAGCATCTGAATTTATAACATTTTATATTTCCTAAATCACATAATTTGCACTCGTATGTCGTACACCATATTATTATTCCGTATTATATTATCCATGCGCGCGCAGCAGTTTTTCGGTTACTCTTTTCTTTACGTCTATTTAGAAAATATGAGTACTATAAGCGAATTAAAAAAAAAAAAAAATTATATATTCTTTAAAACGTCAAAACAGTCGATAAAAATAAATAAAACTATTAAATCAATATGAGTAAAAATATATTGTAAATCAACGTTCTCGGTTTTGAAAGGGTGGCCGATATTTATACTTATTCCTATCCTGCAGTTAAGGTTAACAGTCGGCTGTTTGTTTCCTGTTACGATATTAACCGCTCGTTATCGAATCGCGTCGTTGGAACGGTACAAATAAAATGTTCCGAGTTATATTTAACGGGTCCTAGAAACCATGATCCGCGTGCGCGTCTCCCCGCACAGTATCACACACGATCTCAGTAGTTTGTATAAAAACAAATAATTAAATAAACAATATATAGTTCGTCCGAGTAGTCCTCAGATGTCGATGGCTGATCTACCACAGACGAAGCGGAACACCATCAGTTGATTACGAAACGTAATCGATACAACGGAACTAGAATTAGTGTGTGGTTTTGAAAAATATTATTATTAATAATAAGAGACTAGAGAAGTTTTCTGCTGGCTCTGTCATCATCCGAACTCTCCCGTCCGACTCGAAAATCCGTATTCATTCGAATCGACCTTGCCTAAAGCGCACGGTCTCGCGCTCACGTCACTGTGTTCTCTCCACTAGGGCAAACGTTTTTATCGGGTCCCCGATATCCTGTGGCCACCACGCCACTGCTTTTATCGTAATTCCACGAGTCGTTTAATCAAAATCAACAGTCGCGTTAGACTTTTTTTTTTTTTTAAATTCTTATTATTATATGCGCGTGAATCGCGTACACGTTAATTAAACCGATCCAAACGCGTTACGGGTACGATGGTTTGCTCTGTTTTCGCACTTCCCTCCCTATGGAACATAACACTTATATAACCGCCACTGCACTCTCCGAAAGAGTGAGAGAGAGAGAGAGAGACACTATTTGTACGTTAGTAGTTAAAAATTCAATCCTCCTCGCTACGACCCTAACCCAACAATATTATCCGCGCGTTACAGACGGATTGATTTAAAACCCGATCGCCGCGGGGACGAGTTGTCCATCGCGAATTGTCAGGGAGGGAGGGATGACTATATAATAGGGGGGGGGATGGGGGAACAGAGGGAAAAAAATATGTTTTTTCCCGATGTGAAAACGAATAAAGCGCGTAAAACAATATTTCTCCGTGTAAGGGGGGAACTCGTACAGTGTGTGTTGTGCGACGTGAATCGTTTTGCCCCTTTCACTGCGCGCGCGTCCCGTGTGTGTCTCCTCCCGTCGATATAGTAACGTCGGCAGCGGTAGCAGTCACGGTACGTTGGTCCCCCGGATGACAGGTCGCCGCCGTTTCCTAATATACACTATCCGCCGCGTCCAATCGCCGTCGCCGCCGCCGCCGATCGACCGACACCGAACAACAGTTGCCTTTTCACCGGCAACAAATTATCCGTTGTTTTCACCACACACACACACACACACACACCGGTCCCCTTCCCCCCAATCGCCGTAGGACCGCTTCCATCGTCCTCTTTTCCCAGTCGTGTCACCACACTCCCTTCAGCGGTTTGTATACTACGTACCCTACGACGATCCCTTTTTTTTTTTTCACTTCGTTTCGTAATACATACATTTTTTTGTTTGTTTATTTTCTCTCTCTCTCTCTCTCTCTCTCTATACGCGCGCGAGCACAAAAACGCTCCGTCGCTATACATACATACATAATAATAATAATAATAATAATAATAATAATAATAATAATAATATCCCACCATTTTTAACAATATGGCCGTCATTGTCTTCTCCCAAGGACGACGCCCATCTGCGCGCATATGCTCCGTCACACCGTGTAACGACGACGCCAAAATATTATATATATATATACACGTATATACACGCGTACTTATATAAGAGTATTTTTATTCTCTCCTGCATACCGCAACGACGACCGGAACTCGACGTTTATGTTTGTAAAAAAAAAAAAAAAAAAAAATTCTGCCGGAAGGAGAGCGTGAAAAAGCGCTTTTCCGGCACGGCCCGGCGAAATTTCATCCGTAATCGGTTCTTTCGGAGAGGTCTGCTGGACTAAAAAAATGTGTACCGAAAAATCGCATTACATAGAAATAAAACGTTTCGATGATAAGAGTATCGCGCGACAAGTTCCGAAGACGCGCGTGTGCGACAATCCCTTTCGAAGAACGCCCCGTTGTATAATCACTAGCGGCTTCGCATTTGCAAATGCGTCCTGCAGACAATCGGCGGCCACGGAGTGGAAGAGGATCGTCTGTGAGTGTCTCGAACGGCGACCGCGATAGCCCCGCGTCGATATCGTCGCGGCGGCCGAAACGTTTTATACGGAAAACGGTTGCGCGAAGAGAAGAAGAAGATTATTCATTTCCATGAAAGACTTCAAAATGAAAAAAAAAACAACAAATCATTATTGAAAACGTACGGGATATCATTCCTTCGGATTTATGAATAATTCTTGTTTTTACATTCTCTGCGGAGGGCGAGGAACGTTTTACAACGACGCGCGTTTGTTTGATTTCCATTACGTATCTGTAATCGACCATCTCGTCCGGAGAAATGCCATACGAATTTTCCCGTAGCAAATTTTATCCATTCGATGTCTGCATTTTATCGATTTTCTCAAGAAAAAAAAAACTATCGAAACGTGACGGAAAAAACCGCGATTCCTTCCAAATATTTTCGCGTGATAAAAAAAAAAATAGCTTTGACATTTTTATACAATATACGTATAACACCGTACTACTACGAAAAAATTAACAAAATGTTCTATTAAATTTTGAACTATTTATAACACTTATTGTATAGATTTATCATAATTTTTTCTTTTTTCGTGTGGTTTTTAGTAATGTAATTTTTAGCCCTGTAGGAAGTCTTATCTTTTCCACAAGAAAAATAATCGAAATCGAATGACAACTATCCATACTATCCAACTATATCCATATCTATAGGCGCGATAGTTAATTTTGACGACTCAATTAGAAATTGCCTACATTTTGCCCCTTATATATGTGCATCGATAAATAACATTGCGTTTCTGGTATTTTCTGTTGCACGTACATTTCTTCGCGTCCTTTACTCGGCGGAGTATACGCCGGCGAAAAAGTAATTTTCGCACCGAAAAATAAAATGTATCATTGGGCTTTCAATTTTCAAGACAAACAATTCGCCGAGAAAGAGTGCAGGGCAAAATGAATGGATGACGTCCTCCTCCTACTGGATTTATTGATCAAATCAAAGACGGTCTAACAGGAATCGTAACGGTAGCAGCGCGGAAATCGTGCGACGCATGGAAAACCGGGAAGTTTCGGAGAAATATATTAACAACGATTAACAGGCTTGTTCAAATGGTCACGACGTTCGAAATCGAGCTATCGAAGACCAAGAAGGATACGCGTGAATCGTTCGAACGACAATTTATTTTTATTCTAATGTAAATTCGATACGCTCAACGAAGTGATTTGGATTTGACGTTAGAAAAAAAAAAAAAATCTTCATAATACGCAGGGGCGTATACGCGTGGGAACACCACCTCGGGTCGACTTCGTAAAAATTTACTTTTCGTTAATACGATTTCGCGAGTTTTGAATTTTGCGCCCGGTGCAACAATAGTCGATTTTTCAAAAACGGGATTTTATTAAATTATACGCGTATTTATATTATTAAAGGCAGCCGTCCTCTCGCGGATATTTTCTATAACAATAAAAGGGAGCGATGTGTTTGCGTGTTGTTTTGGCAATGACGCGTTTCGCATACACGCACGTAATTATATTATATGTAACGAAAATATAATAAAAACGTTATTTTTTTCTCCCGCAGTTTTTTTTTCCCCGTTACTTTTGTACGAGCAGACACCACCAAGTCAGTCGGTCGTTGCTGTACGCGAGCTACACGTTATGGGCGGAATGTACAGTGGGCATTGTGCCCCAGCCGTACTCGTACAAATATAATAAATAAAATCACATTGTGTAACCGCGGGGCGAGTGTATTAAAAACGTATATAAATACGCGACGGTTTATTTAATATAATATTCGCGAGAATATCTCGTATTATTAATACATATACATCATAGAAATCAGTGGGACGTAGACAGGAGAAATTTTCAAAAAACTTTCGTGTGTTTTGTGCGGATGACAAACGTGGATTGTCATAGCCACAAAACAAGGTAAACGAGCAAAACGTAGAGGCGCGTTTTAGAAAAGTAGTACTACAGAAGAGGATGCAAAAGATAAACCGGACTGCTGGTATAGGATCACGAACGGAGACATTTTGAAAAAAAAAGATCACTGTGGAAGTGTATAAAGACGGGTATTCGAATGGACGCGAAGGATTTATGATGGGATTTATCTTAGAAGGAAATATCGATTGGAAGGGGGAAGGGGAAACCACGGTCAATCGGATTGCGGAAGACCGAGAATGTTAGGAGAACGAGGAAGGCCGGTGACGGGAGAAGCCTGCAAACCCGATCGTTACATTGAAAGCTATACCGAGTGATTTTTAACGAATAATATTACAAAACGGAGTCAAGTCGCCGGAGAAATCAACATTTTTCCGTCCGAATGCCGCGGTGATATAACCGAAATTGCGTTTTACGTATTCGTTCGATACTCTCGTGCACGTACACCCCGTCGTCATCCAGACCAATAAAAAACCGTATACAAACGCTTATTTCAACTATAGTAGTAAACCGTCAAAATCCCATCATCCAAGACTTCTCTTTCATCACAGGTAACCCCGGGAGTGTAAACCATCGGTGCCGAAACGCGTCAGCCGACTACATAACCACCAGCGCCGTGAAGTCCTATTACTGCGAGCCCGGTTTTACAATAAAAACCGATTTAACAAATCATCGTATAAATAGTACGGTGGTTGCGCTTATTGTAAAACAGTATTGTATACAAATAAATACGTTTCTTATCGATTATTGTACGTATATCGCGTACTCGGTGTTATTATAATTATTCGCACTGAAATTCGCTATTCGCTCTCGCACAATTAACGAAATATAAAATGCGAGTGCATTTTTTTTTTCGCGAAGGGTAAAATGGGATGGAAATAATCCCTGGCGCACAGCTCTTACCGTATCCACCGAATACAATAATAATAATAATATTGTGTAACCGGCGTTGGGGGTGAGTGTATTAAAAACGTATATAAATACGCAACGGTTTATTTAGTGTAATATTCGACGACAATATTGGCGGGCGAGCGCGCGCTCAGTTGTCAGCTGCGCGGTTATATAGAATAACGCGTGTGACGGGGGTGGGCGCCATAAAGACGAGTGGCTTTTTGACTCTTTTTTTTCATCCCGAGAAAAAAAATGCCCGTGTGTGTGTGTGTATATAAGTAAACGCCGGGCGTGTACCGAAAATCCGAGAATATTACACGTACATTGTGGCATTCGTATTTATTATTGTAATATAATAAAAAGAACGCGTTACAAATACGCGTGACAATGCGGTACGCCGCTGCGGGGGGAAAAAAAAGAAGGACTCGTCGTCGTCGTCGTTTTTATGTTATTTTGTTCGCTATACATTTTCTATCTTCTTTTTTTTTTGCTCTCTCTTTCTCTCTGTTTCGATCGGCTTTAGCAGCTGCCGCCGCCGATACACGTATACCGCGTGTGCAACACACACATATACGACACGGTCCTCGCACGCGCGTTTATAACAAACACACTGCTGTAACAGCACCAGCAGCAGCAGCACTCCTGTGTTCGAGTACATAATATACATCGGCTATTATATTATTATTATTATTATCATCATAATAATATCGACACAGTGTGTACAATATTGTGGTGGTAACGACAATACGCGCCGAGGATATCGCGTCAAAGTCAAAGACGCGGAATAATTACGGGCCGTATACGTATAACCGCGTTTTAACGCGACGACCGGGGGCAGGACGGCGATGACATTATGAATTATATTATTATTATTATTATTATTATATATACGGTATAGTCGAGTGTTGATTCGCAGCATCCGCGTCGTATGTACGGGGGCGCGTTCCGATAGTCTTCCCTGGACCAGCGACGGGTTGTCGATCGCTCTCCGCCGAGTGTTGCGGAACACGAATTTTAAAAAACAAAAAACCCCGGGGATTCGTTTTAACTCGTTTTCCGCGACATCGGCTCTGCTACTATACGCACGTATTTCACAAAACGCTCTTCGCAAACTACGAATACACGACTCCCATCTCGCATAATTTCCTTCTCTCACACCGTCAATATCCGCTCTATGAGTGCAATCGCTCCGAACAAAACACTAAATACGTACTCAGAGTATACTAAAAACGTGATCTGTACATATCATCATAACCGCACACGAGACCAATGCGGATCCCGTGCCACATCGGCATCGCAGATATTAGCTGATGAACCGACATCCCGACGCCTCAAACATATCACCGCGTAATAAAATATACGTCCTTCAGCACACTTAAAACAATACGCTATACTCGCCTTATAGTGTGGCAACCCCATTGGGAAAAACAAATAGTTTCTTTCGAATATCGTCACGTTTTTACCAACTTACACTTACGTGTAAGTTGGTCCAACTGTGTTATGGTTATGCTCGGTTTTCACAGCATCTCACCACTTTTAACATCATGTATAAGGCTGGAATGAGTGCTCAACCGACGATCAGCGCATATGTGTTCGAACGTTTAGTGCTTAGCAGACGGTAGTAAACTCGGCCGGTCGATGTGAAACGTGTGAATGTGAATAAACCAGTAAAAGTTATTAAAATAATAAAAAAAAATGTAAAATAAACGAGTAAACGTGTTGACGAATGCACAACGATGATAGATTGATCATTACGTTAATTGTATTTCATTGAAGTACGCGAAATAATAATTTTATTATTAATAATAATTAAAATGATAAACTCAGAAAACGCGCGTACGATTGATCGCTCGGTCAGCGTCAAACCAAACACCCGCGTAAACCGACATAGCGCATCAGTCGACCGCGTTAAAACAGGAAACGAAAGTAGCCACCAGATAGCACTACTATACAACATAGAGGGGGTAGCAGCAAGACGCATATAAATAGCGGTCCAAAACCGCCGGATCGCTCAGTGTAGCCACGGCAAGCAAACGCGAACAAACTTTTTCGCATTTGCCCACCGTGTGTGCGTGTGTATGTTAACGTTGACCGCCACGCTAACTCTGTGCAGTCCAATGGTTTCAAACCGCTATTTATAAGCAATTACTTTTAATTTTTCTACATCTGCATTTTGTCTAGATATAGTTAATAGATTCTCGACAATTCTTCTTTGTTATTATCCTTCGATATCGATATTTCATTGACGGAGGGAGTTGACTCCTTCCCCCCCCCCCAATGAACATCATGTATAATCGCCACAGCTCTCAACTGAACACAGTACCCCTAAATATTTTGTCTGAACCGTTTAATTTCCGTCGGCGCGATCACACGTTTTCAGCACGGTTCAGTGTCGTAAACACCGAATTAGAACTATAAAATATTTTTTTCTTTTTAATATTGAGTTAAAATTTGAACCAAAACACTTAAATCGAACTACAACGCATCTCAATTAACAGTTCATAAACCGTGAATAAACTGGTAAACTGTCACGATTATTATAAACCGACATTGAACGGCAGAAATGTTACCCGGGTCCATTCCGCTCGTTAAACATCATTTCAAGATCGATAAAAGATCCAGACAAGCAGAACTCACGTCATTTATATAATTTTCTCATCTTTTGTTCAATTAAATGCATTACCTCTGCACATAGTTTAAAGCGACAGCGGAAAAATAAATTAATAATATGTCTGGAGACTTAAAGAAAACAACAAATCGTTTTAATATCGAAATAATAGGCTTCGAATAACAATAATAGTGTACTTGCAACCTGCGATTTGTACAGCTTTATGCCAGTTGGACGTTTTAAAAACAATTTTTGAAAACGTTCACTGCGTTTGTATAAATACAAAACGTTTCGTCGACTCGAGTATGTATTTAAATAAATTTAAAAAATTGACAACGGAAAAAAATTTATAAAAAAATACGTCAATAATTATAATAATAGGTCGTTATTTTAAAGTGGCGGAAATTTATCAGCAAGAACCAGATTCCTTTTAACCGATATCATCACTCATTCACAATTGAGTTGATGTGTATATTTCTCTATTAAACGACATTATATTTTTGACTTTTATTTGTTGGACACGCCGTTGCAGCCTATACACTGTAAATTACACGTATAAACATTATTATTCTTAAACTCAACGCTTTATATCTTCACACTCGTTAGGACGTTTCAATAACAATAATTTATAATACACTGTCGTGTATGATATAAGTGTATTTATTCTTTATTTTTTTTTTTTTTGTACGTGTACAAGATAAATGACGAAAAAAATTTTGTTTCTTCAGAATTTAAAATGTAAAATATTTTTTCGTAATAATATATACATATATATATATTTTAATATTGTATTGTCTACGCGCATTATATCACTCGATCATAATATTCAATATGGTTTTTTGTCCATTTTCTATTAAATATTTTTTATATATATATAAGTCGTGGTTCATCAAAAAAAAAAAAAATTAGCGTTATCAATTTTATAAAATAATTTTTTTTTAAACAACCAGTTATGTACAAATTTCCACCTATACCCACGTATAGTTTCTTTAATATATTCACAATGTGTCCATACGAACGTGCCTACAAATATAAAACGTAACGTGAACAATAATAAAAAAAAAAAATCGTGTCCACTATCTTGACGGGTTTCCGAGCAGAAATTTTTGCTCTCTTTTTAAACTCCGCATTATTACAATATTATATCTGTATAAAGTATTATACGCATTTACTTTATCGTATACACTATAATCTTATGTTAATACACGCGTTATATTACGGTTTCAATAACACGCGAGACGCGTCCGTTCGAAAAGTATTTTCAATTGATTCATATACGATTAATTGGTGTGAAAATTATAGAATAATAATAATTAAAAAAAAAAAAAAATCAAAGCATTTTATGCGTATACATCGGTACATTGATATGTCTCGTGATTGCTCTGAAGTCTGCAGTTGTCGTAGGATTGAACGGGTTTACGCGTTTTTCGCATTTAACTCCATTGATTTGATCGCTTATTAGCAACGTCACGTGATTGGATGGCATGTCACTTCCTTAACAGTTTTACTAACTCTCCCCTCCCCGAGCTAAGGCTTTTCCATGTCCAAAAAAAAAAAAAACTCGACGTTTTCAATATATTTAGTTTTTGCACGATCCCGGACATCGAAAATTTCATTTATATATGTACACTGTATAGTGTATTTGTGATTTTTTTTTTTTAGACCATAAATCGTCCAATACAAATTTGTTACACACATTTTAATGAATAATTCAAAAATATATAGGCATACGCAGCGCATATTTTTAATATATATATATATATATATTAATATTTAACAGTGTCCCCGGTACGCTTTCTAGAATGTACCCGTATACACATTGTTAAACATATAAATATTCATGAGTTTAAAATAACGCATTTTTAGTGGGTATTTTTCTTATATACGTACCAGCTTCTCCTGCTACAGCTCTGTATAATAATACTAAGTTTATAATACAGTTATAAATTTGAAGAAAGAACACAACACTTTTTTTTTCCTACGTTTCGCGGAGTTTTGTGCAATACATATACGCGGTAATAACTCCAATATATTATTACTACAATAATACGCGCCACAGCAGTATATATATAAAATAGTAATAACCGCGTAAAATTATTTTATCAACTGTAATAATAATAATAAAAATAAATAAGAACTTTATTGTATCGCGATTTGTTATTTATTTTTAACTCCGCGTATCGATTTTCGAAAAAGAACGCGAATTCATCGTTGGAATATTACGATTATTCTGATGGACTTAAACGAGGCAAACGTGTTTATTTTTATACAAAGAAATCACGCTTCTCGTATTATATTCTCGCGTATGTTTGACAATATTCGTTTTAATTTTTTTTTTTTTTTTGGACAAATCGTGTCCGTATAATTTGATATGCGCGTACGGTTTTTTTATACGGCGAATACGATGTGATTTATTGCCATTTTCGATCCAAATAATACGTTATATCTATATAACTGTCGAATCATATATTATAAAATCGACGATTTTTTTACCAACAAAAACTTAGTAGAATAAAAGAAAAGAGACAAGTAGAGTAATCGATTTATCTATATTCGCTGTTATGAACGGAAAGTAAAAATACGCTAAGGCAAAACTAAATTACACCTTTTACTCTACCCCGCTGTTATGATCGACGTAATTCGGACGAATTTTCGCACACATATTCGTGTAAATCAAAATACTTAATATTTTGAAATACGTTATTTTTTTATTATTCGTTATGATCATTGTGTATACGGCGTTTTGAATTTTATTAAAAGTATTATATAATACGAGAAGAAATAAACTTGCAGTCCTTCACACAGTATAAACGTGAATTTCGAATACTATACCAAAGATCCCCGCAAAGGTATTTGCAATAATTATTACTGAGGCACGCGCGATTTATAGAATACTATTAACAATTAAAAAATTGTATTTTTCGTTCATATTTCGTTTTTTTTTTCATTTTAATATTTATATATCAATAATACTCGAAATAATAATAACAAAAATTAAAAATACGTTAAATATTTGCAGACACTGAAAATTCGCCACCGAGTATGCCCCGTTGGTATAACTCATTTGCTTGTAAATACGTAAGAAAACTCGTGTATTTTAAATATACAAAAAAAAATTCGTACATTTCGTTAAAATATTATCAACATCGAGGACGATGATAATAATAATAATAATAATAATAATATATAAAATATAGTAATCGTTCATGTATACGAATGTATAACGGTAAAATGTACCGGTGCAATTTGCGCGTACCTTGACGAATTGGAGTTCGTACGTTTCACGAAAGTGTAAACTTTTGTTCTCGCACAAAGGATCTTCTGTTAAACGCCTTGACTTGTCCGAAGTTTTCTCCTGCAATCATCACAATTTATTTATTGGCGAAATATTATTAGTATACTTATACAATTAGATATATATATATATATATATATATATATATTAGTTTATACACACACACACGTGTTTGCGAGATTTAAACTGTATCAGATATTCGCTGTAGGGTTTAGTCCGGGACACTTGGAATAGTATTTATTATTACTATTAATTACTCATTTCGAAGCGTTTTACAATATTACATTCGCAAAATACAAACGATATTTCTCGAAACTGAATAATAATCGTTCGTTTCACGCGGTATAGTCAATATTTTTTTGCACTTTACTATACGCTTTTTTACCGAATAAAAAACATCATTCGATTATAGTTAGGCTCATAACAATTATCGTCGATTTTTTTTTTTTTTTAGATATTAAATAAAAAATAAACATAACATTTTTTTTTCGAATTAAATCCGAACTCTGGAAACGTCATTATGTTGTTTTTTCTTTTTGTTCCGAAAAAGATAAATTACGAATGATCGCAGTGATCTTTATAGGTCTGTGTATGAGATGACATCGTTCGGACTGATGAATGAAGTGTTAATATAAATTTGAATATTATAATATTGTTTTTGGTATATCGAAACAATATACAAGAGTTTTCATTAGAACAACAACTGCGGATGAATGGAGGGGAACATAACGATATATATTTTCGCTTTAGCAGTATAGTGTTCCCGTATAGGGCGTGTAACACTTATTTAGCAGCGTGGATTACTATATATTGTATCTTGAATTTCGAATGAAATGAAGATTACAACTTTGGGAATTGACGAGATTTTATAACATAGAAGAATTGGAAACTATCGCCTGTCGGTAAAGGATTTATAATAGCTGTTTGAACATAGCATTTACGAAAAAATCCTCGTTTTTTTTATATATTAATTTTTATTTCAGTGTTGCAAAATCCGTCGTGTTAATAATCCGGACAAGCCTACGTTACCGTTGCAGTTAATATTTTATACATTTCCTCGTCAACATGTAATAATGTGAGAATTTAATTACGTACATAAATCAAACTTTAAACAATTCTTTTCTCCTTTGAAACGGGCGCGTTTTTAAAACTGCAAATAGATAACGTCGACTAAAATATCAACCGTATTTAAACGTAATTTACAAATACTCTCTCTATAGCTCGTAAAATATAATAAATTTAATAACGTGCTAATGGATCAAAAAAAATATACATTCGATAATTTTATTTACGCGTCACTTAGGATTTTGAAAATATTATTCATTTATTTTTCGTTATTTTTTTTTTGTTTTTTAAGAATAAAAACGTGTTCGCGAAAACGATGAGTCGATAATAAGTACTGAAATATTATTCATTTTTATTCGCCCGGATTATTCCGCGTGAAATATTTAATTCTGAAGAAAAAGAGATTTGACCGTTTCAAGTCGTTATATTGTATACTCGTTGAGCTGCAAGTTATTACTCGAATAGATTTTCGATATTTCAATATTAATAAACACCGTTTGATTCGTGTGCGCATTTCTAAACGCTTGTTGTTTACCGCGTGATAATAATACTAACGAATAAAATACGCGAAACGTTTAAAAGGAAATCGATTACCACAATTACTGCCGTTGCTACTGTTGGCCACGATGACCCGGTAGAAACGAGATTGACGAATTATGTCCAACGAATTTACGAGAATTTTATTCTTTCCCAAATGATATTAGTCGGAATTTCGAGTGCAAATCGTTATTTATACCGATTTGAAATATTATCGAACACTGCACGCGCATTTACGCGCTCGCTCTTTGCGAGAATTACAAAATCCAACACACTCATCCTCTATTACGTAGCGAGTTCAATTTGAAATCGAAATTTACCAAATTTCGCGTTCAAGTTTTGCTGTACAAGACGTTTTGAATCACCGTCACCGACAGTATTAATAAATACAGTAATTATTTATAACCGTCTCGCGCGGACCACGTTCGCAGTATTTCCGTAATAATAATTTGTCCCCGTTCATGTTTCGGTGCAAATGCTAAACGAGTAAAAAGAGTACTGTTGTAAAAAAAGAGAGAGAGAGAACTGAGCGTATATTGTAGTTGACGGTACAATCAAAACGCAGTTCAGACGGATTAAATTCAATTATTATTATTATTATTATTATTATTATTATTATTATTATTATTATTATTATTATTATTATTATTATTATTATTATTATTATTATTATTATTATTATTATTATTATTATTATTATTATTTTATAGCGAGGAAAGAGAAATATTCTCTTATCTTACGCGTATTTCGCGCGCGTCCACACGGGAAAATCTTAAAAAAGAAGGAATAAAAACGAAACGAAGTGGGGTAAAAAAAAATAATAATAATAATAAAATGTAGAGTTAATATAATAAATAAAATCGTCGTCGGCAAGACGGTAATAACACAAAAGCGCGCGGAGGATGTGAGCAATATTTCGTCGGGGGACTCGTATATGTGTATAATATGTACACGGTCGGGACAACCGGTGCCATATATATTCCGAACTCAGCATGACTTATTAGCGTATATCGTGTATATATGTACATACTTTGAATATAATTTTTTAAATATATACAATTTTTATTACAGCGTTTCACTGCCCGTTTGCCGACCGAGACCAGCCTTCTTCTTACTCCTTTAACACATATATCGCCACGTACGCGCGTTTAAAAAAGCCGCAAAGCAAAACGCGCTGTGCTGCTGCTGCTACACGAGAATAAGGTGACATCGATAAATAAAATTTACACACTGCACCCGGTTCGTATAACCAGTAAATTTAATATTAATAACGTCGCGGACACGCCGACGAGAACAACTGGACCTCTGTTATATTATGTACTCGTATATACAGAGCGTTCGTTATTTTTTTTTTTTTTATTATTATTATTATTGAAACCTCGTACAATACAATTAGTTTCATCGGTTATTTTAACAAAACATCAAATACGAAATAATAAAAATATGAAGTGGCGATTAAAACATTTATACAAGGAACGTGCGGAGTTGTGGAAAAAGGATAAATGTGGCGAGGATGTCAGTAGGAGATTGTGATGGACATTAAAAGGAATTTCGAGGGAATCGAGAGTAAAAATGGAAACGTGAGCGCTCCAAGGAGAAATAATGGGGGCAATTGAGAAGGATACATGATTAATGCCGCAGATGCAGGCGGGGAAGTTACGAAAAGTACAGAGAGGAGAGTCGTTAAGGGACATTTTAAAAGAATGAGAAGGAATAAGTATAGGGTGTGCCCCTAAGAAATTAGATAAGTAGTAAGAAGCGCACTACCCCGAGTTTATGTATAAATGAGAAAAAAAAAACCATATTTCATTATCGCCTCGAGTTATATTCATTATATAAATAGCGGAAGCGTTGGTAAGGATAGACGTTTGGGAGGTTCAACGTCCTCCCCATTTCGAAAATATCAATTATTTACTAATGAAAATAATTTTTAAAATCTTGACGTAGGTATACTATACAAAAAAGACTTTTCAATTAAATATTGAAAAAAAAAACAAATTTTAACTGAAGACGTTTTGTGATACAATTTTACGAAAAATGCGTTTGATATGTACCAACAATTTTCCAGACGCGTACCTAATATAATACCGCGGTAATTATTATCGAATAAATTCAACAGAAACATTGAAAAAGTGTAATTAACTATTTTTTCCCTCTAATATTTATAACGTTCTAAAAATTTTGGCTACTCTTCCCGTGTCTATTGCAACGAGTCCCGGAACGGTTCCTTTTCAACTTTGAAACGTTTAAAAACATACTTAAGGAATAAATTTGGTCGAGAACGACTCTATAGCTCTTCTCCATTTATATATATATATACAGACGTCATCGTTGTCGGTCCATAGCAAATTGCGCACAAAAGCTTCAACTTTGGTGATATAACTGCTTCAGCTTTTAAATTTCGTATTTGCTTGTTGGGTTTCTTTTTTCCCCCACTGTTAAAACGAACGAGCCAAGAAAAAGAAAGACGATAAAAGATCTAATTTTAAATCCACTAACAGTAGTATATGTCGATAAAGTGGTTATTGAAAACATGTAATAAATAAGGAATTTGGGAGTATTTTGTTGGTCGGAAATTTCGTGCGAAAACGTGTGAAAATACACGATTGACGACAAACTAAATTAAAATTTCCGAGAAAAAAGAAATCGAATAGAATCATACGTTTTTTTTTTAAAAAAAAAAGAATAAAAATACTTTTCTGTTATTAGTATACAGCGCTGTGCAGGTTTCGAATTTTTTTCCCGCCACCGCCGCGATGTTTATAGTATAATAAGTGAAGCCCGCTAATGTCGATGCCCTAAAAAACAACGAATTCCATAAAAAACGAACAGAAATTAAAAATTTAACTCATAATTTAAAAACATAAAAAAAAAAACTTTAAAAACGATTTTAATTACTTTTGACGGTGTAACGTACATTTTTTGAACTTAAATGTTGGCGCGAATTATTTAAGTTATATATACGTGTGCGAAAAAAAATAATAAAATATACTGTTATTAAACTCGTGATTTTTCTCTCGGTTATCGAAAAATTGAATTGGCTAATGACCTAAACTCAGAGCAAAAAAAAAAGAAACGATTTTAAAATGTCAAAAAATACAACGGTAAAAAAATATCAGAAAAAATACGAATTATTATTTGTGGGAATCCGTTATCAATACACGTTATCGAATCGTGTATTATTTTTTAGTTAAAAAAACGCCCGAAATCATTGCAAGAGTCGTCGACATCAGTTGGACGACTGATTAACGAAGAATATAAGTAACGAACGAATTTATTATTATTATTATTATTATTTTTAATTTGAAATCAACTATCACGCGATGAAGTGCATTATATATGTGTAATAAAACGGTCAGCGAGAGAGTAGGAGAGACGACTTAATTTTTGTAATCTCAACGTTTTTTTTTCTCCTTTTTCTCTCACTCTCTTTTCAAACATTCCAAACGTCCTGTACATATTAAAGACGCGTGTAGAACAGGAGTCGCGTCTCTCGCATGTCGTTTTCGCCCGCGCCCGCCCGCTCGTATATATTATTTATTATTAAGTGTGTAAACGTGTACGCACACACACACACTACACGTATATCTGGTATATTATACCACGTGTCTGTATACCGTATAGTACGTCGCACATCTCGGAGCTGCCGTTTTTAAAACGCCTACCAAATATACAATGTGTGTGTGTGTGTGTGTGTGTCGTACAGGTAAACGCTTCGTTCGGCTGTTTGTAAAACACGATAATAATAAATTTTTTTTTCCTCTTCTCTTTTCTTCCTTTTTTTTTTGTCCTCTGCGGTACACACACACACATTATACAGTCACGCGGTGTCGGCGGCGGCGGCGGCAGCAGCAGCAGCCGCAAAGTCGCTGTACCGCCGCCGCCGCCGCCGGGAGTCCATTCATTACGCGCGAGAAGAGGACGACACCACCGCCACCACCACCGCTAGCAGCATCAGCATCAGCAGCAGTACCGGCCACGCGAGAGGATTAAACATCTGCCCTTCAACACGCTCCGCGGTCCATTGAACAACGACGACCGTGTCACCCTGTAGGTATACACAAGGAGCACGTAAACGCGTGCGTTTATTATTGTGTGGCAGTGTACGTTTTGGTGTGTGTGTGTGTGACTGTGTGTAGTGGTATATGCGCGCATCATCTCGCTCGTATGTGATACACATTATTATTATTATTATTATTATTATTATTATTATTATTATTGTACTGTTCAGCGAGGCTTATCGACCGGAATAATAACGATTCGTCGGTTTGCAAGCAAGCGTGCGGGGGATGTTTCGCGCGCGCGCGCGTGTGTAATAAATACTTGTGAAACGTCGTCGGTGGATCGATCGATTAATGAGAAATTTAAAAACGTTTTTCATTTCGTTACTTCGTTTTCGTCGAGAGAGAGGCGAGAGTTATTTATTTTTTTTTTTTATGCGAACCCGGCGTAACTATAACATTACCGAGTAGTATAAAAAGGAGACTTCTGGATCATACGGGGAAACCTATATAGCTCTATGATTATAACACGGTCGTTCACAGCGATCTCTGCAGTTAGAAGGGACGATTGGAACAACGCCTCGCGCAAGAAACGACGAACCGTTTCATCTCCCTCCCCCCTCCTCCCCGGTGAGGAAATGATGACGTCGCAACGGTAAAATTTATGCTCATCGCATCTCCGCTGTATCCGCCGATCCGTTCGCGAATTAACATTTCATCCGGTTACTATAATTTGGCAAACTCCACACACACACACACACACACCGTAATATGGGGTATTTATATAATATACATTTGTAGTGTATAATTTTCGTTATAAAATCAAGGAAATATGTTTTTTTTTTTTTTTTTGGTTTCTGAGCGAAGCCGGGAAGGAGCTATATTGGTTTTATAACGATATCCCTTTTTTTTCTTCTTCGTTCCGTGTACACATTTTCGATTAGACAAAACGTTCGCCACGCGTGCTTTCACGTCCCGCGGCGGTAACAGATCGTATCATCCGTACAAGTCCGATACACTAATGAAACGTTTTTTTCTAATTTATCGATACAGTTCCCTCACGGATAATTCGAAACGACCTGAAAATCGGAAGGAAAACTGTTTTCTCAATGGTTTTTATTGGAGACGTGAAAAAAAACTACCAAACCACCTGCAATGGGTCTTAGAATTTTGAAATGTACATTTTGAAATTTCGTACTGTATATATATACGAAAAAAAATTCCTTCCGATTTTTCGGGCTGTTTATAAGAATTATAATATGTCGGAACTATTTAAGTATATCTATATAAAAGGGATCATTTAAGAGCTGAACATTTTCACAGGTACCGACGTAGGTCTATTTATTAATACCAATTTTCGAATTTTCCGACAAAACGTTACAGAATTGCGCCGAAGCCGAATCGTTTTATCGAATGCAAAGATTGCTTTCCACGTGTATTTTTGTAATAGACAAAAATCTAATAATTTCCGTCCGAGTGTATTTCGCTTAAATGACATCCACAAAACCCGGCGAGGCTCAGTATTCCTATTATTTTTTTTTTTTTATTCGAATAACTTGAAAAAAAAATCCGGCGGCATGTTTTTAAAACGAAAAATCCGAGACGGATTTTCGTCGAAATATATGAGTGAAATTCGACCGCGATCGAAATTAAAAATCGTTTTTTTTTTTTTTTTTTTTTTACGTATACTTTTTGAAGCGAAAAAAAACCGAAAAATCGTTTGGAAATAAAAAAGGGGGAGAGAGCGTTTTTTAAATTCGCGGACAACACGTCGTTAAAAAAAAAACCGGACGTTATTCGTATATCGGAGCGATATTTTTTTTTCTTTGCCGCCGACTCTGCATGTATTCGCAACGGGAAAACATTTTTCTACCAAATTTCACGTCACCGCGGTAATAACAACAGCGTAGTATAATAATATTTTATTATTATTATTATTATTATAACTACGGTATAAATACAGCGTATAATATCCGTGTGTGTATATAAATACGCGCGTCTTTTATTACATATATACGAGAGTAGTACCTATATTTATATGGGCTTTAAAGCGGCACGCAAAGAGACGCCGCAAATGGAAAATTAATGAACTCAACGGCGTGTACGACGAACTGAATAATATAATATTTCATAAGTATACGTATAATAAATTTATTTTTTATTATTATTTATACTTTTCATTTATCGGGCCGTGCGCTCAGCCGGTCTACGGACGAGCGCGCGCGCGCCGCGCTGGACACAAAAGGACAGACGCCGACCACACACGCCCGAACAAGTGCTGCAGCAACCGCTCGGGTCCTGTTACAATACGTTGAATTGTATACGCGCGCGCATTACCACGACCGCGGTTAGGTCGTATCGCGCGTACGGTACTCCGGTCGTATATTGTATAACGACAGAGTCCCGGTGGAGTAGAAGAAATTCCCGAACACTTATTTGTATACAACGCAAGGCGCCTTTTACGCGTTCAGCGAAATCGTATTTCGTACCCGTTACAATCGTCGTGGCGCGTAGTAGTAGTAGTAGTAGTGGTTAAAATAACTGTGGCGCACCGGGACCTAATGACGCGTGTCCTCCTCTTACAGTATATTAATATAACGCGATAAATCGGATTTCGTAAGATTTTTGTTTTTTTTTGTGCAAAAAATGATTATTCTTTTTATTTATATAATTGTAAAATATACGCGTTCCCGGTGCCGTATCGAGACACCATCGACTCACGTCGTCGTCGTCTTCGCGAGTTTTTCATGGATTCTCACCGACGAGCGTATATTGGGTTTTACTGCGATGACGTGGTTTTTATGTCCGTACGACCAGAAGAATTCCACCAGAAAGAGTGCGCCGGTTTTTACAGTATCACGTACGGTTTGTTGCCCAATAACACCGCAATAAGTACAGTCCGGTAGGTTTCCGCTAGAGAGAGAGAGAGCGGATTTTTCGATTTTCTCAAAAGCGTCTTATAATTCACGGGGGTTGGGGGGGGGACGAAACTACCAAAAAATCACATAAAATCATTTCGGTTGTTTCTCTTCGCAATTTCCCGTTTTTGAAACTAACGCGATTGCACGGGAAATTGAAATATTCGCCGAATATGATGTGTGTTTTTATGCGATCGGATCGTACCGAGAAAACCTTCTCCAAGTAACCGCGGGAATCCATCGCTTCTGCAGGTAACCGACGGAAGAATCTTAAATGGTGTCGAGTCTTGTCGATGTCTTTCGGATAACCGTTGTAACTTATTTCAAAATTAGTCCGCCGGTTAACTGCGGCTGGAAATCCTCCATTGCCGAGTGACAAAGATGTCCCCCCTCCCCCTCGTACCCATTTGATTGTGTTGACATGCGCTTTAATTTAAAATCAATAACGTATTTTCTCGTGCGTGAACAATACTTTTAACAGTTTCTCGCATCACAAAGCACCCGGATATCTTTCAAACCGTGCCCGAAATCGATCCGCGTAAATCACTCTGCAAAGTGCATTATCATTTCCAATAATGAATTGAAAATTATTTTTTAACATAACGGCCTTCTTCTGACGGCGATACATTTTCGCCTGCCACCGCCAGATTACAGTCGAGAAATGCCGTCCGAATGAAAATTTTTCGGTTTGAGCATTGTAAAAAAAAAAACTTCAAATCTAATTTTCTCGTCGGAATCAATAATCGGTTAACCATCGAGATGTTCGCCGAGATGGAGTCCGTCATTGCACAGGATTGAGTAAATGACCATTTACTAGACACTTACGCGCGTCTTCAATAAACCAATTGACACGTTAGTTATACGTCGAATGCTCCACAAACCGAAGTCTTATTGGGAAATTTAAAAATAGTTATGCGATAAGAGGCATCATTGTTATCGGTCCACCCTCGAATATACAAATAATTTGTCATTTTTTTTTTTTTTTTTATTACGCTCGCGTAATATATTTACAATATATTATTGTCACTACTCGTGTATCGATAATTGTTATATAAAATTGTATTGTTTATGACGTACGCGCGTATATAGTCTTTGTAGAAACACAATACGCGTCGTTACATTCAATTAAATTGCCATTCACGAGTACGACGTTTGTATTATATACGCGTACGAATATATATAAACGAATATCCGAAATTTCGTTGAAAGTAAAAAAAAAATAAATAAATAAAACGGAAATAAAATTATAAAACAAATATTGTCGTAAAAATAAACACGCACATATATGATGAGTGCTAACTGAAATAATATTTACACAAATGTAAAATTGTGTTATAATGTAAAATTCGATTCGTCTCCTTATATTATATCGGACGACGATGTACAATAATGGATATATTATTTTTTTTATTCTTTTCGAACGTGCGTTTATCAATTTATTATTTATATTTATAGACTATGTGTCTCGAGTACATGCGTTGTATAATTAAAAAATAACAAACGTGTATAATATACAATAAGCTTTGGAAAAGTTTTTTACGCATCGCGAGAGATGTAGAATTCTAATTTTTTTTTTTTTTTTTTGCGTATCACTGCAAGCGTTTTAGATTTTTAGCGCTAATATTGGTGTTGTTTTCTTTTCTCGCTAACACGCGTTAAATTCGAATTATTTCGCGTTTTTCATAAATATCCGAAGATACGAGAAAAAATTACTCACGTCGCCGTTTCTCTAAGGATATTTCATATTCGCGCAGGTACCTTATAATACAATTCGTTAATAAAACGATTTTTTTTTTCGTATTTTAAGGGCACATCGTTTGTTCCGTATTATTGTAACGCAAATTTCGATATTTTTTAGAACGTTATAAAGTCCGAGTCCGGCTCATTAAATTATTATTACAATTGAAATATATGCTTAAAAATATTATTAACTAGAATTAATCTTTTTCCCGTACAATGTTTATGAAAATTAAAAAAAAAAAACAACACGATTTATCGAAAGCCATAAATGTCATTGATATACTGTTCACGCGCGTTCTGTTTTAGGTACCTAGATTTTATATATATAAATTTTTTTACATAAAAATCGTATTTCCTCGTTTATGGTATAGAAGAAATATTGTGAAATCATTTTTTGCGTGTGTAAATAAACATATCGAAAAATTACTATTAGCCGAATGAATCCGTTTTACATTTTTTTTATAAACTATTCAAAAATAAAAATAAAATCGATCTCATCGCGTTATAATATATAATTTGCCCGCTTTATCGCGGTAATATAACACACACACACAATTCATCACGTTTTTTTTCCACGCATCATATTTCCCGTCGTTTTTTTTTTTTTTACACGTCGTGCAATTGTCGTTTGACAATAACTTAAAAATCCAATAATATCAATAGCAACTGCGTCCTGCGGTGGGAAATAAATTTAGATTTTACGCGCACACGGGTTATAATACGCGCGCTGTACCTATATACGCGTATATACGGACGTATTATTATTTTGAATAGTTTTCAAATGTGTTCTTTTTTTTCTCATCGGTGTTAAACAATTTGTTATTTAAATATTTCTTTGAAGTGAAAACAACAGAAAAAAAAAAGTGCATTTTAAATACTCATAATAATAATAGTAATACTATATGCCAAGGCGTAGTGGATATTTTTTTTACATGCCGTACATATTATTGTCTTTCGTGCATTGTGTTATATATGGTTATTCTTTAGCGCATAGAGACCCGAAGGTTTTGTTTGACAGATCGATATTCAAATATCAACCAAACGCGCGTGCATAAATAACACATAAGCGTTTTTCTTTTGATACGCAAAATTACGTTCCGTAAAATCCGGACAATTCGAATTCTCATATATTATACGGCCGTCTTACACACACGATCGAGTGTTTAGAAAAGATTTTTTTTTCTCTTTCTCTCCCGGTTGACTCGCCTAGATTTTTAAGTTTATATTATATAGTGGCAGGGTCCTGGGGATTTGTCGTTAGTAAAACGCCGTTGTACGCAAGAAGAAGGAAACCGCGAAACGCTCGCAAGAGACCGCTCGCCGCCGTCCAATCATTTAAACGTTTCACGAGAGACAGAACCGCATGAATATCACAGACAAAATAAATTGATAATATTATCTATACGACGGTAAAAAAGATATTTTATTTTTTAATATCTTTAGTTCCTAAGAAGTTATGAGATTTGTTTATTTAAAAAAAAAAAAATGGAATTATTACAATGCTTTTTGAGAATTGAAGATATTTAAAAAAAATGACTACGCTATAGTGTTTAGGTAATAGCGTAATTTATTTTTCGTAAAAATTTGGTGTCTAAATTGTGACTGCGTATAACCTTCGTGGTTGATTCCCACGTGAAGCAATTATTCATTGATAAAAATGTTTGGCAGTCCTCTTATTAAATTAAACGGATTTACATTAAGACGACGGACAAGGTCTAATTTGTCTTCTCTTCAACATTTTACGATAATTCCAAAATACAGTGATTTATGCGGTTAAAGAATAGAAGAAAAAAAAGAACAGAAAATATGTTTAGGCCGCAAATAATTCAAATATTTCAAAAACCTATTTGAGAAAAATACGCTGCATTGGAAGCAAACGAGACTGAAACGAGACCGAGAACTCTGAATTATTTTAAGACACCTGCAAATTTCTGCACAAAACAAAATATATTACAATACTATCTGCGTATATACTGCACATAAAGCAATAACCGCAGAGCTGATTTTTAGTTGCGTTAAGAAGTTGAACGAGATTAAAAAAACAAAAATATAACAAGAGTGTTATAAACATCGCTCGAGTGAATTATTGCTTGAATAATGATTTTAGAGTGTATATTTTTATCACTATAAACTTGAAAGCAATGCGATAAATTATTCGATATAAAACGATTCTGAACGGAGCTATCGGTGTAATATTCTTTTTCGCGAATTAAATACCTCAAAACCTATATTATGTAATTGGCGTAAACGGTCCAAAATTAAAAGAAAATGTTTGACAATTTTTTTCACTCTTAATATATAATATAAATAGTTACGTTTGATGGATATTTCGAGTTTCTATACCAGCGTTAGTATTCGAAATTACGAAAAAATATATAACTATACGATAATAAACGACTTTTTTTTTACCGTTTTATATGTAATTATCCCCGGTAGTTTTTTGACTTTATATTTTCAAGTGCTTTTGAGAAAATCGAAAAATGACTTGTCTAAAGTATCGCGACTAGACGCTATCGGAAACCTATAAATAATATATTATAAAAGATCGGAGCACTTCTTCTAGTAGAATTTTTCATAACCTACTGTAAACGTGAAAAAACCAATAACACGGTTCTCGCTACGTTCAGAATCTGAAATAGTATTTATTCAAATGCTTATAACTTTTCAAGAATTGAAAATAAATAGCTCTTGTCATTGCACGTATATAATAAACTGCATAAAAAATTCTTCAGACAATATATCATCATATCGTTTCTATATCATCACAAGAGTCCTGCTCTTAATAAAAACTCGAAGATGTGTATAATTCCATACGAATATAGGTACCCTCGAACAGGGATTTGAGAGGTCGGCTGATCCACGGTATTTTTTTTCAGTATTAAGTGGTCCTTCAAATGACAAACTAGGTAACACATTTTTTATTTAAAAAAAAAATACGTACAATACCATAACAAATAATCAATAATTCATAAAAATATGTACTCGGGCTCGAGAATGTTTCTTGAAAAAACTATAACATTACGAATTTATAAGCATATTATACGATTCATAGACGTGTGGATAAAGACGTGAAGACTATGTATTAATTATAAACAGAGTGTTGATTTAAACACGCGTATAATACGCTGCGTATACGAGCCGAATGGGCCAATCTTTATACCATTATACGATTAGTACACTTGACGTTTTCCTCGAATTTTTTTTTTGACAATATTATTGCAAAGATAAACATATTTTTCTTTTTAAATAAATATGTATAATTCCTTTTAAAAATACTCAAAAACAAAAAAAAAAAATTATTATTATTAAAATATTCCGGTTAATTTGTTAATTTAGTACAGATTCGAATACGTAACAATAATAATAGAAACGACAATCAATAACAACTGAAGTCTGTATGTACGAGTTTTAAATTTCACTTAAAAAACAGTTACGACTTATTACAGTTATATGTTGAGCGTTGATACGAAAATTCGATGCATAAATACGGTAAATCGTTGGCGCAGCGATCGACGGTAAAACGCATTTGGACGAAGTTTCCATTCCGCGCGTAAGGCCGTCGTCTCTCGTATGAGCAGTGTTTCTTTCAGACAATTTTCTCCGGGGGGGGGGCATTTGAAAATATCGGGGGGTCATTTATATTACATCAAGAAAAATGCTTTTTTTTGGTAATAATTACCTTTGTCTGTTATTATTATTATTATTATTATTATTATTATTATTATTATTATTATTATTATTATTATTATTATTATTATTATTATTATTATTATTATTATTATTGTGAACAAAATTATTAAATACACAAAATTTTTTGTATAACCTTTTAGCTTTTTTTTTGTTTTTTGGTTCTGGTGGGGGTTTTAACCTGACCCCCCGTAAATAAGCCACAGACAAATTTGTCTAATATTTGGTGGTATTTCTTTACTATTCTTCAAATTTTCTCCGGGGGGGGGGGGCTCAGCCCCCACGGAGAAGTGGCTGAAAGAAACACAGCGTATGAGCGAGACGGACCCTGTGCGCAGTACTGAAACAGTCCTGCAGGGTACGGCCACTGCCATCGGACAACAACCGACCCAATCGCTCTGACAATGTTAATATTACGGCGAAAAATCTAAAGGATAATTGAGAAAACCAAAAAAAAAAGACAACAACGATTTTATACCTTCACGTTCTTGATGAATGACGCGGGCAAGCCGTACGTCTCGAAACGGTTTTCTTGGATCATCACGCGCCGTGTAGTACACCAGCCGCCGCGGTCCGCACGTTGCGCAGCTGCTGGCGCGCTCAATACGTATTTTGCGGATCGCCGTAAATCCGTTCGCTGCCCGCCGGAAGAGTGTAGGAAACGTGTTCGGCGGAGATAAGAAGAGAAATAAAAAAAAAACGGTGTACGTGTAGACCCGTTCAAAAACGTTTCCGAAACATTTTCCGCCGTCGACGGTGGTGAGAGAGAAAACAAAATAATAATAATAATAAAAAAAAAAAACTCTCCTTTGCACCGCAAAATCGAAATGCCTGCACGCACGCGCTGTCGTGCGAATCCGGACCGTTGCTGCTGACCCCGTTTCCGCGTTAAATCCTTTTAAAACGATAACAATAACAATTTGGGAGACTTGCTGATGCTGATGCTGCTGTTGCGTAGGAGAACGCGCACAACACCGTCGTCGTGTACGTGCTCGCAGTGCGTACACGGAATTGGTCGCCGTTCGCCGCGGAGCGATCCAAACTGACGGGCGGACGACAGAGATGCGCGGATTCTGCGCGAGCGTCGCCGCACTCGGCCGGACGGTGCAGGGGGCGCGGCGAACGGTCGCGTCCGATTGGACCGGCGGGCGTGGCGGCCGCGTGACCGCAATCGACCACGCCTCCCACCCGTTGGCCGCCGAGAGAATCACGAATTTTTTTTTTTTACCTACCGTTTACTTTTATTATTATTTTTTTTTTTCCCGCGCGCCGTTCCTCCGACGACCGGACGCGCGCGCCGACGAAAATATTTTCTACACACGCGCGGAGTACCGTCTTTTTATTTGTATTTCTTTTTTTCTTCCGTCGCGATCCGTTGCGTCACGTCGTCGTCGCCGGTTCCATTGTGTTCCTTGACCGTGAACGCTATGCCTTATTATTATTATTAATATTATTATAATTATTATTATTATTATTGTTATTATTATAATAAATTATAACACAATAATATGTGAGATTTTACATTGGCCCGTGGGAGTAGAAATAAGAGGCGCGATAACGCAAAACCGCGAAATAATTACCGAAAACAAAAAAAAGTTTCCGTTCTAATATAACAAATATTATGAAATTATAACTGGCCGGATGTGTCTTATTATCGAATTAATATACTTGCGAAAATACATTTTTATAACGTAAAAATCTACCAAAAAAACAAAAAAAAAAGAACCCTTGAAAAATTTACGTTATATAATCTATAAAAATATAATAGAAGAAAAAATACCCTTGAAATTGTTTAGATTGCGTAGAAAATTATTAATTTCTTTTGAAACTAATAAATTATTGTTATTATCGTGAAGTGCCGTTTTTACGAATACACTTCGAAATCTACAATTGCTATAAATAGTGCAAAATTAATGAAAGAAATTAAAAAGAAAAAAATTGCCTCGTTAATACACGATATAGAGTTTACACACATTTTGCTACGAAAATTTCCGACTTCTGTGACCGTTATATAGTTTCATAATGAAAACAACGATAATCGGTTTTGAATTTACCGTTTTTACGCGTAATTTTTCGATAGTTTCTTACCGAATAATGAAAACGAAAAGTAAAAATCGAAAAATGCAGACCTTTGTTAATCATACGAAATAGACTTACAATTTGCTACCGTCAAATACAAAACGGTGGACTGTAAAGATCAATCCTTATGGTAGAATTTTTGAGTACGGACATAAAAATCAGAATCACAAATTCCGCTCAGAATCTAAAACACATAGTTATAATAATTTGATTCCTCGGATTTCCTCTGTATCAAGGGACGGCGAACCTTTTGATAACCGCGTGTCAAATTAAAGTTTTTGGTTTGATTTTATTCGTCTCGCTTGTCAGAAACTTTTTTTTCTTTGTTGCTTAAATAATAATTTATTAAACATAAAAACAGAATTTTATTTGTTACACTTAAACTTTACATTACTTACTATTACGTATTTATGTAAACGCTAAATCAACAAGATTTGTAAGAAATATGTTTTAATAAACACGAAAATTAGTGTTTTTAATGGGAAATCTGTTGCTGCATTTTTCCAGCTAATGAATCAATCCTGGGATTATAAATAATTAGTATAGATTTCAATCGAATACGCATGCTGCATTGATATCTGTTCCGAGACGATTTCTTAATGTCGATCCAACTGAACTCATACGGAGGAAAATAGCTGCTCGCGCGTATGTGTAGAACCAATAACATAATATATAGTCGATATTGAAAGCGTTAAATTTTTTCATAGAAGAAAACGAATTTGATAGACTTTTCCATTCGATAAACATTATAGGTTTTCGGTTTTGATACCATCACTGTCAATTTCACAATATTTTCTCTTCTCCCCGGTTTGCTATTTAAATCGATAAATCTGTTTCTCCGAATTACATTTTCCCGAAATTCCGTTAATTCCATTTTTGAATTTTCGATTTGAATTTAATCGCTCAAAATAAGATTTGACAATAATCAATCCGTTTTGTTTACGAGATTGGGCAATGAGAAGTACAGAACACAATAAAAGTCGAAAATGATTTCAAATTATCTTAAATTATCAGAGTTGTTTTTTTTTTTTTTGCTAGAAAGTGAAATAAAAATTACGAATTATATTTTTAAATCGGCGCGTCATTCTGTGACACGTGTGTGTGTGTGACATTATGTTCGCCATCCCATGCTCTACATCCTTGACGCTATATATTATAATATCTCGTGCATACATGGGTACGAACGCGTAAAATCTGTAATATTACACACACACACTTTTTACAAAAAAAAAAAAAGCGTTTTAACAATATATATTATGTATATGATTTGCCGCGGTTAAACACAAATTGTACAGTGCGAACGTACGATCCGAATACGTGCGGTATATATTATTATGTGTACGGGCAATATTATAATACTATATGTCCCCCATATATATATACTATTGTATTATATATATAATGCATTATTTGGACCGCGAAACGTTACGCTATAAATATACGATTCTCGGTCTTGGTCATGTACTGAACACGCGAATATACGCGCAAGTATTATTATTATTATTATTATTATTATTATTATTATTATTATTATATTATGTGTGAATAGCCGTTAAATGGGTCCATGCGCTGTCGGACGATGCGAGGCACATATGTATAAAAATATAACGGGGGAGATGGTTGCGGAGTAAACCGCGTGCGCGCACTGTACAAATCGTTTATTTCAAACGGTATTTGTTTAAAATTTTACACGCAAACGCGTTTGTCACGTATCCGCGATTCGGACAACCACGTAACTTGTTATTATAACGCCGCTATATAATACGTCTATATCGGGGGGATTATTTTTTTTTGCCAGAGATCCACAGTATTTAGATCCAAAATAGAAGAATTTATTTAGGTTAGGTTACTTTTATATACTTTTCATTCGAGAATCGACAGTTATACACAGACGTGAGTATTAAAATATTTATAATATAAAACGTACGAAATCGTGATGCTGCCGGCTACATAACCGCGGTTTTATGGTAAAACGCGTATGTTTACATTTTTTTTTTTTTTTTTTTTTTTACAAATATTATACAAACGTATTTATAGGCACTTAGTAATGATCGTACAACGCAAAACACGCATATTTATTTATACTTGTTTTTATGCATTACGATAAAAGTATATAAAATATGTATTAATTTTAGTATTGGATTAGAAATCTAAAACAACCTTATTCTATTGTGGAACTGAAAGCAATATCATTGAAAACTAAAATTCAATAAATACATCGCAACCGTGCGCGTATAAAGGCACAATCATCCCTTCTCAAAATCTAAAACACTTGAATAGAACGTTTTACGAAACCGTAAAGCACAATTCCATTGGAACAATATAAAAGCCCGAGTATGTGGTGAACACGATCACGGGAATCTAAATTATTATTCACGAAATCGTCATAACTCGTAAAAAAAAAAAAACTATCTATGTATAAAACGCGGAAACTTTTCTTATATAAATTTTTTTTTAACACTTTAAACATTTTTATATTTGTTTGTATTTATTTATATATTGTAAAAGTCCCGGTTTTTTTTTTAATTTTAAAACAAGGGCGCCCCGAGTAAATGTAAAAAAAAAACACACACACACACACTTCATGCGCAATTATATATAAATACGGATTTGCAGTGTTCATATAATCGATTTCAGATTCGGATTTCCAAAAAAAAAAAAAAACAACGGTTGCAACAAAAAGTCGTCGATTATTATTATTATTATTATTATTATTACTACTACTACTATTGTAAATAAAATAGTTTCGGCTAGTTGAAATAAACATTAGAAGAAACGAAATCAATACATTTACATGGACAAATGAAGTGAATCGTAGGAAAACGAATAACTAATACTATATAGAGCAGCGGTTCTCAAACTTTTATAGACGTTGTACCCGTTTTTTACCAATACGATTTTTTTGGGTGCCCCTTCTAGGCTAATTAACTAAAATACATAAACAAATCTTAGACTTTTAGATAGTATAGTTTTAACCCGTGTACTCAGTTATAACTCAACGGATACGTGAAGGGCTACGGGGGAAAAACGATAATAATTGTCAATATTCCTAAAATATTCAGTATTGCAGTTTAATAGTTTCCAGAAGTCAAACAAAAACCCCCCGAAAAATTAAGTACGAGATAATCCAAGAGAATATAATCTAGTTATATCAATGATTTTCGACAAAATGAACAAGAGAATTCAATTTACTTTTAAATTTAAGAAAAGAAAAATTACAAAAAAAAAAAATGGACTGTTATCTTTTTTCCCCGTAGCCCTTCACGTATATTAAAATATGCGCATACAATTAAATCTCATCGAAAATTATAATACGCGCGAAATTTCGCGTTTTGGCGTTTTTCCTCTATTTTCGAATTCAAAGATTTGTTGCGGCCGGACTCCGTCGTACCCGTTTCGAAAATTCCCGAATACCCCCCCCCCAAACGGGTACGCGAGCCCCGCTGACGTAGAGAGACAATATAATAGAAAACGCTGGGCTAACTGAATTACGACAGTTCAGTAAGTAATATAAAAAAAGTGCGTAACACTAAATATTTCGAACGTATAAACGTTTTGGACTGATCGTTTACGGTGTTCTCTTCGTCGAATTCGTTCCCACGAGGGCGAGCGTATAAAATATCGCAACAACGTGAGCGTATACATTTATATATTTTTTTTTATACATTTTTTTTTTTGTTTTTACCGAGGTTTTTTTTCTTTTGCAAATACGGAACGGTGCTGCTCGCTGACGTCGTGCCGAGAGCGAGAGACAGAGAGAGAGAGAGAGAGCGGGAGACAGAGAGAGAGAGTGAGCGGGAGAGAGAAACGAGTGGTGGGTTTTATATTTTTGTCGTACCGGAGAGAAGGCTTCGTCAGCGTTTATATAGTTAGGACGCCTTTTCCGGTCGACCGAGCGCGCAGGCAGCCCGACGACGGATTTTCCCCGCAGAGCGCGGGTTGATTCAATTTGCCGTGCGATTTGTTCGGAATACGGGATTGCCGCCGCCGCCGCCGACACAAACACGACCGGGTTGCCGGGTGGAGGGGAGAGTTCTCTTTCTCTTCGCCGCGTTACTGCGCCGGGGTTACCGAACGCGATACAGTGTAGAAAAAACTTTTATGTACGTGCGTTGCGCGCACGCACAAATACACGTACAAATAAATATATATATAAATACGTATAAGAAAAAAAGAAAAAGAAGAAGAAGAGGAAAAGAGAGAGAGAGAGAGGAAAAAAAAACACGGAAACGTAAAGGAAACCGGAGAGAATCGGGAGAGGGGCAGGGGAAATATGGTGACTTATAAAACTTGACAAACAATCTGTGCCTCCCACCCCCCACACGTAAAGAGCGTATGGACGACGAACTCTTATTACGATATTATATTTTTAAACCCGATTCATATTAACAATCGGTTAACGAATGTATACAAATAAATGTGATACAAAAAAAAAAAATTATATATTTTTAGATATTGAGCGGAACGACGTACGTATATTGGTTTTACAACGGTGTGTGTTTTTTTTATGTCTGTATTCGAAAATTTTATACGCAACGGTGGAGTGCTCCCGATCTTTAGTCCGACCTGCGAACAAATCGCATTTGGTCGGTATTATTATTATTATTATTATTATTATTATTATTACTATTATTATTATTATTATTATTATTATTATTATTATTATTATTATTATTATTATTATTATTATTATTATTATTATTATTATTATTATTATTATTATTATTATTATTATTATTATTATTATTATTATTATTATTATTATTATTATTATTATTATTATTATTATTATTATTATTATTATTATTATTATTATTATTATTATTGTTTTGGGAGATGTGATTTTTCGATTTTCTCAATGCTTTTTCTAAGCGTCGGGAAAGAAAAACTATCGAAAAATCACGTAAAAACGGTATGGAGAAAACCCGATGGATTTTTATGTTATTTTTCTCGTAATTTTGAAATCGACGGTTATAGAAACCGGAAGTGTTCACCGGATTTGCAACTTAATGAAACTGTAACAACGTGTTAAATTTTTTTTTTCTTTAAATTCTTTTAATTTTAAGCTATTATTACGGCGATTGTAGATTTTAAGTCTTAAACGTTTATTACTTCAATTGTGAAAAAGAAAATCGTGGTCGCGATTTTTTCTTTTTTTTTTACGACCGTTTCAAATTGTTCGACAAAGTGCGTGTGACGCACCGAAACTCCGCTCAGAATCTTTTTATATGTCCGATTAACATCGACAAATTATCATTACTTTCAAATTCATACGTAGCAATAAAAAAAAAGTCCAAAATCCTTATATTCAAACGCCATCCACAACACCCCGCGGCTCGTTAACATTTTTCTTTTTTTTCAATATTTACGATAAATTGTAGTCTTATAGAAAATAAAAAAGTGTAGCGAACCGCGTGGAGGACGTCATGAATGTCGTTCGAGTGCGAATTACTTGTATTTTGGAGTTTATTACATGAATTCGGAAAACGATGCGATAAATCGTTTCAAAATGTATTCAACAAATATCGTAGGGCCATTAGTTTTGAACAAACGTATAATTTTCCACGAAAAATAAATTACGCTTAGTTGACAGTAAACTCGGCCGGTCCGTGAACGTGTGAATGTGAGTGTAAACCAGTAAAAGTTAATAAAATAGTAAAATGCGTAAAATAAACGAGTAAACGTGTAATGAGATCCTATATAACGATAGGAAACATAAATCATTACGTTAATTCCATCTCATTGAAATACGCCAAATAATAATAATAATAATAATAAATATAATAAACGCGCGTACGATTGATCGCTCGGTCAGCGTCAAACCAAACACCCGCGTAAACCGACATAGCGCATCAGTCGACCGCGATAAAACGGGAAACGAAAGTAGCCACCAGATAGCGCTACTATACAACATAGAGGGGGTAGCAGCAAGACGCATATAAATAGCGGTCCGAAACCGCCGGATCGCTCAGTGTAGACACGGCAAGCAAACGCGAACGACCTTTTTCGCATTTGCCCACCGTATGTGCGTGTGTGTGTTAACGTTGACCGCTGTGCTAACTCTGTGCAGTCCAATGGTTTCAAACCGCTATTTATAAGCAACTACTTTTCATTTTTCTACATCTGCATTTCGTCTTAATAGATTCTCGACAATTCTTCTTTGTTATTATCCTTCGATGTAGATATTTCATTGGCGTAGGGAGTTGACTCCATTTCCCCCTCCCTCTTGACATTGTCATCGTCACTGCTCTAAACTGAACATAAGACTCCTAAATACTTTGTCTGAACCGTTTAGTTTCCATCGGTGCGATCACACATTTTCAGCACGGTTCAGTGTCGGTAGCACTTGATTGAGAGCTATAAAATATTTTATTTTTTTTTAGTATTGAGTTAAAATTTGAACCGAACTACAACGGTTCTCAATCAACAGTTCATAAACCGTGTATAAACTGTTAAACTGTCACGATTATTATTATAAACCGATATTGGACGGCAAAAATGTTAACCGGGAATATAAAATACGTTAGCGAAAAACTGATAAAATAAAAACCGTATGCGTAAATAAGTCATCGTGAAATTACTTTCTATTTTTTTTTTTTTATACACATATATTATTATACTATTTCATATTGACTCCCGGCGATGAGAATATATTTTGTATACCTCGTTGTGTACGTGTTGAATAATATGTATAATCAAATCTCAAAGTATTTTAAGACACGAAATAAAAATAAAAAAATCGATTAATATTATAGTTTTTTGTTAAATGTATAGCGTAAAACGAACAAACCGAGTGTATGATCAATGCCGCAACTACCGACGGTGCAAGGAACCTCCGGGCCCCTGTCAAATCATAACAAAGCCGAACGTTCTGTTCACGATTTCATTTTTCTAAATTATTTTATATTTAATTAAATTCACAATAAAATATACAATTAATATACTTGGTATCGAATATCATTATAAAATATAATATCTCGTCAGAAGGAACGAATAAGATTGACGGTGTTCCTTTTCAATCTTGGCATCAAAAACTATTATTCCATTATTCAATAACGAATATAGGATACACTAAATTGTTTACTATCTAAAAACAGAAGTTTTTTTTTATTATTTAGATATATGTATTGTACGTTTATTGAGGGCCGGCCCTAGATCGGCAGTATAAATGACTCCGCTCTAATGTGATTTCAATTTTCAAGAAAATCCCGATTTGTTCAATATGAAAAATAGATTTCAATAGCAAACTGCGAAAACCAAGAGAAAAATGGTGGATGGTGGTGGGGGCTGCAGCCCGCTTTTATTCTCGTCCGTACAGGTTAAGTACAGTGTACATTATTGCCTGTGAAGTAGGTATAAAAACATGAATTTGAAGAACGTTTATACGTGATCGGCGAGCGAACCAAGCGGGTTTATTCTTTTTCTAAAAGCGGTTTTCTAGATTCTAAATCATCGTACACATAAATACGAGTTCGCGAATACATTTTATTTTCAAGAACATTATTGTCTACAAAAACGTATTCGGCGCGCGCCGGTTGCGGGGTGAACGCGCGTCGGCCGTTTTGGCAACAAAACGGAATAACAAATATCCCGTCGGTATAACCGAGTTTCGGGATGTAACGCTCGTACTACGTAAACTTTAAATTCGTTTTTCGTAAATTGTGTATCCAAGACCTCGTTCGCACAATAATAATACGACGTGACTAGAAAACGTTATCCGCGAGATTCAATGAAGTTTATAGAGTGCGAGCGTTTCGTCTATATCGTCTACTCGCGTATATGTACACGAATGATTTTATTTTTTGAAAATCTTTTTTATTTTCGGTATACTAATAACGATTGTAACATTGTCCATTTCGTTTGTCACGTCGTATTATAGTAGTGAATCGCGTCGACCATTTTTTTTTTTTTTTTTTTTGTTACGCTCAAACAACGATCTTACCGTAGAAGCCGATTTACCTGAACAACGATCTGCAGTCGATTACACAATTCGAAGGAGAATCCAATGCGAAAACCGTGAAAACTGCCGAACGTTTGCCCGCTGGACAATCTCTGCAGTTTAACGTCGACGTTCGGTGAGCCCGTGATAATCCATAATTATGAACGTCACCGTTCACGCTGCCATCGCGAGTACTCGAAAGACACGTACGAAATCCAGTTAATCCGAGATGGATTTTTCGCACGAAAAACTAAAATCTTTCGCGAAACAAAAAAGTCCCAGCCGTTAGGAGGGGGGGGGGAGGGTTCTCTACCGTGTTAAACGTCTCGAGTTTATAAATACACGAGTGTGACCGTTGCCGAATTTTCTCGATTATTTTTTTGTCCATTCATCGTCGTCATTTGTTCAATAATAATTATTTGATTTATAGTTTGAACACCGATCGTTTGAACATTCTCTCTCGATCCGTCCGCTTTATCTTTTGCGTACGTTTATCTATATAAATGAACACCAAAACCGATTCGTCGTCCTGTTGTATGCTCTCGGCTGATGGTACGGCGATTTCTTCTTTGGACAATATAGGACCCGGTTTTTTTTTTTTCTATCGTAAAATGCGATCTTCGCCGTTCCAATCCTTCTTTCCGATTTCCGTTTTGCGTGTCGCATCATCGGCACCCCTAAATGACAGAAACGTTTTACCCGTTCGATCGTTTCTGCTGTACGCCGTATTGTTTTGCCCCGACGTTTATTTTCGCGTTTTTTTTCCCCCCTCGCGGTTTATTTTACTTACCACCGTATTTTCTCGTATATAACGCGTTCGGCCGCGATCCCGTAGACATTGATCGTCTGCTGATTTCAACATCATGCGCTCATCCATCCCGTTTCCAACCTGTTTCCTACGCAAATAGTATTCTGCGGCGGCAGCCCTTCACCAGACATTTCTCCGTTCGTCGACAATTACTGTGCGCCGTCTGCAGGTTTGCAGGTATAAACACTCTAATCGTTATTTCCTCGTGGAACCTTTTCGGGGTTCTTTTTTTTTTTTTACGTTCTAAATACTACGCGCGAGTCGATGTTGTCGGTTTGAACGCGCGCGTTACGCGACGAATCGTGCGGTGATATAATACAAAAATAGTACGTCGAATCGAACGGTTTTTTTTTTTAAAAATTACTAAAACCCCCTCCCCCCCCCGCGCCGTCACTGTGTACAGTGCGAATCGCGTGATAATGATTGCGCTGTGCGGATGGGGGAGTAAGGGCACTCGACCCGCGGCGCTCGCGCCCGGTATAAAATAATAATATTACAGGCCGCATGCACAGGGACCGCACAGGGTATACAGACTACTAACTTGACAACGGACCGCGCGGTGTGTCGTCGTAGGGAAAATTATAACTCTATTACGGCGTACGAATAGTGACAAAAAAAAAAATCGAAATCCGTTGTAATAACGATAATAGAAGAAAAAAGACAAAAAAAAAAAACGAAAATCTAACTCCTATATGAGCGTGTGTGAAGCACGTGTCTCGGACGGCGCGTGTGTGCAACGCTCATAAAACGTCAGGTCAGGTGGAAAAGAGAAAAAAAAAGAAAAAAAAAGCTCTTTTTATATCGAAAACGTTCCCCGGATTCAATACTCTCTCCGCTGTTCCGCGGAACTGCAAACCGACGTCGACGAGTGCGTTTTTCCACTGCGCGTCGTACGCGCCGCTGGGAAACGGTCGTCGGACCGGAATGATCGCGTTACGCGGCAGCGTCCGACCGACGGACTCGCACGCGACCACCTCCCGGCACAGCGAGACACCGCTCGCGCGGCCGCCAATACAGCGTAACACTGCGACGACAATAATTATTACCATTATTATTGTCATTATTACGCGGTATTCCCACGCGCATCGCGATGCGTCACCGGGCCAACCGGGCGAACGGTCCGAAATTCTCCGGTCGACGACGACCGCCGCGACGCGCCAGTGTTTGCCGGCGATCCTTGAAAACAGCTGCTGTAGTGAGGCCCGCCTCGAAATTTCCTTTCCAGTCCGACGATAATTCCTTACGATCTGCTCAACGTCCTTAACTCGACTCAAATCAGCGTGTTTGCAACTCGAACGCTCTTTTTGCATCTCGTCTCGGAACATAAATTTCTCAAAGAACACGACCAGTGCCGTCTTAAGGCATGGGCCCGACGGGCCCCGAATTTTTAAGGGCCCCCAAATTCATATAAATTACATAATATACAAAATATATTTTACATTTTTTGTTAAATTTTTATAATATAAATCTTGAACGAAAAAAATTACCTTTAAATAAAAGTTATACAATAAAAAGAATCAATGGAAATTTAATCCTATATTTTAAATCAAGACCCGGTAACACGTACATTATTTTAATGTATGGTATAGCTAAGTTATCGTAATTTCGATTTTTTATTTTATTTTATTTTAAAGAAAATATTTAGAGGTACCTAATAAATTATGTATTAAAAATGTATGTATGTATATATATATATATACAAGTACTCATATATGTATACACCTATATATCAAAATGTATGTATTTAAAGGCCCCAAAATATGTTGGGCCCTAGGGCCTCACATAACCTTAAGACGGCTCTGAACACGACACCCTTACCTATAGATGAGCTACGTCTTCTTGTAACCATCACCCTGAGTTAGATTTTTTTTTCGGACTCCTCAAACAAAATCGTCGATTCTTACATTCGAACACTAATAACGTCTTTCGCCGTACACCTCAAATTGTTCTCTCAATGTAAACCATTATATTTATCTCATTCCTCCTTATACACAATCGTTAATCAATTCCTAATACTATAATGTTTCACATTATATATTTCTAATATTTTCCTTCGTCTTCATTAATAATTCTCATCCGTTAAAATTGATAAATTTATTATTTTTTTTTGTCTTCTCTCGTCTCTTGTCGTCAACCTTATTGTAATGTACTCGTTTCTTTTCGAGATACTAAATATACCGTATTTATTTATGAAAAATAAAACACACTTTTTATGTAAAAAAAAAAAAAAGAGAAAAAGAGTCCAAGCCCTCTTATGATTCGAATATAGAAAAACTACCTCGCCCCCATTTGAAAATTCCTCAATACGTCTCTATTCAGGAAGCGAAATAAAAATATCGTATAACAAGAAAGAGTGACTGACACGGACGTAAAATGGCGGAATAGCGCGAGCGAAACGGGCAAAAAAAAACACAACGAGCTGGAAAACGAGTATAAAGCGTT
Organism: Chaetogeoica ovagalla; assembly: GCA_032441825.1. Taxonomy (NCBI): domain Eukaryota; kingdom Metazoa; phylum Arthropoda; class Insecta; order Hemiptera; family Aphididae; genus Chaetogeoica; species Chaetogeoica ovagalla. The sequence continues at coordinate 2,323,835 of CM063731.1, forward strand.
TAGAAAAAGTTTTCTGTGAAACACCGCGTTCCACCGCGGGGGTCGTGACGCGATTGTGGAGAAGAAGTACCGTTTCTCTATAAGAGTGAACGGACGGAAATCAATATATTTGTGAAGTGGACTCGAGGAAAGGAGAAAAAAGTGTGTAGGACGCATATATTAACGCGCTCCAATAATAATTGAAGGGAAAGTAAAGGGATGGAAGAAATGTAAAAAGGAGACCGAGGACTCCGTTCCTTTAAACAGATAATGAAAGACAACTCACAAATACTTGGAATTACAGGCTACGGATATAGAGAATGGCGTCGTAGTTATTTAATCAATCACAAGATCGTAAAAAGAAAAGCAATTGACGTATTATGCATAGGCCAGTGTTTGTAGGAAAGTTCACTAAAAAAAAACGGAAAGATTGACCTCATTTGTCAAACCTCGGATGTAAAAAAGAAATTGCAGATTTCGTGAATTGTGCGCGTCAATTTTTTTGGTGAAATTACAGACCGAGTCCTCACGGTGCATACTGCAGGACAACGATGTTATAATTTCAGGCAATAACACTTGTACATAACGAGCGATTTTCTTATAAACTATAACAGAAAATGTCACATTTTATGGACAAATGATAAAAATCATTTTAAATTATACTACGAAAATGTATAGTTAGAAAAAAATCGTTGTTTATACATATATATATATAGTACCCACGCAGTACGATGAACCGCAGACAGTCATGAAACAAACGTATTTAGTAGACTCGGTTGATTCGAATGAAGTATTATCGTAGTCATTACATTTTATCGTGTAAAAAGAAAGAAAAATCTCTGCCGACAAAAAATAAAATCGATCAAAATTCGAATTTAATAATCGCTAGCAGTGGCGTAACTGGGGAGGGGGGGTGATTGAGTGTTTAAGTGTTTTATTGCTTTTTTTTACGTTATTTTTACTCAAATGGGTCCTTGTACGGTTCATTAAGAATACGAGCACCGAGCAACAAACCTAATAAAAAATGTAAAAACCAATAGTTTCATTCACACTTAAACCCTTCCCCCCCCCTTATTGTATAATCCTGGCTACGTTACTGATCGCTAGGTGGCGTAAGAACGTGTGTAGTCACTGCCGCACGCTTCGGAAAACTATTATTTAAACAGGTACGTAGCACCTAAATTTTCCCGAAATTTCACAAATTCTAACAGAATTGTGCTTTTCTGTACGAGGAGGTCTTTTTAAATATCGTAATTCCATTGTAACGGACGTGAATTTTTCATTGATAGCAAGCAACCTATATAAATTATTAGTATTCTTTAATAACACGCTTATATAAACCATGTTGAGTGTGCCGCCGCTGACAATCGAGAAACCTTGTGGGATCGAACCGTCGAAAATTCGCACGTATTTTCGATACGTGAAAATTTCTATGATTATATTGTGGAAATTCGTCCGAATCGCATGTTTTGTCTGATACTTAAATGACCTCTCATATTTATCACGACGATTATTTATTCGCGTAACTAATGTAACGATTAAACTCTGCGAGAGACTTAATTTACTTTTTAACTCCTCCTCCTCCTCCTCCTGAAAGCTACGGGCCTGCTTCTAGGCTCTTTACACGAGACGACCGACGTTCTTCGGGCTGACCATCATTGCACGAGCCTCCGCGGGATCTTCAGCCATTGCCGCGCCGCGGAGTGTACCTCCAATGAGCGCGTGACTATTGTTTCAGTTTCGTTATCGAATTACAATATCGTCGAACGGTCTTCGTTCGGCAAATCTCCTCTCATCGTCATCATCGTCATCATCACCATCATCTCGGTATTACACACAGACGGACGATTCGGAATTATGTACGGCGTTCGATCCCCGGGGCGAAAGAACGTGACCGTCGCGCCCTACTATCGGTAATCTCGTTTGCCGAGGGATCGTTTGCTCGACTGTTCTGCGCACAGTGCCCGCCGACCGAGTTGTCCGCCGGAACCGACAACAAATACACGCCGCGCGTCCAGTGTACGTAATGAAATATCGACGCGTACAGACAGACGCGACGGTCGTCTGGGAATAGCAATTTGGTCGCTTTGCTTGTTTTCGGCATTTACCCCGCTCGTGCCCTCTATTTATTTATTTCTCTTCCCTTTTTTTTTTTGTTTTCCAACTCGTTCGCCGCACGCACGCGGCCGTAATTGGACAATATTACGTGTGTACATGTGTATACGGACAGCACTACGTTGTCATCGTTTGAAACTGATCGTGTGTTTTCCGTGTTGAAATAATATAACCGCTACAGCGGTGGCCGAGACCGTCCCCACGGGGCTGCACGTCCGTCGGACCCCGACCGTTGTTTTGTGCGCGCGCGTGCACGTTTGGCGGCGGCGGCGGCGGCGGCCAACGAACCAAAAAAATGTTTAAAATTCATTTAACCGCATTTATAAAGATGGAAAATAATATGAATTATTATTTTTCTACGAAACGTTTGCGTACGAGAAACGACGCGAGCACGTTTCCGCGTCCTTATAAAAGTTGACCCGCTATGTGAGTTCAGCAGGGGACCGAACAACTTCAACACCTGCGGGGATACGCGATATTTATATTGGGGAAACGACGAGATCGATAAAGAAATGGTGGTATCGACGGAATTCTGGCGGCAAAACAGATTTTTCAACGAAAATTTTCGGTGCGGTGGTAGTCTGACGAGTGGAGGAGAGCATGGAAAAGTAACGAGTTGGAAGCGGTGGTTCCCGCTACCCTATTTAATAAGGACTCTAAATTCTTTTATAAAATCTTCTTCTCTTGGCGTAACTGCTCTAGACGAATTTGTTACACACTTAGAACCTCTTCTTCCACTCCGTTCAACTAGTATAGAAATCAGCTACGTAACCATCTACTTTCCTGACTTGCCGCGTATCCTTTTTTCCTTTTAGGTGTGCTTTCGAATGCTGTTCTTAGTTTTCTTTTCAACACACAACACCGGGTTTTTAAAAAAAATTTCGTACACGAAATTCCGAAACTCGTCGATAGTAGTCATTAATAATTGAAATTTTTGAGATACGACGTCTCCGCGTTTATAATTTTTGTTTTTTTTTTTTTAACATTTTTAACGATGAAAATTTAGCGAGACAGTCGCCACGGTTTCGCTGCTGTAGTTTTTAATTTTCCGCCGTTTATAAGATAAAAACGAAAACGCGTACTGCGAATTAAAACGTACCTAACGCTGGATAAAAAAAAAAATGTAAATATACCTCGGAATCGCGATGAAATGTAAAAAATCTAAATTCGTAGAACAGGTCGCATTAATACCAATCAGCGAAGACGAAGGGAAAAAAGAAACGATGGTTAGCGCAGCGGATTTTCTCTTTTGCGCGAATAATTACGATTATTATTATTATTATTATTATTATTATTATTTTATATTCGTTAATTTCACGGAATAAAAAAAAACAGACGAGTTCCCGTATATAATTTATATATTTATTATTATTATTATTATTCGCTCAAACCGTTTCCCGTTCACTCGTTTCTCAGCCGTCTACCGCGAGTGCGCGTCGTAATCATTTGTTGTAATAATAATACGGTGATGCGCGCGGAGAGTGAAATAACGATAATTTCGAACCGGGCAAAAGAAAACTCTTTTGGTACACGTTGCGGAGGCATTTCGACGGAGATGGTTAGAAGAAACGAGAGGAGGAACTTTTGTCGGGGAAAAAAAACCCGCAACGATCCTCCTCTTATTCGCATTATTATCGTCCGTCCGTCACAGCTTCAGCAAACGCGGGCCCTGCCGGGATTTGGCTCCGAGACCGCCCCGCCGAATAAATTATCGTTTATGCGAATATGTTTAATTTAAAACGTGTAATATATTATTGTAATGCTCGCGTACACGGTATGCCGTATATCGCCGCGATTAATTCATATTTATGCATACATATAACGTACAGAGAGTAGAGGCACGACAAACGGCCGGAAGGCACACACCGAGCAGCGCCGTAATGTGATGCGCGCAGCTGTAGAGTGATTACAAAAGTCTTCGGTGTCCTGATTTAGAAAATACGCCGTGTGAAAATAGCCCCCGTGCTGCCAGTCGGTGTGCAGAGAAGCGTGTTTACAGATTTTCACGAAAGGACGAGATGGTTATTTTCAATAATTATCGTGCGGGAGAGGGGGGAGCTTTACCGATTCCCGCTTCCTTCCGTTTGTTTTACAATTATATATATTGGAAAAAAAAAAAAATCCCTACCTTCGAAATCGCGTACAACAAAATTCTACGACTCGTGTCATCTACGTCGGGCCGTATTTATTTTGCTCTACGTTTATTTATTACGAAATTAAACAAAAAAATATTATATTTTGTTACGAAATATATATATATAATTCTCATTCATTCGTTAATTGTCGACCGATGTCGACGTGCACGTACCGATGCGCATGAACAGTACGAAGTGTCCGACCATCTTTCGTTTAGCCTTTCGTCTTCCTGTAATAATATTAAATAAAGGCCGGACGAGTATAGAGATAATGAGGCAGCGAACGCGGTTATTGCCGTGGACGCCTCTATACACTTGCGGTACGTTCTTATACCGGATAGAGCGTAGAAAATTATAATAGAAGTATAAATAATTGTTGCTATCGTACGTCAATAATAATTATGTGATGTCACGGAACGATTAAAAATCAAATTCGAAACGAAACGCAATCGAAACGAGGTTCCGTGTTCAATGTTTTTAAACTGAATACGAATTTTTTTTTCTCTCACCAGAGACGAAGTGGTTTTTATTGAATCGTTCTGTGTGTACTGCTACACATTATACGTACGGCGTGACGGGTGTATATATTAATCAGCTTTTGAACGCGGCCGCCATCAGGGCCGGTGGACTTTTCCGAGAAGCACAACGACGCGCTCTTGTAATATATTAAATTGTATAATCGTGTACAGTGAAACGCCAACGCCGCAGGGTTTTAGTAAAATTACACGCACGCACATAGCTACACACCCTTGCCATGAACACTACTCGGTTTATGCGTAAATACCGGTGTAGGTACATAACAAATATTATACGACGCGGTCGTCGCGCCGCGGTTACCACGGTAACTTTGTCGGCCGGACGAACGACGACCACTCCTCGAGCCGTCAAAGACCTCCGCCGTGGAGAAAACAATCTCGTCCCACCCACTCATCGGCTCGTAACGTATCGCGCGCGGCGCAATTTCACCGTACACCTAAACGTATAATAACATGTATTTTTTGTTTTTATATATAAAAACATATAAATAAAATAATATATTCGCGGCACGATTTGAATTTTTTACTTTTTTTTCGAACAATATGTTTTTTTTTTTTCGTTTTCGATCATAATCATATTGTACAGGTTTATCGATTAAACAGTGTGTGACGCGTGTACAATATCGGAAATGCTCGAAGGAATGTTTGATTTTTCTTTTTTTCCGTATCATACCGTATAATGTTGGAATACACAAGTATTCGAAATCGACTTTCCTAGGGAAAATACTACGAGGTTTTCACCTGGTGATGATACATCGCTGCAGTACGCGTAACGTGTGTGTGTGTGTATTTTAAATTCGAAAAGAAAATACGATTTATTTATTTTTTTTCGTTTTAATAATTACGACGATATTTCGGAAATCGATTCTTTGGGAAAACGGGGTAACGTCCGTTGTCGAACACTATTAGTTTCAAATCTCACTGGTCACATTCGCGACGTCAAAGACACCCAAAGGACTCGTTAAAGACATTGTAAATACAATGCACTGTAACTGAACGGACACGGACAGTGAATAGACACTTTTATTCGTCCGTTCGTATACGAACATTGTTTCCACATCGTATACGTAAAATATACGATAATTATAAAACTGAAGTGGAAAAAAAAAACGTCTCTTTTCTTTTTTTTTTTATGAATTACCGGTCGGCCGCAATGATGAATTGTAAGGGGGAAAAAGACGCGGTTTTTTTTTTCAACGCGCGCGTCTATTTGAAAATTTCCTTAGTAAAAGTCGCCAAAAAGTTATTGGTAAGTGCGCTATGGGGTAGAGGATATATGAGATAGACATCCTAATAACGCGGTATACTGCAAAATTATTTTTCAATATCGAACGATTAAAAAAAAAAAATCGTTGTAAATATTATACATTACAAGACTTGGGTCTGTTCTCTTCTGTGGAAATTAACTCGGATGAAATTATACCGAGTGCCGTGTGTGCGTGTGTATAGGAGGGATGGAAGCGAATCTCACGGTTTTACAATACCTGCGCACAAACACGCGTTTACTTTGCGAGTAATAATTATACAATTGATTTAAATGTCGTTCTCGTCGCGGTGTATACGCGTATTCTTTCGGATTCGTACCGGCTGACTGATATATTATAATAATAATAATAATAATAATCGTCTGATGGCGGTGGTTTCGCCTTATTTCAACAATAAAATCGTTTATATTGTAATATTGTTGTACACACACTGCGGTCTTGTTGTACGACGACGGACCGGAGAAAACAATATCGGTGGCGATGTTGCGTCGTTTTTTTTTTCATATTATTATTATTATTGTCATCGTCATTATACATTATTCGGATGCGGCGTAAAACAAATTTAAACACCTATTGGCAAAATAAGCGACTCCTCCCGAAACTTCTCGCGCGTGTGTGTGCGACGACGTTCGGGTAGTTAAAAAAAAAAAGAAGAAGAAAAAATAATAATAATAATAAAAAATTCCTATTCGACGCAGCAGCACTGGACCACACGCTGCGCGTCTAATCCCACCCGTTCTCACACGCAAACTCGCGGCTCGATTTGTTTGTTATCTTCGGTATACATACACAAACACACACACGTATATGTACGTATACACGCGTTGGAAAACAGCGTGAAATTTTTCGTTTCTTATTTTTTTTCTACGAATTATTTATACAACCGAAGTGCCATAAATCAAACGCACAATGCGCGCGTTACACGCGAAAAAATAAATAAAAATTACGAAAAAAAGAAGAAGAAAATTCGCCATCGAAATTCACGTGATAGCGTCAGAAAATACACTGACAATCGACTACTGCGATACTACAATTACATACATCGTATCCCGAGCACAAAAACGATATTTATTTTTTTTTTTTTACAGGCGCCTTCTTTTTTCGGCAGTGCACCGAGTTCTCGAAGACATCGTTGAACTTTTTTATACACGATTTTGTCTTTCCGAAATATTTCTCCATTCCGCTATTTTTTTCACTTTTCTCGTCGTTCGTCGCGTGTTCCGTATAGTCGCGGGACACAGTTGCTTTATTCGAGACGTTTTTCAATATTCTCAGTAGCTACCTTACCGGTAACGTTCAAAACGACCCACAAACGGTAAGAAAAACTATACACGCTCTTCTCAATTGTTTTTGAACAACTCGGCACGAAATACTACCGAAAACAGTCTTGGAATCTCCAAATATAATAATAACGTTGCGCACAATTCATATGCATACGTAGAAAAGAATTTTCAAAGAACGTCTTCCAATTTGCTGCTATTTAAAGCGATTATCAAATGTCGAGCTCGTAAAACGATGAATTTTCGGCTTTAAGGGCTGAACATTTTATACAAAACGGGTCCTGCGCGTTACTATTCAATGTACAGCCTTAATTCAATATTATTATCCGTTTATTTATTTACGAAATATTTGCCCCGTGTGTCCGGCCAATCAAATCGCGATGTGAACTTTATAATACAATAGGATACAATCACAAATAACCAGTAGAAAAAAAAAAAAAAAAAAAGCTACTGAAACACATCATAGAAATATCGCCGCACGCGAAATAATATAAATGATTTAGAAATTATGTAGCGCCGACTATAATAATAATAATTTAAATTTAAAAAAATACGAATAAAAACGTTTCTTTTACGTCTTGTAATAAAAGACACACATTGCATATCGTGTTTGTTAATAATAAATCTAGGGTGAAATATCCAAACAACGAATTTGGACGAAATCGCGTTTTTCAACACAACCGTTTGACAGTATTTTTACCTCTCTTTCGGAAACTAACGACGTCCAAAATGTACCACGGCCCAGCGAAATTCACAAACGGAAAACAGAGTGGTGTAAGTGCAGTGTAATGATCGGAGAACATTATCCTTCTAATCGGCGGTACACCGGTCCCTAAAGTATCCAAGTCTTCGTGCTACACACCTCGTCCCGAAATATTAATCGATTAATTAAAATTATACTTACTAAAAGGATAAAAAAAAAAAATCGGTGAATTTCAATAACACACTTTTAAATTTCGCACTACACACGCGGCGTTTTGCGCCGATACACAAAGCGTGTCGTATTTACACACAATTTCGGGGACACTGCAGTGCACGGAAAAAAAGAATTTATATAACATATTTATTAATAATGAACATCGTTGTGAAACCAATGGTTTTCACACTTCGCTCAAAATCTAATAATAATAATTTGCGATAAAAATAACGTTTAACGACAAATATTGTGTGTTTATCGCGTCGTCCGTCGTTGTCGTGCAACGTAGCAGCGTATACACACACACGTCGTATAACAACATATTATAACACATGTTGTTTGGTTACCGGTTTATACCAAAACGCGCGCGGTTCGTCTCTATTATTATTATTACATTATAAGCGCGCGCGTATATACAGAGTGACGCGTGTTTAAACGTCGGGTCTTAACACGCGCGTGTACGTGCGTATATACACCGTACGCACAATAGGATTACACGGCGGCGGAGACGACTCCCGCGTATGTCGTGCGTAATATTTAATTGCCGTTGGCGGAGGAGTGAGGAGGAGGAGGAGGAGGAGGAGCAGGAGGGAACCGAGGGACGTCAATCGTCGTCGTCGTCGGACCCATTGCCGTCGTGTATATAATCTTGTTATAACAATAATAATAACAGATCCGGCGTACACGCTAAATAACCGATGCATAGTCTGCCCGGCGGTTTCGGAAACGCATAGCCGGCGAAATGGTCGTCGAATCCAATAATATTTCTCCTCATACGCGTTCCGTTTCGCAGACACGAACAAATAATGTCGCGCGCCTCCTGAACCTAACCGCATGGACGACGACACGCTGCCGTCGATCGTTTCTCGGTCACATCGATCGAAACATCATTTTTTTTTTTTCCTATTCCCGTTTTACACGCTGCCGTACAGCCTATTATAACACAATTTGCCCATTGCACTATATTTTATCGACGTGATTCAACCAGTGCGAACGTGTGTGTGTGTGTTGCGACGGTCGGCTCGCGCGTGATTCGGCGCACGAGACCCAGAGTCGTGTGTGGCGAGCGAAAGTTACGTCGGTTTTTCGACGGACGCGCATCAAACGAGATTATAATATGTTTCGTACGCATGCTTAAACCTAACGCGTCGCGTAAACCGACGACGACTCGCCAGCTCCGCGTTTCGCCGTGGCTATTCGCGCATCGGGTGCGGCGGAATCGTACAAACGGAATTATGAGTGAAAATCGGCTGTTCGGTGTGAAGCAGCCCCCGCGCATCGCGTTCGTGTAACCCGGCTTCATATACAACGAATCGTGTATAAACGTTATGAGAAAACATTTATTTCGTCCACGGTGTTTCGCTTTCGAAAACTGGACACTGTGCCGTACGGATGGGATGTACATAATAATATTGCACGCTCGCCGACGACTATGAATTCGTCTCTACCGATTAGTATGGAGATTGCGGCAAACTTCATCGTTACTGACGTTTATTTGTTTGTGAACGTATATTGGAGTCTAAGCCTATATCGTCAAAACAGTCTCGTTTTCCGTAAAACTATTGTTTACTAGGTAAGTAGGTACGTCTAAAATACGCTACGAGAAATTATTATTATTATTATTATTATTATTATTATTATTATTATTATTATTATTATTATTGATGATGAAGACCCTCGGACATTGGTATAAATAATATAATAATTATTTAAGGGGATCGATATTTTCTCTCTGTGTCTTGCATCACACACTAGGAAGACTGTACACAGTGAAATAGACATTCCCCCACTTCGTTATACCGATCCATCTAGTGGCGCGATAAGAGAAATTTGTAAACCGAATTAGAATTCGTCGTGAAGTCTATAAAATATATATGATATCGATTTTCCCGCGTTTCTAATTGGCTTTTTTCTTTTACGTAAAACCCATCAAAATTAAATTGAAATATATTAATATTCAATTTTTAAAGATTTTAAAGTAAAAAAAAAAAAAAAAAAAAAAAATTATAAAAATTGAAAAACTCGCGATCTGTATTTAAAATTCACGGGGAATTTAAATCCGTTTTCATAATTCTTATCGTATCGTTTTTTTTTTTCATCGTGTTCGTATAAAACAATAACGAGAGGAAATTGCCAATCCCTTCGAGCTTAATAATTATATGTATATATATATATAAAAAAAAAAAATTGCGTATAAATATTATAACGATATTAATATATATTAGAAAATGAAAACAGTTCGTTTCTCGGTATGTCTAACAAATGATATCGTCCACGCGAGTAAAACGTTTCTTTCGCGTTCTAACCTTTTAATAGAAGAAAACGACTTGGCTTTGATAAATCGTTTTCGTTTCGCGAATTTATACACGTATTTTTTTTTCCTCAACAATTAAAACCAACACACTCGCGTGTACTCCATAAAAGTTCAGGTGTACGCGTATATATATATATTATAATAATCTGTACAATCTGGATCCGCTTCGTCATCCGTATATATATATATATATATATATAGGATGCAGCTGCGGCTGTATATCTCGCCGAGTAGATATTCTTTTGTTCGATTACACACACACACACACATATAATATACAATTTTTATTCTATTTTTTTTTATTATTATTATTATTTATACGTTTTTATCGGTTTGTCGGTTGTCGGCGCACCGCGACGGAGATGTACACGCGGACGATAACGCGAGCAATATAGTATATTATATAACAAAAGTAATAGTAGTAGTCCATCCATCACATTGTTGTCGTGCGTTTAGGTTACGCGACGCGTGTGTAATACAATCTACGATAAGGCAATAATGTTTTTTTACGCGTGAACGTGCTCATATATACATATCGGGTTTATATCGGTTTCGTTTTCGCGTGTGTACACCTTATTTATTTATTAGCCAAACGTATTATGCACGACGAGGGGACCGCGACCACAATAATACTGTCGTGTTGGCCCGGTTGGTCTATTTGTATTTTTGTATGTGAGCGGACATCTGACCGAGCGGAGCTGAGAGTGAGGAGTGATGGGGGAAGGAGGAGGTGCCCACTGCGGTTTTGCGTGATTACCACAAGGCAGTGCTTAGATTTGTGGCGAAAAGGAGGGGGGGGTAAATTTTCTTTTTTTAATATTTTAGTGTGATTTTTCCACAACGAGACGCTGCCGAGAACGGAATGAAACGGTCGGGATTCGGTTTTATCGAATCACTGAAAAACAATAAGAGCGTGTTTTTCAATTTCAAATTTAAAGACAAATTCGAAAAACTCTGAAATTATCTGAATTCATTAGTTCTCGATACGCGGTCAGACAACATTGGCATTTAATAATATTATGATGATTAGAAGAGCATTAGGGTCAATCGGTAAAAGAGTTTCGGTTAAACGAAACATTTACACAATTCGAGGATTTCGATAATATAAAGACACAAAAGTTTCCTCGAGAGAGAGTAGCTAAATTAAATCCACTTTTAACTACACAATTTCGACTATTGCTATATTCTTCATCCGAATGTCATTTAACGCCATTCGTATACAAACATTTATGGACATATTTAAATATATAAATTTAACAATTTTTATTGTATTATAATACGTTTAATAATAATAATAATAAAATGGCCATTTATTATTACGTAATGGAAAAATACGGTTAATTAATTAAAATTAAATTTTTTTTTACACCGTCTCCAGACAGGGCCTGATTAAGTACGTGGAGCCTATAAGAGCCCGGGCTCTTGAAATATTGAAGATCCCCCCCCCATTCGTTATTATTCGTGTTGGGAAATTTCAAAAAAAAAAAAATCAATATATATAAAAAAATATTATGCTTATGATATGTCGCGTTATGATATTACGCGTTTCCTAATGAAAAATCGACTATCATAATCCGCAGACACCTAAAACAAAACGCGTTATCGAAGAGATAATCCTGTAAAATCTATTGTTTTTTTTATATATATAAATGCAAATTAAGTTATCGGTTATATAATATAATATAAATCGCCTTTGGACAATCGCCGGTTGCAGGCCCGGTATTAATCCGGTGCCACAGCCAGATAAAAAATTTAAAGTCTCATATCGTATTTCGGTTGGAAGAGATAAATTTATGGAAAAAATTCCTTTTTTTTCTTCTTCTTTTTTTTTTTTTTTTTTTTGTGAAAAACATTCGATATGTAGTTTTAAACTCGAACGCGCAGGTAACGTCTAAAACGCCTGTTATCCCTTTAAATATAATATATAAACAATAAACCGTTTCGAAAGCGTATATATATATGTGTGTGTGTGTGTACATACAAAATAATATATGTACAGCGTGTGTGTGTACACTGTTGTACACACCTATTGCAAATATTGTTCATTCATACCTAGTTAGGGCTTGTGTAATGCGTATTTGTGCGTAACGCGCGTTTTGTCGGCAGAGTAAACATAAGCGCGCGAGGCGAACGACTACAGCTACTGTGCAGCAGTACATACGCCTATCGTTCCGTTCGGTTGTTTGAGTTCAGATTTGCTGCGCACCGCACGTGCAATAGCCGCGCAGTACGACGGTATAGTGGGCGGCGTTAAAGGGACGTCGCTGGGCCGCAGGGACGTGAAGGCGGTGGAATGAGTAACAAAGACGCGAAAGTCTTGCGCCCGCGTTACGCTACGCGTCCCGCGCGAACCTTGACGGTTTCAACTCAATATTATAGACAGTTGTGCGCGAGCTAAGATCAAACGGCCAATACTCGGGGTAACTGCATTTTTGCCGTTCAATGTCGGTTAATAGTAATCGCGTCAGTTTAACAGTTTATACAAGGTCTGTGCACTGCAGGGGCGTATACAAGGGGGGGGCGATGGGGCGATTGCCCCCCCCTAGATACTTATGTATGTACCTATATCTACTGACAACTAAAATTAATCGAACTAAAACTAAAATGTCATAAAACATTTTTTTATTTAAAACTTATTATTTTTATATAATTTTTCGATAATTCTAAGTTGGCAACAGATTCGACGGGCCCTTTTTTCTATTCGCCCCCCCCCCTAAGGGATGAAGTAAATACGCCCCTGGTGCACTGTTAATTGTTGTAGTTCGATTCAAGTGTTTCGGTACAAATTCTAACTCGATGTTTAAACAAAAATATTTTACAGTTCGAAATTCGATGTTTCCGACATTAAACAATGCTGAAAATGTGTGATCGCACCGCCGGAAATTAAACGGTTCAAACAGAGTATTTAGGGGTACTACGTTCAATTGCGAGCAGTGGCGATTATACACGATGTTCATGAGCGGGGGGGGGGAAATGGAATCAACTCCCTCTGCCAATGAAACATCGAAGAATAATGACAAAGAAGGATTGTCGAGAATCTATTTTGACGAAACGCAGAATGTAGAAAAATGAAGAGTAGTTGCTTATAAATAGCGGTTTGAAATCATTGGGCTGCACAGTGTGATGGGCGCGGCGGTCAACGTGAACACATACACACTGCACGGTGGCCAAATGCGAACAAGGTTGTTCGTGTTTGCTTGTCGTGGCTACACTGAGCGATCCTGCGGTTTCGGACCGGTATTTATACGCGTTTTGCTGCTACCCCCCCCCTCTCTGTGTTGTGTCGTAGCGCTATCTGGTAACTACTTTTTTTTCCAGTTTTATTGCGGTCCGGTGACGCGCTATTCCCAGTATATGCGTGCGTGTACTTTGACACTGACTGAGCTATTTTTATTATTATTATTATTATTATTATTATTATTATTATTATTATTTCAATGAAATAAAATTAACGTAATGATTAATTTTTCCTCGTTGTACACTCTGTGAAAACGGAGCACAACCGTAACATGATTGGACCGACATACAAGTCGATATTTAACCAACAGTCGTACTGCGAACGCACGCCGATTCGTATGCCTATTTTGAACAGTACTGTACGGTGTTTGAATCGAAAATAACATTTTCGTGGTACGGTTAAACCCGCGTAAAAATTCGGTATTCGTTTTTGTCAAAATCGTGGTGCTACGAACCAGATTTGCATCGTACCATGAACTATCATTTATTGATGATTTAAAACAGCGTCTGCACCTATAAAATGCTACTCGGGTATAGAGCTATTGGGTTTTTATAATACGCGGTGACATTTGATTTTTGTCGTTTATTCTTCTGCGCGTACGACTTTTCGCCGGGACATTGTAGCGAGATAATTTTTTCGATTTTCTCAAAAGGCTTTTTTAAAAGGCGACCCGAAAACGTGTCTGTCAAAAACGGCGAGAACTCGGTTGCTTTTCCGAAAAAACAATAAACTCCTAAACGGAGTCTTACAAAAATGTAAGTTATATCATATAGATTACCCGGGTATTCAATTCGTATATATCAACAGACGATTAATTCACGACGGTTTCAAAAGTCCTTACACAACTGTATAACATAAAACGTCGTTACTTCAAGTATATTTAAAAACAAAATTCTTGAAAACCGTTTTTTCCTTAATTATTTCCATTTTTCGGCGTTTTCGTGGAAAATCAGACAATATTAAACCTTTTTTAGCTACCTATAGGTTTACTGTATATGAAATCGTATTTAAATAATCTACTGCAATAAGTCAATCGCAAATTTTGTACACGTATATCCGTATATAATAAATAATATTGCACGCCGAAACTCCGCTCAGAATACCATTTTATCGAATTATAACAAATAAATCACTTTTCTTTTTTTTTTCTGTTCGCATTGCTCTCAAAAGCTTTTTATCCGTGTGATTCATTTAAACGACATCCTGCCCAACACTCCGCGGCACGCTACTTTATTTTTACTCGTACATTGTACACACGTGTATTATTAATGAACTGCAGTGTCTATCAGAAACTGGTGTGTAAAAATAGAGTTTACAACAAGAATTAGAAAAACTTTTTTTCTCCCTCGCGAGTGTCCGACAGTAGTATCAAACTTTCTCTTTCGCCGACATGACTCCTTTCTTAAAACTAACGGTGTATATTTCATAATGTTCAAGTTTATTGCGAGTTTCTATAAAAAAAAAAAAAAAAAAACGGCTAATTACTTTGCAATTAAAACGGACGAAGAGAAGGCGCGCGATACGCCTTATAAGAACTGTTGTTTAAATTTTTTCGTTCTTAAAAAAAATCTTCTTCGAGTCGTTTTTGCACGGATCCGGGAGTCGAGTCTGAAGGATTTAAAAAAAAAAAGAACGTTTATCGTCGTATTGCTCAAGGGTTTACCGAGCTTTTATATTTACGTGGTTTACGTAAATATAAAAAAAAAATAAAAATATATAAATAAATATATATAATTTATATATTTATATATATATATATTATCAGATTGCGCTTTGATAAAAAAAAATCGATAAAAATGGCCCGGACCTTTATGCGTTTAAAAACCTAAGGGAATGCTTTAAAAAATGTATTTATGACACGAAAAACACAAGAATTAGCCAAAAGTACCAAAAAGTACCTTTGGAATTATTTAAATCGATATTATTCATTTATTATTACGAAAAAAAAAATAAAAAAATCGACGCAAATCGACAATAATAAACATAGTTAAAAACTCGTGTTATTTCCTATCGATTATTGAAAAATAGTTTAAAAAAAAAATAAAATTACGAAAAAAATAAATACATTCTTAAAGTGTCGCAAAAAAAAAAAAAAATGCGAAATCGAAATTATATACAAAAATGGAAAAGTCGTCGACACGCCCGAGTCTTATTACGATAACAAAAAAAAAAAAAAAAAACTGAGGACTGTACCTGTAAGTCCAATTGCCCCGGCGGCAAAATGTTTGGAAGAACGAGGAGAAAAAATAAAAATCTCTATTTTCGGTCCACGTCGCCGAGCTATATACGCGCGTATAGTAAACGCCGCGCGCCGTTAAATAAGAGTCGTTTGCCCGTCGGGGTGATGAATTTTTTTTTTTTTTGTTCGTTTCCGACAATCGGATGAAAATATTATTTATTTTTTGGTAACTAATTGTAAAAGAAACGCGAATCGATATACATTTATATATTCACAACGGGCGCGCAGTAGTAGTAGTAGTAGTAGTATTGTGATATTAGTTGGTTGATTGACGAATGACGCGCTCGTATACGGTTGAACGGACAAGGAGTGAAAAAATAAAAAAATACATATATATGTGTGTGTGTGTAAAAAAAAAGACCGAAAATCCTACTACACCGACAAGCAGGGGTCTCTTTTTATTATTATTATTATTATTACGGCAAGTTCAAAGGGCTCCGCCGCGCGCGCGGCATGAACAGACGCGCGTGATAGTATATATAGTAGCGATAATAATAATCCTGTTTCGCGCGCGCGCGCTGATCCCTGCCGCACCCGCGGGGGGTGCATACGATTTTGGACATCATTCGTAAAAAGCAAAAAAAAGCTCCCATACGCACACATCGTCCCACATTAGTACATCGTCGTCGTCGTCGTCGTCATGATTATTACTATTATTATTTGCTCTGTCGTTTGCTCTTCTCATTTCTCCTCCGCGCTCTATACCAAATCCTTTTATACGCGCGCGCGTGTATATATATACTTATAATACTTGTGAGCGTAAAAAAAAAGAGTTCCAAAGGCATCTGCCAGCCATCGTACCGACCGTCGCGATCCGCGCGCGCGTATAACGTATTTATATATAATAATAATAATAAGTAATTAAAAAAGTAGTGAAAACAGAGAGGAATTTATAAAATTAAAAACAAAAATCAAAAGGATATGTAAAAATAAATAATCAAAAAGATAGAAATCAAAAAAATACATTTAAATATATATATATATATATGTATATATGTGTATTTATTAATTTTATATATATTTTTTAATACGTAATTCCTCGGAACACGTCATTTTCTGACCCGACAAATCATTATTTATTTATTTATCAAAAATAATTTGTAAACGATGGCTGAAATTTCCTCCCACCTACTATTATTAAATGTTAATCAGTTATTGGCAATACGAACGGTAAAAAAAAAAAAAAAAAAAACCACTAAATTTCGCCTTTCCTGCAATACGAAAAAAATATATATAAACAAAACGTAAAGAAAATTGCGAATATTATTAAATAAAAAAGAAAAAACAGCGAAAGAATTGCGTACGTGGTGAATTGATTACATTTATTCTCAGAGTATGAAGTAAATCGTTCGAAAGTTTAGAATCTAAACTATTTTTCTATGTATTTTTTTTGCGATGATGATCATCATCGGAACGACGAACTTCTATATGCCCATCCTCGAACCGAGATCCCGCCACCTCGCGCGGGATGAAGACGATCGCTTCGTGCATCCCTTCGTCGCTCGCAAATTTTGAAAACTCTTAAAAACCTTAAAAAGAGGTTTCTTTTAAGGCAGAAAACGTGTAGAAGTCACCGGGGGGAAGGTTGACGTCGGGATTGTGTGGAAAGTGGTCTATCACATCCCAACCGAATTCTGCGAATAAGTGAATAAAATATTTATTTATTTTTTTTTTTTAAAAACCTTTTGAAATATATTACGTTTATTTTCTTTACGTGTATACTTATTATAATATTGTTTTGTTTATTTAGAATGTCTAAAGTAATAGTACGATTGTTTTCTAAAACGCGTTTGGCGAAGTTCGAATTAAAAAAGAAAAAGAAAAAAGAAATTGTTTACGTTTTTATAAACCACGCGAATTGCGGAACTCGTCTATAAATGAGTCTTTATCGACATATCGAGAAGCCCGATCGAGAGTGCACCTGATGAGTTTTCCATATTCCATACGTTTAATATAAGTGGTTTTTCGCGACAAACCGGCATTTATTATCGAATTTATTTGTCTAAACGTCGAGAAAAGAATGTAAGATATAATTAATTACGAAAACACGACGATTTCATACACACGTGTACTGCGGCGAGACAATATATTTTATTATACTGTCGTTTGTTAACGTGATAAAATTATTTTAAACCGGAATTTCGCCAAAAGTGCTTGATGACTCGGGGCTACATAAACAAATAGACAGACCGCGGCGATCGCCGTCCGATTATTAAGTAAATATAGTAAATATTCTGTCCAAAAGTTATTGGACGAACGCGGGGACATGTTTTCTTACACGCTCAAATGTTAAACGATTAAAATAAACTATATATAATATTTGACGTAATTTATATTTTCTTGCGCAACGATCTATACGCTTATGAATATAGTGTGTGTGTGTGTCATGATAAGAAAAAAAAAATCATTATTTTATACGATAAACGGCTTTCTTCGCTGTCATCGGATGTTCGCAGAATCCAGAAGACTTTCGAATACGTCGAATAGATCGAAAGTGATGCGATCCCCGCTGAACCCGGGCAACGAACGGATCACGGTACACGCGAATACCGGTATGTGGGGTCGACCGGAGAGAAAACAGAAACGCCAGTGAACACAATCGGCAATATAAGGGACCGCGCGAGACGACGAGTTATGTGGAAATCTGCAAACAGGGACGGCGGTAGGTGAAAAATCGAGCGGGAAGGGGAGGAAATTATAGTGAAATAAAAAAAAAAAAAAAATTACATATCGTATAAGTATTATCTAAAAAGCTACTGCCTCGTCCAAAGAGGAGAAGAAGCTGGGAGGGGATTATGGACGATGTTTGCAGCGATCGAATGAACGACGGTGGTGGCGTCGTCGTCGTCGTCGTCGTCGACGGCGGTGACGGTTTGAACAAGAGCGACAATCAACGGACCCTCCTCAATCCCTGTTTCGCGTATATACCTTTATCATCCCACCGTTCCTTCTCCTCTGCTCCCTGCGTCCAGACGCACTACCGACGAACGCGCGCGTCCCTTCCCGCACTCACACGCGTATGTGTGTAACCGTACGTGTGTTATATATAATACGCAGTAATAATAATTTAGTCCTGAGGGAATAATACGCAACGGTCGTCTTCGGCCGGCGGCGACTCTGCGGGTGGCGGGACAGCGCCGCGTTTTGGGTGGGCGGCCCGTGTGTTTTATCGCGTACACGTTTTGACGTTCTCTGCAGCAACACCGCGCCGTGTCCGTCGCATTATTAAACGATTTAACATTTTATTATTATTATAATAATAATAATAATAAATCCCTTTAAGCGCCGCGCTCGGTCAATTGGCAACCGTCAAACGAACGCGACCTTCGAAAATAACCGCACCGCGATAATAATAATAATAATAATAATATTATACAATTATATCAGGGACGAGGAAGAGTCGTGTAGAATTGGTAAAAAAATACGCGCGCAAGAGAAATATTCCGTTTCTTTAAATAATTTGAAGAAAAACAAATTTACACTCTGATGGTCTGATAGATGATAATTAACACGTAAAAAAAAAAGAAGACCTTCGAACGTCCGAATATTTTCAACAGTTAATCGGGAAAAACGGAATTGTTTTTTTCTTTTTTTGTCCGTACCCGTGAATTAGTTGCGTCGATAACGCGATTAAAAGCTTATTATCGTCATCGACCATACTGAAACGGGCTCTAACCAGCTGTTCTGTTACTCTATTTTGAGCCACGATTATCATTGTGGCGTATCAATGTATCGCGTCCTTATGACGTGGAAAACAAAAAAAAAAAAACGTTTAGTACCGTTTCCCCCCGTACTTGCAGGACGCGTCGTCATCGCTTCAAACTACAATATTGTAAAACGGATCCTAAGACGTATAACGAGTGAGTTTTTAAAAACGTATCATCGTCGAGGTGTCGACAACAAGTGAAATTCGAACGACTTTTTTTTCTTTTTTTTTTGTAACCATACGCGAACATAAAAAAATATAATATTAAAACTATTGAATGTCTGAAATGTCATTTCGTACGCATTATCATTCAGAGTTATGTACTGTAAAGTGTATTAAAATGGAAACCGTCTGCAAAATGAAATCCCGAGCACGCCTCTGAATGCGTGAGTATATACATTACCTATATGATATATATTTGTATCGTAGGCGTGCGCAGACTCGTGTCTCAGGGACAGCATGAGATTAATCCGGCCCATATTCCAATTTTTTCCATTAAACCTGGCTCATTATTTCACCTAGGTACTTTATTTTAGGTATAAAAAATTGTATAGGTTAGTCGTTGTCAGGAAATAGTTGTTTTTTCAGTAAGACGAACTTTTATTATATTTATAAAATAAAGATAAACAAATAATAATATTATTAAAAAAATATTACTTAAAATTTGAAAATTATATATATATATACACACTTATATATGTAATTTAAAGAGTTTGCATTTTCAACTTCTGTAGGTACATCGTATTTTGTGGTAGTATCGTATATTTTGTTCTACTGAAATAAAATTTACAAAGGCCCGTAATTCAATAAATGGCGGCCCTTGTAGCTCGAAAAAGAGGTCCGGAGGCAGCATATGCTGCCCCTCTGCTGCCCCCGTGCGCACGCCTATGATTTGTATCATTATAACGTATTTGTTATCAATGTTACACGGGCTAGATAAAAAAATCAGCGACGATTATGTATTCCAATATATTATGTAGCCGTCGGACGGACGCTCACTGTGTTCGCGGAGGGCATCGCTACATATTATTATATGAACGCACTTCGCGCACGTATAGTAGGCCGTATTTCGAACAGGTCACTTTCGATACGGGCGTGTTACAAATGTGTTGTCATTTTCAATCCGAAATCGATTAATCATCGCCGTTCCGAAAACGATTCGATTCACCGAACGTATATTTATTTATGCATTTCACTAACGAATAAAATATATATATATATATTATATTAAATTCCGGCGAACAAAATTTTGAAATGCGCGCGTGTGAAGAAAGTTTGAAAACGGCTTCAGAGATTGATTACAATTACAATTTTTCTAATCTGAAATCCATTGAGTTTATATATATATATATATATATATATATTATATATACACGGCCAGTGTGTATAGAAATTATTGACACGCGGTTGTATTATAGATTCACTATTAAAACACACAATATTTTTATATCGGTCTATTGAATTCCCGACACATGCATCGACTCGTGTGTGGTACCTCTAATGCCTCGCGGTTACATCGAGCGAGTTTAGAAGCCGCTAGTTGGCGAATTCACCACCTGCTAATAAACTCGCCCAGTGTAATCATGTTTACTAGCCAACTATGTAGCAGATTGTGAACGATCTGCGAGTAGTGAAGTTGAAAGCTACTTTATTCGCTACTCGCTGGCGTTTTCGCGTTTTCAGTGTCTACAAAATGTCCAACAGCGTCGGTGTAGCACGTGGTTTTTACTCGCTAACTACGCTGTCCACTGAGCGAATATAGAACGTTTTGCGTGTAATCATTAATATTATCAATCGTACTAGCCGACCAGTCCGCTTCTAAAATAGCCAAACTAGCAGTTTGTAAACTCGCTCAATGTCGTATAATCGACGCATAACTGGTGACTGGTATAAGTAGTAACTGGTCAAAGTGCCGGTGGTGTGATAACTCGTAACTGGTGTTCTTTCTACGGACAGAAGCTAACTGCAACGATGTTCACTTATAACTGCGGCAAACACGCCTTGTGTGTATATCACACGTATGTACTCGTTGTGCACATCAAAATCAAACCGCTTGACGATTGGATGAATATCGTTCCGATCCGTGACGAAGATTCTCTTTTCACCACCACATCGTAGGTAACACCGCGCCGGCGGCACCACTAGGCGTCGCGTAACCAAAACAAAAACACCGCGCGACCTATGGGTGGTGCGATTATTGATTTATTTATCGTCATAAGATCACTGTCGAGTGTACACTATAACAATCATTTTTCGTACACACATTGGCTACACGGGTGAATAGTTTAGAATTGTGTTATTTCAGTAACAACAATTGACGCGAACCCGCTGCAGTGATATCGTATACTAGGTATACGCGCGTTACGGGATCTCGATCTCCATATAAATTATAATATATATATATGTTTTATATGACAGTAAATTAGTTGACGTTTTTAAAATGTCAAGGGAAAATCGGTCGCAGCGCGTTTGACGCGCGATTATATTTTATTCTCGTTCATCTTGGCATCCAGCATCCTAATCGTTCCGTATATACCGAATAATTTCACTCCTGATCTTGTACGTCCAGCGTCCTTGATAGGTAGTTGTTGAGCTCGTCTCGTCCAACCATCGCTTCCTTTATGGTCAGCCTTTTCCCGCTCGGTTGATACCGGTGTTCATTTCGTAGGGGCGTGACCGAGGGGGTAACACCCCCTTCCTCAAGGGAAAAAATTTATACGCATCCCCCTCGCCTGCACCACCGCCCACATAGTGTACGGAAAATTATTACACGTTGTCACGGTCGCTGCGGCCGCGCCACGGATGCAACATAATATATATACAAAGCAGTGAGAAACCGCGCCGAAACGCGGTTAACGAACCGGGTGATATTGCCCGAAGCGAAAACCCGAATATTGTACATTTATTTGCATAATATATTATAATATATATATATAGTGTGCCGTGTGGCTTCGGAAATAATGAAGAATGTGGAAAAACTTTGTCACTATAATAATAATAATAATAATAATATGTCGCGCGTAGTCGGTAAATTATACGGCAAACACATAAAACAATACGCGACGACGGCGGAAACGCGTCAAAGTGACGGAAACGCGGGACGCGACGAATCGCCGTCGTCTTCGAAAAATATATTCCGCTTCGGGGCCGAGAAACGGGCGAGCGGTATTATTATTATTATTATTATTATTGTTATTATATGCAAATCCAACGACGAGCGGAAAACTCTATTGGCGCGCCGGCGGTCTCCTCTGTTTTCTCTTTTTAGACGCATATTTTATAATGCGCATAAAATATTTCGCGTTCGTCGAAAATATAAAATGCGGCGAAAATACCGCGGAATAGTAGTCGGTCGGTCGGTAGTGGGGCGGCGGGCTTCGTCGTCGCCGTCGTCGTTAATGACGACGCGCCCGGGGCGGCGGCGGCGGCGGCGGATTATAAGGAGAAAAAAAAGTTGCCGCACTACGTTTGTTAAACGTAAATGTTCCCCCGGATTGTTGCGCGTTCGCCGAGAGCAAAACTACGCTGAACAGAATAATTTTGCACGATTTTGCAACGGCGCCGCGAACACGCTTATATAAATACCACGGAGCCCTCTCCCTGCACACACACAAAAAAAAAGAAAAATCCTCTTGAAATTTTTAATTCGAAAAATTTTTTTTATATTTCGTATCGAATAATTTATATATAAATTTATTCTCGTTAAATTACGTGTACTCGTTATATATATATACACAACGCGTTATTGTTACGCTTGCGGTACACGGAAAAAAATGTATAGTTAAAATAAATGCATTTAAAGTTAAACCAACTATATAATTTAAAGTTGTATATGTGACAACCGTTTTTTTAGTTACATTTACCAAATAATTATAGTTATAGATAATTATTGTTAGATTTGCTATAATTTTAAGGCATGTTAACTATAAATGTATAGTAACCGTTACTACATTTTTCAGTCGCTTTAACGCGATTATAAGTATATCAGTATATTATTCCTTTTTTTGATTTGAATTAATAATGATTTCAGACATACGACTATGGGGCTCATTATTATTATTTTTTTTTTAATTTTAAAACATTTTACGCAATTTTCCACTTAGGCGAGACGCGATAAAATGATATTTCACGCACGTCCTCCTCTTCTTTGGAAAACTCTGAGAGCGCGTGAATTGATTTCGTGTTTGAAACGGCGGAATGCCGAAAGAAAATCTAACGAGATATATTCGACGATTATTAATATATAATACACGTGAACGCGGACTCTAATTATCGCGTTCACAAACAATTTCCGTGTAGACGGTCTTTTGGAGTTTAAAGAATCTGTTTACAGAATAATCTCGCTTTGATGATTTTGATTTCTAAACGAAGGAGCCGTTTAATTATGGATTAATAATAACGATGCTTAATAATTATGAGCGATCCATAATAAGTCTGTAAACGAGATAGGCTAGACAGCGTAAGGTATATATATATAAGTCATAATCAGATCGTTTGAAATCGCCAATTCAACGTATCCGAATATATATATTATATTCCGGTTTATATACATAAAGTTACTATAGTTTTCTCCGCAAAATTATTGCACATAATGGACATTATAGTTTTGTCGTTAAACGATGCGTATAAATTATAAATTTATTGAACAATAATTAGATAATTAGTATATATAAATATATAAGTCAGCCCACATTGCGAACGAAATTTAAATTATTAAGACAACGTATTACATGTTAATGGTCCGCGAAACATTTCAAATTTTTATTTGACACGGCTAAAAAAAAAAAAAAGATAATATAAACACTACGATTAGAGTTTAGTCCAACAATTCTCAAATCGAGCAACGCAAAATTCTAGGAGTCTGTGTAAATTAATAATTTAACCCATTTAGTTCCACGGGTAAACTTGAGATTTTACGCATTTCAGTTAAATTATTTTTATACGATTTCAATAATATAAAATGAGTAAAAATAAATTGATCGGAAATTTGTGAAATATACCAATAAGAATCAAATCCAATTACATTTTTCCAATATTACAATAACGGGTAACGTAGTTTCTAGACGAGAAATACCATCCAATACCCGTACTCAGATAATCGTGTTAAAAAAAAAAACAAATATTAGAATAACTACTATTTTTACGAATATGACAGTTGCAAAAACAATCGAAATATATAAGTATTACATAACACAGTCGTAGGCAAGTATTTTATCTAATAAATAAATCAATTACTATTATTATACATATTGATTTACAGTCTAAAACTACAAGAAAAATAATAGATATAGACAGTGGCCGTTATAAGGGAGAGGCGATAGGTGTTTAATTAACTATATACATATATAAATATAATATGAGTATAATTTTATTATTAAATACGCGTACAATAATGTAATGAATTTAAAATTCAAATGCATTTTTATAAGAAAAAAAAATAAAAATACATATTAAATTATTCAAATTATCGAACAGAATTTATTAATCAAATATTGCGTTATATGTATAAAATTATAAATATATTATAATACTTATATATATATATATATACATTTGTAAATAAAATAAAAATGTATATCAGTATTAATGGAAAGTTGGTATTTTAAATATTTAATTTTATTTGATTATTTCGCTCGCTGATATTAAAATGAATGTTTAAATATTAATGTCAATAAATGCTACACTTGAACGAATACATTTTATTATTATTTTTTTTATTCATTACAACGTTTCTCGTAAACCAGAAGCGAAGAAAAAACACGGAATAAAGATTTCTCTGAAAATGCGTTTCGATATAACGTAAATATTTAATTCGATGACATTTCCATTTTTCAGTTTTCCCATATTTCTATTTAATATAATTTAAATAATTGTTGAAACGTATAATATTATCATAATATTTTTCTGGCTCTGCAGATAGGTACTTGTATTGTAAATTGTTCTCCTTTACAAACATCACTTTATATTATTATAACTGCAATAATAATAAAACATTGTGTTTAATAAAAAAAAAAAAAAAACACCAAGTATTATTCCGCACCATTACCGCGTCTTATGCAATATTTTAATCGCCTAAACCAAAGAAAATAAAGTACTTATTATTTGTTTAAATTTAAACACAATACGATATTTCTGTAAAATCGAGTAACGAACGAGGTTATGAAAGACACAAGGTGCGAGGCACCGCATGCGGTGTATATGATGTTTTTTTCTGATGGTTTATAGTAAGAGATTCGTATCATCGCCGTCGAATTTATATAGCATAATAACAACATTTTATAATTTATCCAAGTTTAATATCCACTCTTTTTTTTTCGCGTCTCTACACAATTCGCATATTTTATAATAATCGTATAACAGCACGTTTATTATCGATTTATTAGTTATATCGCATATAAATCCACAAGCGTTTCGCACGTTTTTAATTAATCATAGTCATTTACGGTCAAACCCCATTCTAACCGTTTATTCTTAATAATAATAATAATAATAATAATAATAATAATAATAATAATAATAATAATAATAAAAAACAGAATACTATTTTTCTTTCGAACATATGTGTTTTCTCCACTGTTAATGTTCGGTGTCCGCACGTTTTGACCTCGTCATAGCGTATACGCGTATAATAACTCCATCGCGAGGTCTCGTGTACAATAATATATTTACGTATGCAGTGACGGAACATTTGTATTTCTCGATTATTGCAATACTCAAGAGAGTTATACGATATTCGATATCGATAATAATGATATTAACGACAAAAACGGACAATCGTATCAATGGGAGACAGATTTTTCGGCACCGGGGAATGGGAATAGGTGAATAGGATCGTTTTACACAAAATTGACGAAATAAAGCATCGATGACGACGTGTCGCGGCGAAAAGCGCGGCTGCGACCATTACACACAAAACGTTGTCAATCTCCGCAAATATACACCGCGTGTACGCGATTAAAACCGATTCGAAACCAAACTGCGGACGAGGATTTTATATTTTGGTCATTATGAATATGAGTCTGTCAATGAGATTAGTGCGCGGGATGAGACGCGAAACGAAATTCGCATTGCCCATATACCGACGGATTTATTATGATTCCGAATCTGTCGTCCAGTATTAACGAATAAATATAATAAAAATACGGTGACGAATAGTAAAAAAAAAAAAAAAAAAAATAATAATAATAATAAATACCCGTTGCGTACCACGTATACGTATATATGTATATAAAAATATTAATAACGGTCCAAGTATTATAATAATGTATATATGAACGCGCGTACCGGTTCGTATATGTCGCGCATTCCTAAAATATTCATACGGTCATGGTCAGAACATCAATCAATTTTTATTTTTTTTTTCTATACCATCTATACACACGCACACGAGAGCTATATAACTCTTCAGTATGTGTGTGTGTGTGTGTATATATATATATAGTGGTGCGCAGTTCAGCGTATATGTAAAGTGCGCGTACCTATACGGATAGCATTTGTCATCGCGCCGTCGAGAGGTGTTTCGGACGATCCGAAGGCACGTCAATCAAACGTAATAATAATAATAATAATAATAAAAAAAGTCAACGAAATAATAATAAAAAATATACGTATAAACTCGCGCGACCGTTAGAGCACAACATTAGCTAATGGTGGTACTCGTATTGATATATATTCAAAGCTCGTAGTATTCTCTAACGTTGTTCGCTAATTATTATTATTATTATTATTATTATTATTATGCTTCAGAGAACGTCGCGTGAACTTCTCCGATGATGAAAATTTAACTAAATAAGCACAAAAAAGTCTTTCTTTTTTATTAACAAAACGTGATAACACCGGCCCTGTTGCCTAACTTGATGCGGCGGTGAACTATAATTTAAAAATTATAGTTATATATTAAATTATAATTACAATCATAAATGATTGTGATCGAGTGACGTTTAAATCTATTGAATGTGAACGTTTTAGAAAACAATGTAACAAAGCAAAACGGAAAAAGTGATTCGAAGGTATTTTTCCAAAAAAAAAAAGAAAGAAATTTATAAAAACCCAAAAGGGACGGATAATTTTAAACAAAATATAAGTTGGGCAATATGATGGTGGTAACTCGAATAAAAAAATGCGAAGGCATCCCTGTTTCTCATCGTTTCGACCAGCGGACTGTATAACGACTCGCGTATACAAACCGATCGTACATAATACACTTCAGACTCGTAATGATCTCGAGTACCGCGGCAGGGACACGCGGATGGAAATAATAATCCTCCCCGGTCGTCGTAGGGATTTTGCGGCAGCCGTCCTCCATTGTCTCTTGTCGAGAGCAGCGCAAACGCCTCCTCCGCGTGTACCGCGAGTGTATCGAAAAATACCTCGTAAACGTTACAATGAAAAAAAAGACGGAAAACGTTTTTCGACGAGCGCGGGACGAGGGATTTACATTTTTTTTTTGTCCCGTAAGGAAGAGAATTAATTTTTTTTCCGCTCTTGACGAGAGAGAGAGAGATTAAAATCTCGAAAATACACGAAACGAAACACTTTCTACGATATTAATGCGCGCGTAGCATCGGCAACGGGTGGCGGCGCGCTGAGCGATGGAGCAAAAAAGAAAAAAAAAATCGATAGTAAATTAATGTCGACGACGCAAACGGCGGATCGGGAATTTGATTTTTTCGAAAAACGGCTAGCCAAGAGCATAAAAATCCGCGTACATTTTTAATAACGACCGGTTTACTTTTAA
This sequence comes from Chaetogeoica ovagalla, assembly GCA_032441825.1. NCBI lineage: Eukaryota > Metazoa > Arthropoda > Insecta > Hemiptera > Aphididae > Chaetogeoica > Chaetogeoica ovagalla. The sequence goes on from CM063731.1 coordinate 2,352,295, forward strand.
AATCATCGATTTATCTATGTGCGACAACAAAATATTACATTACTTATAATATAAGTAATTTCGTATTATAATCCGTTTATTGTCGTACGCGGAAGCGTAAACAAAAACGGTCGATCGTTAAAATTCGAAATTCGCTTTTAAACACGGCGAATTTTTAAAAATAAAACGCGGTAGTGTCGATATTTATTGAAAACATGACGACGGGCGCGAACGATTACTGACATTTATTTATGATCTTGTTAACATATCAAAAATACAAAAAAAAAAAAATTCTACGCTCAATGTGATAGACTAGATTTCGATAATTTATTCAGTCTTTTTTACCCGCGTATCTGAATAACAATCGACAATGTTATTTTAAACGCACAAAACTGAATTCAATTGTTTTTGAATTTTGGTGTTGTCCAATTGGAATTATCAAATATATCTGTTTGCTGCGAAAACACAATCTGGACGTTACAGAACGTATGAGACACGGTGTATATATTTTATTTGTTAAAATACAGTAATCCTCCGTTATCCGCAATAAAATGGTATTAATGCCATAACATTTTATCGTTATTATTATATAAACACTGTGGATAATTTACTTTAGACAATTATAGATAAATGTTATTATATCGCTAAGTGCAACTATGCATGTACTTATTACAGATAAATATCTACATGAAGTATACTTCCTAATATGTATGTATAGATAATTAATAAATTAGTTTTATAAATTAAAAAATAATTAATTGTAAAAAATATTAACCTTATTATGCTTTTTAAAATTAAAAAAATAAAATCTAACATCCTTTTTTACATTACTCGTTATCCGCACAACTTTGCTGGAACATAACCACCGCAGACAATGAGGGATTACTGTACTATACTGATTTTCGACTAATTGTTATATAGGCACATAAAAACAATATTTATCGAATTCCACATAAAAAAAAATCAAACAAAAATCTATTACACAATACAAATATAAAATAAAATGTTATTTTTTAATAGTAAAAAAAAAATAAAATAGTACAGTAGATAAAGGCATTACAAGTAGGTATAATAGAAGAAAAAAATAGAACAATAATAACAAAGTAATATTATATGTATACTTGTCTAAGATTAATGATTATTACATACAGAGAATCACAATAATGTATTTGTTGAATTACAAAAACAATACTTTATTACATTTTGATCAGTTTCCAGAGAGCTCGAGATTAAAATACCTAAACAATACTCATACATCAGTCTTGCGTTCACTGAAAATAAAAATTTATTACGTTTAATAATATATAACTTTAAAAAAATATGAATACAATCAATGCGAGTTTTAAATAAAAATGCAATATTTCGTGCGATGGTAGTATTGTATTAGCGTTACCATCTAATAATTGTCTTTTAACCGTATTGGCACAAATACAATGAAAATATTGGAGACACTTAAGTCACTTTTCTTTTCAACGAATAAAAACGAAACATCCATTTTAAATCATACAAACCGAAAACGATGGTGAAAATATTTGAAAATATAAACATTATAACACACAGTTACACATACTGTTACGGACAAATCAATATCTGAAAATATGCAGCATTATTTTATATAAACAAATCTCAACAACACAATATAATAAACAGTAATTAGTAAATTATATGATGAAAAAATTAAAACAAAATTGCACATCTTTTCATATTAAATTTTCTAGGCAGATTAACTATATATATATATATATAGTACTACTACTATTACCACCATCACACATTGGTCATAAAATAGTTTATACTCACAGTCTGTTTTTATTGCTTAATTCCGCCGCTTTATTTAATATAACACACATTTCAACATTTGGATAATTCTAAAAAATATTTTATTAGAATTAATGCGAAAAAAAAAGAAATATTCTTATTGTAAAGTAAATGTAATTACTTGCAAAAGTTTTACAATTGTTGAAAAATCTCCGGCAAGTATTTGGTCTCTTATTAAACTAAAAAAAATCAAACGTTATATTTTATTTAAATAAATTACAATTTTTTTTTTTTGATGACAATACTTATTACATTATAACATTTATGAGTAATAAAATAAATATTAATAACACATGAAAATTATTGACTAATTATTTAGTTCCTTTTTTTTTATTTGTTTCGACAAATTTTAGTCAATAATTGTAAAGGCATATCAACATATATAGAGACCCAAACCCGGATTTTGAGAAGAGGAGATATAAATAAAAAAATAAAACTCTTTAGCACCAGTCCTGCGTATAGCTTAAATAACTATGACGATAGTTTTAGAGATGAAAAGTCTGGGAACCATATTGAAATAACAAAAGTAAACATACACTATCATTGCACAGCATATATCAATGAGGAATGAAAATCTCCGTGGATCAGAGAATAGCGAATCCCATATTCTTAAAACTTCCGGCAATGAAAATTCTTGTGACAATAACAGTGTCAACCATCTAAATTATTGTACACATGTATAGGAAAATAAAATAATAAAAATTAACACTGTACAAAAGTTAGTGTAAATAGGGTGGGTACTTACACTTACCTAAAACTATAGTACTGCGGATATATTTCATTTTTGACCAGATAATTTTGGACAACAGGGTCGTTCTCCTTCAATTTGTCTGTAACTTTTTGCATCATATTAACAATCCCAGTGTCTGTCTCGTCCAATGTTTTTATGAAAAAATCACGAATTTCTGACATGAGATTGGTGAAAACGAAAAAACAGTCAGCTTCAGCGTGCTCTAAAAACACAAATATAAGCAACAAACATAAATGGAGATTTAAGAGTTTTATTATTATTAATTTGAAATCTAGGATAAAGTTATTGAATTGGAAAAACAATTTTGAGTGATGCCAGTAGCTTATTTGTAACTAATGAATATTGTAAGTCTAAGATTCTATTACATTTTAAGCTCTTAAAAAACAAAAATTTATTGTCCACAGCCAAAACGAATATGTCGACAATTTTACATATTTTTTTGACATTTTTAAGTTGTTTCAAATTATGCTTAAGGAAACTTCTGGGAAAATCAAAGAATGTGTCAAATAAAATACCGACTAATTACAATTTTCTATAGGAATGTAATGTACGTTAAAATCATTCAAGCACTTCAGCTACTTAAGAAAGTATTCACAGACAATAAAAATAGACAAAATACAATATATTCAATTCGGTTAATCACATATTAAAATATTTAAGTGTATTTGAAATAGAATTGACTTACCTTTCATTTTGATAATCGGGTCAGTGGCAAAACAATAATATATTGGACCGATTATTTCATTCATGCCTTGCACATAGCCCTGTCCAGGATTTAGTTTACAATACACAAACAGTATCCTTTCCACCACCTCCCAATGCGCTTCTGAACCTTCATCCAATGGTTTAAATTCAGATGTACTAATTTGTTCGGGTTTTTGTGATATTTTAACAATACCAAGACCTTTACGTACAACGTTTGCACTGTTTAAAAAATGCATGCCCACTCTCCTGTTCAGTCGTTTAGTACCACAACTGTAAACCACATTAGCTGATGGAAAGTCGGTTGCTTGTTGAAAGAAAGAGAGTTCGGGATGTAATCGCCTAAAATCAAAATTATGAATTAATATTATATACCGCCATTAGACTAAATGTACAAAAATTACCTGACATCTTTATCTATTTGTGTAAGAGCTTGATTATCTTTAAAAAATGTGTTCCATTTGCTGGTAGGATCTTCATTCAATGGATGGTCACACTGTTCATCATTAATTGAACCTGGAGCGACTAATATTTCATCTGAAAAATAAAATAGTAATACATAAAATATTATGAGTTTACCGCTCGGACAATAAAATCATAAATCAAAAATAATGTTATGCTGGATCTACGCGGTAGAATATTTATTATCCATGGTAAAAAATAATCAAAAGGTTTGTGTTTTGTTATTGTTTTCATAAACACTTATAACATAGGACCACATTGTTATTATTTTTAAAACAAAATTTGCAAATTTGTATACATCTAGTGCTTGCCTATTGTTAGCTAATAATAGTTAAAAGTGTTTTTTGTATGGAACATAATACTATAGTCTGTGTGTATATATATACAATTGTTGTCAAGTTGCTAATATATTTAAATTGTTAACATTATATAAAATAAATTTAAAAAAAAGAAAAAAAATCATTAAAGGACTGCTGCAAACGCAAAAATAAAAATGAAAAGTATGCAGTAAACTAGAGAAAAAAATACTGCAAGCTGTATAATTTTAAAAGAAATTTGTTCCGTATAAATGAGAAAGGAAAAAACAAAACGCAAACATCAAATTTATATTTTATTCGAATTAAAACTCTACTCAATACGGATGAATTTATTTTTCTTTCAAAACTGCAAAAATCTTGTTTTTTTTTTAAATACCTATTATCACTAACTATGTAACAGTGTATAAACAGATATATTAGAATTTTTTTTTCATTAAAACTAAGTACCTATATAATTGTAGTTGAGAAAATCTATAAAAATAAATCAAACACTTATATTGTGATGTGTAATAACTATTTTCTTTTAACATTTCAATAAATCAATATTTCAATTTTAAATTACCTAACCACTGTTGATACAATTTTCTATGATGGTTCAACTGTTCTTCCCACTTATTTTTATCACACGGTAAATAATTGAGTAGTAATCTCCAACACAAAGACCTATAACCTTTTTCATCAGGAATTCCTATAAATAAATAATAATAATAAAAAATCGCAAAAGTATAAGAGTTAAATTTCATAAAATGTAAAATGTAAGTACCGTTGAAACAAAATTCTCTTAATTTCGACAAATCAATCACTTCAGATTCTAAAACTTGGTCAAGATCCTTCAACCTGCAAAAAAAAAAAAAAAAAAATTGTTGTCATAATTCGGGAGTCATTTTCTTTTTTTTATTTAAAATTACAACGGCAATCCGTTATACTATTCAATCAATACGACCCCCGTACAAGTTTTAAAGAATTCATTACTTTTTTTTTTTATATATAAACCAACACTTGTACATAGTTTTAGAGTTTTCCTACCTCAAATCGTACGCAGACATTATAAATAGTGGTCGTCGGACAATTCTTTAAAAACCTGACGGATTTCACATTTAAACACATGCCAGATATGAAAATCTGGTTTCTTTATTTTTTTTTTTCCTTTAAAATGAATTTTTTCAACAAAGTTTGGCGATATTTGTTTTTTAACTACAACTACGATTTGCTAGAGAAGAAAAATTGGTTTTATCATACGCATTCGTTATCAAATTTCAAAATACGGCTCTTATCAAAAACGTGTCTGTTTATTCTCATACGATTTTTAATTCTATGATTAATATGATGGAAAGTATTCGGAACTTGTTCCATTATAATTTTTCATTTTCACTGCATAATAATAATAATAATAATACTAATAATAATAATAGCAAAATAGTCTTTTTACATAAATGACGTTATTTCTTCTCGCTGTCATTTTTCAAGTAGATAAAATTATAAAAAAGCTCTGATTATATTGTTTTTAATTCTCTGGGTAATTAACAAAAAAATGTTCCGTCTGCAATACGATAAATATATATCCAATGCTACCCACGCCCACTTTTCGACTAGAAAAAACGTTCCCGATCATTACAATCTCGCACATTTTTACAAAAATAGTTTTTCCAATTTTGGGCTATTTGAAGAAATTATAGTTTTTTTTATTTTTTATTTTTGTTCCACAAAAGTGGATAAAATACACGAAAATGTAATGCGTATAATCGTAAATTTATAATCTTTTTCTTTTTCTTTTTTCTATTCGTAGTACGTATTAACGACTAATTATTAACACTCGACAATTTTTAAACAAAATAATAAAAGAAAACGAATGAAAATCGAACAAAAATTAAGTAAGTAAGTAAAAAAAAAAAAAAAAAACGAATAAAACACGTAACGACAACATTCAACCTATCGCACAACGTTCGACAATTTATAACCACCGGGCGCGCTAGAATCAAGAGCGCCAATTTTGTGAATTCACAATCCATCGGCGACGGATTGTGATAAAATTTACCGTTATGTCTGATAGGCAATGAAAGTAATAAAAATGAAAAAAATAATGGTAGATATTATCGTAATTGTCAAATGTCAATTTTCGTAATCATAAAAGTGTTTTTGCGACGATAGAAATATATTTCGTTGTGTTGCCATTTGAAATTTAAACTTACTGATCATTATTGGAATTTTGTATTGTCGAGTTTTCAACCTACCGTCCGTCCTGTATTTTTCTCCCCATACCTATCGGAAACGCGAACAACTGAGAAACGCTATTTTCGAATGACCAAACATGTTATCCGTGTTGGCGTTAAGGAACGAAAAAAGCAAGTACCTCAATATACGTTTCGATTGTGCGGCTATAACGAATGTGTGAATAATAATGTTACGCGTCGTGTTATTGTTTTACAGCGGGCGAATATTACAATTTGTTGAATAAAAGAATTCACTTGGTCTGTCGGACAGGGTTTAGTGGCGATCTAGAAATATCTGATATGAACGTTAGTCGTTATCATGCTAGAATGGAATTCGCGAAAGAAGTATATAGACATCAGATCTGTCGTTCAATGATGAAGACCGACTGTTTTATTTTATTCATTTTTCATTTTTTCCAGGTCATTTCCAATACAGTAAAACTTAGTTTAATAATCATTGACAAGAAGTCAAAGTCCGGAACCTTTGTTAATTCTGGTATCGATCTAAATGAACGAATCGAAAGTAATTGTGTTGTGGTTTTAAAACTAAATGACAGAATTCGTTTTGGAGCAAATGATAGCATTTGGACGTGAGTTTAATTGATGGTTTGTACACATCGTCGAACAATCAACATTTATTTTATTGCAGAGTGACAAAGTATCCCTTTGTTGTTTGTCCATCAACATTGAAAAAAGCAGATAAAGACATTTTAAGCAAATCGCTGATGAAAATCGATGGACAAATAACACGCGATTGGACTAATCAGTGTACACATCTCTGTATGAATTCTATTACCATAACAGAAAAGGTAATTTATTTTAAATGCATTCATTAAAAAAAAAAATATATATATATATATATAAATACATTATCAACATCTGAAAGGTGTTTCAGTTTACAAATTACATAATATAATATTATAATATTTTAAAAATGATATTACCATAATTTTTTTTTATTCAGGTGTTATTATGTCTGACATCTGTTAAACCGATAGTTTCCGTAAAATATTTCTTGGATTTGTGTGACGCATTATCGCCAGGTTCTTCAATGGAACTACCGTACTGCGAAAATTACCGACCTAATTTGGTTGAAAAGATTTTAAATCCAAATTCATTGTTGTTGAACATGAATAACAAACGTAGTTCACTGTTTTTTGGAAAAACATTCATATGCTCTACAGTGGACCAATTAAACCGCATTTCAAAAATTGTTAAAGCAGCAGGTAAGGGCATTAAATTCGTGTATTTACATTAAAAATTGTAGTTTTCAAAATGTTTAACTAAAATTATTATGATTTAGGTGGGGACATTATTAATTATAAAGACGTTATATCTGATGATATTTTGTGTCATACAGAGTATATCTTAATGCAACAAGATCCATATAAAACAGAAAGTAACAATGAATATCAATTGATTTTAGGTAATCACAATGTAATATCTACTATTATATTATATTTAAAAATTACAATTTTAATCGTCATATTTTATTTAAGAATACATGTAAATAATTAAATAATGGATTTATGAAAATAGGTTATAATTTATGTTTTAATTATAATATTATTTAAGGCTTGTTACTGCTATGAATAATTTTCTCCATTCTTCACCATTTTCAGCTGCTTGTCTAGGATCTTTGACTCCAAACAAATAGAGGTTATTTTCAAATGTAAAAAACCATTTTGTTTTTAGACTCCTTAGTGATCTTTTATCTTTTGATGTCCATTTTAATGCTTCTATACTTTCTAATCTCCAGCCATGTCCTAACCAGCTCAAGGATGATCTTAATGTTTCGATTATGTATTGTCTTCCAAAAAATTCTTTCAGTTCAGCATTTAATCCTATATAATTGATTGTTAATTATTTTTAGATTCATATATTTCTAATTATTTTTCCACCTTTTATTTTATAAAAATAATCTTTTGAAATTTAAACTTTATGCATTTAAACTAATTTATTATTAGTTTTAACTTTTTTATTTTCTAAGTTAGTCGAAAATTGATATTAATAATAAATAATTTTATTTAAACTATTCTTTATTCTTTTTTACTTGATGAGTTAAAAAATTGTATAGGTATTAAACTTTAAATTTTACAAAAGATGATTTATTATAATTATTAATTTTAGATAACCTAAAATCGATGAATAGAAGACCAATACCAGAAAATGATATCGGACTTGCCATAATTTTTTCTTGTACCAAGAAACATTGTAATCCTTCTTATAATGTTCCTTTGGTTAATCTTCAATCTCAAACCGATCAAACTAAATCACAAACGTCTTTAATATTGGCTCCCGAAACTGAGGTACACTATTTCAACAGTGTAGTTTTACTTTTATTAATAAATGTATATTTTATTTTTATATTATAGGTGTTAACTGTTGATGATAGTGAAATATTTACAGTTACTGTTGTTCCCGATTCTTTACAACAATCAGAAGGCTGTTTTAAGAGGTATTTCGATACAAATATTATTACTATTATTTTTGTATTCTAATTTAGAAATTTTAAGACCCCTAGACGTGGTAATGGATACTGAAGAAATTGTAATATCAAAGAAAAGACATGTTTTATTACCTGAGAATGAAGAAGAGAATGACAGCGAAAAATTAAAAACCAAAGAGGATTTAAAATTGTCCAAAAAAACGATTAAGTCAACTTCATTCAGCACTAGTATAAGTTCTACATATAAACCATTAGAATATGAAACGACAATCAATAGTGATACATTACAAAACGCTGATTTGTGTCTTACCACAATACCAAGTTCATCAAACATTTCCAACAAAAATGTTTATTCACCTTGTGTTCAGGCGACCACCACTATAGAAGAAAAAAATATGGAAATCTTGAATAATAATTTGTCAAAAGAAGTCGTTAATAATAATGCTACTGTTACAAAAAGAAAGTTGTCAAGTATTTGTTCAATAGTAAATAATGACAATGCTAATCCATTTGACTATATGGATATCGACGAAATTGAAGAATATGCTGTAAAAAAGCCAAAAAAAGATTTTAGAGAATCAATATTTTTTCCCATGTTAGCGACATCATCCAATAATGAGAACAAACAAACAAATTCTCTAGAACCAACATCCAGTTGTGAGAAAGACAAAAATGCCATAAATTTACTCGCCAAGGCCAAAGGCAATGGACAGTTCATCGATGCTAGTAAACCGTTCGATAAATCAGTAAGAAATATATCGTTAGTAGTATATTGTAGGTTTATAATGTTTTGCTGATTAATGAATTTTTCAGTCGGTTAGTATGTACGAAAGTACAAAAAACGATGAGAACTTGTTAAACTCGGTTATTGTTGAGACTGTAAGCATGGTAGTTCCCAGACCAATGCAAATACGAAATGATCAAGATCATTCAAATATTCGGAATTTCAAAAAATTCATACGAGTAAAAATTAATATTGATTATAACACCACAAAACAGTAATAATACATATTTTTTTTTAATAGAAAGGACCAGTCATGAAAATCCCACACATTGTTCCATTGCAACTTGATCAAACCTTCTAAATGTGTTGTTTTTCTGTTATATAGTAAATTTTAATATTTTTAAATATGACTTTTTAAAAGTAAATTGTTAAGTTATTTATAAAATGTATATGCACATTTCATAATTTTAGTTTTGAGAATTATACTGTAGAGTTACAAGTGGCAATGTTTTTTTTTTAAGAAACAAATTACCTTGAATCATTAGTATTTTGTATATTGCATATAATTGTATTCAATAAAACACTGGATTCTACTAACTAATCATAAAATATTGTTTTTTATCCTCCTTTGCAAATATATTCTGAGATTTGTTTTTGTAAAATGTATAGATATTCATAATGGGCAATGGTCATTTGTCCAATAAAGATAACTTTTGTTAAGAAAATTATGAAGTACATATTGTGTAATACAGAATGAATGTTGTCATACTTAGCTTTTTACCAATGTGATGAAAATGTATGATCTATGACATTTTATAATAATTATAGTAATTTTTAAAAGTTCAGTCACTCAAAATGTAATTACGTTTATTAATAAGTAATAAATTATCTACACAATTTTTTTTTTGATTTTAGTGAGTTTAATGTTTTTTTATGACAAGTTTCAATTTAAACCCGATGGATTGTATCAATTTTAAGTATTATTATACATACATTTTCAATTTAAACTAATAATGTATTGAATTTAAAATAATGTACAAGTCATCCTTAACTCTGGCAAACTTTTAATACATATTTAAAAAGCTTATAAAAATGTGTACAAAATTTAATTTTTTTAGAGAAATTTGAATAGCATTTCTTAAAATGAAGTTATGAGCAAGTAAAAAGAATTTGACGTGTCAATTGAAATGTGGTTGGGAAAAGTTTGGAAATTGTATGTATGCTTAATTAAAAGATATTTTTAAAAACATTCTCATTGGAATTATTTGACATTATGGTGGCCTCTGCACAGAACTATTGTATGAACAAAATATAATTATATAATGTAACTTGGTATCCTAACATGACTGATATAAAGTTTTTTATTTTTTCAATTTTCACAATATATATTGAAAATATTAAAACATATTGAGCATTTTCTTTTCAGTAAATTGCTGACCAATATTTAATCAATTAACTAGAAACTGAAGTTAATAAAAAATATTATGAAACAATTTGTAGATAGATTGCAATGGACTCATTCAAAATAACATGTAATTTTATTACCCAATTTTTGAAACTTAAAATTCACAATTGGGTTTTAAATGCTCAACAAATTGAAGTTATTATTTTATTTCCTATTAAATTTGCAATCAAAAATTTGAATGAGGTTTTTTTATTTAATAAATCCTTAAAAGTATAATAGGATAAAAAAATTTACGGACAATTTATATAAGAATTAAAGGAAACAGAAATAAAAACAATCAAATTACATAAATTCAAAAGAATATTATATATATTACGCCTTAGCAGCTGGTTTTACTACTTTTACTACTTTCTTTTTTGGATAATAAGTTTTGTTGAACAATGCTTGGTAAACATTAGTTCTGATCTTGTTTCTGACTTTTCTGGCCCTCTTAAGCTTGAACCTTTCAAAGTCTCCCAAAGAAGCACGCTGAAATAAAAACAATAATATTCAATAAGAGTTTGGAAATCTAACATTACACAACCTTGAATGTCAATAAAATACTAACCTTTTCCCTGTTGGCCGCTTTTTCTGCCCATCTGCTTTGAATCCATAACTTGTTTAAATCAGCTTTGGACCATGCTTGACGTACAGTCCTGGTTGATCCATTGTATGGGAAGTTTACTTTGAATTTAGTCAAATGGATTTGGCTGATACGCATTTTTGACCGCGGTACTCCAGACTCGGGTCCATCGACCAAAACCTATAATTTATACGTAATATTATATTTCGTTCACCCTACGAATAATTTATAGTAATTACGGTCTTTTGATCAATGCAATCAACAATGCAACATATTTTGCCTTTGTAGGGACCATCAACCACATACACCACTCGGCCAGTTTCTACAAACCGCTTGAAAGGCTGAAACAATAAAAAAATAATATATATCGGTTAAATTGGGTTAATTCAACGTGCTATTGAAAAAAATTTGCATTTTATATTAAAACAATGACAATTTAAATTCTGCACTCATATCACTAACGAGTATAATGATATAAATTCTATTTTGGATAAAAAAAACGAGAGCATCATTGAGTAGACATAATTTGTGGCAACGAGTTCAACCATAAGTTAAATGATAATAATTCATTTAATTAATGACGTAAAGATAAGTAACAAACAAAATGCAAAAATAAGAAATTAAGTTAAATGAAGCTTTTAAAGTAGAACTTCGGAAAAGGAATAAAAAATGCTGTGGAAATAAAAAGTTTGAGAAAATCAATAGAACGGGATATAAAGTTTTATGCCGGGTGCAGTACAGATTCACTTAAGAGCAGACAGAACGAACGAGATGGCGGCAGATTACGTCCGTCCTTAAACGAGAGAACGAAACAATACGGCTGAGGAGGGATGACAAGTGTATGGAATCGAGAAAAAGGCTGGATGTTGGAACAGATTGAACTACAACAGAACTTGGTGAAATTGTTTTTTTGTGAACGCTTCTTTTTGTTTTCGATTCCAATGATTTGCAGACGATGAATACGAACTGTCGACAAGCGTGAAGCGGCGGCGACGACGCAATGTCAGGCGTATATCCGACCGGAATACGACAAAACGGCTTTGCGAATCGCAATCACGTCATTAAAGTCGTGTAGAGTGAATAAAACTCACCATCTTTTATCCGAAGAATCCAAAAGGGCAACGTTCGAAACGACTGCAAATACGTGAAAGAACGAGGAATCGGACGAAGACGTGAACGGGAGAATAATCATAACCACACATTAACTAATGAACGAAAATCGAAAAAAACATCACCACCACCGCTGTGCATGGAATAAAAACGTGCGCGTCGTATGTCCTCCATGAATGAAGTCGACCGTTCGGGACGCTGGTAAAAACCGCGAACGAGGTATATGTACACAATTGATTTTTCCACGTAATTTTTTTACGGACAAACACGTATTGTCATTATAACTTATCACGCAGCGGCGGTGGTGTGAGGAGTAATAATAATTGTTGTATACGTTCTGAATCGTACAGTTCTTGTATGTATTGGCCATTTTGGCATTATTTTGGTTTTTTTTTCTTCATGTTTATTTCACTGTCCGAGTGAAATTCGGCGACGTTTGTCCGTACGTACAGGCGGAGTGCTCGCGTGGATGATCGTTTAAACATTTTAATTCGACTCGTCGAATCCGTTTTTATTTTTATTATTTGACGCGCGCACGAACGTTCTACGCGAATAACTCTCGCGCCCGCGACGATCGACACATTCGTTATGGCGTACAGGTCCAGGTAACTATGGAGAATTGTTGTTTATGTCCGTTATAAATTCGTTATTAGCGTCCGACTGTTTTGTCTACCTGTTGTTGTACCGTAGGCCGTTTTATGTATCTTATATTCGTAACTTTTATGTATTTTATTATTCCATCTCGCGTTAATGATCCGGTGATTTGATGCGAGTGTTTGTGCGCCTACATAGAAATGAAAAAAAAAAGTTTTGATCGTTATTATTGTTATTTTTTTTATTACCAGTCGTGGTGGCTTTAATAGCTCCAGAGGAGGTAATCGCGGAAATTCGTACAACTCGAATTATGGCAGTACAAGAGGTCGCGGCAATACCTACAACGACAATTACAGAAGCCGCGGTGGAAGCTCGTATCGAGGATCTCGCGGAAGTAACAGAGGTGTCGGCGGATCTTGGTCGAATAATTCTCCGTCGGCCGGTGGCGGTTATAACAGTATGAATCGCAATAGTGGTGGAGGATCTAATTGGTCATCGCAGGGGGACTCAAATTATGATTCGAGAAACCGATATTCCGGTAAGAGAAATGCTAATGCTTTTACTTAACAGCATTACTGTAAAATAATCTTACGTGACTTATTGAAATTTTATTTATTATATTAATCATATTCATTCCATTACTTGTGTGAATAAGCACTTATTTAATGTACTTATTGTTTTTCAAGGTTTATTTGATTACAGTATGTATTAAAACAATTTCATTGACTATACTTAATGATTTTTACTTTATTAATTATTATTATAATAATATCTAATTACCCGGTTATTATATTAAATACGTTTAATCCAACTACAAATTCAATATCGATTTGATTTTTGAATTAAACCTTTTGTTATATATTCGAAAAAATTGTCTAGAATTCCTATACTTTTATGCGTCTGATAAAAATTTGTTTAAAAAAAATAGACATTTATTATAATAATTTTCACTTATTAATTATTTGTATTTATTTACTGAAGATAATATTAATAATTATAATTTCAGGTAATAATGATCGATATTCGAGTAGTCATAATGATGACTATAGGCGGTACAAAGAGGTATGTAAAGTAATATATAGTTGTTTAGCTGTGCTTTCATTTCACACTGTCAGGGATGGCACTTAAACATTTAGCTTTAAATGTTTATTTCTCGCATTGTTTTAACAAAAGAATATTTTTAAAGCTCTAGATAATACTAATTAATATAATATTAAGTTTATAGTACTCTTATATTGATTATGTCGGAGTTATATTTTTGTAGTAATATTCAATGTGTTTATACATTTTAGTTAACAATATCACTTTGAAAAGTTCAACAATAGCACTAAACAATAATATTTATCTAGTATTCCATTATTTATTTAATACACTTAAAAGTATAGTTTTGAGCTGTGGCCAATCCTGGTGAGAAACCACAACAATTGTTATACATAATAAACTCCTAGCGCATTTTCCAAAGTAATATTAATGCGTTTCAAATAGTCATTGTAAATTTATTTCAGAAACAGTGATTCGAGTTTGTCATTGCGTATATATTGTATATTTCAAACTATTTTATGTATATAATATTTATGTATAATAATCAATATAATTACTAATTGCTTCATTCTGTGTTATTGTACTGTGTACATTGAGAGAAAACAACTGGGCGACGACCAAAACTCGTCTATTGCTGCACATTCCCATCACTATGCCATGCGCGAGTGAATTGCATTCTCTCGGTGGACTGAGTACAATAATATTTTTCACACTGTTTAGTCAAATTGTTAAACAATACTCATGTTCCATAAGAGTAAAATTATTTCATTATTATCAATAATAATTTTATTTATTTTGTATATGATTTCTAAATGAAATAAAATAATAATAATAAACATAAAGGTACCTTTTATCCAAAAAGAGATAAATAGATGAGACCCGTTTGAACACAAATAAAACACTAATTTTAATGTATATTTTTCTGTTCTATAATATTTTAGCCTCATGAGCTTCATTTTAAGTTATGTAATGAATACAAAAAATAAAGTATTTTAATCTATTCTTCTTTAAAATGAAGTAATTTGTTGATTATAATTTTGGACGATTTTCAAAATTCATTTATCTGCATTGATATAGTTTTTAAATATTTTAGATGGACTTTTTTGATTTTTAAATGATTATAATATAATATAATTTGTATGATTCTATTTAATCCATCATCAGTTATCTAGTTTTTGACAACATCTATATTTTTAAACAGTGATAATATACTGGTACTTGATGAATTTGTTTGATGTATCATCGTTTTTATTATAGTACCTTTAAATATATTTATTTAATTTATAAAAATGCAAAAAAAAATTTAGCATCCAAATATATTTGTGTTCAAACAGCTGCGTCTCATTGTCTTAGGCTGCCTCTTGTCGTATGACTTGTGCATAAGAAACCATTTAAAAGTACAGCACATTTGATTGTGTCTAAGAAGCCAGTTGAGGCATTGTGGCTAGTCGCTGTGATTGATTGCAGTTTGGAAACCATAGCTTAACCCCTATTCCTTGTCAATATTAATAAAAATTAAAAATATTTGAAAACAAGTTCATATGAGAATTTTAATATAAACGTTTTTAATAATTAATAAGTATTGTAGAACAAATTATAAATTTCAGTATAATTTATTCACTGTAATTTTAATTAAAATAGGTATTTGTTCAAATGTGATTCGTGCTATAGAATGGAATTTACTACTGTTGATTTCTCTTCAAGGATTAGTACATTTTTTTAGAATAATATAAGTATTATATATGATATATATATATTTTTTAAATTGGAATACTTATTACATTTGATATTGAAATGATTGGATTGGAACTTCACAAATATATTGTTATATCAAATATAAATAAACTTAATTGAAGACTGCCCAGTGTCTCATAATATTCATTTTTCACAGAAGATGCTGATAATATCACTT
The DNA here is from genome assembly GCA_032441825.1 of Chaetogeoica ovagalla. Lineage (NCBI taxonomy): Eukaryota > Metazoa > Arthropoda > Insecta > Hemiptera > Aphididae > Chaetogeoica > Chaetogeoica ovagalla. The sequence goes on from CM063731.1 coordinate 2,368,391, forward strand.
AAAAATAGTATTCATATTATACATGTTTATTGAAATTATTATTATTATTATAATTGATGAATTTTGAAATGATATTTGACCATGTTGTTACAGATATATTTATTTATTTCTATATTTATATATTTGTGTATGTAATCTATAAATAAATATTAAAATAAAAAGATTAGATTGACACAATGATTGAAAATTGCACGCAGGGTGGAAGAAGTCACAGAGACTCAGACATGGGTGGATATTCAAGTTCCGGTGATGATTTTGGCCGATATAGTGGTGGTAGCAGTTATGTAGAAGAACGTAGCAGCAGATCATCCTATGTTCCTGATAATAATTATGGAGGAAGTAGCAGTTACAGAGGTCGTGATACTTCACGTGACTATGGTTCAGATTTCCGTAAGCCACTGCCTCCTGATGACGATCGTTCCTCACCACCATCCCCTAGATATTCTGGCCCATCGAGCAGAGGCAGAGGCATTAGGGGCTTTCGTATTGCCGATAGACCTGGTATGAGGGGTAGATCCTCGGCCAGTGTGTCTTATAGAGGATCATATGGAGGCAGTGCGGGACTTATCAAACGAAAACGACTTGAACCACCTACTAGTTGGCGTACAAATAACATTCGTAAAGGATATGATATGACCAACAGAAGGATACATACAGTCAAAAGGTAATTAAATGGCGACTGTCATATTTACAAAAGATGATGAAACCAATGTCATAATAAATAGTATACATGTATAGAAAAAAATATATATGCAACACGAAAACAATTAATAATAAGCTAAAGAGAGCCATTGGGCAGAATGTGAAAATATATTAAACGAATATTGTTGAATAATCATAAAGATTACTTATCAAATAATTGTTGATAAGAGAATGTATAATATGATTAATGGTAATGTTTTGACTAGAATTGATTAAAGATTATGTTCAATTGTGCATATTATATAATGAATAAGAATAATTTACAGAGAAATGTTTGAATACACTATTGAACTAAAACCAATGAACTACATATATAAATACAATAAATTATTCAGATACCATTGAGTTTCGACGTTTTATTGAGATATATATATATATATATATATATATATATAAATATATATATATATATATTTATTTATATGTGTGTGTATATGATAAATATGTTTTACAAATAAATTTATATTTAATTATATGAATTAGTGAAACACATTTGATCAAAGATGTTATTATTGATTGAAATCTAATCAAAAATAATGTTGAAATATAATATCAACATATTTACCGGCAAGTTTATATATATATTTTTTATTCCTTCGAAACTACCTGATTATGCGTAATATATTATGACAAAAAAGAAAAAATATATATATGTTGTGTTGTATATAATATACTATACCGGGTACACACTAAAGTGATTTCACAAAAATATATTGATTATTATTAGTACGAGTTTGTTTCAAATGTGCATTTCTTCGTTAACTGGACTTCAATTTAAAAACCACATGTTTTCTGTCACATATTTCACAATTTATATTTGTATCAAATATCAATAATACTTGGTCTTTGTATACCTAGTATTATTAACTTTGCAATTTATATGTTGGTTTATATGCTTATTAAAGGTATTTTGTATTTTGGTACTAATTTTAACTTTGGTGTGCATCCGGTTTGAAAATAGTATGTAGTTTTTAGGTTTCTCTTTATTAAAAATTTTTTACCAACAATTAATTTCAATAACTTCTGAATTTCACTTTGGTCAACAATTTCATGTTGACTACAATTGTATTCTGTTTAAAACAACTGACTAATCATTGAATATGTTCATAGTATTTATGAGCTTTATGAATATATTAATTCTTAGGTAATAATTATTTGATTATATTTTAACATATTAAAAAATTAAATAATACAAAAAAATTTTTTAGTATTTGTTTTTATTTTAGAAATTATTACCTAGCATATTTGTCATACAGTGTTTTGTGTGAAATAAAAGCACATATATATATGATCTGTGTATTACGTATAGTTATTGGAAGAATTACATTGCTACAAAACTAGCTATATGGATTTTCACTATTAAACAGTATGGTATAGTTTGGTGTATTTTTTATATAAATAAACTTGTTTTGTAAATTTCAATAGAGAAATAAAAATATTAAATAATTACAAATATATTATTGTTTACTACAGTACATCGAGGAGTTGTAATCGGATATCAATAAGTTGCACTAATTATTTTTTTTAAAGAAAATTTTAAAAACATGTATTTATAATTATTCTTGATATGTTTCAACAGAATTTCCAGTTTACGTGATCATGATGATTATCGTGCAAGAAAAATTGCCGAATTCAGAGAAAAAACACGGGTATGTGTGAATATATATATAGAAACATATGTTAATGTATTATCATATTAATTGAAATTTTGCATGCATAGCAACTTCGTGAACGTGTAAGGTCTCCATCACAAGATGATGATGAAGAAGAAGTAGAAGAAGAAGTGGAAGAAGAAGTAGAAGAGGAAGAATCTGTAAACGATGAAGATGATGAAGAAAGACCTGAGGATGATTTGGAAAAGAAAGAAAAATTGCCTAAAAAGAAAAAGAAAGTCATGAAAAAAGTTGTCAAAATTGTTAAAAAAAAAGTGAAAAAACAAAAATTAAATGGAGAAGCGTCCAAATCTGCTTCTGGAGATAAATCTTCAGTGAGTAATAATTAATGTATAGATTAACAGAGGTTAGTGACAAATATTTTTTTAATGGTAAAATTTCTCTTTGTAGCCCCGAAAAAGTGATAACAATTTGTTGGATTCTAGAGGAGAATCATTTATAAAATTGTTGTGTCCACAATGCGAAGTTACATGCAAGACGTTTAGAGTCAGTAAAAATTCGAACAATACAAATTTGTCTCATGATTCCTTGTTACGTATTATTATAGTTCAATAATATTGTTTATTTAGGAATACGAGATACATTTATTGAAAATACGTCATCGCACAGCAATGTCCCAGTTGGCTCGTAAACGTAAGCATGAACTATTCATGTTTCGCCAGGATCAGCGTAAGGAACAAAAAGAAATCGATGATAAAGTTACTGAAGAAGATCCAAAAGCTGATATCAACTATTGCAAATTGTGCCAACTGAATTTCAAACAACCAAAAAGTGACCACTTTAGCAGTACTTTGCACAAGGTATGATCTCTATAAGGTTGTGATCAAAGTGTATTGTATTATAATTAAAACTTTGTTACAGAAAATTAAACAATTTCTTCAACCGGCTTGTAACGTTTGTCATTTGGTGTTTGCATCGCCAATGCGGTATGAACACCATTTATGCAGCACCAACCATTTAAAGGTATTAATTATTTATAAATAATATTACAAAAAATATCCTGTTAATTTTCTATTCATAATTAATATCAATTAACGGATTATTGGGCCTCACTCAAAAAACAACTTTATGAATGTCCAAGGGATATTTATTATAACTCTGTAGCAAATTGTGCACGATTTCTAATATGTGTTTTCAATGTTATTTATGTGTTGCAGAAAGTCGATATTTACGATCGTCGAACTAAACGGATGGCTGCTGTTCCGAGTGCAGATGAAGCTGATGGTGATGTAGATATGGACAATTTTATGGTTTTAGACTCTGTTGGTTCTGGTGATGGTTGGTTATAATATATTTATTGGACCAAAAATAGATTTGTTCTAAAATTAATAATTAATCATATTTTTAGATGATGGTTCAGAAGATGAAAATGTGCAAGATAGTAAAGATGACGGCGAGAAAAGAAAAAAGTCTAAATCCAAAAAAGAAATAAGCTTAGGTACGTTTTTTTTTTAACTTTAACTTTTTCCTCATTTTGTTTTTCTTGTTACTTAATTTGGTATTGTATTTAAAATTTTTGAATACCTATGTTTATTATAATTTTATAGGGTTTTTAGTTGTATATTATATTATTTAAATTTGAAACTGTTACTGTTTAGAATTCTAGATTGCTTTTATTCTTTTTATTTATGTAAATATTTTATTTTTCATAACAATTAATTGAAATAGATAAATTCAAATAAGTACACTTATAATCGGAACATACATTTTAATGAGTAGCGTTTAGAATTTAAAAATGATATTTTGATTATTTGTTTGTAGGTAAAGAATTTTGTAAAAAAGTTGAAGTATATTATTGTGAGCTGTGCAAATTTAACTTGCCTCCACATGATGATGTGGAACAGCAGTTAAGTCTGCATTGCCGTAACCGTGTACATCTACAACGATACGTGCAGCATTGCGAAGAAGTCAAGTCTCACGAGAAGACGACAGAAGTGATTACTAAGGACAGTGTTGAAGAAACGAAATCTGATAGCGAGACTTCTAATAAAGTATTGAGTTCATAATTTTCATTATGCGTTAATCTACTTTGTTTTTCATTTCAAGGGTGTTGAAAACGAAGATAAAAACGATGTATCAGATAATGGTGACGATTCCAGTGTGATTGTTCAACAAGACGAGGAAATGAAAAATGATTTTGATTGGGCGTCATTAGACAACGTTATAGAGGATGTCAAAAACAAAGACGATTCAGATAACGAGACATCTGCTGATTTAGAATCCAAATGAAGTTTTGAAAATCTATTAAAATTTTCCCATTGAATTATTGGTAAAATACAAATTTTTAGCAATTTTCTATTGAGGATCTAGTTCTCTTTTTAAAATTTAAATAAACAATTAAATTAATTCCTAATAAAATTATTGGTATATACCTAAGTTAGCTATTCTATAATTAGGTTTAACTTTAGCAAATTTATAAATTAAGACTTGTACTGTTTAATCAGATACATGCTTACTTCATCTTCAATCATTTGATATTAACAATGGTGAACATTAGAATTTAAAATTTAGCATATATTAATTAATCATAATTTATTCGTAAATTTAGCAACACCTTATACATAATGCATATTATACAAATAAAAGTGAAAATTGCTCATGAATGGTTTGTAAATTTGAAACCACCCGCAATTACTTGTGCATCCCCGTGAACATTTATTTGCGTGTGGTGTATGTAAATTACAACAGAGTAGCTATTTGAGAAATACAACTTGTATGTATACTATAGGATAATTTGAAGCTAAAACATACTACACGTTAAGTATATAAATTACTGGACTACATAAATGTTTTCATGTTTTTTGGCATAAAAAGTGTAAAATTGGCTTGTCATCTTTATCAATTGATTGTATGCGGTGTATAAATTGGTCTGTAATTTTGGATTTTTTTTGTTTTAAATGAAATATAATACAGAAAACAGTTTTTTTTACATGTCCGATAAATGTGTCTTTAATGTACCACACATAGGATATCTACAAAGTCATTAAAATTACAAGTTATTCGAACAAATGCACAATTAAACGAAATTTACTGTATTGACCATCAAAAAAGCTGGTGTATAATAGGTAAATACATTTTGTAACGCTTATGAAACTTCGTCTTCGTTTAACAGTAAGTTAGGAATGCCAGCCGAAATTGGGAATGATCGTTCCGTTTCTGGACAAATTAGTTCACCGTTTATGACTTCGACCTTAAACAAAAATGGTTGTACAATGGCTAAAAACAATTGAAACGCTGTACGGCAATGAAATTCAATGTTTCACACTTACTTCCATGAGTACGTGGTGAATTCTTTTCAGTAACTCTACGTCATTTTCGTAGTCGCCATTTAAATGCTCTGGTAAATCGTTGCCGTGACCGATCTAAAACATACACAGTCTCGTGAAATTCGCAAATCCAATCGCGTGTACACAACGTAATCGTACTTGTACAGCGGCGTCGACCAAAACTTTCCAATCGAGTCTCGGTATTATTTTCACCACGAATTCCGAGTTAAATTCCGATTCAGAAATCTTGACGTCTTTCGCCTGCGGAACACACACACGTCAATCGTCGTAGAGTATTGGAAACGAAAAAAAAAAACAAACTGCACTTACTACGATGCGAAGTGGATATCCCACGGTGACGCCTTTTAGACATTTCGACGATAACAAATTGTGCGTTAACAGTTTCATGTCGTGTGGAAATCGCACGGGTTGGAAATATTGTACGGTGAAAAAGTTCCACGAGAGGAGAAGACCGTTTTAAAATCTCAACAGTTCGATACGGAGTAACGTTCGAAAGGCCAACGGCGGGGAAGTCGGACACACACAAATACGATTCGGATGATTTAAATGTTTTGTTTGTGTGATAAACACGATTTTTGATAAGACTCGTATAACTCACGCTACGTACGAGGTACGCGATGTTCGATCCCCAAGTATAAAAATCTGTTAAATGTGGGTAAAAATAAATGAGTGTAAATATTGCGGCGGAATTGATGAATTCGTATTAATTCGTACTGCTCATGGATAAAAACGCGTATTTGAATTCCGTTTGTTTTCGCCGCAGCATAACACGGATTCCCCGGTATTTATTTAGACAAAACAACAGACCCGGGGATTAAAGAAACGAACGCGTGAGAAATAATTTCCGTTTGCGATATTTCCAAACGTCCTGATAATTTTTTTTTCTTATGACCGCTGCAACTGAGCACGTGTAATTTGTATACAACACTTTCTTGTATCAGTTGTACAACGTCTTTGTCGGACAATATTCCAAGGTGGTTCTATATTATCAATCCCGCAATTACGTATCTGATAACGTTATTTTCCCGGTGTCATGACTCTCGTCTGTACGGTGTCACACTCGTTTAACGGCGTTCCGTACTGTCTACTGATAAAGTACCGAATTTTAGAGACTCCGATTTGGAGGAAGGTCGGATTTATTTTTACATTTTTTTCATCGACCTCGCCGGATAGAAAATGTCCGGCTACGATTCTCGGAGTGACGGGCCCGGTTTCGTCGGCATTCGATTCTGTCAAGAATGGTAAATTCCTCTAAATCTATGTATTGTTACGGTCATTACGAATTACACTCGGAATTTATACGATTTTGGATTAATGATTAATATTTCGTGTAGATTATAATATTTTGTAGTAATTCTCAAGATACTCTGGGCCAGCGTATAAATAAATAATTAAAACGATATGTTTATAATAGAGAAACAATACAGTTAAATGACTATTACTTGAAATGTATATTGTGTGTGTACGTGTAACGATTGAGTGGAGAAGACTACAACGTTCAATCCATTCAGATATTATCTCGTGTCATATATCGAACAGAATTACATTCCGTGTCTAGAAAATATTTTTACTCGTATACAGTACCATTGATCACTGCGTCATTTTATGTTTTACGTATTGAAAAAGTTCTTTGAAGATTACACTATTATATAAATGATAATTTAATAATAAGCAATAAATAATTAAATAGGTTTCAATTTTCTATTTTTTTTTTTTTTTTAGCAATAATATGTTATATCCAAAAGAAGACAAAGAACACAAAGTCTTGTTGTACGCTGTAAGTTAAATAACTTGTTAATATGTATAAAAATGTAGTTTTGTGTATACTTTGAAAAAATATTATTTCAAAACATTTATACGATCCTATATAAAGTTGTAATATTGACACAAATCTTATGTTTATTATTTAAGTGTCGTAATTGTGATCATAAACAAATGGCGGACAGCAATTGCATTTATGTGAACAAAATTATGCATGAAATCAAGTAATTTTAGATTTGGTTCATAAATTTCTATAAAATCCTATTAATCTTAACTTTTTATTTGTTTAGTGAACTTACACACATTGTTTCTGATGTGACGTCTGATCCGACTTTGCCAAGATCCGAAGATCATCCTTGTCCAAAATGTAAACATCGTGAATCCGTGTTTTTCCAAGCTCAAACCAGACGCGCTGAGGTATATGTCGAAGAAATTATTTTATTAATTTAATTTAAATCTTATATCTCCTTCATGTTTTCAGGAAGAGATGAGACTGTATTATGTATGCACCAATCCACACTGCATACATCGTTGGACTGAATCCTCCATTTAATAATATATATATATATATACTTATTATAATTTTTTACAATACTCATCATTTTTATTCAATTAATTGTGAAATAATAATTAAGACATTTTAAATTTTATTTCCAAAATTATATTACGTTACACTTTATATTTTTTTTTTATCAAAATTTAATTTTTGATAAAACGTTGATTAAACATAACATATTCATTTGCATTTATATATATATATATATTTATGTTTGGACAAATATACAAAATAAACTTGATATCACTCGAATCCATTAATTTATGTCTTTCATTAAACATTTTTGAGCAGCATTATGTATTTTCTCATCTAATTTAACTGAGGAAAAAAGACACATCTGAATAAAATTGTTTGTTTAAATAAAAAAAAATACATTAAGTACTAACATATTTTGTGCTGTCCTTTAATTGGAAAATGATTATTCATCATGATTGGATCTTTGCATATAAATATAAATGGACTTTCATTTTCTCCTTGAGGATACTGCTCAATGTATTCTTCTTGTGACAAACAGTCAACTACATTCACTGAACCTAATAAACATCCAGTAGGATATCGTTTGGGAAACTCAATGTCTAAATAATTATAATAAAATTCATTGATTACACGTAATATAGACAATATTGTCATATATTATTTTCGACATAAAAAAAAGTTTCTTATTACCTCCTTTTAAATGTTTATAAAATGTCTCTACTTGTTCAATATCTTCTGGACTGGGTTTTTTGGCTGTTGACGCAATCCATAATCTTCCTCGATGTGGCGTATACCAAGTACGACCTTCGTGACTACAATTAAAAAAAACAATGATTTATATATATATGAAAAGAGTTGTGTGACCATTGAAACAGTTATTCGATAAATTATGTGCCAATAAAAAGATTTTAAAATTCTAGTAATGGGCACCATTATTCAATGTATTATTTGATATTTTATACAAACTATAAGGAAATATATTTAATACGACCGAATAATAATTTAACTAAAAGTGTTACCAAATAAACTGAATGAGTTCAATAGTATATATTATTCGATAGTAGTCTATCGTTAATAAATTCACTACCTTTTAATGTTCAGCAATAACAATGATGCATATGGCTGATGCATGCTCAAACAAAGGCCTGGATCAGCCATTATCATTAGTTCCGTGTCTTGTACTCTGTTGAAGCCTTGGTTATATTGTGCAAGTGACTTGTTAAGATTCAAACGGTGTCTTTTTATTTTCTTTATAGAATCGTCATTGAACTAAAAAAAAAAAAAAACTAAATAATATTTTTGAAATTAATTAACTTAAAATGAGTCAACAGTTAATTATTTTATATTCTTCTTATTATTATTCACCTTTAAGTTCATCTCAATCAAAGGGTTATTCAAATGATTGTCGATCACTATGGGACACGAATCTTTATCATCATCTATTGGATCAATGTCGTCATCAACATCAGATTCAATGCTTTTGTCTTCATATACTTGTCTACCTGTAAACACGAAGAAGAGTTTAAATTATTATTTTTTTAACAACAATTAATTTATGTACCAGCAAAATCTATAGTGATTTTCTTGGTTTTTCTTAATTCGTGTTTTTTCTCTTGTTGTTCTACTTTTTTTTGTAACTGTTCCCTTTGTTTGGACGACAACCACCCGCTATTGACTGAATAATAATCCATTTGGTCATCTATTACAGTAGTACGCTTGGCACTATAATAAAAATTATATAATTTATAACTGAAAAGTACTAATATTTTCATTAAATTATTAGAGCATATTAAGAGCGCATTTAAATTTTTTTCAGATGGAATGATAACATCGAATATACTATAAAATAAGAAAAAACTGTAAAATAATGTCGTAATTAATAATAATAAAAAAAATTTGTATAAATAAATATTTCTTTTTAAAATACATATTGTTATACTACAATGGAAACATTATATGAAAACTTATTTGTTAAAAAAAACTATTTGGGTAATTAAAAATTAATTTTTTAAACGCCAGTTAAAATAATTGTATGGTACACAGTATAAGTAATTACAGGTATAGTATGGAGGAGGTTAATATGTTATAGATATCGCCGATACAAATGCGCTCCTGCAATACATCAATGAATCTAACCTGGTACGATCAAACTCTAACAGTTTATTACGATGTTCAAGAGCTTTATTATCTGCATCTGTTTCGACCGATTGTTTAATTAATTGGTTGAACAATTCTTTGGATTTATTATTGTTGTAATTCAACAAACGCTTCTCTTCGTTTGTGCATACCTAATAAAACCTATAATGTTTATATTCTGAAATAAACTTTGCCACTGCAAATATTTTCATACCAATTTTCCACACACAACACACGGGCCAGAACCTTCTTGTTTGCACACTACTCGACCGCAATTCAAACAATTATTTATTAAATCGTGTCTAGATGCTTGACAATTACATTTGTGACGACCTTAAAAAGATAAATATAAACTTTAGTAAATACATAAATTTCTAAAAACAATTATTTACCTTTTAAAAATACCTCTTGACGATTGAGACCTTCGTCCGAAAACATGTTGACATACTTTTTGTTTTTCGATTTTGATACATTTTTCTATACGTAAAACGAATATTGATTAAAAACAATGAAAATATGCACAAAAGAATTTATATAATTCGTTTACCTTTTGTTTCTTGTCTGTGGTGTTTGTATTCTCTTCAGCTTTCTCTTGAATTTTTGACATTTTTTTGGTAAAACGTGCAGCAGCATCGTCAACACTAGTTATCGGTTTTTGGTTAACTAAATCATATGAATAAAATTTAATACGCGTTAAAACACACACACAAAAAAAAAAAACTGAAGAAACAAATTTACAAAGTCTATGTCGTTTCTTTAAATCTAATAAAAACTGTTTGTGGACTACGGATTGAATATCTAATAACGAGTGACAGTACTCGTCCAGGTCTCGTTCCGACTTCATAGAAATTATGTATCTACAAAATACCAAAAAAGCTAATAAGTAATAACTCTGGTTTTGCACATCGATTTCTACCGCATAATAATAATAATAATAATATCTCGTTTACTCGGCCATGTCATTTTGTACTTCAAACTGTAGTATTGCCGACAGTTTTTCACGAATCCAATTGGTGAACTCTTGTTTGGTCATTATTTAAAATTGACAAAATAATAATAATAAAAAAAAGAAACAATTTAAAGCGATGACCGGGTAGAGGATAAAAATATTAAAAAATACGTTTACAGTGTAATCGTTGTAAAAACACCACCACACAAAATTCGCAACAAAGTTCCATCAATTCTGTGATATTTATTACGGATAATCTCGGATTTCAAAACTTTTTATCAAATTCGAAACTACACGATAATAGCTCAGAATTCTGTGATAATTGTACGATTTGATATGAATTATAATCGGACGATTACCGTTCACCGTTGCCGTTTAAAAAAATTGTTTTCGTTTCTTTTATTATTTTTCTTCTTCTACTGTCCCGTACCGAAAAATTAATACAGAAAAAAAATCAATGGCGATAGATATTTTTTTAACAGTGTGTTTTAAACGTTAAATTTACAACACGCAGAGTGAAAAGGAATGCCATCCGATTCAAATATATAAATACGATTTTGTTTTTATAAATAGTATACAATCATATTTTATAGTTATTCGACGTATATTAATATTATGGTGCGATTTGAATTTCATCGCGAAATCCATTCGTTTTGAATTTTTTTTTTTTTTAATTATTAATAGGTATTTATATAATTAACAGGTGAGTGTTTCGAAATAGATAATATATGTATGTAACAATTATAATCACACATAAAATCTATCACACAATATTATTAAAATAACAATTATTATTCGTAATACATGTTGTACGCAGATACGGATGATCAAAACCGTCATTATTGATGGCATTTGTATTAAATATAATTTTTAATAGATAGACAATTCGTTATTTCTTCGACCATGTTATTCTATGATTTTGGGTAGTTTCAAAAATTTTATTTTCATATTTTTTTATTAAATCTGAAATTGATAAATTGAAAAGTGGCATGACATTTTACAGATTTGGAATCTTGGATTAACACCGTATACACATACTATTACAAAAATTACCATAATTTTTTTTCTTAAATAACTGAATTGTTATGATTATAATATTATTACTAAATACAACTTATAATTTAACAGTTAGTTCTAAGTTATGGTAATCTTATAAACACAAATATGTTTGTAAGATTAAAAGTCAAATGGTTATCAAACATGTGTTTTCATCAGATCAATTATTGAAATAATAGTTTAAAATGTAAACACCGTGAACAGTTGCAATAAAAATTTATTATAATTACTAGTCAATAGATAAGTAATATTATATTTTCTTAAACTTAATACTGTCCGCACAATATTTTGTTGCTTTTAAACTTTTCAGGCCGATATTCAAAGTCAAACATGTCGTGGAGAACGATTTCTTTGTGCTTGTGTATCTATGGCATTTTAAAAGAGTTCCGTCCATCAGAACCATATGTGATACAGTTCTTAAATAGTCCTCGGATGAATTTTAGTGAAAAACAAGTGAGAAATATTATGCACTGATTATATTTAAATTGATAGAATTTTATTTATAATAATATAAAATTAATAATGTATAAAGACATTAAAAATGTTTTAATAAATACATTTTTAAATAATTATTGTATTTCATAAATGCTTACATATATGTTCTTTGGTGTAGATAACTAATTTAAATATAAAAAATTTAAATAATGGCTAATAGTTATACACGTGTTTAAAACACCTATCATTTATAATTACCATTGTGTTACAAGACTTTGTAAATATTACTAATGAGAATATTATCTAATGTTTCATACATAGACTTTGTTTGTTATTCCACCATGCAACATTAATTGTAAATGAAATATACAGATTCGTACTTTATTTCTTTACACATAAATTGTAAGAAATTTTTTTCTTCAAACACTAAGCTATATTATAATTATAAATAGTTTTAATGAATAAGAATATAATGAAGAAGAAACACAATTTAAAAATATAATTTTAGGGGAATTTTTTTTTCTTTTTTATAATAATAAATATTTAAAAATATTAAAACCTTATTAATTTAAATTTCAGATTAACAATGAAATACTTCCCATTGGTATCTACGCTTCCATGATTGCTATGATATTTGTTTCTTTAACGACTGACTGGCTCAAATATAAAATTGTAATTGTTATCCAAGCATTGTGTGGAGTTGGTATTTATATGCTATTATCTTTTTGTACAAGTTTCACATCTGTTGTTGTGAGTATATTATTGTTTTGAATTGTATGTTTAACATTATATTGAATTTTAAGTAATTAACGTTATTTCGAAATTTTAGGTGGGTCAAATTTTGTATGGAATTTTTTCAGCTTCAGATGTTGCGTATTATACGTATACATATTCCGTTGTAGATGTAAAGTATTACCAGAAAGTTACGAGCTACATAAGAGCTGCATATCTTATAGGGCACTTCTTTTCAGCAGTTCTTGCTCAGGTGTTTATTTCGACAGAATATTTTGATACATACCAATTAAATTTTCTCACACTGGCAAGTTAGTGTGTTTACATTTTAAATAAATATGTTATATATATATATATATATGTTTATTATAAATAATAAAATATGTTATGATTCATTGTTTATTTATATAATTTTTGTCAATTTTCAGGTTTGGCAGTTGCGACATGTTGGACTTTTGTGTTACCGTCGGTAAAAAAGATTGAATTCAAATTAGAAACTCAGACAATGATTTTAATAGATAGTGCGATAGAAAACAAATTAGAACAAGACAATGAGGACAATTCAGTTGAAAAAACAATAGAAGTAAAATAAATATTATTATTTTGAACTAAAAACGAAGTAATATCGAAGAAAAACCTTTTAGAATGCTAAAATGTCGTGGAAATATATCAGACCTATGTTCAAAGAGTATAAGAAATTGTACGTTTTGAAATGGTCATTTTGGGTGATAACCGCAACCTGTTGCTTTACTCAAGTGAATATAAATATATTATATATTGTTTTAATAATTAATAAATACACCTAATAATTTTGTTCATATTTATAATTTGTAATTTTCTCATCAGGTCATATACTATATTCAGTCATTGTGGGAGTCATTGAGTCACGATGAATGTCTTCATAGTGGTTGTACAAAAACTTCAGAATGGAATGGAGCTGTTGATGCAGTGCATACAGTTATAAGTAAGATGAGCAATATTATAACATGTTCAAAATCAAACCGTATAGCAAAATATGTTGATGGTATATTTTCATAATGAAGTATCTTGTGAAGTACTAATTTTCTCACTATATATTAATACATTTTATTTAAAAACATACAACTTCTAAATTCTATAATTTATTCAATTGTATACACAAGAAAGTCATAAAACGTTGCAGTTTTTTTTGTCCCTGTTTATGTTAATGTTTATAAAAGTACAAAAAACCATTTCATTTTTATACAAATAATTTTTAGTAATTTTCAAGTTTTCGAATTTAATAATTGTATTAGCATAATACGCTCAATACAAATGTTGAAAATAAATAATTAATTACGTCTTAGGTACGTTTATTACGTTTTTATGTGGTTCAATCAAATTGGATATGCACAAATATGGAAATGTGACTATTATGGTTATGTCTATTATTCAAGGTGTTGCTCTTTATACATCGGTTGTATATAATTTAATCTATATTTCTTACGTCAATTACATAATTTTTTGTACAATTTATCAAGGAATGATGACTATTGCCAGGTTAGATGCGACTATATAATAATTATACATAACACTTATTGTTAAAAACGTGTAGCGAATAAGTGTATAATTTTGTAATTTAGTTCAGAAATAGCCAAGTACATCAGTAAAGATAAACACGGATTCGTGTTTGGCGTCAACAACTTATTAGCTGCAGTTTTACAATCGTTAGCTACGTTTTTTATGAATATAGGCGGTTTGTCGTCCTCCAAACTTTTGGTAATTACTTAATATTATAACTGATTTACTCTCTATTTTATACGTCAATAAATATTTATATTTCTCAACTGTTTTAGTTCGAATGTTATGCTGGATTTTGTTTGATGATCGGAGTATGTTATTTATTTATAACAGTCGGACAAATCATTAAAAAGTAAACCACAAGGTGTAAAATGTGTAAGAAAATAATAATTCTATAATTTTTATTCAATTATTTTATTTATTTTTAAAATTGTGTAATTGAGTAATAATTGAAGGATGATTATTCCTCTATATTTTGAACACAATTGTTATTTATTTTTTATATTGTTACATGCTCCCGTATGTATTAAATTTTATACAAACAATGTAGAAACATTTGATTTTAATCAAAATAAAATTAAATTAGATTTTTATTAAAAATTATTTGTAAACTAAAGTAAACTATTAGACGTTTCCCATTTTCCAATACGCTGATTGTTCCATTGATAAGAAATTTGAAAACGTATTTAAAAAACAAAATGTTGGTGCGTAAATAAATATATATATTTTTTAGAACTTGACTTTATAATAGTTGTCACGGGTCTCGAGTGTGTTCACGTGAGAAAAGAATTATTCTTCTAATAGTCGGATCTCAAGTGGCAACGGTTTTACATTATGTAAAGATTTTTAAAAACAACACGTCGTTTAATAAGAATATTAAATAATATATTTGAACGACAGAGAAAGAGAAAAAAGAAAAATATATATATAACGAAAAATTATAACAGTAAAGTTCTCAGTACATGAGAAAGGGAAAAACGTCAGAGTACGTCGAACGTAGCGAACGGAATAATTATATATTGGCAGCGGTGGTGCACAATCGGCAATCGCCGCCGCCTTGCGACACAGGTCCCGTTGATAATTATACGTCTGATTACCCGACGTTAATTAACTGGATTCTATTTAGGTTCTTAAGGAGGTGGACGGGTGAGATATGAACGGTGCAAAATGCGACCGTGTCAACTCTCCCCCCCCTAAGCCGTACAAATCCGAGAACCTGTGTCATGGTGTCACTCGGGTGTCCCGAACTTGACCACCCCTTTCTTGGTGGACGCCCGATCCACCGCGAAAGTTTACAGGTTGGAGAAGCGACTACCGCTTGACTCCCTCCCCTCCACCGGTCGGACCTCATTTATTGGGACGGGTGGCTTGCGTGAAGCTAGCGGTTGGCGCGGGTGTTGTCGTGACGGAGGTGCTGCTGGTCCTCGTTCAGCTCCTCGGTTGACGACGGTAGACCGGGCGCTCCTGTACCGGCACCGGAACCGGCTTCGGGCCCCGTGCTGGTGGCTTGTTTTGTCGCTGCCGTTGTGCGATTGGTCGCCGTGCAGGCCCAACGGCCGGACGCGAGTCCACTGGCCGCCGTATCGGACCGGGTACCGGTCGCATGTCCACCGGTCTTGGTGGTGCCACTGGCGCTGCCCTTGCGTGGTCTCGCCATCCGCGGTTGTACGCCTCCCACAGGCGCGCATCCGCCATTATCTCGGCCACTGTGGCCGTCCGTATGTCCGCTGCGGACCTGAGTGTCCCCACGTCCTCCGGAAACACCGCGCCTAACGCCTCCGCATGCTGTCGAAGCTCTGCCATCGCCGCCATAATGCCCTCGATGGCTCCTCGATGAACAGCCCTCGACGGGCGCCACCTGTCCTGCCGCCGTTCTTGCGAATTGGTGTTCATCTAAAATAGGATAATTGGAACCCCAATTTTTTTTAAAAAAACAAAAATTTAAGAAAAGGCCGGCTTCAGACTCGAGACATGCACCTTGCGGGGAGGGTTCTGGTCTGTCCAAAATACCCCTTCACCCGCCTTACGTGTGAGTCTGACCGGACCTATCCATTTCGCGGAGAACCCTGCGTGAAAGCCTAGCTCTGCCTTTGAGAGAGGGTGCGCTTTACAATACACCATGTCTCCCACGGACAACCCGCGATGGCCCTGTGGATTGACATGGGCCGTTTCCACCACTTCGCTTATCTCCGTTCTCCATTTAGGTACTTCCGATGACTGGTTGAGTGGTGGAAGTAGTGCCCAGTCGCCTGGAGCTTTAGTCTCTTGACCTAGTACCAACACCGATGGCGGAACGCCCGTCCTGTCGTTCCGTCTGTTCCTCAGTGTGAAAAGTACTGTAGAGAGTTTAAGATCCCAAGAACGGTGATTGTCGTCCAATAATAGTGAACGTAAACCTTTTTTTAGTTCTTGGTTGCGACGTTCCACAGGGTTGGCCCTCGGGTGGTACACTGGGGTAGTCCACCCCTCCACCCCCCATCTCTCCAGTGCTTTTAACCAAACATTCGATGAGAATTGAGGACCATTATCACTAAGTAGCATTTTAGTTTTGTTATTTTCTCGATATATAACGGATCACCTGTAAAATTTATATCAGAAAAATCGAGAAGTAAAGATGATTTGGATTTGCTTTTTTTCCAACATACTGTAGTACGTTGTTTGGCACCCATATAAATGGTATACGTTGAATAGTCCAACGACACTTCGTTATACAAAAGAAAATCGTGGCCTAAAAGAACGTCACTAAACAAGTCGACTAGGACGGCTGCGCGAAAATTGAAATTCAAATTTGCAATCGTCGTATTGAACGTGCTTTCACCAGTAGTTCGCGTAGTGCGGCCGTCAGCTAATCTCACTACCGTAGTATTACTTGAATAGCTTTTACCAAATTTACTCGCGACCCAGGGCTTTACGTAAGATTTTACTGCCTGAATGTCGAGTAATGCCGTTACATAACCATTCGGAAATTCTAATTTCACAGCAGGAGTAGAATTTTCTTCTGAACAAGTTTCTAACATGGTAGAAATTGTCGTAAACGAAGATGAACTTTCCGAACTCAACTGGGTGTCAAAGGGACTCGATTCTACAAGTTTTTGACCTTTGTTCCCGGTTGTGCTTGTTTTTGGTATAGGCCGGGTAGAAATTGGACTCCAAAATTGTTCCGTAGTCCCTATATCTACGCCCGGATAACCATATCCAAGTGGTTGTACGGGAGTCGGAGTGTAATCTCTAATTTTTTCTACTTCGAAATTGGACCCAATGTCAGGCCTTTCATTACTTCTGTAATGAGGTGCTGACTTTTGGTTTTCTACCGATTCTGATTTTTCGATCAAGTTGTCAGTTTGATCTAAAATAATAATGTTTTTAAAAACGTAATTACTAGAAGACGATACTATCTCTTTATTTTCCCTCTCCCTATACGACATTATTGTCCCTTGATCAGGAACTGTCGTTGGTGGGAAGTTTGGGATAGAAGATAATTGTGAAGTCGTAGTATTAATATTACGTGTTCCTATCACCTGGTTTTCTTGATCAGAAATAATTGGAGATAAAGAACTTATTTGCAATACATTATTAAAAATTAGAGGGTAGCCGGAGTTTACTTTTGGGACGACTTTTCGGACTTTTTGTCGTTTCCCGGCTTTTTGGAATTTTTCGAATCGTCCGATTTTGGTTTTTCGGAACGATTCGGACACTTATTCGCGTAATGCGCCCCCGAGCAAATTACGCAGATGGGGTCTGGTTTTTTACTGAATCGAATACTCGGTGTCGTTCCGCCCTCATTCCTATTTTTCCCCTGACTTTGGTGTGTGCTTTTTTTGTCAGGACCGGTACTATTGTAGTATCGGGAGCCGTCCAAATTTTTCGCCACGCGGCGGAGGTCTCTAAACGTACACGGATTTGACAGTCTTATTAATGCACCCAACTCGTCGTGTACGAGACCGACGATGATGTCTATGACGTCATGTTCCGGTAGTTGCAGACCTATTCGCCTAACCAAATTTATTTTATAAATAAAGAAATCTGTCAGGGCCTGGCCCGGTCGCTGACGGGTGGACATTATGTCCGTCGTCAATTGCGATCGCAGAGCCGGGCTGTCCCAACGATCCGAAAATTCCTCACGAAATTCCGCCCACGTTAAGCCCATTGACTTTATCAGTCTATACCAACTGGCGGCCGCGTCGCTCAGTTGATCACCGATCAGTCGTACCCAATTTGACTCTTGAATGCCGGAATTACGGAATACCACTTCGGAATTAATTATAAAACCGTTCGGGTCCTCGTATTTTTTTCCGGCAAACTGCGGTGGCGTCATTTTAAATGTATACGCCGCGCTGTTAAGCGTCGGCGTAATTGTATTTTGACGCGCTTCTAACCGGGTATTTGAGTCGATTTGTCGATACGTATGGTCGTCGAAACGGACCGTATTAAAACCCGTATTTCTATCGACACGCTGTGTAATAGGTGTATTACGGGATGTTGGTGCGGCACCCACGCGCGTGCTACATATAGGAATTACTCCTGTAAAGTCGCGCGTTTCCCTATCACAATTATCCGATACGGGTTGTCTACATGTGTTTGTGTCCGTTACAATATAATCAGTTGGCGGTTGGTGTAGTGTACGCGAGTTCGCGTTACCTACCGGAGTCGGCGAACGTGTGTGTACGTTGGCCGCAGACTGCGTGCCGAACGTCGTTTCACGTACTTCGCGCTCGATTCCCGCCAACCGTATATTTAATTCCGCCATACGTGAGTCCAATTGACGATTTTCAACGTTTTCGGTCGCGTCGGCATTCCGGGAACGCCCGTTGCCGACGCTAACACAGTTGCAGGTACGTGAATTCAGTCTCTGCTCGATTTCTAGTTGACGATTATTCAACGTTCTCAACGATTTACGAATATCGACCAACGCGATTTCGACTGATTCCAATCGGTTTTCAAGTCCGAGGAGCTCTACTTCCTGCCTAACCTGTGCTCCCGCGTCGACTAACTCGGCCGCAACCGAGCTTAAACGTCTAACGATATTTGCACTACGTGTAGAACGTGCTCCGGGACTCGATGTACGCGAATTCACGCGTGAACAATTCGATTCACGAGAACGAGCCACTGACATTGCGTGATTACCATGCATAATAGTCACGTCGTGTTGAAAACCGGGTAAATCGTCATCGATAAAACCATCTTCGTGATTCAACCTGAAATCGTCGTTATGTAACGACGATTGGTCCAGCCCTGTGACTACCACAGAGTTTGGACCGGTCGAGCTGATGGGGAACAAAGCCGTACGCGGATTAAAACCGTCGTTGCGGAGTTTTTGTTCCAAAATGACGAGTAAATCGTCTTTTGTTCCCGTACAGCAGATGGATCGATTTTCACACTCGCGTTGTAATTCACTCAATGTCATCTAATAAATCGTTTTGTATGCCATTATATAAAATGTAACAAACAAATTTAACGAAAATCACAGAGAATAAATGAATTCGCGATGTTTTGAACAAGTGTAAACACTATAATCACGTAAACACACAACACTATTATGATAGAGCGCCGTATCACCCGGTGATTACGACCGACAACCGATAACGAGTGAACTTGACCTATATTTATTTCAAAAATAAACTGGTCACTTCGGTACGTACGTACGAACAGAAAAATAAAAATAAGAATAATATTCCGGTATCACCGTTAATTAAATTATTTTCCGTACCTGTACGGGTGTTATGATATTTTCGTAATATCCGATACCGATAATGCACTCGTTAATCTGGTTGGTGCTATCAAGAATTTTCGTAGACTACTAAAAGTAATATAATAAACAGAGAAAAAAAAAAAAAACTTACTTTTTCCGCAGTCTACTAGTTCGATTCCTCAGGGGGAGCCAATTTTGTCACGGGTCTCGAGTGTGTTCACGTGAGAAAAGAATTATTCTTCTAATAGTCGGATCTCAAGTGGCAACGGTTTTACACTATGTAAAGATTTTTAAAAACAACACGTCGTTTAATAAGAATATTAAATAATATATTTGAACGACAGAGAAAGAGAAAAAAGAAAAATATATATATAACGAAAAATTATAACAGTAAAGTTCTCAGTACATGAGAAAGGGAAAAACGTCAGAGTACGTCGAACGTAGCGAACGGAATAATATTATATATTGGCAGCGGTGGTGCACAATCGGCAATCGCCGCCGCCTTGCGACACAGGTCCCGTTGATAATTATACGTCTGATTACCCGACGTTAATTAACTGGATTCTATTTAGGTTCTTAAGGAGGTGGACGGGTGAGATATGAACGGTGCAAAATGCGACCGTGTCATAGTATTTATTTTATTCTAATTACTCGACCCTATCCCATTCGTATTTTATTTTATTAATAAAAAAAGAAAAAAATTCAATTCCAGTACAAATATTTTGTGATATTGTGTTATCACTTGTCGTGCTATCACATGTGTCCCGAAATTAATTCAAATTGTTTTCTCCTGTCCTTTCTCTTGTCGGTTCTTTTATTAAAAATATTTTTTAAAAGTCAATCTTTTCGTGCAGTTGATGTGTCGACGAATAGAAACGTCTTGAGAACTCAAAATGATACCTCGCGTGACTTTGGTATGTCGTAAAAAAAAAAAAAAGAAGTATTTTATAACGTTAATTTATCATAAAATGTAGTGTATGATTGGGGAAAAAAATTGTACGCTCTCACATTAAAATCAAATACGGATTTCAAAAAGAAACAGAAAAATGTCTTCTCCGTAGACCAGCCGTAGCGGCCAGCAAGAAATGTTATCGCGAGCCATGCCGAATAATGCGAAACGTGTGTAAGAGTCGAAAAAAAGTTCATGTTTTGTATTCATTAATTTCGAGGAAATGTTTATTGCACACTGTAACTGCTAGTTAATAGAGCTGCGAATTCGTAGCAAATGAATTTTTTTTTTATTGTTCATTATAGTCGCAAACACCGTTCTCTTATTAAACATTATACGATTCGAATCATATTTTATTAAATCGTATCTAAATCCGAATACTGTGAATTCCGACATTTTTCAAATGTCTTTTATCGATTTTCGCGTTAGAAAATATTTTATACTAACACATGTAGATTATTTATAGGCACTTGTAGTCAAAAAAACAAATACCAATATTTTTAACGACTTTAAATTGTAATTTATTTTAATCAATGATTGTACTATTATTTAAACGTTTTTAAAAATTTTAAATGTATGTATTTTTTTGTGATTTTAAATGTATTCTTCAATATCTTTTTTTTAGTGCCTTAAATTCATAATCTAATTCACCGTTGTACATAAAATTAGATTTATCCAGTGTATTATTTAACTTTTTTTTACAGTAGGTAAAAATGTTTTACATGTCATAGGTATGTAATTCATAATATGATAAATTTAAAATAATTAAAGATGTTCAAATATTGTAGTTAATATGAATAATGAGTATAAATGCTATTGGAATCCGTGGTAAAGTCATTTTAAAATCTTTAACATTTTATGGAATAAAAACAAAAATTGTTTAAAATGTTTTTCATATAGATGATAATAATTTTTTTCCTCGTCCTGCCAAAAGAATATTTTATTATTTATTATTGTTATGATGGATATATTTGTATTTTATTTTTTTACTGTTTAGCTAGACGCCTACATTCTTGATGACCATATTGCTAAAATATTCACAGGCCAGACTTTAAAAATTTTCAAATATTTACCCGTGAGTATTTTTCAGCACAATATTTTCAGTTGGTTGTTTTACAGAAATATTAAGAACTATTTTAAAAAATTGTTTTAAAATTTGTTCTAGACTTGGATATTGAACAACTTCGAGTTGGAAGTAAAGGCAATCTTACAGTTCCTATTGACCTATGTAAGCACGAGTATTTTATTAAATTTAAATTAAGTGTCTACTACACTAGTATTTATTGTTTCTGTCTAATCATTTATTGACAGTACAAGAAATATACATTTTATACGATAGATAGATTTTTTTTTGTTTAAGTATTTTTTAGAATTAATATAATTTTAAGTATATACTGCTACATATAAAATTAAAATTATTATTATGCTCTTAGCTTTAAATTTGATAATGGGTTAATTTATTCATGGGTTAAAAAATAAGAAAAACCACAAATTATAAAAAAAAAATGTACATTTTTTTGTCAAGACAGCGACAACAAATAGCAGGAATAGTATTGATTTTGTATATTGAAATTGTTTTAGTATTCTGTGTCAAAAGTGAAAGCGACATTTGGTCAACAATTGCTTGGCATTCAATTTAATCAAAATGAACTGACTGAAACAAAATTAGCTTTGTTTCAACTTTTTACTGTTGGAGCAGACTATGTAAAATTGAAAGTAGAGAGCCCTACGAAGAATTTTTTCAACAACGTAAAAACCGTTTACAAATTGTCTTTTAATGAAAATAATGATAAAAAATAAATTTTTAATTATTGTTAATTTCACAGATAAATGATTTTAAATATATTGTTAATGTTTTGAAAGCTGTGTCTTTCTTGAATTTCCTGTTATTTTTGCAACAGGGTAAGTATCCAACTTTACCTCAAAGAATTTTAGGTTTATCGCAAGAATTGACACGTAAAAGGAATATCGAATACAATTATATGGCAAGAGAATTACTGTGGCATGGTTTTTCTGTATGTAATATTTTTTATTCATATGTTAATTTTATTTATTTTTTTTTTTTTGGGGTTATTCGGCCGCTAGGACCATCCCGTCTCATAACCAACTCTCCATCCGTCTCTATTCCTCGCCAAATCCTTCCAGTTTGTTCCACCTCCTAATTCTCCTATATCCCTCTTAACTATATCTTCCCACCTCAATTTTGGTCTTCCCAAGGGCCTTTTTCCTACCGGATTCTGTTCCAGCACCATTCTTAATAGAGAGTTCTGGCTCCATATTGCATGTCCTGCCCAGCGCAGTCTTCTTCTCTTGATCGTCTCTACTATGTTATTTTCGTTAAACATTTCTTGAAGCTTTCTGTTTTTTCTTCTCCTTCACTCTCCTGTAATGTCATCTTTTATTGGACCGAAGACCTTCTGTAATATTTTCCTTTCTAGTATTAAGAATTTATTTTCGTCTGATTTCCTTAGTGCCCAGGTTTCGACTCTGTACAATATCACTAGTCGTATTAGGCTGATAGATTCATATGTTAATATTAATTATAATAGTTCAATTTCATATAAAATTCTAATTATATTGTTGACATATTTTTACGGGGTATTTTTTTACATTGCATTACAATTGAAATAGGTTTGGTTTTAATTTTGTTTATTTTTCTAGTCTAAACCATTTTAATTAATCATCATTGTTTAAGAATTCCATGAAATACTTGTTGATTGATGCCTACCATGGTTTTTTTTTTACACAAAAACCATAATTTGATAAATTTAAATTGTTTTTATTTTTAGGAGTTTTTGGTATTCACTTTACCACTAATCAATTATCAGTCTGTAAAACACAAAATCACCAGATTCATTAACTCAACGAAGCAATGTGATAAAAAGTCCTGGACCGATAAAATGCCATTGATAAGTGCCAGGACAGTGTGCAGTATTTGTAACGAGAAACCTGTGTTACCACATCACATAAAATGTTCTCACGTATTTTGTTTCTATTGTATAAGTGTAAGTTACGAAATCAACAATTTTATTAATAATAACATAGTTTAACGTGTATTATTATTTAATGTTGCAGTCAATGAGAATGGTGGATGAAAAATTTGAATGCCCAGAATGTTTTCATTTTGAAAACGATATTCTGCCTGTGGTACTCAATAATTAGATCAATAATTTATAATTTTAATGTTTGTTTTATTATTTATTTTGTTTGGTAATTTATATTTTAACTCGGTTCTGTGCTAGGTATTTATGAAAATATATATTTGAATTTTTTTTTTTAAATTGTTTTTTTTATTATTTTTAAGTATTGGCAAAAGAAAAATTAAAAAACTTCTATAAAGTAGTTGTTTTAAATATTATACACTATATTATAAAAACAACAAATAAGAGTGTAGTACATTATGAATAATAAAATGAAGAACTTGGCCAATTAGAAGAGAAGGTAGGGTCATTGTTAGCAATACGTGCATGCAACATATTTTAGGAAAGTTGATGTAATATTGGAGAAGCCATAGCAGGGGAATTTTGAAATTGTATAGCAAAACGAGTGGAAGAGACATTGAATGAACGGCAGGCAAAAATATTGGGGCTATCGCTCTTATTACTGAAATGATTTATCAAAAACTTAATGTTTATCAAATGTCATTGAGACCGATAGAGAAGACATTTTGTATGAGGTAATGGTCATGAGAACAAGTAATTTTGAATTTGGATACTACGATAGTGGAGACATTTTCTATGGACCGAATTAATCATGTTATTAGCGTCTGCAGTGGAAGAATCCCAAAAGTCATTATTGATATAAATATTAAACGATTGTAAATCCGGATATTCAAAATATAATTTTTAGATATTCAAATATTATTACTATAGAAATAGAAACCATGTATTGTATAAAAATACTACTATTATATGAAAAAAAAAAATATATATATACGAGTATATATATATTTACTTGAAATTATTGATTTCTTACCTATTTGGCAATGGAAATTCTAGGGAAAAGACCATTGATTCGGAAGTCTGCACCGAGACTGAGATACCGACAAAAGAAAATGTAGAATAAGTAAAGTCACGAGTGGATTAGATGGAAACGAATCTTATATACGAATCGTCTGTTTTCAAAAGAATTAAGGCACGCAAAAGCGATTATAAATATATATATACTTTAATATACTGAAAACGGATTTTTATTGCGCAATTTTAAAATAAATTATACCGCTATGCGCCGCAGCGATAAATAATAATACGGTAAAATTATGGAGTCGAAAAGTTTTTATATATTTATCATCGCCCACTCAAATAATAAAAATTAGCATAATTATACGCTTAATGTCGTTTCAACAGTATTGCGTACCTATATCAGCTGGTATATATGCGCGCGTTTTGGAATTTCGAATATAAAATTGTATACGTGTGTGGTGGCGTGGGCGTTTAGATTGTAAATAATATTGTAAAAAGAAAAAAATATGTCCCAAATAAAATAAAAATTGGTTTATTAATATTTCAAACGGTTTTTTTTTTCTGAAACTGATACTCTCGCGACACGTGCGTGGTATGTCGAACGACGGGAAATTTCTGGTTTTGATAATCGTAAAAAAAAAAATTAAATAAATGTTTTAATCCGTTTCGAAATATTTTTAAGAATATTAGTTATAGTAATTACTATAGGCAATATTTTTTGGTGGGCACCATCAACAGTGGCGTAATCATGGGGGGTATGAGTGTCGATACCCCGGGTAACATTATTGTCGTTCAATGTCTGTTTGTAATGATCGCGACAGTTTAACAGTTTATACACGGTTTATGAACTGTTAATCGAAAGCCGTTGTAGTACAATTTAAGTGTTTCGGTTCAAATTTATATATTAACTCAATATATAAAAAATATATTTTATAGTTCTAAGTCCTTCTGTTAATGAAATATCTATATCGAAGAATAATTGTTTGAGAATCTATTAAGACGAAATGCAGATGTAGAAAAAGGAAGAGCAAAGGGCATGGAATGCAAACGTTAAATAACAATTAAAGGGGAAAAGAAAGGAGTCGCTTATAAATAGTGGTTCGAAACCAGGCGCAACGGTCAATGTGAACCCACACACACACGGTGTGTTTGCCGCGAGCAGAGGTGAATAAAGTTGTTCGCGTTTGCCAGCCATGGTAAGACTGAGCGGTCCGCTGGTTTCGAACCGCTATTTATACGTGTCTTGCTGCTATCCCCTCTATGTTGTGTCGTAGCGCTATCTGGTGACCTACTTTCATTTCCTGTTCTATAGCGGTCGACTGACGCGCTGTGTCGGTATACGCGAGTGTTTAGTTTGACGCTGACCGAGCGTTTGTTATATTTATTATGTTTATTATTATTTCGCGTGTTTCAATGAAATAAAATTAACGTAATGATTCATTTTCTCCTCGTTGTACATTCGTTTATGCGTTTGTTTTACATTTTTTACTATTTAATTAACTTTAACTGGTTTACTCACATTCACGCGTTTCCTCGACCGACCGAGTTTACCGTCAGTTAAGCACTAAACGCTTGATTACAAGTAATTAATAATAGAAATAATAACACATAATTAATGCTGATTAATGATAACAATTGAACTGTATTTCTTCTTTTTGATAAAATAGGTTTACTCAAGAACAACGATAAAAAGAAAAGCTATGTGCACGTGTAGGGGCGGCAACAAAAATTACATTCTCCCATAATCCTAATGGATATTAATGGAGATGGGGATTCGTCCGATTCCGATGTTTCGGTGCACGACATTAATAAATAGCCAACGCTGGAATTATACGAGTAATATGATTGTAATTACAGTAACCGGTATAGACATATAATTTTTTATATTTTTACAGACGACGAATGAATTAAGTGGCCCGTGCAGAGGAGCAATATAACCGGTTACAATTTACAATTTTATCAGTCATGCAATATATGAATAAAGAAACACTACTCCGTGGTATATATGCCAAAATCGGCTACTGAAAATTATATTAATTATATGTATATATATATTTTTTTTCAAATTGTGAAAGGAGCATCGAATACGAAATATTCCAAAAACGAGTAGTAATATACGATTTTTCAAACAAAACCCTTAAAAAATTTAATGTTTCGAAAAATGTTAGATTTCTCACTGTTAAATAAATCTGTATTACATCTTTGCTGCAAGCATTTAAGAAAAAAAGAAAATGTGCCACCGATACGTGCCGAGGTGAGAATACTCCGCGTGAATGGTTTTCTGAAGTCAAAAAGTAATAAATGCGAAAATTTCAGATCTATTATTTTTCAATACAGTGTAATATATACAGTTTTCGTGTATCTATTTATTTAAATAGACACAAATGTGTACTACGAAAACAATTTTATGTTTGTTCTTATGAGAAAATATCGATCCTCATCTACCGATGACCTAACCCTAATTACGCCACTGATAGTCAAGTGAGAGAAAAAATGCTGCAAATGTCACCGCGCGGGCCGTCGACTCGTATCATACGACATATTATGTGACACATTATATTATATTAGCGCGCGTGTGTGTGTGTTTTATTTTTATATTAAATAAGTTTTCTCGCTTTACTTTTAAAAGTTTTGTGAATGACAATCGCCGTCTGTCTTTCTCGTCAGAAATCTGCGAAATCACTACACGATGCGGACGCACGAAGAGCTGCAGTGTACATGTACCTATATAACACGCGTATTGACGTCCTCGTTAAACTCGTATGCTGCGCATAGCGTTATTAAATCGAAACTACATTTTTTATACAATACGTTATCCTATGAATATTTTATTCGGTTTATTCGAAATATCGAGATCGCAAATAGTTCGAAAAACCGCGGATGTTAATAAAAATTCACATACTTTTTTTTTTTTTGAAAAACTGAGAAATTCTAACTGAATTGTATACTGCAGTTTTTGTCATTGTTCTGTTGGTCCGACGCCCATAGGGTTTATTTTAGAGCCGTTACTTCGAGATCAGAAACGAAACGCGGATTAAATCGAAAAAAAAAAAACAAAACGATCACGACGCAGTAGTTGCTCATTCATTATAATAATATTAACGAATGTGATGCAATATGTGGCAACGTAGGAAATGGGATCAATGGCTCTTGTTAATAATAATAATAATAATATAACGAACAAATAGCTAATGGATTTTACCGTAAATGAAATTTTAAACGCTTATACATTTTTATTTTTTTTGATTCGCTTCGGTGGAAGCCGCGTATGTGTCGGACAATTTCACCGGTTTTTTACCATTTTTCTTTTTAATATAGTTTTTCCGGCGCGTTCGAGAAAACCGTTTGGGGGAAAAAAAAAAAATCGAAAAACCATTATCGCCGATTAGATACGATTTGTTGTCGGAAAGTGGTGCTCAATATGCGCAGCGGCGTAAAAGATCGGACTTCATTTCTTCAACACACACGCCCATATAAAATAGTGTTCACAAAACGCGTCAATAATCGCAAAGACCTGCGCATTTTTCGTTCACGATTTTTTTCAACACGATAATAATAATAATTATTATTAGTATAATTATTATACATGTTGGAAAATTGTTCGTTTTCCATCTACAGCAGCAGCCGTTTAACGTTTATTCGATCGGGGGATTCGTCGATTTCTACGGTTTTTTTTTTGTAAATTACGAACACGTTATTTCGCTAAACGGTGGAATCTCGAATATTGTCCCAATATAATTTACGGTGCGTGGCACGATTAGGCGTTAGACCGTGATGGGAGAGATCTGCAATATATTTTGTCATGAGAAATTATTATTTTTTTTTTTTTAAATAAATTCGTTTAAATAAGACAATTAATATATGCGAGAAAAAAAGTTCTTATTTCACATCTATTGGCTCAGAAGCTCTTTGAGTACATCCTCGAGCCACGTTTCACCGGTACAGACGCAATCCGTTTAATCGGTTCTAACGAACACATCGCATTCTCGCACACAATAACACATTCAGCAGCATCTCTTGCAAAACCGTGTGGCAATGGTGTCGTTTTCGTATTCGCCGTTTGTTACGAACTCGCGTCCTTTACGCGGCATCGAGTTTTTTTCTTTTTGTTTTGCAAAAACTACCATAAGCGAAACTAAAGACAATTTTATCAGGACAAGCCGCAAATGATAAATACGGAGGGGAAAAAAAAATAAAGAATTCTAATTACAACTCTATACGGCAAATTTATTATTTTTTTTTTACGAGTATAGTATTTAAAATGGTAAATGAAAAATAAATACGAATAAAAACAAGTCGGTGGCTTCGCTAAATTTTTTTTTTTTTTTTTTTTTTAATACGCGTATTTTTATGCAGGCCACAAACCCTGTCTGAAAATTTCAATACAGCACGAATAAAATAATTCGTTTGCGTTTTCAGTATAATAAATAATAGCACGCGTCAGTGGCGTGGCATAATTATGTAGTCAGAAAGGCGAAGTCAGTATAGGACACTGCAGGGTACCTATATATTAGGCAAAATTACTATAATATTTAATTTTAAATAGACGCCAACGTAATAAGTTATACGAGGTTATTATAATAATAGGCGAGAATTCTGTTTTTTTTTTGATTTTAAACTCTCAGTTTAAATTCAAAAGTCAGTAATTATAACCAATCGGTATGTCAGGCGCCGTGACCTGTGACCAACGTCTATGACGACGCGCACAGAACGCGTACGGAAGGTACGCAAAAATTACACATACACACACGCGTGCGTTCGTCGGATATAAATAAATAATATATTATAATAATTGATAGAATTTCAATTACATAATTAGCTAAAAACTACGTCAGACAATGACATTTATTATCGTATACACGCGATATTGTTAATGTCGTAAATAAATATTTTGTGTGTGTGTGTGTGTGTATACACACTACATTACATGAAATTGGTTACGCGTATAATCAAATAAATTACGTATAATAAATAAATAAATAAATAAATAAATATGCATAAGATATTATAATATAACACGTTTGACGATAATAAATTAAATATATTATATATTATATATATATATATATATATATATATATATATATATATATATATATATATATATATATATACATATATATATATATAGAGGGTAGATATTATGAAACGAGAAACTAAATTGACAATGGCACAACCTAATAATAATAATAATAATAAAAATAATAATAATAATACGTCTATTAAATATATTTTGAGAATGAATTTCGCGCGTGTTCTACATATTTTATATCTATATTAATCACTATGATAATATTCTACTAAAATACACGGAATCACTTATAATACGCGTACACGATATCGTCCATAATACAACTAGAACGCTATACTACAAATATACTACTACAAAACGCGATCCGTATAAAAACCACGACTGTACATTTTTGTGTTTCTGGTTCGCTCGCGCGTATAATTATATATTTGCAGAATGTCGGAATAATTTGTATACGTTAAATGGGCGACGGGGGCATTTTTGTTGAATTTTTGTTTGAAAATTACAATTTTGTTGATCAGTCGTCGTATAACCGCAGGTTACGAGTTATTTACAGCGCGTACGACAAATTCAACACGTTTAAAGTCCCGTAATATTAAAAAAAAAAAATCGTTTCGGGTTCGATTTCTCCGAGCGAATATTATCCGAGTGAATATTTTGTACGCGGTGCGTTTAAAAAAAACAAACGTATTAGACGTAATATATTATGCGACGATTAAGAGCGACAAAAGCGTATTGATTGAACGTTGAAATCAATCGGTATTATTATTGTTATGCACGAGAACAACATCGAATGGAAATTGATATTGTATTACGGTATTACTTTTTTTTTTTTACTCTATCCGATGTCCGTTCAAATGTAAATGTATAAATTTTGTACTTAAAGTCGTACGCGGAAAACGATAATATTACGTCATGCAACTCGATCGACAATATCGACAGGGCCGACACCCCGAGACATTTATAGCGTTTCGGGCAAATTTTTATAATTTTTCAATAATATTAATAATAATAAAATAAATATTTATATATATATATATATATATAATGATAATATGTATACGATGAGAAACGAAACAAAAAGAGAAAAACGACGTGTTTTTTTTTTTTTTTTTTTTACCGGAAGAATAGTCCTCTTTTTGTTACGTTTCGTCGAATAATAATAATTATAATAATCGAATAAACTATACGTATAATGTAATATTAATTATAAATATATGTGCGTGTGCGTATAATAATGATGGAAATAAATAATATTTTCATATTACGCGTATACCGGCTGGCAGCGTATATTATATGATCGCCGTCGTCGTCGTCGTCGAATAAACTATACGTATAATGTATATATTTTAATATATATACAATTTTCGTTACCGCTGCCGATTCGGTGGTGCGCAGTTCGATTGTTATAATTATTATTTTTTTTTTCTGTAAATATCAATTCGACGCGTATACTTGAAAACGTTTTTTACTTCGATTCTCACTATTTACACGCAGTATACACTTGTTAATAATTGAAAACGATATTATATTTGTGGCGGGGGTGGGGAAGAAGAATAAATTATTTTGGGGGACTCCGTTGCGCGCGCGTCCGGCGATTAGACGCGTACACAGATCTGGGGCGATTGTCGCGGTCACGCACGTACCTGTGCGCGTATATAATATTAAGGGGATTGGAAGCGGTCATTTATTAAGGGGTTGTGTATAGGCAATTTTACGATTTATTCGCGTTACGCAGTGTATTTAGTGTGAGTAGTATTTATAGCAGCGATCCTCACTACGCGGCCCGCGGGCCGCATGTGGCCCTCGGAACGTTTTTTGCGGCTCTCAGACTGACTGTTAAGGATAGTTATACCTACATAAATTTTAGAGTTATGAAATTAAGTAAAAGACATTTCCCTACTTTTTTATATGCAAAATGTTTTTTTTCGATGTAATAAACTTATGTAATAAACTTATGTTATAATCATATTGTTTGTAAGTTATTTAACGCCACTTCATAGTGTATTATAACAATAAGAAAAATATATTTTGTAATTAACCTATACCGTTTAGGTTTAGGCCCTGACTAAACTGTACAATTTGTACTTGCGGCCCTAAGGAAAATTTGATATGAACTATTTGGCTCTCTCACAAATCCTAGTGAGGACCCCTGATTTATAGTGTTTAGTGTGTGTAGTGATACGTGCTGGTGGTGTGTACACTCGCACGCGCGCAGGTACAAGTCAGCATATACGGCTACCGTTTTTGAAAAACACGAAATCCCATTTCCAACGTACCGATGGATCTAGTAATGCGATAAGGATTCTGAAAACTGATCCGAATTCGTCGTCAAATCTACTTCAAAACGACTTTCCCACATTTTTAATTTTCTACCTTCGGTTTTCACAATAATTGAAAATGTCAATTTTTAAATGTCTAAATATATTAAGGTAATTTTAGGGGGACAAAATCAAAAATGTGGGAAAGTCGTTCTAAAGAAGACATCGCGAAGAATTCAGATCAGTTTTCAGAATCCTTATCGCATCACTAGATCCATCGGTACGTTGGAAATAGGAACGGTCTAAATTGCTATGTTACGTGTGTGATAGAGAGAGAGAGACAGACAATCGCCGCTTCCAATCCCCTTAGTGTGTGGTGGTGACGATACGAGAAACGTCGTTACGACGTGCGGTCGCGGTGCAAGACGGTGGCGATACATTTTTCCCGGTGATCCCCCGGTATAAAAGACAATTTTCATCGGGGGGGTGGGAATATAATATTTTTGTGCATAAACGACGGCGATAACGCGCGACCGGACCGGTATACGATTACCTAACCCGCGTTTGAATCGCGCGGGGGGTCACATGGCCAACGGTGCCGGATTCACCGTCACTTTTGATCCGCCGCTAGTAGCCGACTTCCTCCGGTTGATTTCGTTGCTGCTGCTGCTGCTGCTGTCGCCGCGGTAGACGTCGTCGTCGTCGTCGTCGTCGTCGGCCGACATCGATTCCTCCTCGTCTTCCTCGTCGTCCGGCGACAAATCGTTTTTCCTGCGTATTGTAACAACAATAACGATAATAACATTTTTCCATAATAAAACGACATTATTTTAACCATACGAGGAGGTTCTCAAACGTATTTCATACACCGCCCCCACTCTGACAATCAAAATTTTTTTAGTGCCCCCCCCCCCCAAAATTTCTATACTCACCAATTATTGTTTATTTTTAAACAGTTATTACAATTATTATATTTGAACATGCCGTGTTCTATTTTAGAGTTCAAACTTACATTTTAAATAAGAGCAATTAAAACGCATATACTTAATCGAATTTCAATGTATTTTTTATTAAAGTTTAAACAAATTTTTGAATTTAAATTTATCGAGCTTACTTAATGTGATGGACGAACCTGATGTAGTTTTTATATCAGGCTCGAATTTACTTAAATACAGTCGTAAGTCGCCACAAGTTCGGTAACAAGCAGCCGATTTCTTTTTTTAGTTATTAGCGTTGTTACAGCACTAAATCCACGTTCGGACAAATACGATGATGGAAACGCTATTAGATTTATCTTTGAACAATCGACCATAATCCAGGGTAAAGTTGCGGCATTACATAATTTTTCGCTTTTTTTAATCAGCTATCGCCCCCCCCCTCCAAACTTCTTTGGCCTTTTACCGCCCCCCTGAAGGCCTCTAACGCCTACAAGGGGGCGTTATCGCCCACTTTGAGAAAGAATGATTTTAACCATACGAATCGTTGAGGCGTCCTGGTTTTTTCGCCAGGATCGCCCCCTTAATACTACGTCCGAAGCGAATAATTCCAATTCTACGCGCGGAAATATCCAAAAGCTGCAGATGTCAGAAGGACAATCGATTTCACCGTCACCGAGCGGTTAGGTTCATACGGAGGGAGAATCGACCGGTTATTGAGGAGACAATTTGGAGATTCGAGTACCACCGGCTTACTCGAAAATCGATCGTCGGATATTCGTTTAACGAAACCGCTATAGCGTCTCGAACGGTACACGCGAAAGTTTATTTCGTTATAAAAAAAAAAAAGAAGATTTATTTTTATATGTATAAAAAAAACGCGATATTTATGAATTTTTAATAAACTGTCAGATCTTTTTACGCTGTAGAGAGAGAGAGAGAGAGAGTGAGGGCGGCACACATACTGCGATGAAAAATAAAAAGAATATCGATTATATCAGAGGGAATAAAAGCGTTTATATTATTCCATTTTGTTCATTCCGAATCGTATTAAGTACTATTGTTGCACAGTATCGTTAAAAATAAATACAAACATTAAAAAGCTCGCGAATACACGATAGTCACTACGATGTTATAAATAACCGATAATTTTTTTTTTTTTTTTACTCAACTCCGTTTAATAACGTACATATATGTATTAAAAAAAAAAAAAAAAGAAATAATAATAATAAACGCGGTTTGACGTGGACGACGAAGACGAGAAAATCAGGTCTCGCGACATGTGATTTTTTCAAATTAAACACTGTTTTAGTATTCATCGACAAATTCGTTCTCGTTTTCGTATTTTAAGAATATACGTATAAATAAATTGGTATACATTCCGATAAAAATGCGTCCGAAGGACACTATTATATTATTATTATAGTTTAATAGTTATTACTTTCTCTCGCGTGTGTTTCATAGAAACGCCGCGCCAATGTGTGAAATTATAGTGTATTTTTTTAATTTTGCCATTTAATAGCCGCACGCCACAAAGTGGTCTCATCAAACGTGAGACGTGTCAGAGCCGCTGATCGATAGTAATAAACGAGGAAATTGTGTTTGTGCAGAAAATCGTGTTTTTCACCGATTTTTCATCTTACCCGCGCTGGAAACTGGAGACGTATTTTAAGGATTTTGGTGCCCTTATCTTACACTATTCTCTCATCGAAAAATTTAAAATTACCAAAAAAAAAAAAAAAAAAAAAAAAAAATGGTAACGAGCAGCGGCGGTGTGTTGTGCATGTGAATTATTTGAATAAAAATTTTAGAATGTATTGTTATGGCTATAAACTTAAAAGCAATGATAATCATTGCGTTCGAGGTAAAACGATTCTGAGCGCAGCTTTGTTGTAATATCTTAGTTGTATATTTATATAACAAGAATTAACCCCTTTTTACCAATTAAACATCTCAAAACTCACACACACACAATTGCTGTAAATAATCGAAAATTCAAAGAAAGTTTTTGAACATTTTCTTTTTCTTAATATAATATAATGTTACATATATGATGAATATTTCAAGTTTCTATAAACCGTTGGTTACAAAATTACGGAGTAACAACGATAATCGATTTCGACGAAAATGGCGTTTTTATATTATAATGTTTTGACCAGTTTTCGAATTATATTTTTAAGCGCTTTTTGGGAAAATTGAAAAATGACTTCTAAAAAGTGCGGACTAGATGCAATTCGCTACTGGAAACAAACTGTGACTGCTTAAAAATCGGAACACTCCTTCTGGTAGAATTTTTGAGTACAGGCATACAAAAAAAAAACCATGAAATATTCTAATACCAATACATTCCTCGCTCCGCTCAGAATCTAAAATTTCACGACGCAATCCGTTTTACCGATGTCGTACTCGTATACTCGTATAATCGATTCAAACGAAATCATATTACAATATGATTTCATATTTTTTACGTTTTGATTATACGCTCGAATTATTTCATCATCCCTTTGTATAGTTGTACGTTGATGCGGTCAAGTCTGACCGCGTGTACGTTGCGAAATCATCAAGACGGTTATCGTCTGTCATCCGTAAATCTCAGGTACGAGACTCTCTTTAAAAGATCTTTCCGAGGAGCGTTTAGAAGCCGGACAACGTACGATTCTAAAACGCTTTCTCGGTGCTATTTGTGCACGAATGATTCACGTATTATGATATTACTCAGTGCCGCAAATAAAGTTTTTTGGGGCCTAGAGCGAAGAGAAAAAAAAACTTAACGGACCTATAATCGTATATTATCTTTGATTATATTTCGGTAAATTATTATAATATATTATTATATACCTGACCGCAATAATAACTAATATTAACGAAATATTAACGTTTTCGTCTATAATTTGTATGATTTGTTAACTAGTCACGTTATTCAATATTTATATTCTGCAGAGTTTTTTTTTCTTTTACAACGTTTTAGGGATATTTTACAAACGAGTACTCGGTCTTTGGGCATATTAAGGGATACGGAGCCCAGAAATATAACTCCGAGGCCTCTCTGATTGCCCGGGTAGGAGTTGCATTGATATTGCTCTAAACATTGTTAAATAATTATCAACTCGTATGTCCGGAAAAAAAATTATTTTTATTAACCGACCATCATCAGTCGCAAATAAAATTGATTATACCGTAGACGGCGTTTAACGTAAAGAATACTAAAAAAAAAAAAACCTCGCTGACCGTTGTACTTTTTTCCTATACTCTGTAGCTCGTACGAAATCATATTATTATATTATGTAAGTGTCTACGTAACTTTGTCATTAAATCCGTGTATTATAATATAATACACGCTGTATAATTATTATTCCACTTACGAATAGTTGTGGTTGTTCGTAAACAACGATTTCGGACATTCCTTAAAGTACGGGTAACATTCTTTACTGTGTTTGCCGACGGTCTCGGCGGTCACGTAGTCCTTCATCAAGTCGGCGTACGTCGATCTACTAGCCCTGCGAAATGATTACACACGTTGATGTATTATTATTATTATTAATATTTATTATTATTTATTATAACGTATAGTAGTTGTACACGAGGAGTCTATAGCTGACCGTGATTTTTCGTCGCATTGGAAATATTGAATTTATCGAGTTCCGAAAGATCAATCCCGTTCACGACCGTTGTTATTCGTTTATAATATTTCTCCTATTTAATTCTACGCGAAATCGATTATTGCCAGAAACGTAAAATATTATTACATTTTTATATGCCGTTGTTGTTGCCTCGTAATAGATGCGTGATATCGCCTCGAGTCCTTACGAATCGAAACGGCAACATCTGGCCGGACAAGATGAACGTTTTCGGGACTATGCCGAGTATCACCGAGTCGAATTAAATTCCACAATTTCGATTTTAAACGAAAACTTTCGCTGACGAGTCTCCTTGCCATTTCACGCGTGTCGCTTTCGTTCTTTTACGTAAAAATAAATAAATAAATAAAAAAAAAGTGGAAAATCTTATCGAATCGCTGCAGTAGGCAATGTATTTCCAACGGTATTCGGTAAAGCGGGGGCGAGGATTATCACGAACTAGAATATATCCGAGTCAAAACGTCCAACTGGACAAATCACTTATGCGATTTTATACAAATCCTCTTTCCGCCTTCAGCGTGCTGTGATTTGTAACGGAAACCGTAATTTGAGTGATGGGAACCGAGCGAAAAATCGTTTTTGAAGGGTGAAATCATATAAGGTTTTTCGACTTCACTTAGTGCGGCTATTGTAAATTATTTGAATTGATTTCTACTATATCTTTTAAACCGTATTCATCTCGAAATTGATGATTCAGTATTTAGATAGCCGGGAACATGATATTATGAAATATTCGATATCAACGAGTAAAGTGAAAAATGGACGAATTAAAGGTACAAAAAAAAAAAAAAAAGAAAAGTTACGGATATATATATATTTTTTCAAATACAATCAATAATAATTTAATATGATCAATTGTAATGTTTTTCACGAAAATGTAATATCGACAGAACATCCTCGGATGATTCATATTGTCCAATACCAGTGAAAATGTCTGTGAATGTGTTATAGGGAAAAAAATCGAAATAATTGTTGCGTAATATCAATAATAATAGAATCAAAGAAAGAAAAAAACAAAACAAATTTTTCGAAAAATTCTGTTTATGATAAAACGATTATTATCGTTGTATTATGAGATTCGGACCACCTGCTGTAGCGTATAACAGAAACTCGCGGTGGCCTCGTAAAACAATAAACAGCAATAGCGTCGTCCGGATGCGAGAAAACGGATGCTGATCATTATGTTTGTACATCGCGGTGTTTCGAGTAGATATTATTACTTAGCTCTGGGTGTCGTCGAAAGACGAAATTGAGAAATGTTACGCATTCCGGCGAAATCGAAATTGATTATCGCGGCCTCTATACGAATTAATTGTCTTCATAATAATAATAATAATAATATATATATATTATGGTCCAAAATACACATCAAAACGCGCACGTAAATGTATAACGCGTGGAAATTTCGAGAGAATTTCTCCTGGTGGATCGCGAAAATTTACATGGATCGCGAAAATTTACATTTCCGTCTGTAGAAAAAAAATGTTTTTTTTTACGCATAATAAGTATGCGTAGAAGAAAAAATGATAGCGACCGGTATAGGCGTTTGTGGATGCTTTCCACTTGCTTAAATGAACTTGTTTTCTTTCTTTTTTGTTGGACTCATGATGTACATGAAAATTGACAGTGTTTAAAAATCAAAACGGACATTGTCGTTTTCTTTATTTTTGATAATTTTACCACACGGAAAATCGAAAACGCAACGTGTCAAATAAATTACCTAATAATAATAATAATAGACGCGAAATTGCCGTCGGAAAAATTATGCGTTTATAGACAAAAAAAAAAAAAAAAAAAAAGTGAAAATAGTCGCGATAATCGATTTTTTTGTTTTGGTAAAAAGAATGTAAAAAAAAAAAAATCGATTTTGTAGTGCGAGTTTCCAGACTTCAAAATGAAAGGAAAAACGAACGCGCGTCCAAAACGGATGATACGCCGGGAGGGGGGTTCTTTTTTGCAATTTTATAAAAAAATTTCCGTAATTTTTCTTCAAACCGTATATCGAGAAAAATGAAATTACGAAGTATCGGATACGAAAACGCGTGGACTGACGACCATAAACATATATTCTACTCGGATTCGATTTTTTGTTACGCGCGAAAAAAAAAATCTCTCAAATCCGGTTTTGTGATTAGCGTTCACGCGTTTATCAATCCGCTCGAAAGTTGATTTTTAAAATTTTCTAACGATACAAGATGGATCGCGTGGGTACGACGGATTTAGTTGAAACGCGATCCGGCGATTATATTAAAAAAAAAAAAAATAAAAAAACGAGCGTTTTTCCACCATCTTCTTCACGGTTCGCCGTCGCGGTTATTATTTTATTTTAACGCGACATATATTATCATATCGCGACGTATTATCGTTTTATAAACGAATGGTTATAAATTAAAAAAAAAAAAACACTTCTCGCCGTCATATATGTTATAAAATTCCTCTCTGTTTTCACTACTTTTTTTATATATGTTATAATTATTTATTATATTATTTCTACCGCGTGACGGGTGGTTAATAATACGTAGTGGTAAATGGTGCAAGGAGAACAAAAAACAACCGCGTGTTATTATTTTCATAATATTATTATGTTATAAACGACTATATACACGGGGATCGATACGCGTCGAAATATTATTCGAATACGGCCCGTACTGATCGTTTGTAAAAAAAAAAAAATCTATATATTAATAAATGTGTATTGAATATATAATATAAATGCACGTAAATTCGGATGACGATTTTAGTCATAACGGCGTTGAAATTTTTTCATCGTTTGTATTTGAGAACGGCGGTGTATTGGACGCCTGTGACCAGGGCCGGATTAAGGTTTTTGCCGCCCCCCATAGGCTGAAATAAATTTTATATTTAAAAATAATATCTCAACGTAGTTTTTGGGTCACACCGAAAAAAAGAAATTTGCCGCCCCCCCCCGGCTTTAGCCTACACACAGGGTCGGATTTAGGGGGGGGGAGCAGGGCCTCCAATTAATGGGATTTTTTTCGCATCCAAGTGTAAAACACAATATAATATTTGCAAAATAAATTTAAATCACAAATTGAATAAAATTTTTCAATCATTTGTACATTATAGTAAAATTAAAGTAATTTAAAATCGACTTGTAGAGTAGGATGAGCGATAAGCGATTAGGTATGGTTTTTAATTTTGAGAAAAACAGTTATGAAAATAAACACATATAACTTGTATAGCCTGACCGCTGTCGTAGATAGATA
Source organism: Chaetogeoica ovagalla (assembly GCA_032441825.1). NCBI lineage: Eukaryota > Metazoa > Arthropoda > Insecta > Hemiptera > Aphididae > Chaetogeoica > Chaetogeoica ovagalla. The sequence goes on from CM063731.1 coordinate 2,408,886, forward strand.
CGTGTAAATGTTAACATATTATTAAATTGAATTAAATTCTAATAACACATTAAATATATGTTATCGTAATATAAAATATACTTTTAAGGTGGGCCCAGGGCGCCCACATTCCTAAATCCGGCCCTGCCTACACAGCCCAAGCGGTAATACGGCCCTGCCTGTAACCGTATAATAATAACCGCACAACGCGTGCAAAACATGTGGCTCGTTCATCTCGCAGCGTCAGACGTTTATGCGTTCGGATGGATGGAGAGAAAACGGTATTATAATTTTTTCGCGTTTGAACTGTTATACACACGGCGAAGGGGATAGAGAAAAATGATTTATGGAACAATACGGCCGTACGACGCATTTCACTGATTTCGGGGCGGTGGAGATTTTGTGTTTAAAAAAACTCGATACAAAATTTGTTTTTTTTTTCGCATGAGATAATAAACGAAACGAAATAATTCGACACACTTATATTACACAGTTCGCGTGTGTGTTTTTCACGATTGCGTTAGTTCATCCGGACGTTTTTGCGCGTATACAGCGCGTTTCCTGTTTGGCACGCACGACGACGAACTCATTTTTATTCGCTGCTGCGGTGCGTATAACGATTGCGATTAAAAAAAAAATAATAAATAAATACCACCAACTCGCGTCTCAGTATACGCGACGGTGACCTAACCTTGTTCCATCCTCAACGCTTGTTTGAAAGCGATTTTATTTTTCATTTTCTTCTCGTGTAACGCGCGCGTCTTTTTACTAGACGCGCGACGAATATACTTCAAAATAATAATAATAATAATAAAAAAAAAAAATCGTTTTTCCCCTCCCCCCCCCTTTCCCACGGAAACAATTTGACTTTTACAATAAGGGTCTTTCGTATTGAAATCGTTTTTAAAAATCAACGTTAAAACTACAAAATAATAATAAGATTTTTATTATCCTGTAAAATATATTATTCGAAAACCCCGAACAAGAATTCGACAATTTCACACAGAGATCACAGAAAATCTGATACCGACGAGCTTTCGCAATAACATCAGCGTATTTTTATTTCATTCTCTACCGGTTTAACGGTGTATTTTTTTTTTTTTTTTTTACAAAAGTTTTCGATAATTTCTGCGCAAAAGTCAATTTTAAACGAAAAATTCAGATAAATGCGTCCGGGTTAGGTGAAAATTGAAAAACGTTATTGTTTCAGACGGTAATGTATCTGAATCACAACTCGTCGAGATTCTCGTTCGGCATTTATTCAAAACGGTACTTAAAGTAATTGTCACTCGTGTGGTGTAACGTCTTGAAACCAGTAGTCGAAGCGGTCGGAGGTAACACGGGGATCCCTTCACTATTTTTATATTCCATCCCCCGCCCCGTTTGTTTTGTTTAAAACTATTCATTCATCTCGGATTTTTAAAAATTTATTTTATTTATATAATATGCGTCGTCTAATTTTTGTTAGAAAAACATTTGTTTTTTTGCTTTGTAAGAACTATTTGGTTTTCTAAAACGTTAACGTTTTTCAGCAGATCTACACGTCATTTAATCACAATAATACAAAAACATAGTTCACCATTGAGTTCAATCCGGAACCGGTGTTAAAAAAAAGACTGTTTTTTTTTTTTGCTAATTTTTCAAAAATATATAGGGACCGTTCACAATCTCGCCTCCACTCCCTTTGAAAACTTAAAATCACGACACTGTTTCGATGGCCGGGGGGGGGGGCCATCGATTGTTTTGATCCACTTCGACAAAGTGTTTTAATCGCTTTGATCGTATCGATGCGATATCGCGTCTCGTCGGTAAATCGTTTCAAATGTTTTGCGAAAAAAAAAAAACACCGTCGACAACGGGGCGGTAAGTGACGATTTTTTTGATTTTTTTTGTTTCACAAATCGATTATTCGGTATTTGTAATACTCACGTTAGGAATAACTGTAGGAATTCGCCGATGAAACCGAATTTATGAATGGCCTTGTGCCCGTGCACTTCACATATGGCTCGGAGCAGGCACGCTTTCCCGTCCATTCCGAAGTTCGTCAGCAGGTCCTCGACCACGGTGTACAGCAGAGCTCTGCGCGAAAATAACAATTATTATTATTATTATTATTATTATTTTTATTAACGTATTTGCGGACGCATATATGTAATTATATTATTCCCGTTTGAGTGTGACGCGTACAGAATTCCGCGTACCGCCTATATATTCACGTCGATCTCGCACGTCGTACGTGTACAGGGTGTTTTATTTGTATCGAGCCGGTAATAATTTCTATTCGTTGGTATATTATTGTGATTCTCGATTTCCAAATGGCGAAATAACATTTTATTTACTTTTCACGCGAACACGCGATTCCTCTCCCTACCCCCATCGTCTATTGAAGACGTAATAATACCGCGAGTCGTTTTTCAATCGATTTTCCCGACGACAAAACGCCTCCGCGAAGACGGCGGAATTTTCACAAAAAAAAAAAAAAAAAATAAAAAATAGAAAACGATTTCTATTATTATTCGTCGGGAAACGTTTATCGAATTTAAAAAAGTCTATCGATTCGATTCCGCGGCGGCGGCGGCGGCTCATTTTTCACTTCGGAAAACGCGCACGGGTCAGGACGGCGTGGAAACGTATTCGTTTTTGTGCTCGTGCAAACAAAAAAAAAAAAAATGAAGAAAAATGAAAACAATCCGAACCGTATACGAAATGATACGGTGGACGCGGGAGAATTTCGTAGTTACTCTATTTCTCGACAAATACCGTCGGACAGAAGTTGCAGACGGTAAAATAACAAAAAAAAAAAAAAAATTCATCCTGTATCGCGAGCGCGATAGATTAAAACCGAGTTGGATGAATTAAAACCACATTCGTTTTTTTCTTCTTCTTCTTCTCGTACTCTAATAATAACAGCGATACGTTATCGTTATAATTATTACGCCGGGATCTATACAAATTATTATTATTATTATTATTATGATTATTTTCCTAGGAACTCTCGGCGCAAGAGTATTTTCCGTTTTTTGTTCCCTTCTTTTACCAACACCACTCCTATACGTGTCTCGCGTGCTATTAACACACGTATATATATATATTATATTTATCGACGAACGCCGGTATACGCGTGCGCCGCCGATCATCTCCCACCCGCGGTCTATTCGCATTACCATTCCGAACGGTAAACGTGTCTGTATAATTTTTTTTTTTTTTTCCAATACTTTAACCATACGTTTTTATATTTTATATATTTTTTTTTTATTGTTGGCTGCCAAAAACCCGTCTCCGAGACATACTAAACGATCGGCGAACTCGTATACCGGAGCCGTTGACGACTTCGGGTCTCGGCCCATATTAATATATTAATAATAAATAACAACAACAACAAAAATAATAATAATAATAATAATAATAATAATAATAATAATAATAATAATTTGTTGTTATAACACGTCTCATATGTGAGCGCATGCGCGCGCGCGTGTAATGTCGGTCAATCGAAACGTCGTATAAATTTATTTTACGATCGTGAGAAACGTGCAAGTATTATAACTTACAAGTAATACTAATAAGTTATAAAATAGCGTTATAAGCGTATAACATATTGCGGACGGGCTCGTTGGCGTTTTAAATTGCGCGGACGGTGCGTCGGAAAAAGTGTCGTTTTATCGTATGCGCGCGGCGCGCGTTACAAACATAATTCGTTTAATAACACAGAATCGAAAAAAAAGAAAAAAGAGAATGTCACGAAAAATAAAATAATATATGTATAAATATATATACGCACAGGAATCGTATTGAATTCGTTTATTTATACTAAAACGACAACAAAAATTCATCGCATCGCGGGCGGTCGTGAATGTTGAGAAAAATAAAAATACATTGTTTTTGTTTTTTTTTTAACTATATTATAATATAATAATTGTATAAAAATTCGCTTTTTATTCAGTTAAATTTTATATATCTTCAAAAATAAACAATGTGTTTGAATTCAGTTAGGTTTTTTTTTTTTTGAACCGCGTGTAACGAAAATCGAAATTTCTTACGAATAGAAAACTATACGTTTCTATTTCAGATTTCGGGGGAATTTTTCTTTTTTATTTCGTAATAATATTGGAAATAGGTTAAAAACCGCGTGGAAAACGTTCTCCTCTTTTAAAAGATAAAATAATAGTTATTTTACTTTATAAATGAATTTATATCTGTTCCCAACTCTAATAATAATAATAATAATAATGCTTAATATAATATGTAATTTTATATTAGAATATTTATTATGTAGGACGTCGTCGTCGAATACCCCCGAACAAGTACGACATTAAAACGCACGCGGTTAAATACCGACGCGGTAACACATTTCTATCGAAGACTTTATATTATTTTTTTTTTTATGCACATTTTTGTATTATTACGTGTTTATTATTTTTTTTAATTTCTGCGTTCTTTCTAATTGAAATCGAAATAAACCGTTCTACGAATGGGAACGCTGACCTCGAGAATATCGCGCGCGACGAGATAATTGAAAAAAAAAAAATCGATTTCATTATTTTATCAACAAATGAAACGATAATACCGCGTCTGTTGCCGACAAAGAGAAAGAGAGAGAGAGAGAGAGAGAGAGAGAGAGAGAGAGAGAAAAAACGTTATATATTTTTTCTTTCATAACTACTCGTATAATATATACGAGTACGTACGATTAAATGTATATTTCGAATTTACGCGAAAGTAAAAAAGAGCGAAAAAAAAAACAATTTTCATTACTGGACGTTTCTTTCCGGGTTGAAAATGTTAATTTTTGTTTGACTGACATTTTTTTCTTTTATTATTTATACGATCGTTTGCAAAAAAAAAAACAGAAAATCGTAAATTTTTATTATTATTCAATACGAATTCGACGGTGTTGTTTAGAAGAAGAAAAAATATACTAGAAATTACGTATCAGTTATTATTAAAACAGTAAAAATTAACAACGACGATACGTATAAATTATTATTTGGTAAAAAAATCGGATTCCAGTATAGAGTATACTTTTTACCAGGAAAAATATTATTATTATTTTTATAACGGTATCGAGAAGATTCAGCAGCACTTTTACTGCCCAAATTAATAGGTATATTTTATTATTTGTGTTCTTAATTTTAATCGTCAATATAATTTCAATCGATATGTGAATCGTAAAGATATACGTTATATTTTTGAATAAATAATAATAATTTGTAACGTATAGTTTCGTGTTTTTCGTGTCAAAAAAAAAAGAATAAATACACTATTCGTACATATTTATACGGTCGTTTAAATTTATATAAAATATTCTGACGTTTTTGTAATTGAGATTGATAACACCGTAGTATCCGGAGCGAATTAATAATGAAATTATCGAAATTCGAAATATTCCGGGTTTTATACGTATTCACGAAATTCGATTAAAACCGTTTTTGTGAAAGTTTCAAGACGCATACGCGTAAATATTTTACGGAAACTCGTTATATTATTTCATAATGAAATAATTTCTTACACTCGAATCTTTGAATATGATATTTATCTCGTCTACCCAGCTGTTCGTAAGTTAATATAATTCCCGGCGGCAAAACTCTGGCGCCTAATTTACCGTTTTAAAATTCCCTAGTTACGTTTTATGCGCGGAAAAAATTACGAATTACGTTAATCGATTTTAAGACCTATTTTCTCGAATAACGTTTTTTTTCTCACTTCTTCTCCTCCTCACGCGTTTCCGTTTTATCGAAAAGTCGGGGAAAAAAGTCGACGTTTCATTAAAACTCGTAGTAATAATAATTCGGAGTAATAACTCTTTGCGTGTATACCTCTTAAATAAAATAAAGTTTAAAAGTTTTTCAATTTTGCGCTTTGCGCGCGCGTAATATTTTCCCGCGATAAACCGAGTCCTATAATTTACGAAGACCGATAAGAAGCGGCGCTCGTTCGTGTGGATGTAACTGTTATAAAAAAAAAAAATTTTCAACATAAATCCTAAAAATCTCGTGTAAAGATATATATATATACTCGTATATAAAAAAAAAAGTAGTACGATTCGGGTTTCGTTAATTTCATGTGTCCTATTTCCAAACACTTAGGTACAGCATAAAGCGGATTGTTTTATTGAAAATCTTCGAAAATATATTTACGAAACACGTAGCGACGACGTGTTGTTAACCCGTAAATATCATCCGTCGAATAATACGTGTGAAACATAATATTGATTTTTGTTTTTAACTTTGTCGGGGAAAAAGAAAAACTCGAACGACTATATTTTACTCGTATTATATTATTTATATGTATATATAGACACGAGATAATATCGAAGAAGAAGAAAAAGTTTGAATTCGTTTGCGGGCAAGATGTCGTTAATTCTAGCACTGCGTAAACGTAAAAAAAAAAAAAAAATGAATAATAATCACGATATTTTAGTTCAATACTTAGACGCGCGCAAAAAAAATGAAAACGTTAAATTATTATTAATAAAGCGGTTGTACACGATCGGTGTGGGCGATTTATCACCTGATGGAAACGGACATCCTTATACACGTTCGATAATGTCGATCAATTTTAAATATGGATCGTCTGATCAATAACAACGCAGAGTGTAATAGACAGCCTTTGACTTTGACGGTTTCTCGCCGTAGACAATATTACTTTAGTAAACGGATTAAACAAAGTCAGGAATTCATCGAAACACCATCGCCCTTCTCATCCGTCCTTAAAATAGTTTTTGTTAAACATTTGATTGAAAACGTCTACGCGGTCAATATCCTCTGGTGAGCAGAATATTTTGCCTATTTTTCAACCGCTCTTTTGCCCAAGTTTTCCGTTAACGTTTCTTGCGGGGGGATAGGGGGTTATTTCTCACCGAATAATATAACAATAATTCCGCTAGTCGTTTTTAAAAAAAAAAAGACCACTCAACAATATATCGATGAATATTATTGATCGTGCATTATTGCATCGGAGCAATCCCCGTCCGGTCAATAAAGCGTTTTACTGAATCGCGCGGAACGAAAATCGATTCGATTTTATACGTACAGGATAAAATAATTCGTGATATTCGTAAATGTCCAACTCTCAAACACGATATTATAATTATTATATTTTGTTTTCGTAATAAAACAAGCCGAAAACCCGCGGTGTACTTATATAATTCCTATACGTATATTTATTGCGGGTAATCCTTAACGCGATAAATAGAATCCAAAGCGGTTTAAAATATGTTAAGCGTAGAGCGTAGGAAAATTCTCATATTTTTAAAAACACCTTATCCGTAAAATAAAAAATTTATATAAATTTTTATTGGAGGGCGGAGGAGAGAAATGTAAAAAAATATTCGAAAATCGCGGACGTAAATATTTATTATTATTATTATTATTATTATTATTATTGTAAACTCTTACCCCGCGTGGCGTTATTATTTATTCGTTCTAAATAAATAAATTATTTATTTATTTTTTCTGTTAATAATATTATTAACACGTTTTCATTAACACGTACCTTTCGCCTCCTTGGAAGTACGAGTGAATCGGTTTCGGTAACGTTGGCACGGATCTGGTGGATCTCCGTCCGTCGATCAGTTGAGCGACGTAATCGGTGAGCACCGAGCCCATTTGTCTGCCCATGCTCCGGGCCAGTATCGGCGGGAAGGCGCCGAACGGATTCTGATTGTCGGTCAGTCCCAGAGCGTCGAAGTCGACTGCACAACAACCGCGATAAAACCGAAAACGAAAAAAAAGAAAAAAAAAACCGTAAACGCGTTAAACGGGGTACGTTAAATACACGTAGAGAGAGAAAAAATTATTCGACCGTCCCGGTACGAACGAATTGTTCGGCCGTAAATAATAATTTCAGATTATTTTCTAAGAGCGATGACGACCGATGCGCGCATAACGCTGGACAATATAAAAAAAAACGCGTCATCTCGCAATGTGATCGTTACGCGGGAGATTCGCTAACCGGTATTTTTAACATCTAATCATTTAACGGCTACACACGCCGTTGATTTATTGTACCTAATAATGCCATTATAATATAAAGAAACCGCGAGGCGGTAATTCGAAAGTATAACGAAAAAAAGAAGAAAAAAATCGCAATACAAATTGTTGCGGTACAACAAGTCGTTTTCATTGCGTATAAGGACTTTCTTAGACTTATAACCTTTCTATTATAACGCGTATTTGAGGAGTTTAAAGAGGCGTCGTTTTTTTTTTTTTTTCTCAACAAAACGAGTCATTTGACCGCATTATTTTTGCTGACCGTTCTGGTTCTCTCTTTATACCGCACACCGCGTTACCAAATGACAATATAGTCGCGAGCGCTATTTCACAAAATCATCAAAGACGGAGGGCACACTTTAAGAATATTCTTCTTCTTCTTTTCATTATTATTATTATTATTATTATTATTATTATTATTATTATTATTATTATTATTATTATTATTATACACGTGATTTGCCGAGAAGGAGGGGGCGGCGCTGTTTTTTAAATAAATTATTAGAATACGAAATATAAAAATTAATTTTCGAATTACTCTCTGTTTTACTGTGTAAAAAAAGCAAATTTTAAAACTTTTATAGTCCCCGCAAAAGTCATATCAGTGTCACGAAATCAGACACAAGAGCAAATACACGTAAATACACGTGGTGCCGGGCGGATTGTTAGGCGAGGACCATAGACCGTTGTCTGTAGTTTAAATAGATCGCTCTTTTGGCAAATGCTCGTCACAGAATCGAATTCACTTTCGACATACGTTTTGTAGACAGGTGATTTAAGATTTTGTTGAAAATTTCGATTACAAACATTTTTACGGTGTGTATAAACTACAAATTATCATCGTACAGTAACACAACACGCCAGTGCTATATGAGACTGTTTTTTGAGTTCGAAATAAAAAATCGTAGAAAACCAATAAATACATTTCTAGCGTCAAACCGTGTTTTCCTAACCCAAACCCAATGCGTATTTCGTAAAAATAAAATGATAAAATGTGGCTGTTTTCCGATGTAAAACAAACAAATTGAAATCTAAAATACGTTAAACGCTGTAGTTACTCCCCGTCTCAAAAAAAAAAAATAGAAAAAGAAAACATTTTTTATATGTAATGAAAAAAAATTGCGAAATCTCCGTAGGTCTTTGAACGTGTAACGCAACAGTGCAGGAAATAAACGCGCTCACGTATACTTGCTGCTTGTCCCGTTTAATCGCTGCGATTCGTTTTTTTTTTTTTTAATGCTACTAATAAATTCAAAAATCGTTTTTTCCTTCTTTTATTTTCAACGTGAAACCGGTCTCGCTTATAACGAATGAGCTATTGAGAAACGCGTTATAATTAATATTGTCGGGCGCAGACATCCGCAGTAGTCGCACTGCAGACGATTAATATTATTATTAAAAAATAAAAGAAAATCCTTCTGGGGTTTAAAAATGTCGAGTAATATTGTCGCCGTTATGGATAAAACGTTTGTATGCTCGTCTCCGGTTCGATTTTGTTATTTCGTCAAAAGTCTTTTATTTGTTAAAAGTCTGGAAAAATTCCGCGTGACCGAAACGCGTTGGCGATTTTAGGAACCGCCGAACACGAGCTGTTCTCGTATGCGCTCTGTTAGAGCGCATAGCTGGTATATGTCATCGAAACTGATTTATAAATCTGTATTCTAATTGAACGAAAATTAAAAATAAATACGATTTTAGACGGGGCGCGGGGAACCGGTCTACTCACTCGTGAACGGCAGACTGATGGACATGTTCGACAGGAACCCGTCCGGCGGGTACCTGACGAACGGAAGGGACAGCGACGGAGTTATCGTGAGCCTCGTGCCCGGCGGCAAGGCCAGACGGCCGTCCGTGGTGATCCACAGCAGACGTTTCTGCCGCGAGTGCGGCTTGTCCTGTTCCCGTTCCTGCCGTCCTCCGTGTTCTCCGTCGTCCGCTCCTGCAGTGACATTGTTCTCGAACCACATCAACAGTATCAACACGGTCAACAAAGACGATCTCGCAAAGTTTTTCATTCCTGCGTACGGGAGTGGAAAAAAATCGTTTTATTACATTAATTTTTTTTTTTTTAAACGAAAAAAAATCCATGCATTTTGTATTTTGTAAAACAACGCCGAGTATGTTATGAAATTAATCCCGGCGTTTTATTTATTCGCGACAAAAAAAAAGAATTATATATATATGTACACCACGAAAACGACAAACGATATTATTTGATTGTAGTTGAAATTATTCTTCTCGGCTTTTCGGCCATACAATATACAATATATGGACGTATTTCAGAAATTACCGACACCCGCGCAACTGCAATTCTTTTCCATCATCTTCTATCCGTGTCAGTACATTTTATTAATTATTAAATATTAAAAAAAAAATGAAAATTTTTAAATACGGTAAACGTGTGCGCACATTTTCCGTAGTGTAAAAAGTGTCGGTGGTGCCCTTAAATCCCTCCCAGCCCGCCGTGATCGTACGGCCCTGTGTTTAAATATTCGTAAATCGAGTGTATACAATTGATATTGCAGGGCTTATCGTCGTTATTGTTATAACGCGCGACTTCTTATATTATACGTATAATCGTCACAATGCGAATTCGAGAGAAATAATTTTTACACGTTTTCAAACGAAATGTTCAATGTCGCATATGTACTTAAAGGTTCAATACTTTCGTTCGGTGATGTTTCGATTAATTTTTTTTTTTTTTTTTTTTTTGTAACTGACTAACGCCTAAATAACACGTACATGCTATTTTTTACGATGAAAAAACCAACTAGTGAGTTTAAATTTCTTTTCGAAAACCACAAAAGTTAATTGATTAAAATGAGTCGAGGAAATATTGTATTCCGAATTCATTTTCTTTATCGTCTATATACGCATTATTACGGTGTTTGCAACGCAACGGCGTTCTGTGCGAAGAAACACTTGACATACATCTCAAAAACTGAAATTAAGACCGATTTTCTCATTTCTTCGCGAATCGCACTCGATAGTATACTATATATATTGTACCCTTATACGAAAACACTGTTGTATTTTTCGTAATCATTTTATCGAACCGGCGTATAATAATAATAATAATAATAATAATAATAATAATAATGAATATTTCTCGGTCGAGCTTTATTTGGGGGAAAAAATACGTATAACGAAACTGGTGAATTTTACGCTATATCGGCGATAATCAGCAGCAGCGATTGATTTGGACACGATTTTGGAGAAAACTTGCAGGTTTTGAAAACCGATTCGCGTCCGAGATCGCGTGTCCGCGCGAATCGCTCGTTAAACCGACGCGAGTGTAATTAATTTTGAAATTCAATCGTTGTCCGGAGTAATAATTGACACGGACGAATTATATTATTATTATAATTATTATTATTATTATTATTATTGTTATTACTCGTATTATTAGAGGCGATACTTGTTAAATTTTCGATTCACCGTCGTCGACACTAAACGTGGTGTACACTGATACGATTTGTGACGAATTATAGTGAATTCGTAAAAAATTTGTATTTTATAATTTAAGATAAATGGAAAAAGAAAGTCGTGTGTCAATAATATCGATGACGTTGTAGAAGAAAACACGAATGCGTGTGTATGTCCAGATTTAGGAAACAGTTTGGCGGAATGTCGACTTCCAGTTCGCGATACGGACGAATTCCGTTCTAAGTAATAAATTCTCCCAAACGAACGGTTACGCGTTAAAACGAATTAATTTTCAAACGGTAATTTATTTATAAATAATAAAATTGTAAAAAAAAAAAAAAACACGTGTTTAAGGAATAGAAACAGACTATAAATTAAACATTTAATTTGTCGAAACCGGTAGTGAATAAACATATATATAAAACAACTATTTGATATATTTTTTTTTTCATTATTTTGCACACAATAACATATACTCTATGGCTTGTTCGTATAATTGCATGCACAATATACATACAATTGCGTATACGTATTCGTATATTTTTTTTTACACATATATTTATAAACGTTTTAATTTATTTCTAATACGCGCTATGGAGTGAATAACTTTTTTCTTTAACGAGCAATTCGTATAATACGATCGAAATTCATTATGTTTATATATATATATATATATATATATATATATAGAGAGAGAGAGAGAGAGAATGACTAATAATTTTCGCTCGTAATTTATTGTTATTATTAATTTCTAAACGATTTATTTCGGCAACACGCCAGAGTGTATATAATATAATATTAATAAAACGCGACGTTGTACACACGAAAAGGCTAGTATTTTTTTTTTTATAACGGTTAACAACATTATACGTATGTATTGTCGAGAACGATACCCCGTATTCGTAACCGTATCAATTAAAATACGTTACCGTCGAGTATATAATGTTATATTGTGCGCATAATAAATTCGCGAAATTAATTTACGAATTCCTTTTTTCTTCCCACCTCGCCGCCGTATACAAATTACGTTAGTCATTTATAAGACGTTTACACGCGTGTTATTAACGTGACTGTTCGAAACGTGTGTAAACACACATACGAATTTGTTTGGAGTACATTTGCGGAATATTATTACGTTCGCGGTCTCCAATTAATGACTTCTCCTAATCGGTAGTTTCTGATTCGATTCAAACGCTTCATGTAATATTATAATGCGTATATGAACTGAGTTAAGTGACTCTCGCGAGAGTGTCTGTGAATGTGTGTTTTGCTGCGTATACGTAGTCATGACGGTGGTCATTAGCACACGGGTTTTAAATCTTTTCTTCTCGAACACACGTACTACACACACACACACGTCTATTATTTTATAACCCTAATGAATCAGTTGTACGCGTTTTTTAAAATGGTATGGTAATTTTTATTTCGTGTTATACGTAATAAATAAATAAAAAAAATTGTCGAATGGAATCAACCGTTATTTCTCCGCTTGTTAGCTCGGTTTTGGGTCCGACGAAACGGGCGAACCTCAGCAGCTGTTCCGAGTAGACACCAGCTATACACGCGCGTATACGTGGCCGTTAACTCATTCACTATTTATTATCCAGAAACGATTTTGTATTACGTTAACCCGGTATTGTAACCTGAATTTTGGGAACACGAGCGGCGTCGTCTGTATGAGCATATAAGTACGAAGGAAAAAAAACAACGCGTGTATTACCGCGTTCGAAAATCAAAAACAGGAAAATCATAAATCGTTTTATATTCTAAATCTTATTAGAAGATATATATATATATTTTTTTTTTTTTTTTTTTTTTTTTAGAGAAAGTTATAATAAATATTCAAAATACTACACTCGGGCATATCGAAAAGAAGAAGAAAAAAAAACTACATTCTTTCGATGAAGATCTCTCGTCGTGTAAATTAAAAATCATTTTCAGTCGCTTGATATTACATACACACACATATTTTTTTTTATATATATAAATACGAGCGGCATCGTCTGTATGAGTATATAAGTACGAAGGAAAAAAACAACGCGTGTATTACCGCGTTCGAAAATCAAAAACAGGAAAATCATAAATCGTTTTATATTCTAAATCTTATTTTAGATATCTCTTTTTTTTTTTTTTTTAGAGTAAGTTATAATAAATATTCAAAATGTTACATTCGGGTATATCGAAAAGAAGAAGAAAAAGCTTCATTTTATCGATGAAGATGTCTTGTGTAAATAAAAAATCATTTTCAGCCGTTTGATATTATATACATATATATATATATATATAGACAATATTACTAAAAAAAACCGCTCGTTGCACACGATAAGTATATATTTTAATCTAAAAAGAAAAAAAATCTAATAGCGAAATGATATCGAAAATCGAACGCATACAGGCGATGACCATAAAATGTATAAATATAAATTTTTAAAACATTTTTTATATATAAAAACGTTCGACATTCCGGTCATTACTTTTAGGGCCTTACGGATATTGTTGTATTCTCAACTATTCTTCTACTATTTGCAATTTATTGCTTATAGTGAGTTTTAAATTTGTTTTTTAATTAAAATCTGAAATTTTTAAGCGCGATTTTTCGCAATTCTATTGCAATTCATAGTCATTTATACATATATATATTATATATATATATAATAATTTGAACTTTTTGTTCGCGTAATTTTACGTTTCTAATAAATTTATAAAAATTCCCATACGCAATAAAATTAATCAAACCGTAAATGATTTATTGAAGTATGTAAATGTAATTTACGTTATTGCGTATGCGTAGTCGTATAAAGAAGATACGATAGTATCGTCAGCCGTATAACCTATTAATAACTAGATTGTTAAAATAAAATGTATATTTTTTTTTTTTTGGTAGAATTTAAATAGTATTTGAGAAAAAAAATAAAATAAAAGTATTTGTTCGAAATATGCCGCGTATAAAGGTAATAAATTAATAACAACGAATTAAAAGTATTTATAAAAAAAAGTTGGTTTTTTAGCGAATTTTAAATTTTCTTATCGCAATTTTCAGTAATTTTTTAATGTAATACTGCAATCAATTCTATTGGTTTTTTTTTTTTTACTACTAAAACGTCTGTGCTCTACTTATGATACAAATATCCTTCGAACGTCATCCGCGAAATCGGAACGTTCGAGTTTATCGGTTTTTCGCTATAATGAATCAAACGAGACGATATACGGTACAACGAAAATCTTTTGGATTCAAACGAAATATTTTCAAGGAAACTAACGTATATTTATACGGATGTTGTATTTAATCACGGACTCGTTTATGATATTTCGAGCTCTCCGACGCGTATTGTAATGTAAAAAAAAAAAAAAAAAGAAAAAAAACGTCTCGAATCCCCGTGTCTTGCCAATTAGATAAATCGCTCGCCGAAAATATTTCGAAACGGGCTCGCGACAACGACGCGCTGATAACGAAATGACGCGATCGCGTTTAGTATACTAAATTCTGTTTAAACGAATTCGTCTAACAGACGACAACGTGTGTGCGTAGTACAGTGTACGCAATTTTATTTCCGAATGAGGAGAGAAAAAAATTCTCTTTTATTCGATGTTTTCGAACTATAACATTGTCTACCCGTCGAGTTGTATTATGGGATATCGCGGTGTAGCGCCTAATAAACGACGAGGTTTAGTATGGGAATTTCGATAAAAAAAAAAAAAAACGAAAATCCAGTGAGTAAATAATACGAGTAATAACGTTTATCTCGGGATTTTGAACGTGTAGTATACACACACACACACACACATAAAAAAAAAGAGTGTTTGTACGTACTTAAACTATATTATACTCGTTCTGTATAAATTATACGGTGACCGTAAAAAAGAAAAAAAAATACTCCCCGATTATGAGTGAACGTAACGCGTTTAATAACGTGCCGCGCGCGCTGTGAACAGTTAAAAATCGAGTTTTGTCCACGCACAAACCATAAGCGCGTTTGGAAGAAAAAAAAAATATGTTAAAGATTTTACGAGAGAATAGAGAAAAAGAAAAAGAAAGAAAAAAAAAACAGTAGAAATAAATAAACGAAGTGATTGAAAATTACGAATAACATTGTCGTTTTTTATTTGACCTCAAATACGTCGGTTTGGACGGTTGAAGTTCAAAAACAAGAATCGATTCTCGTTAAATCATTGTATATACGAGTATATTATAATCGCGGTAGTGTTTTCGAAATAGTGTACATGGCACGGGAAAACAAATTCGTTTTCTACACGATCAACGCGTTTGTAATGAATGGAAATGGAAGGCAGTCACGTTTCGGCCGAAACGCTCGTTCTATTCATATTTTTATTTTTATTTTTTTTTTTTTTTGTTGTTGTTTTTTCGTCCAATAGAAAAATACCGTTAATTTAAAGATTTATTGTTTTGTTGACTTCGAACACCGCGTTCCCGTGTAAATAAAATAAAATTGTATGTACGAATTGAAATTAAATCGTTCGATTTATAATATTATCGACAATAACGTAATTTCTATTCTAATTTCATAACGATTATTTTCCCCGGCGATTGCGATCGATTACCGAAAGGGAAAAATAAAAAAAAGAAGAGAAAGAATTCGAGTGGCCTAACCTGACCACTTTACCGCGGCTGCCTGGAAACTCGAACCGCTTGTGACCTTAACACGTCGGCCGAGGCTATAAATTTCACGCGGCCGAACGAGTAGAAAACTATATTCGCACTTTCGATCGTATTATCATCGTCCGACACCGAATCGTCGCGAAAACCGCACGTTTAATAATGAAAAAAAATGGTGTACCAACGTAAAAAAAAAAAAAAAAAAAAAAACCTACTTCTAACTCGAATTAATATTTTTACCAACTTAACTCGACTGAGTTAGAAATTTCGAAAACTCTTCTACTTTTTATACGAGAATAACTCGGTTTTAACTATTAGTTGCAAACAAAAAAAAAAAAAAAAAAAACGACTAACTTTGCCGTATATTATTTGACGTGAATCCATTTCGTTTTACCGAAACGATTTTTAATCGTACGCAGAACTTGATTAACACGGTTATGTGGGTTCTGTAAGTGTTTTTATGTAACTCGGCATAAAAACATTTTTCCGCTCCGTCCGGAGAGAGAGAGAAATTCGACGGATTTGCGTGCAGATGACCACGGGGTAGGCATAAGCGTGTCCAGACCTACATGGCTGGGGAGGTCAGTTATAAAATTAAAATTTTTTACTTACCACAGCGATTTATATTCTAAATCTATATATGTGACATTTTTTTTTGTTTTTTTGTATGGCAATTATACAGCACCTGGAATTTTTTCACCCCGCAAAATTAAAGATTATCTTGATCTTAAAATTGGTTTCCTATACAACGAATAAATAAGGCCAATCAATTAATGTGCTATTTAGTTAATTTTATAAATATTTTATCAACTAAGCATCAACCTTCTCTACACACATCTTATTTACAGTTATTACACGAATTATATAAATATGTAGATTTTCACAGATTTTATGTTATCTGTGATATAATGTTTAACAAATTGATAATGAAAATTTCGAAACTAATTATCACGACACAGATGTGTACTATACTACTGTATAGTATTGATATCTGTGTATCACGATTGTGTCTATATAATCGTGAATAAAATATTAAAACAAACTGATAGCTGTTTAACATTTATAGTTTCAACCAGTGGTAGATTATAAGCCAATAATAGGCCAAGAATTAAGTCACTGGGGAGGCCGGTGCCCACCCTGCCACTCTATGGGGATAGGATGACCGCGATCCTCTCCGCGTGCGTGTGTGATCGACAGTGCGGTGGAAAAGACTTTGCTGCGCGCTCGCGATTATCGTTGTGCGGGCCGTGAATAATGCCGGGACGATGCGACGGCTAAATAACAATATTATGTCGTCGCCACGTGCTGCTCGGCCGTGAAATGCCTCGTCTATCTCTCTCTCTCTCTCTCTCTCACTGATCATCATCTGCGGGCGTGGACCGCGTACTACGACGACCACACGCTATACGCATATAATATAAATTGTGTGTTGTTCGCACGAGATGGACACCACGACCGATCTCCGCGCGGGCTTTGAACAGACCGTTTGCGACGTGATCGCGGTTCCAGTGTCTGTTTCTATATATATATATATATGTAATGTGTATACACACATTACAATGGAATAATAACGACGTATAAAATATTATTATTATTATTATTATTATTATTATTATTGTATTACGTGCGCGTGCCCGGCGGTGTACGTGGAAAAAAAAAATATTGACGACACCGTGTACGCGCGATTGTGATGACACGCGGAACGGAATGCCCCTCTCTCTCTCTCTCTCCTCGTCGTATCATCGCATTCATACGCGACGGTAAGACGACGTCCGTACCCGATGATGTGGCCACCTGCACTGGCAGACGCGGTGCTTGGAAATCGGAAGAAAAAATAGAAAATTGAAAAGGTCGCGCAAAAGTGTTTTGAAACAAAAAACAAAAAAAAAAATAAATAAATAAAAACACAAATGCGCGCGCCTGAAAATTTTAATTATCTGGAAAAAAAAACCTTAACTTCTTTCTCAGCCGTCGTTATATTTTCAATTCTATTGGATTTGTAATATCGACGTCAAATCTTCTTGTTGTTTTCGCGTCGATAACAAAATAAACCGTAGAATTTTTTTTTATTTTTTTTTTTATTACGTTCCCGTTAATTCAATATAAAACCGTGAAAAGAGACTGTCCTGATCCCGTTCCCGGCGTCCTGTTACGAAAAATTAGAAGGGACACCCTATAATATATATATATATATATTTTTTTTTTTTTATATAAAGAAGAAGTACTCCGTCCCTTCAATTCGAGCACTGTTTCGGAGACGGTGCAAGTAGCGCACACGCGATCGTTTACGATTTCGACAACTCTCCTCCTCTCATCTCATGGTGGGTGTATCATGTGAGACGCAGTGAACAAACCCACAATTGTAACGACCCTTCAACAACGTCGTTAATAATGTATCAAAGTCAAATATACTCGTATGTATTTTCTGTAATAAAAAACGACACGTTTTACAAAGAAATTTCTAATTTTCTTCGTGTTCTTTTTTTTTTTTTTTTTTTTTTTTTAAGTAATTATTCGAGTACTTTGTCTCTTTTTTACTCCAGTGTTTGAACACGCGGGTAAATCATCTTTATTCAGCGTAACCTGACCGGTTTGGTCCACACCGGTTCGTACAGTTATCACGGTCAATAAACTGAGGAATCATAAGTACAAACAAATTTCGTTAACACGAAAAGAACAAAACAAAACGAACTAATTTTTATTGTTTTCAATTAATATATATGTTTTTTTGTACATTAGATAATAATATATGTCGAGAAATGTCTGCCGTAGAAAAGGAGCCGTCGGTCATAACCGAATCCCCCCTGTTCTTAGCTTTTTTCTATTTCTCTTTGTCAGTGGGATGGAATTTTCAAAACAATTTGTAAGGGTTTTCGATCGAAAATTTGCACGCTATCAGACGGTACCGAAAATTACTTTGGAAATGATTAGCCGGAAATTCGTAAGAACTTAACCACCGCCGCGCCGAGGACATCTCGCGAGGACGAATGAAACGGGGTTCCGAAGCCGTGGAATATGAGAACCGCAATTTGTTCGTTTAAACCTATTGATTTAAACGCATATAAATTCAAGTCGAAAAATATTTTATATTTGTTCTTACGACGAAATATTGATCCCCCGACCGGTCGTGATCTAGACTCAAATACGCCACTGGATCGGGAAAAGGAGGAGGAAACAACAAATCGGACATGTGGTGAGAAACGATTAACGGACCGTGACCCACGACAATATAGACAGTGGGAAATGTTGGAAAAAGGTGGACTTCGAGAATAGATAAATTCGATTTTCGTGTATTGTTTTAAGAGTGTATTCAACAAATTAGAAAATTTTAAACGTCTCGCCCGCTAAAAAGAAAATCGGTTTTTATTTTTCGGAAATTAGTTTCGTCTTATTGGAAATTTTCGTATACACAACGATGTCCGTTCGCATCAGTGTCGGTCTGACATAACGCCGATTGGGCCCGTTTAGAAAAACAATTTTTCTTTTTTAATGTCTACATAAAGGATATTTCAGTCGTTCCGAAAATTTGTCCGACGCCGAGAATGTCATATCATGAATCGAAACCGTTACCATTTCGACGTTCCTACGTCGACTAAATTCAGCGGCCACGACAAAGACGCTATTATCACGTATCTGCCGTGCGGTGTAGATACGATACATTGATTTTTTTCCTCCTTCCCCCCCGTAATAAGATCACAACACAAGTTTCTATAACCGCGTCGGTTCTGAAATTACGCGGGATACGTTTTACGGTGGTTTTTTCGTTTTCTTCTGAAGCGCTTTCGGGAAACTCGAAAAACCTAACCCCCCGGGTCCAGAGTGTCGACTTGATTCGCTGCCGCGGCGGAAACTGCGAACTGTACGGAGATCAGGAGCACTCGTCTTTTTCGAGTGCACAAACCTAAGGTCTAATTTGTCGAGTACAGGCACAAAAACACGCGTCACATTGCCGACGACGAAAACCGACGTGATGGATACGTCATGATCGCCGCAGAAATGTGAAATGGAAAAAAATCGAATTTTCTGTCTGCCAGAGAGAGAGAGAGAGAGAGATACGCGAGACAGGCGTATATTATACGAACACGGTCATGGTCATGGTCGTCGTCGTCGTCGTCTAATGTATATTTAGTATAGGAAGCGCGAAACGACGTTCGGATTGCCCGCCGCAATTCGGTTAAAAAAGCCGCGGCCGCTATACGCGCGCATGCGTAATTTATTGTACGTAAATTTTTTTCTTTTCTTTCTTTCGTTCCCACCGGAGAGACGACCTGAATGTCGTTTAGAAACAGAAATAGAAAAAAATTCGCGACGAGTGTTTTTGCTCGTATACTATTATTGTTATTATTATTATGTACGGATTCTGTCGACGACCGTGTGCGTGTGTGTGTGTGTGTGTGTGTAACGTTATATTATTTATAATGGTCGTCGCGACGCGAATTCGCGTGTACACCACTACAATAATAATAATAATAATAATAATATAATAGTGGCCGGGCGCGAGCCAAAATGAAAAATGAAAAAAAAAAATAAAATAAAAAAACAGAATCAGGTCGACCTATAACGGACTCTCTCTACATACGCGCACGGCAAGTCCGCCGCGACTCGGTAACGCGTTTGTGATTATTACCAATCACCGGACGTATTGTTACGCGCATTGGGACGACCCCGCAGCGATCTACTCCGCCGCAGACGCCAAACGATTTTCACATTTCCGATCGCCATGTGTGTTTGTCGCCGCCGTACAAGGTTTAACCACTGGGTTTAACTCGTATACTATTATTATTAAAATAATAATAATAATATTATTATTATTTTAATAATAAAATTAGTTTTGTTCCGAACTCGCGGTCAGAATGACACAGTACTGGCGGTCGCCACGCGCAGTAATAAAAATATTTTATATTCGAAAAACACAAAACGTCAGACGGCGGTTGTTCCCCGGTTGTTAATACCGTTGGCGGAAATCGCGGGGACTTGGGGGGTGGGGAATTAGTCCCTTCAAAAATTAATTATAGTAAACTTAGCCCTCCCCCCCCCACTCGCTCTAAAAATAGAGGATTGTACTTCATAAGTAAAATTATTGAGTTTTAAACATTTTTAAACGAATTATTTGCTAATTTTATTAGAAAAAAAAACATTTTGTATTCGTACGCAAAATATTATTAATAATAATAATAATAATAATAATAATAATAATAATAATAATAGTAATACATAAACGTGTTACATTTGAGTAAGCGCTAAACAATATTATTTACGTGCATTGTGTGGTGAATTAATCGATTAATTTCAATTAATTCGATATAATGACTAAAAGAGTGTTTGATATTTTAAATATTTAAAAACAAAAATTAGTTGTTACCGATTCCTCATCAACAACAAACACTGGAATCTGAAAACAGACAATTGGATATCGGCATAGAAATCGACACCGTGTATAACGACCGCGCGAAAAAGTATTGAAAACACTGTAGACGAAAACAATGTCGTTTCTGACTTACGAACTTTAATAACAGGGCCTGTGCGACCAATTTTAACGGCGAGTGCAAATGTGGGTAAACGGAGTTTTAAGTCATTGTGTCATATTTAAATAATATGTATTGTAATTGTATCTGTGTAAAATAAACGAGTAAACGAGTGTAGAACGGGGAAAAATGAATCTTCAAGTTCACTTCATTGGAACACGCGAAATAATAATAAATTTTAGCGTACGCGCATACGATTGATCGCTCGGCCAACGTCTAACTGAACACTCTCGAACACCGCCAGAGCGCGCCCGTCGACCGCCAATAAAACCGGAAAAGCAAGTAGTCACCAGATAGTGGTAGAAAGAGAAAAAGAGGGGGTAACCACGCAGACGTATAAATTGCGGTCCGCAATCAGCGGACCGCTCAGTCTTGCCACGACGGGCAAACGCGAACGACCTCGTTCGCCTCTGCTCGCGGCAAACACACCGTCACACACGGAGGCGCCCGCGCAGTTTTCAAACCACTATTTATAACTTTATAAGTAACTACTTGTTATTTGTCGCATGCGTTCTATGCCCTTCGTTTTTCCTTTTTCTACATCTTCATTTCGTCTTAATGTCGAGTAATTCTTTTTCGTTATTATTCTTCGATGTGGATATTTCATTGGCGGAGGAAGTAGCCACTGGTTAATATAGGTCGAAGCGTCTAAAAACGTCTCTTTGTGCTAATGGATATAAAACAAAAATGTTTAGCCCCCCCCCCTTTGCCTCATGGATGTAACCAAATATCCGCCTATATATTGTATACTATTTTTGGTTTTTGTACAGTCAAGAACGATCCGCGGATCCGTACAATCACGGACAGTCTCCGAAATGCGTTCTTTCAACAGATCCGCGGCCGACTGCTCGGCTACAACGACGGGCAAGTATGAACCGTCGTCACAACAATATTTGTTTTATAGGTTTCTTTTATCGCGTGGAATTCATTTAATATTTTCACGAATCCGCGTTGACGTTTGTTCATCGAAAAACAAATCGCTTTATGACGGGGCAGCAAAATCGACCGCTAAGGCGTGTAAAGGCGAAGAAAAAGAAGAAGAATAACGGTAAACAGACGGTGTCTGGCCGTACGCCAATCGGCACAGAAGGGATTTTTTATTTCTGAGATGGGCTAACTTATAAATTTTTCTACTTTCCCTTTGACGCACGCAAGTAAACGGCAACGAATATTATTTTTAATAATATAAAATCGTAATAATGAAAATAAAAAAAAATAATAATAACAATCGTCGTAAATATGATTTTAACAAATCAATATTCCAAAACAATGTATAAGATTAAATATCTTTTAAGAACTGATGGGGTTTAAAAGAAAATGAAAAATAGTAAAATTTGTATTTTTTATTTTTAAACTTTTTGAGAATTTGTTAAGATATCCAAACAAAACGGCCACGTTATCGAGTACGGGACTACATACAGTACGATTGCGTAATACCGTTCAGAGTTCTTTTCCGGCGTAGCGAAGCAATTATTATTGTTTCCATAGGAAATCCTTATAGGAGCGTCCGGCCAACATTTCTTCTCGAGTCCATCGAATTATTAAAACAACGCGCAACCCATGTATTATGATATCATTCGAACGTGTCCTAATGAATTGATAATAATAATAATAACGTATAAACTACATTTACTGCAATGTGTTAGTTCATATATTATAATATGTTACCCGCTGTCGGCGAGTTATTCGTACGTCTTTCGGAATTAGCTGTTTTCGGCGTTTGTAGTAGAACATTAGAAAAATAATCATTTCCGCGTTACGAATATTGTGTACGCGCGTGAAAACGCCGACGGCGAAACAATCGGACCAACCACTAGTGTTTATTAAAAATCAATTATGTACGAATAGACTGGGTGTCTGAACCGGGCCACACACGTACACATATAATACACACACACGCACGCATGCACACAAAAAACGAATCGAACGAGTTAAAAAATTTGAATAAACGAGATTATTTTAAATTATATTTCGTCGTACTCTATGAAATGGGTGAAAAATCATACGACCGCTAATCCATGCCTAAAAATTCTTGTTTTTTTCGAAGGAAAATTGCTATTACGAGGGATAATAAGAAATTAATCGATGAATTCTTTAAAAATTGTTAGTACTAAACGGTTCGTTCAGACCTTAGAAATTTATGTTTTTCCACGCGCTAAGTCGAAATCCACTCAACGAACTCGAGTCCGAATTGCATAACGCGTTAACGCGATAATACAAAAAAAAAAAAAAAAATGAAATGTAACAGAAAATAATTCCAGCCGACCATTCCAAATTCAACGATCCACTGACTTAGACTCAGACCGTAAGTGTCGAGAGACCGAAGCATATTATGGAGATTCGTGCGGAGGAATTTCTTCTACCGAACTCGTTCCTACGCGTATGTTTGCTGTAAGAATTATTAAAACCGATAGGACTACAGAGGAGAACAACAGTAAGGATTGTTTTTTTTTTTATCTATAACTCAAAAAAATCGAGACACTATTTTTTGATAATCTGCTTTGATGTCGACTGTAAAACGAGGAAGAATGCTCGGAGAGTTTGTCTGTTCAAATGAAATACTTAGGTAATGGAAATCGGAAATTGTTTCGGTATATCACACGTAGGAGTCATAACATAATATCGAACGTTGACATTTTTTTTTTTTTTTTTAAATATTTAGACATCCGACGACGGAGAGTTTAAATCGATTTTGCGCGTAATCAGTAGACGTATCGATTGAAAAAAAAACACGTAAGAATTTATTAAAATATTTATTTTTTTTTTTGCAAAATCGATATTTGTAGTCGACGTCGTGTAAGTGGAAAACGATATTTTGGACAATATTTTAGTACACCACGTATACAATTATTCCGTAAAAACGTTTTAATATATTTGTGTAGATATTATATAAATATATATTGTTATCGTTATGTAATTTAATTTGAATTCCGTATATTATTGTTCTGCAGAAAACGCGTACACGACGAATACTCAGAATTATCGAATGGATTATTATTAATTTTTGTTTTTTTATACCATATTATAAAAATTATACACACATATATATATATATAAATAAAATAAAATAGCTCTTAAAACTTCGAGTCGAACTTGAAGTTTATCCCGATTTTACAAGAAATTTTATAACAACAATTAATGCGCGTCGAGTCATTATTACTATTATTATTATTATTATTATTATTATTATTATTAACGCGCTTCTATACAAACTCTACTACTGTGCTATGTAGTTATTAGCACAACACAAAATTAATGTTATTCTCCGCGACGTCGGACGTGCACGTGTGTGCAGAACGGGCGATGAATAGTCTTGTGGAATAATTCCCGACGGGCATCGTATGATATGTAAATTATATACGAAGTTTCGAGATGGGAAAAGCGGTTGAGTGTCTACTGTGGTAAAAAAAAGTCAATCCGCACTTATATTATATCGATGGGTCGAGTCGACAAAAAAAAAACAAAAACGCTTGAAATCTATTCATCGCTGTCACAATTCATATACCGTTCGATGCCGGTGATATCGGCGTAATGGAATTAAAATTCAAATTTTTTTTTCTATCAAATTTTAGAGAGAGAGAAAACGTCGTGAACAATTCGAGTCCGTTTTATACGGATAACCGCATCGATCAATATGGCTTAAAAAAAATAAAAAATCGACTCCCGACTTTGTCGCAACGTGTGTTAAATTCGGAACACTCTCGGCTACAGGTCGAGTTGAAACATTTGAATCCGCGTTAAAATAATTAACTGCGGTGAGAAAACTCCTCGATTCGATTCGACCGGCTGGGGATACTTAAAAAAAAAAAAAACGCCGTATGTCTTTTTTATATTACTATCCCGTCGTCGCATTACCGCGTACTGATTTATAACGAATTTGTATATTTCCGGAGACTTGCGTATTATTATTATTATTACTTGTATATATGGCGCGCGTGTATATACTTTGTGGTTTTTCGTGACTGCATTAGCACCGAACGAGAGAAAACCAAATAACACGAGACGAAGAATACGGGGAGTGATTTTGAAAATTGTAGAAAATGCGTATAAACATGTTTATAACCGTTTCCGTACATAAAGAACCGAGTGAAGGACCATCGCCGGCGGTCAAGACACCAACATTTTTACACTAAAATAAATTACAATATTATCTGTATATATATATATATATATATATTATAAACATTAATAACGGAGAGCTGGTTTTTCTCTCTCTTTTAATTATCAGCTCTTAAGAAGTTACGAGATTTAAAAAAAAAAAATTATAAAAAATTGTATTTTTGAAATTCGTATCGTTTTTTGTTTTAGCAATTAATGATAATATATAAACGAATAAAAATGGCCTGTGTGTTATTGTACAACGGACTCGGGTGAAATTCTTTTTGAAAGTGTATTCCGAATGTTTCGAAAAAAATTATTCCGAATACGTATTCGAATACTTCATGACAGCACTATATCGGTGTGCGCCGAGTACTTATATTTTTTTACTTTAAATTATTATTTATAATAATAAAAATGAAAAAGTCAAGCCGAAACCGGATTTCATAAAGTAAACGTTTTTTTTTTTTTTTTTTTGTATGTCACGATAGTAAGGCAATTTTTTCTTCCCACAAAATGTGCGACTTATCCGAGGAGGGAAGGAGAAGCGGTGCCTTCGCTTCGTAATCGAATTATTAATATACGACGACAACCCGTCCGCCCACACACACATATGTCATGCACACGTGGTCGAAGTGGATCGAAAGTAGTATACGAGAAGGGATTATTGTCCGGTTTAATATTTTTTTTTTTTTAGAATACCAAAGTCTTTTAAAGCCTATAGAGATCCGTCGTGGGTTTCAGCACCAGCTCTTACGGTTTCGTCGTTACATTTACGTTCATATCGCGTTCTTGTATCGTTTGTTTGTAGTATAATCGTATTAGTTGTAACACGGAGGAGGGGGAAACTAACGAGAAAAAAACAGTTAAAAATATTATATATATAAACTTATCTAGTCATTTTTTTGAAAAAATACATATAAAATTGAATAGCAAAGAAAAAAGAAATCGTCTTTCCGTTTCCCGAGATCACAAAAACGAGTATAACGCGTAACAGGTTTTATAGCGTCTGTTTATATTATATATATGTGTGTGAAAATCGCCGTGACATTTTCATTTCATTAGACGTATTTTTAACACTCTTATATTATTATTACTTTTTTTTTTTTAAACTATAAACGCTTCTTACGGTTATTATCGCGTACCACGCGGAATTAATTTTTTCCAATATTTTAGCGTGTTCCTTCGAGACGTTTTCTAGCTGAGAACGGAACGGGGACCGGTCGTCAGTAGGACCCATTTAACAATTTCGTTGAAATCGACTTTTGAACGTAACGTTACGTGTTGTCGTATGTTGGACCAATATCGTGACGCTAATTGTTTACGCCACACCAGATCAGCGTGCGCGAAGAGTTGGATTATAAAAAAAAAAAAACGGTTAAAAGAATAGCGGGACGAAGTGCGCAACGAGATCGCGGCCGTTCACGCGTTTAAAATATACGAATTCAGCATTTATTTTTTTTTTCTACGTTTTCGAATCGAATTAAAAAGGTTATCATCTTATTAATTGTACGATGGAAAATATAGCGAAATCGCACGGATTGTCGAGAAATATAGTAACAAGCGAAGGGAAGCAAATTTTTTTTTCGTTTTTTTTTTTTTTTTTCTTACACTTTCGCTCGTCGCCCTCCCCCATCTATGTAAATAATTCTTTTTCCGAATTCTCTCGCATTGCAGAAAAACGTGTGGATTTCTCGACTTCTTTTTGTTTCCATTGCCGAATGGGGCAAATTTTTTCTCTCTCACTTTCGAATACGAAAAAAAAAACGCACGCGCGCACGAGTGACATTCGGCGTAACTCGGATTCCGATGATGAACAAAAAAAAATGTGTATAGAATCGAAGATGAAAAAAAAAAAAACCGTATTGTATATTAATAATAAACAACGGAACGCGCATTATATTATTATTATTATTATTATTATCGTCGTGTATTGCGCGCGCCGCGCCGGTCGCGGCCGTGACGTCGCGCCCGTTGCCCTTATGACACGATTACCACCGGACCGGTTTTCCGTCCGCACGGCGCGGGGGAATATTTTCGTCATTACGACGCCGTCTTATAATTATTATTATTATTATTCCGAGACATTTTTATTTCCCGTGGATGGCCGTACGAAGCCGGTAGTGCTCTCGAAGCATTGTGCCTAAAACACTCGAACCGGAATCGTCCGGAAAAATCCATATAAACGCGAATTCGCGATACACCGCGGGAGACGGCGTAAGTAGTACAACGCGCCGCGCATCGTATCCGCGTGACGATTCCGTCGGTCGGTCGGTGGTAATAATCCTCTCTATTCGGACCGCCGTCGCCGCCGCAACCACCGGCAGTTGTCCAAACCGTCACTGTACGGTAAATAACGGCGACGCATCCTCCTTGTCTCGCGTACCGGCTTCCTTTATTCAATAACGTACGCGGAGAGTTCCGTCGCGGAACGAAATTTCGCCGATACGATATAATTGATTTATGCCGTACGAAATAAAAAAAAAAAAAAAACGAATTATTTTTATACCGAAAATCGATATATACATTTAAGGGGGGTGGGGTTGATATCGTAGCCTTTTTTTTTATTATTATTATTCACGGGGGGAAAAAAAATAAACGTATTGTCCCGCAGCTTATTATCGTTTCGGCAAACGTTCGGAAAAAATGAAAAACTGACGACTACGGCCTATCGAAATTTTTCCACACGATGACCCTAATTTGTCATATTCGACTCGACAACGGACCGTTACAACGATTGTCGGAATTTCAAAATAAAGAATTCGATAATAAAAAACCGTATAAACTTGTGTGCTGGAACGAGTTTGTGTTGTGCATTGGACCAGCGTTTGACTCAACCGGCGGTCCGCGAGATTGTATATTTGGGGGAAAAAAAAGCGTAAAACGAACGCTGTACTGGTACAGACGGCCATTTCGTCATTAAAAATAAATAAATGCCGTAATAGATTCTCTGTGAGTTCTCAGACTCACGGCTTTACCCATCGTCTGTGAGCCAGATTTCAAAAAAAAAAAAAAAAATTAAGCGCTAGCAAACAGGCACAAGGATCACATTAAAATTTAATTTTTAAATCGATATTTTTAAATATATATATACAATGTATGGCACACGCTGATCGAAATGAATAAATATATCCGAATTTTTCATTTTACTCGTTTCGTAAATCCTCTCATCTATCCCATGTGAAAATATACGACGAGTATAACACGGACGATATAAGGATTTTTTTTTCTTTTTTAAACGTATACGTAATCAGCGTTATTCGGTTCGAATTTGTGGAGAAAATTAAGATTATTACTTTTTTATTTTATTTTATGTTTTTATATCTATAGGACGTTAAAAAAAAACGTCGTTATTAATACAGATTATTCAACGGCATAATAAAAAAAAGCTTTAAAGTATTGTAAAAAAAAAAAAAAAAAAAAAAACTATATTTGAACGTGACCAGTCGAAATTATTTATATATAAAAAATACGAGTACAGTGAAAACATTAATAGTTCGTAATTAGGTATTATTTCTTCTTTTCACTCTTGCGTCGTTTTGTACAGAAGTCGATCTGAAATACAATCGTAGATAATAGGATTAGAGGAGCTCTTTCTTTGATCAAATCAAAAAAAAACTCTAAACACTGAAACGGACGGTTGATTTTCGTGTATCCTATTATTATTACGCGGTTAGATCTCGTGATTTCGATCCGTTCGTATCTGTTTTCTGAAATGCTCGAGACAGTATTCGAACAAAGAACTTCTTTTTTTTACTTTCTCGCATTTTTCGATGTTTTGAACTTTTTTTTTCTTTAGGTCATTTTTAAACATTTGTTCTAGTAATGTTACGAAATGAATATTCACTCGACATTGAAATATAAACATATAATTTTGTATTAATACAAAACATCTGTTAATTAAACGTACATTTATATAATATCGTTTGGACGGTGCTCGTTTAAGAGCGGAATGAGAAATTTATTGTGTTCATGATATTTTGGGAAAACGGCGGTTGGTCGATAGCTATAAATATCGATCGGAAATTGGATTTATTATCCAAATTATTATTATAGGCGTTTAGTTAAAAAAAAAAAAATAAAAATTTTTTTCCAAATTTCCTAAGGATTATGTATAATTAAAAAAATAAAGGTAAGAAAATCACGTTTTTAAGAATTTACGTAAAATATTTATGAAACGCATTTTAACTCGTTAAATTAACGTATTCACACACGCGTAAAATAGATAAATATTATAAACAAATGGAATACAACGGTTAAAAAGTATTAAAAAAAAAAAAATCTACGGAAATAATTTTTACCAAATTGTTCATTAAAATTCAATTTAAATTTTTCATTGAAATTTAATTGCTTATTAAATTCTAAAGGAAATAAAAAAATAAAATGCGACGACCAACAGGCTAAGCATAATTATATAACATTCGCGCCTTACGACGACGTTTTCACGAAAAGAAATAAAAAAAATGTTTTTTTTTTTATGAGACTTATTTTGTTTTAAACGATAAAATCCTACGAATATACGCGCGTGTAACGATTTAAACGACGTATGATTAAAACAGAAACAAAAAACATTTGATAGTGACGCGAATAGTTTTTTAAAATATTGTTTGTCTCGGCGTAATGAAAATCGTTTTTGACGAGTAACGAGCGAGTAGAGAATTTCATAATTACTGTGTTGTAAAATTTAAAAAAATAATGCGAGAAATTGATTTCATTGATCTATTTTTTCCGTTTAATTGACGTACAGTTACATTCAAAAGTGTATAAATTACAAATCGAATAATATTTACTTTAAATCGTACGATGAAATCACATTGTACGTCTATGGTGCATAATAATATTTTTATTGGCAGGAAATCATCGACGAAAGGATATTATGATTTAGAACTTTACAAGTACCTACTTAACACACACGGCGATCTTGCGTGTTTGAAGAAAAAAAGTGCCGAACAAAACGTGGAAAATGACTTCGCAAGAACGACAAATATAGTTTCTATCGAATCGCGTGAATATAAATAAATAAGAAAAAATAGAAACCGAAGAAGGAATCAATTTTATTATACGCATTTTACGAGTATAGATTTTTATGGGACGGTATATATATATGTACCAATAAGTTATTGTACGTTTCGTTTCGATATTAATACTGGCAAATAAAAATATCGTCACGAGTTGTAGTTTTTTTCTTTTTTTTTTTTCACAAATATCAGCACGACATTGCTGTTATAGTTGAATTCGTGTAAATACCGTTAAAATCGTACAAAAATGAAATTAACGCACGGGGATTAAGGTAGAATATGTAATAATTTAAAAGACCGTTGCGAAAAAAGACCAAGTTTTTCATACATATTTGTTTTTCCTCTCACCAATTACCGCCTCATAAGAAGACGTAGAGAATTGGATCGATCCGATAAAAAGGACTCGTTAGTCGAACGAAATAGTTAACAGTCTTAATAAATACATGCCTGTGCGTATAATAAATGAAGAAATGTAATGAAATATAAACGATCTATCGTCGCGTGTGAGAAACTGGGACGAGAAGCTGCTGTCAATACGTAATATCGGTGTACAACGCATTCTCATTATAAAATTGTAATATCGGTGTGTTTTCTGTTATGCGCAGGGCCGTAAAATACGGGGGGGGGGAGAGAGAAATACGATTATGATATTATTATTATTATTATTGTGCTACATAGAATAAATACAATTTCTAATTACTCGGTGAATCGATACCGACGTATCGGTCTTACAAAACACGTCGTGGTTTTTCGTTCTGTGAACATTTGCACAAATGCTCTGGATTTTAAAAATTTCAACAATTTCTTACCGAAAAGCACTGACGAAAAGTGTGCAAACCGAAACGACTGTTAAAATGTCGTTATAACTCCGAGAGAAAACACTGAAAATTCGCTGTATTAAAAAGAATTTCGTGCGATCGAGATTAGTAAAACGTTCGATTTCACGAAAGCTCGAGAAAATTTAATACAGAGTTTTTTATATTCCCGACAACAGCACTGGAGAAATGTGGAAAATAATCGTGGTTTTATTGCGCATAAAAACGTACAATAAAGTATGGATTTCGCGTAAAACGACTGTTTTTTTTTTTTTTTTATATATGTAATTCGCTACAAATACTGTGTTGACCGGTACGAATGGATCGTATTTAATAGCCGAAAATGTATTTTCGTATTTAAAATTTCATAAATGGCGAAAAAAATATTATTCGCGTTTAGCGCGGTCAGAATCGCGTTTCGAATACGTAATTGGTGTCATTGGTTTTGAAGTTAAAAATCATAATACGACGTTAACAAACTCGTCCATAGAACCAGCGGATAGCAATTTTTTTTTTTTTTTAAGTCGATTTTTTACGGTACGATGTTCGAAATGAATGAAAATTACCGTTGCAACGTACAAATGTCGACACATACCGTTGGATTTTTATTTTTTTCGATTGCGGCAACGCGATACGTCGCTCGTTTTTAAACGCGGAAATCGCATATTATATGGTTGTATTCGAAACGAGTGACTTTAACGTGTTTAAATAATATTGTAACGACGACAATAGTATTTTCTAAATACGAATCATAGGAACATTCGAGCGTTTTGGTCGACGAAAACAATAAATATAATATTAATTGTTATATCCGACGAGAATATCTTGTGACGTATTCGATTAATTCGAATACACCATTTTTTTTTTTTCATATTCCAATTACACAGTATTTATGTTTATATACGTTTTTTTTTTTGTAAAATATAATAAAAATCAAAAAAAAAACGGAAGAAAATATACCAATTTTTGGTCTCATTTGTCCTCGTTTCCGTGATACTATTGTGTACCTATTATTATACGGACGATTTCGATTTTCCAGTATATTTAATATTTTATTTATTAAGTACGTTTATGCATATATATATATTTTTTTAAACCGTTATCACTCCTCCTCTTATTCGGAATTCTAAAATCGAATAGCGTTAATAATTAAAAAAAAAAAATATGTGTTATAATTCGGAAAATTATTCTAACGCGTATTCCACATAGTATACACTTTATAATATCGTCAATTCATTCGAATAATATTGTTTAAAACGTATTTTTTTTTCAACGAGATTTATTTATCCGATTTGTTATGATACGAAAAAATCTGGACACGACGTTGTATTTTGATATATATATATATATTATACAGATAGATCGTGATGATATTTAAGATTTCTGATTGAATGAGCTCGTGTATAATATACACAGATTTGTAAACGCATTTATTTATAAATAATGGAAAAATTAAAAAAAAATAAATACCCCCTCTGTAATCATTGTACGGAGACGAATCCGATACGTTCTCTTTTATAATATTATGAAAAAATGACTTGTTCGTAGACAGTTTTTTGACGGAAATAATTAAAACGTTTTATGGATTATCTACACATACGTACGTTTTTTTCTAGCCCATTGAATAATATTATTAAGCAATTACTCGTAAGTGTTTTTTTTTTGTTATTATGGAATTAATTTTCAAAACATTTCTAAGGAAAAAATCAAAAAATAAATAAAACTCTGGTCTCACGAACGAGCGCGCACAGTTTTTGTCGTCGTTTGGCGTGTTTATAATTTTACACGCACGAGTAATATACGTTATTCTATAATTTGTGTTTCGGATCGGGGCGTACGTTTCAAACGAGTTTAACTGAACGTACTCAAACGTGGATACGAAAGAAGAACAAAAATAACAATCTCGTTTTAAAACGTTGACCCGTGTACTATACTTACCAACTGGCCGTTTTGTGCATCTACTCAGAAAGTAATTTTAGATTATTTGTAAAAATCGGGTGAAGATATTGTTTCCGTCGTACGTAATGTAGAATAGACGTTTTCGAAAAAAAAAAAAAAAAGAACTCGTATAATTGTCACTTTGAATCGAATTCAACGAGTTCTATTGTAAACGGCAATATACGCGTTTGAAAAATCTATCTGGTTACGTTTTTAATTTTGAGAATAATAATAAAAAATCAAAAATAAACCTTATTGTAATTGTATACTTCAGACGTTCGTTCGTCACGTAATATTGTTAATCCGCTTATGCATATTATAACGAATTGATTTTTAGTTTTTAGTAGAAAAGAAACGATACATAACATCTTGGTAAAATATCCATACCGAGGAGTTTATGTAAAGGAGAAGAACAGAAAAGAAAAAATATATCGCATAACCCAGAGGGTTTCGTATATATATAAAATAATCGCACATTTATCCCCATGGCGTTTCAAATCTGATTTAAAGAACAACTTTTACTCCGTCGGTTGTAAATATAAAGATTTTTTTCGCAGATACACACAATACGTACGCTACTGCTCGGAGATGTTTTCGTACATATAACACACCGAGTTCGATAATATAAAGAAATATCACGCTGTGGCTTTCTATTGAAATCGTTCGTGTGTATCACTCCACCGAGACTCAAAACAAAAGTGTAAATCGCATAGAGGATTTATTTAATTTTTAATTTTTCGCGGCGCCGTTTTCTATTCGAAAATTAGAAACCGATCCGACGCAGCATCTCATTAACTCGGAACGTTTTAATAGGTCATAAATCATAATAATATATCGGCCTGTCGCGGGTAGTAGGAGGAAATCTGTCGTCAATATTTACACGTCCGCGCGCGAATATTTCAATATTTAATACATATACTCGTGCATATTATTCAGAGGACATGCACAGCTACTATTTTCCGCGCGAAATACTGTTTTTTTTTCTTAAAAAAAAGAAAAGGAAATTCTCTACAAATCGGCACGCGTATTTTATTTAAAAACAATAAACGTATTAGAACCTCTCGTTTCAAAAACGTTTTTAGAATTCGAAATGACGGAAAACAATAATATACGCAAGTATAAGTAAATATTGGTGTGTTATGTATAATAAAATGTACTGTTTGAAATTCAAAAACGGAAGAAAATAGAATACGAGTAAATCGTATTGAAACCGAATGAGCGATGTGTGACTTAAAAAAAAAACCGTTCCTATTTCTTTCTACACTTAGCTACATGATTGATAATTGAAATCGTAAATCGAAAAGAAGTCAGACCGGTCGCGTAAAGGATGTGCGACCGAGTTACGTTAATATAATAGCGTGTATAAAACGGAAATATTGATTTTTCCAAATATTCTTGTTATATTTAAATAAAAGTAAAAACGCTCAATTACGGATATTAAATTTAAAAAAACTGGGTGTACTACCCAATCATTATTCGAATCTTAATTTGTTTATACCGCGATGAAATGTCTTATAATATCGAAATTATATAATTTAAGTGGCGTATACACAGAGAGAGAGAGAGAGAGAGAGAAAACCAAAAACGTTATTTTTTTTAACAATCTTTTCGATTTTTGTTCCATTACGACGGAATACAACGGCAATTTGAAAATCGATTTTTAAGCACTTATTTCATTATATTATACTATTTATTATTTTCCATTCCTCGTAAAAAACAAAAAAAAAAAAAACAAAAAAAAAACCGAAACGAATTTCTGTATAGGATCAATTATTATTATTATTATTATTATTATTATTATTATTTACACGAACGAGTAAATCGATAAATACGTTAAGTGCGAAATTATTATTATGAGTACTTTAGTCTCCCATAAGAAATCAAGTGTGCGTTGACGGCCAGCGTATACCGACTCCATTTACATATTGTCGTATATAACCTAAATATAGGAAAAAGCGTTTTAGAAATCGAAATTATCGATGTCAGTGTGTAACTGGACCGATTTGACGACACGGTGAAGTAAATATAACGCGCAAGTCGTACAGCTGTACAATATATTATTATTATTATTATTATTATTATTATTATTATTAATTGACGCGTGTTCCAACCGCGTTGTGAATAATTACTATTATAACGTGAAACGAACAGTTTTCGTAAAGAACACAATATATAGTACATTTGAAAAGCGTTAATAAAATATGCGTTTCGATTAAACATAGTAAAGTATTTAGAGTACTTGTGTTATTTTTCAAAAACGAATTTATTACGCCCGCGCACATACTCTCGACGAATTTGCGGTTAGTTTTTTTCATATCGGCCCGATTCGAATTTCGCGCCTTTCGATTACGGGTAATAAGGATCGACTTAAATAAATAGAAAAAAAAATTAACATACGGAAATAACATAACGGGAATATGCAATAAAACCGAAGAAAACTAAATAAATTATTATTATTATTTTTTTTTTCGCTGCAAATAGAATTCTTCTACTCAAATCAGTCGGAAACAAAACAAACGTATTAAAAATGTACGATTCTTTCTTCGCTTACACGAAAAACTGTTATCGAATTAATTTAACCCGTTCGAACATACGGGTCCGTTACGTGTACGAAACGTGAGAATAATAATAATAATAAAATTAATAAAAAAAATTTCGTAGAGGCACGCAAAAGTATAGCGTTCACTGGTTACGATATAATCTCTGGGAAAACGTATTGTGTCGAAAACCGTCGGTTTATATTTCCCTCCTCCGGCCCGAACGCGGAAACATTATCTTGACTTCGAACTTAGCCGAGTAAAATTATAAACGTATTTTTTGCTTTTTACACACACGGAACAACCGGTTTCTCGGACCGGGGTCATGAATTTTTTACGAATATTGCGGACGAGTTATACAACGGACTATATAATAATAATAATAATAATAATAATAATAATAACAATACGAGTAATTTATGTACATAAACACGGGCGTTTACGTCGGCGCGCAATAATATTACGCGACGCGTAGTGTTTATTTCGAAGAGAATAGAAAAGAAAAAAATTCGTTTCTACTCGACATTTCGGTATCGTTCTGACGACGGTAAATAAATTACTCGCGAATCTATTGTGCGCGGCAAACCGAAATTGATGACGACTACTGTGTTCGTTCGTTCGGCCCTCGTTAAAACATCAAAAACAAAAAAAAACAAAAAAAAAAAAACGTTAATTTCATCCCCTTATAGAATACGTAATAAAAACGCGCGTCCAGAAAAGGGGAAATCGGTTGACGAACACACGAAATCCCGTAGTGTGTTCGTACAAATCGGCTGCTAGAACGGAACGAAGAAAATATCGACTACGAATCGTTTCGCTTTGACGAAACAAAAAAAACGCGGAAAATTTCGATTATTCGAGAAGAACGAAAATAGTATTCCCGAGTTGATAACGTTTTTGATTATTGCGAAACGCGTTCGAGTTAAAAACAATTTTCCGTGTGACGGATATTTAGAGAAAATGATTAATAATAATCGTCCGTAGCGGTGTTTTAACAAATGGAGTCTTATTGATTTCCGGAAATACGGAAGACTTATGGAAGGTAAATAAATGAGAAATATCAATGTCTATGACGATAATGTTAAATATTGGGAAAAATAAAACAACGAGTAATTCTCGATCCGACAACACGACCATTCGGGCAATACGTCGTTTCGTTCAATTGTACAATACGATTTTCACCGTTTTTCAATATTCCTGTAACGAATGCGATTGCCACTATAACAATATCAGAAGACAATTTTTTTATTTTTTATTTCCAGTAAACACGACAATTATTTATACTTTTTATAATCAAAAACGATTTATCGTCAATTTCCAATATTAAAGCATATAAATTATAGTGTAATGAATTAGGTAAATATTTGCTGATCTACTTTTCCCCGCAAAAAAAAAACAAAAGAAAAAGAAAAAGAAACTCGATACGATCTGTACAATTTTTTTCGTCCATAAGACTGTTGCTTTATAAAATCTGTTTTTACGAATAGTTTTTTTTTAATTCAATATTTCTTGTTTAATCGAAATTTTTTTTTTTTTTAGAACGTCCAAAACTTTAAAAATTAAATAGATATTCGGTTGAGAGGTGTGAAAACGATTAATAACAGTCACTCGCCCACCAGCAAGCAATGGCGTTTCGTTTTGTATAGGTACAGGACGAATTTTCGGTGTACATTTATTTCAATTCATTTTTTTACTCTATAACCGTTGGAATCATATCTCTTTTTTGTTTTTTACGTTTATCGGATACTACTTAAGTGTATCACTACGCAATAGTCGGTTAAACACCCGTTGAGAATATGCGCCTGCAAATAGTTCGTTTTTGGACGTTCGCCACGTCGAAAATGGAAATTTCAAATAACTCGGACGTTTGTTTTTTTTTTTTAGTTTTTGTTCCGCTCCGTTGTCAGTTTAAGTACATAATTCTTAATCATATTGAAACGAACACGAGGAGCATTACGGTGTTAACTTGTCAGACAGCGATCTTGTTCACATAAAGTGGACGACCACTTTGAGACATCGCGTGGCGAAATGCGTGTGGGAAGGAGTATTAGGTACATAAACGGGTTCGGATTTCGATGCGTATGCGTCTTTTTTTTTTTTTTGAAATGCTAAACACGATACTTTCCAAGATGCAAAAGTCTATTAAATACGCGCTATTGCGCGTCACAACCACATTGTTTTCCCCCATTTTTCCGGAATTTTAACGTTTTGAAGCATTTTTTTTTTTTTTTTTTTGAACATTTTTTCGCCATTTATCGCATTTTAAAGTAATTTTTAATCTATTTCTAGCGACGATATTACGAAATAAGAATAAAGAAAAAAACGCGGCCACAAAATCGAAGTAAAAAAAAAAAAAAAAAAACATAATTTCGTACTAATACACCATCGCGAGTAACCTGTATACATATATAGACAATTGACTTTTAACTCGTCTCATTGCGCGGTATCCGTCGATTATTGTCTTTACGGTGATTTAGGCACAGTCAGACGTCAATTTTTTTTTTTAACTTTTAGGACATTTTTCTATAGTTTCTAGGCCACGAATTAGATATTCTCAGAGCGTTATCATTGAAATCCGAGTTTTCTACGCGTCGAGCCGTCGCTGAAAATTTACAATTTTCGCTTCACTATTTTAATGATTTCGGATATCGATTCGAAAATCGTTATCTAACCGCGAGAACGTGTTTGATGGAGAGGGGAAAAAAATTCTACCGCGCAAACGTCGCATTGTGTTCGGCGACGAATTTTCAACGAAACGAATCTATACATATACGCGTTCTCTTTTTCTTTTCTTTTTTCTTGACTTCCACCGATCGATCGTATTATAATACATAACATTATATTGTCCGGCAATATCGCATTTTTACACTCGGATTGGAAACGTTTTGATTTCACAAGAGCGTTCAGACGATGCCGGCGGCGGCGGTACGTCGGTCTCGGTCGGCTGAATGGAAAAAATACGAGTAACTAACGTATACACGTCGTATTATACGAGTGTATTATATTTATTACGTCCGCCAAATGTGACAAAAAGAAAAAAAACAAAACAAAACGTTTTCTTTTCCGCCGAATCGTTTTTTTTTTCTATTTTTTTCTCTCCATCGAAACGAAATTAATTTCCATATGTCACACGTTTAGACGGTCGTGCGACCGCGGCGGATAAAGAAGAGTTCATTCCCCAACTACTTGACGCGCGCAGATTCGAAACGTAACACGGATTTGTCGCGCGAAAAAAACCATACGCACACATTTCGTGGTATAAATAACGTCGGTGACGTATAACAATATGGAAAAGAAGAGTTTAATTATACGGAATGACTGAGAGAAAACGTGGTCATTTTTTTTCTTCAAATACATCGCAAATGGTTCAAACGTGATTTTTTTTCAAATTTTTTTTTTTAGAAATATTAACAAAATAAAAGAAAAAAAGATCATATATCGTTACGCGTATCATTATAATAATCATAATAATAATAATAAATTTGAAAGCGATATTCGCAACAAAACGATTTTGAACGGAACTCTAAGCGTAGTCTATACAAAATATTTCGTTGTTTTATTTTTTATTTTTTTTTTCAAAACTAGTGTTACGCGAGACTCGGATTTTATTCAAATAAAATTAGTGTAAAATAAAAAAAACCTTCTTCTGACATTCGAAATATAAATACTTTTTCGTTTTACGGAGCGGTTTTTTTTATTCTCGTCACAGAACACTTTTGTGTAAAACGGGGAGGAAAAAAATGTACAAGAAATTATAATCAGAAACTACGACGAGTCGAAAAACCAAGTGAATTAATAAACCGTATATATATATATATATATATATATATATATATATAAATAAAAGACGATGTAATCAGCTCGTTATCGTTGTATTCTTTAATGGTTATACAGTCGCATATATAATAAGAGACGTTTTACAATGTATTTACTAATTATTATTATTATTATTACTATACTTTTTTTTTAAGTCGAACCTTTACCGGTTTTTTTTATATATATAATACGGAAGTCAAACGTGGAATCGCGACAAAATAATATTTTTTTTTTCACATCGTTCACCGAAAATCGATGGAGCGTAACAGATATTCTAAATGCGCTTTGTAAATGTGTTCTTTACACGTATGTACACGTCCCCCGTTTTGTCAAATTTCCGTAGTTCTCGACCGAGAAATAATACAATCGGCGCGTTTAGATATTTGTTAAAATCGACAAGTGATAATTACTGCGTATGTAACACGATTTATTGTTATTTTTTTTTTTCACGTAAGCGAAGATCGTTTCCACACATTCGATTAATCGGCGTGTATTACAACACGTTACGTCGTCTCGAACAACCGATGGTTGACATTAAAAATTGACAAAACAAAAAAAAAAAAGTGAAAATAAAAATTTAGGAAAAGAAATAATTTTAATCGCGTGTTACAATAATATGTAATCGACTAAATAGATGGGAGGGAAAAAAAGAACAAAACTCGCCTGTTGTAGGTATGCGTATTAGTGGACGGTTATCTGTTACAATACGAAGTGGATTTTTTTGCAGCTCTCATCGTTGCTGGACAGTGAACTCACTCCGCGCGCGTGCCACGATCGATAGCCGTCGGAACGATTTGATTTCAGTACCGAGAAAATCGACGACCTGGAAAGAAATAAACGTTTTAACGTAAATATACCGACGATATATTCAATATAATTGTAATTCGCACCATAAAAAAAAAAAAAAGTGTGGTATGGACAATTAAACGAATAATTCGCTTTTAATACGGATTTCATATAATAATATATTTGTTTTTTTTTTTTAAATATATTTTTCGACGCGTTTTTCTAGCGAACGGACGAATTTGTTGTTTATGGAATTATTACGTACGCGTAAGTAAATCCGAAAGAAAAATTCACGCTGTAATATCAAACGTAAAACGTTTTTTTTTTTCTAAACAAATGTTTTGCTAAAAATCGTACCAGGTATTATTTAATCGCGGATATATCGATTATTATTATTATTATTATTATGTACGATAACGTGCACGTTATTATATAGGATCGTAGCTCACGACGAGACTGTTGCAGGTATTATATACTGAATATTCTCTCTTTTTCTAGAATAAAAAAAAAAAAACCGTGAGTTGTGTACACTATTCCAGTGCTATAGAACTGTTAAACGCGTTTCCACGATATTATATAATATTCTCACAACAATATTATTAGCGGGAGACCGACCGCGTCATATGCTGTGAGTCCAGTGTTAGAAAACAAGAAATGTTAGAAACGATTGATTATTGTCCCTGGATATCGTGCGTATAAATGTAATAAATATATTTATTATAGAGTAAAAAAAGAAAAACGAAAGAAATGTATATATATATATATATATATATATATATATATAAATAAATGAATTTCTCGACATATCGCGTTACGATTGATGAAATACTTTCAAAGGAAAAATAAAACAAACATTTCGTAAAAATGGACAGGTTCATTTTCACTCGAATATCGGTGCGGTATATCCTGATAAATTATTATTGTACGAAGTAAAAAAAAAATATCGATTGAATTAGGTCTCGACGGAGACAGTCCGAAATTGCAGTATTCGAATTTATAAACGAATTTTATTTATAACCTCGTATTATGTTTAAACAAAAGAAAAGAAAAAACTAATACGCGACTCGTTAGCGCGCGGTACGGAGAAAAAGAATATTTTTTTTTCCTTCGTATGGTGAAAATTACGTACAAGACTAGATATAATAACGCGTTATTATTAAACATATAAAAATATTTCGAATTTTACGCGAACATGTACCGAAATTCAAATACACCGCGTCTATACGGACGAATCCGAATCAGGACAACTATAAATCGTTAAAAAAAAAATGCAAAAAAAAATGATTCCGTACACGCACCGAACAAACTCGTTATGTTTGCGCGGTAGCTTAATGGGGACGCGTTCAAAAAAAAAAAAAAAATGAAAATATTTGGCTTAAATTACATTTAAATAAATATATATTTATCGTGTATTTAAATAATACACCGCGGTTCGGTTATACGAGTAATTACGGTCTGTACGACGAGTTATAGTTAAAATTATTTTTTTAATTTTTACAACACGAAAAAACGTTTCCTCCCACCCCCCATTCTCTCTCTCACGAATAAAATCTGTTTGTACTACTCTGTAATTTTTAAAAATACGTTAAACCGTGACGCGTAATATATTATATTGATATTAAAAGAAATTCTTAACGCGTTTTTAAACAGAACGTTACGATAGATGTAATATTGTAACCGCAGTGTAATATTCTTAACCGGGAGAATCCACTTGTCGTGGATGATGTCTAGGTTTTGTTTCTTTTAGAAAAATATAAAATATTTAATAATTCTTTTAATATTAACTTGCGTGATAGCGACGGTCAAAGCGCTTGTATCGAACGTATAAAATACCATTCCTCAAGTCGAGACCGAAAAAAAATGCGTATTTTTAAAAATGAATTAAACGCTGTGTGTTTTTTTTTCTGGCCGATAAAAATAGGTATTCGATTGCGATCATTTCATTAAAATATCCGTGAACGAGTCTATATTGTATATATATATATATATATATATAGTGATTTTTTTCTCGTTCGAAATATAATTAAAAAAAAAAAATCATCGTCAACGCATTACTTCTGAAAATGTGAAACTATTGTGTTTCGTACGGTTCACCGCGGTTCACATTGAAAGATTAAGTACACTGCTACAGGTCAGACAATAAATATCGTGTAAACTCTTCGAATGTTCGTTAACTGTGTACAATCGTTTCGTATACGGAAGAGAAAAAAAAAATGGTACGTTTTAATGCGACGAACAGCGCGATTAAGTGAATTTGCGAGTTTAAGCGGTATAAAACTATTGTAATTACGATTGATTCGAAAGCCTTTTAAAGCGACGATTGCAAACATTTGTATTTAATAAATACGATTTCGAGCGTGTTTTATATACGCATTTTGTTTTAAGCGGTAACAAAAAAAAGCTTTTTTGAACGTAGTTGAAGAAACGTATGTCGCATACAATTTTCTTCCGTTGAATACCGAAAATTATCTCTTTTACGATTATATTCAAATAGTTCGACATCTAATGTGCGATTGTAAAAATAAATAGCACGAAATCGAAAGACTTTTTTTCTTTTTTTTTTTTTTGAAGCACCTTCATTTCGGTGGGTGTTTTTCTCCCGGGGAGTTTAGGCGCAACGCGTGAGTACATAATGTTATAAGAGAATCTTAAATGTATCACTGGTAAATCGAGTTAGAAATTTGGAAGAGAATGTGAAAAGTTGAGGAAATAATAAGAACACTGAAAGTTGCGATATTTTTGGCGCGCGATGAGAA
The DNA here is from genome assembly GCA_032441825.1 of Chaetogeoica ovagalla. NCBI lineage: Eukaryota > Metazoa > Arthropoda > Insecta > Hemiptera > Aphididae > Chaetogeoica > Chaetogeoica ovagalla. The sequence goes on from CM063731.1 coordinate 2,452,186, forward strand.
TACCGTATAATTCTACATCTCATTTATCAGAGGAAAAAAAATGTGTTGATGAAAGTATATGGGGGGAGGGGGGCGAGAGGCTCAGAACAAATTGGTTACAAGGTCCGAGGCACAATGGTTCGATTGTAGCAACGATTCGAGGCGGTCCAAGAGGAATTCGAGATCACGATTTCCATCATCCGCTATAGGAGAGGAATTTCAAGAAGAAGAAGAAGAAGATAAAATTTAAAACCACTGCGGGGCGGTCACAGTCGTTCGGCCGAGTTTTATTATTCGATTTTCTGCGGACGAACAAGTGTAAAAACGGTGTCTCTCCGTTGCCGCGCGCACGTTACGCAACGTATACGTGTACGCACGTAGCCGGCGATAGATATTCATCGCGGGCTAGTCGTGTTAAAATCAAAAACAAAAACAATAAATTTCATAGAAAAAGCAAAACACGCGACAGAAACGGCCTTCCGGGCAAAAGTGAATCTAACGCGTACATCTAGGAAAAAAAAATAAATGAATAAAAAACCACCGGGATACCGACAGAGTACGGGAAAACGTCGCGCGCGTTTTCTTATAATAACGTCGTCGTTGCGCGAGTTCACAAAACGAATTCCGAGCATTTTTTTTTTTTCTAATTGTTTAATTAAATTTACTTCTATTTTTTTTACTTTTTCCACAACGCGTACAGTAGGTACCCGAACGAGGTCAAACTCGAATGTTTGGTGTACGTGGCGGCGACGGAGTAGTCGATACCGAGTTTTCGCGTTTAAAACAAACAGAAAAAAAAAAGCTGAAAAAACCAATTCTCCGTTTACGTTCTCGGCCGAACCGGAGAAATAACTTATTGTTAATACGAAATATTTTTTTTCTTTTTTTTTTTGAAGATTAACGACTAATATTACGGCTTTTCCGACGGTCCACGCGCGTTTTTTTTCTCACGTTGTATTTTATGTCGTGAGATCAAAACGAATTCTCCGGTTCTCGAACTGTTAACGCGCGTTGTTTTCAATTGAATTCCATTTTTCGCGCGTATATTTTAAAATTTGAAATTTTTCAATCGATTCAGCCGGGATTTTATACGTAGGCGTGAACATCACGAGATTATATCACAACCCGTTTTACTGGAATTAGAAAATCGTCGTGAAACGTATATGAACGTACCAATCGTGTCGAAAATTTCTCCGGTGCAATATTTATTTTTTTTATATATATATTTTTTATTATTGGATATTTGCGAGTTCTCGAATATCATTGTCTCGTGCCGACTACACTTTTCCAACAATTCCAATTTTTCTCGTGGAAATCTTTTTTTCCAATTCAACACTTTCCCTCCACGCACACACACACGTCTTGTAGAGGATTCGAGCTCCCCTGTGAAATTTCTCGAATCTCATTCGCTTTTCCACAGCTCAGTACGGAATCAGTCGAATCGTCGTCATGCAATTTTATATCGAACGCTGGATATACGATTTCCAAACGACAAAAAAAATTGTTTGACGAAAAAGCTTCCCTCCTCCAGGAGAAACGGATTTCTCTTTTGATTTTTCGTTTTTGTTCTTCGGTCGCAAAAATTCGCCCATATAACGATTCTTATATCTTTTTTTTTTTTTTTTTAGCACTCCTGACGAAGGACTTTTATCAACCACGGACGCCTCTTTTTACCGATTTTCTTCCGAATAAGTTCGGACTCGACGTTTTCCATGCGTTTTCGAAACTCATCAATGTAAAAAAAAAAAAAACGTTTTTTTTCCGCATTAATACAGCAGAGTTGTAAGGAATTGAATACTTTAAAAACTTTCCGTGCTTCACTCGATATTTCAGGATTCGATCTTTTCGTACGTGCGACCAAACATTTTCCTAACGAATTCCGATTAAATTGTTGTTTTTAAACTACCGTTCGTAGAAGTTTCTATATGACTTGTTTATTCTTTCGACGCGATGTCAGCCCGTTTGCTCGATGAATACTGTGCCAATTGCAAAAGGATGCGTCTAATCTTTACTCATATCTATAGAACGAGAAAGGATATGTAAGTGAGTTACGATAACTCGTGAAGTGGTCGAAGTGAAATAAGTTTGGGGGAATGGACGCAGTGTCGTCATTTCAAGTTTCGAAAGTTGTGAACGGTCCGTATTGTTGACAGAAGTCTTCTGTTTGACAAAAGGCACTAACACCGGTCCATTATCGACGAGGGATGGGCAAAATGCCCACCTTTTAAATAACGTCACTAGATATGGGAGTTCATTCTTAAATTCGTTGTTTTCGTAGAAATGTATGTTTTTTTTTTTTTGTTTTTACAATGTATAAAATATGAAAATATACTTTTTTTTTTCAAATTTTAAAACATAATATGAAATAATATAATGACATATGACGCTGGTACGACCGGTGGTGTTATATGGAACTGAGACACGGAGACTTGAGGAAAAAGTGAAGATGTAAGGACGTGCAGAAGAATAATATGGACCTTGTATCGATTTCAACACAGGGGAATGAAGTAAACGTCACGATGCGAAGTACTACTAAGGGTGTAGTTTCAATGATGTAATAAGGGAGATTAGAAAGAGAAAACTCACGTGGACTGGACACGCTTAGAGAAAGGAGAATTCGTACATGGGATTGAGCCGCTGAGAAAAAGGTCGGCTGGGAGAAGACCGTTAGGGTGATGCGGGAATACTGAATTAAAAAGGGAGTGAAATCAGCAGTAGAACGGAACGGACTACAGAGAGAATGCGGATAGAGGGAGAGAGAGAGAGAAACGGCGGCAAACTTGTTTGGAGGGCCGGTTTTAGAGGCCGAAACCCGCATTAAAAAAAACGAGAGAGAGAGAGAGAGAGAGAGAGAGAGAGAGAGAGAGAGAGAGAGAGAGAGAGAGAGAGAGAGAGAGAGAGAGAGAGACTATTAAATAACTAAATATATATTTGTTTTTTTTTTTTTTAATTTACGACGATCAAACGTTTTTTGTCCCGCAAACGTCTGGGCAATATTATTTCTTAGCAGTTTTCACGCTCTTGCGAACGCTTCTCGTAACCAGTTCGGATTGACGAGCGTGTAATTGAAAATGTCTGCGACAGGATTTGTTTGCGCGCGGGACGACTGAATCCTAAAAGCGGTCCAGCGGACTCCGTTGCGCTGCTGGATCCGCGCACCGCGACGTCTTGTAACGCACACGTTTCCCTCGATTTTTACATATTAAATTATCACGCGTACGGGTATCGCGTATTATTAACCTCTCTCTCTCTCTCTCTCTCTCTCTGTCTCTCTCTTGCACGAAATACCACTGTAGTAAATTCGAACGTATACGTGTCCGCGGGGACAATGAACTTGAAATTGTTTCGAACAAAATCTCGGCGACGACGATGACGAATACGACGGCGCTATTCGGTCGTCGTCGCAGTGAATATTATTATTATTATTATTATTTTGGATATCGGTCGGATATATTATAATATAATATGTACGAGTGAATAGTGATCCCTGATTGGAATACTGAGAGAGATAGAGTGAGTGAAAGAGCGGACGAACGACGTGCGCGTTATAACGGTGTGCCGTCGACGTGTCGATGAATATTAATGGCGCGTACACGACGCGTCCAAAGCGCCCTGGGAAACAATGCAAGTCTAACAAGTCTCGCTGTTTTATATATTTATGTATACGTACGGTATAGCCGTATAGCGCTCGCGTTTCCATAAAAAAAAAGAAAAGAAAAACCCGTTTAAATGTTTTTGACGTCTTTTTCAATATTTTTATTATAATAATAATTTTTTTTTTTTGTTGTTCACAATACGTCCGTTACACGTGTGAAATACCTGCGGGCGCGCGTTGTAATTATTACGCTCGTTACACACACACACCCCGTCCGATTCGTGAACTGCAGTCGGATCGTCAGTGCGGAGGGGACAAAAAAAATAATGAAGAGTCGTGGAAAACGAAATCGTTTTTGGGCGATTCGAAGGGAATACGCGGGATCGGTGTACGCGGTAAGAAATTTCGTATCCGAGTGTACATAACGTCACGTTAATTAACATTCGTCTTATACGACTGCGGAATATAATTAAAAATCTTTTCGTTTTTTCTATATAATAATCGATGTGGATTCGTTCGAAAAAAAATACCGCTTTTGTACGTGATTTTATGTACACTGCATGTCGTACCGAACGGGTTGGGGGCTACAACGTATTTATAAGTCGATCTTAATCCGCGATATGCGATTTAACGCGTGAATCGCGTTCATTGCCGCCACATTTGAACAAATATGACAATATTTACGTGCACGAACAAAATTGTTTTCAACACAGTCTTGTTTGGAATGTATCGCTTGTAATACGTCGTCGAGTTCGCGCGATATAGAAATATATTTTTGGAATATTTTATTATCATACGTGTTAACCTGCGATTGCGAGAGTCGTACGCGTTTTCTCAAAGATCATCGCCGCGAATATTAAATACGAATTATTATTATAATTAACAAAATAATAATAATAATATATTGCCGATATACAAACGCGCGGCATACGATGAGTTTGGAACGTGCGCAGCATCAACGGAGTTCCGGCGAGATCGGACAATATAAAATATATAATATTACGCTTAGTAACGAAATATAATACGGTACAACCGAAGTCCCTGCAGTATGAGGTCACGAAAACGCGTACAGTTTCATCGATTTACTCGATTTCTCAACCCTAACCTCGCGTAATTGACAATTTTTTTTTTTTTTTTTTACTTCAAAAATTAAATATTATCTTTGAGACAAAAATGACTTAGTCGAATCTGTCTAAATAGGCAACACGCGAAAAACCTCGAGTACGTAGAAAATTTATACGCTCGTTTCCCGCCCCATTATTACGCTATAACATTCTATAAACGAAACCGTCCGTTTCCTCTCCAAAAAAAAAAACCATCCGAAGTTTAAAAAAAAACCGCGTAAAATCACATTCGGAAAATTTCACTCGAAATTTATAATTTTCGTTAAAATTTCGATTTAAAACTATAACGCGACAATAGTCTGAATTTTGAAATTGATTCGAATTTTTCTAACCCTTCGCCTGCTGCTCGCAGCTATTCTACTGCTACTACTGCTATTGCAGTAAAAAAAAAAAACCTACAATTGTCATATCGAGTTTAGTTTTACGTTATTTTGATTTTTTTTTTTTTTTAAACCGGCGTCTGTATAGAAAACGCGAAAATCCGTTTCGCATTTTCCTTCCGCTTGTCGTCGTCTCGTGCAGATGTCCACGTCCGTACATTATAACGGATCTATTAAATGAAACGTCACGCGAAATTTCAGTGTTATTAATATATACGTTTTTTTTTTTACTCCAAATAAATATTTTTTATATATCGATCGAAATGAATCGTACATAAAATTTGAAATAAAACCGATGTGTTGAATTAACGTATGATTTTCAATATTATTATTATTATTATTATTATTATTATATCGCAATAATATAACGTATTTAATTTGAAATAAAACCTTGAAAACAGGTAACGAGCCGTGATGACGCTTTTGTGAATTATCCGGACAATCATTTTGTTATTACAGTATAAATTTAAAAGCAATCGTTTTGTATTGGATAGAACGATTGTGAGCCGTGTAATTGTAGTACTTAGTCGAAAAATTTAAAATGTTTATTGTAAAAAGAAAATGTGACTTAACAAGATTTTCGAGAACTTTATTAAAAAAAAAAAAAGTCGAAGTAACCGACGTCTGAATTTGTTTTAAACTTTTAAGCCATAAAACCAAAAATTAACTTTTTTCCGCCACACGAATTAAACAGGTACACGAAAAACAACAAACGCTAATTTTAAATTGCGTAAAATTAAAAGAAATTTTTTTCGAAATTTTTTTTCTGCTTCGTCAGTTACAGTCCGAAGTTACATAATATGTGGTGAAGATTTCAAATTTCCCTATGACGACCGTCGGTTTTGAAATTACGAAGACAATCGATTTCGAGACGAATTATACAAATTACACTATCGGTAATTTTTCGTTGACGTTTAAAAAACGCTATCGAGGAAAAAAAATCGAAAAAATGATCGCTCTTACAGACGAATTCGGTACCGGGAAAACGGTGTTACACGGTAAAGATCGCAGTACTCCTTCCGATAGTATTTTCGGCATAAAAAAAAATACACGCACGCGTCATTGTAAAAAAACGTACAACGTACATTTTTCGCTGGGAATCTAAAAGCGATTTGATAATAATCAAAAGGGCATTTAACGTACTTAAACCGAAGCCGCTCGCGCGTTTCATTAACCGAACAAATGACACGAAATCGTTAAAGTTTTCAATCGTACAAGGCGCGCGTTACGGAACGTTTTTTTTTCTGAAGCCGAAAAAAAAATAACAGCGAGAAGCCGCAGGCGTAGTCGCGATTAATATGGTTAAACGGGCTATAGCGAAGAAAACGTGTGTGTGTGTGTGAAAACTCACAGAGTTATTTGTTTATTGTTTTCGCGACTGTTATTGCAAATTAACCGCTGTTTCGATTTGATAACACGGCCGAAAAACGCCGTCGAGTAAAGTGTTTTTTATATATATATATGCGTAATTATAACGTGTTACGTGCGCGCGTTTAACGGTTATTTTCGGCGAATCCAGCGTATTAAGACGCGTGTGAGAATTTTATATAAAAAAAAAAAAAAGAAAAAAAGATTCTTATACAACAACGACCGGTAAAATATATATATATTTATATTAAAAATCGCCGGTTAACGCAAACGTTCAAAAACACTGTCGGGGCGGGGAAATGGTCTTCGAGAATTTCGCGTTTCTCCGCCGTATCCGTCGAAAGAGAAAAAGTTTTCTAACTTTTTTTTGTTACATATATATATAATAATAATAATAATGATAATAATAATGATAATGATAATGATGATAATGATAATTAGGTAAACGCGGAAACGGGGGCCGGACCGGGCCGGCGAGGTGCCGAGTCAAAACTCGGCGAGGTGCCGAGTAAAAATAATCGATTTATAAGGCGCGATTCAACGCAATTCGCCTATATTATTATATTGTATTTTATTTCGTCTTTAAATTTTAGTTTTAAACTAAAACTATATGTTCAACACGTCCGCGATAACAATATAATATTATGTTGTTTATTATTAATATTTGTTATTGATATTATTTGTAATGAGGGCGGGAATTAATTTCATTGCGTCGGGCCGGTCCGAATTCTCCCGCCAGTCCGACGGTGCGCGGAAATTTATCACGCGCCGCAGGATCCGTTCGATCGGCCGTAAAACACAAAACGCGCGGAAAATCGATGATAATAATAATCGTCCGACGGATTCTCGTCCCCGCCTCGTCCCGGTGACGCACACACACACCGCCCGTGCGCCGGGGGGGGAGACTTCGCAAACCGTTTCGACGCGGAATCGCGCGACGCCGCCGGTCGATTCATTTTCCGTACCGTGTAAATTTTCTGTCGTCTCATCGTCGCCGCGTTTTGAATCGCGAACGGGATTAATACGCGGCCCGCGTATCGGATCGCGCGTGGTTTTGTTTTCGAAATCCGGACGGACTCGCTGCTCGCAGTCATCGCGTCATTGCGTCCCGTGCACGCCAATTAACGCGTTTTATTGCCGGCAAGAGGGTAAATGTTATTTTTCATATATATATATATATATATGCATTTAAATGGAATCTAACGGATTAATGTGAAATAATATTTATTTATTTTTTTTCTTTAAATCCGAGAAAAAAAGTATAGAAAAACGTTTATTTTTTTTCTTCTTCTATTAAATACATGTACCTATATATATATATATACTCACGACACGTTTCGCAGTGAATTCGACGAGTGGCGGCGCACCGAGCAGCGAGAAATACGCGCGAACTTCGGCGAACAACACACACACACACACACACTTCGACGACGTTTAACGGCTTCGGTGACTAGTATTGGCGAATATCGTACGTGTACAACAGTACTCGACTTCTTCTCGTAACAGTGAACGGGATACAATCTTAATCGTCGTCGGCAGTACCGGTTGCGGAATGGACACCGACTGAACCCGAGCCGGTATGACTGTGGCGGCGTCGCGCGCATCGGTGCGAGTGTGTGTGTGTGGGCAAGGCGAATTCAATCGGACGGGCGGGCGGAGAAATGGAAAAAAAAGAAAAGAGAATACGAAAAAATAATAATAATAATAATAATAATAACGATATAAAGGGGGACGCGGAAACTTCTGCTACATAACAGTAGGTCACCCGGGTTCCTCCCCCCCTCCTCCTCCTCAATCGCTCCTCCTGCTCATCCTCCTACCGCTCAACCTCCGATCGCGTGTACGTCAGGTGTGTATTGCGCACTCGACAATACACTCTGCGCTAGTGCGCGCGCGCGCGCTCAGTGTGTATTTATTATTGTACGATGATACGCGCGGCGCGTTCTCGATGAGTATTTCATTCGGTCCATACACGTGTTATGTATTGTTGTGTGTGTCCCCTATTCACACACACACACACATTTTATATTGCCCACTTATTCGGCTACCGGTCCCAACGTCGATATCGTTATATTCCGTCTCGCTGCCGTTACTGTTCATTTTTTTTTTTTTTCTATACCGCAGTATTTCCCAAGTGGAGGGACGGGGGAAGACTTCCATCACGTCCCTTCTTCCACACTCGGTCCCGGGGGCCAATTAAAACAAAAAAAAAAAATAAAAAAAATAAATACTCGTCGTCGGTCAAAACGAGGTTTTTCCCCCCCTCCTCTTTTAGACTCGTATGGTTTCGACGACGACGACGTAAAAAACCTTCTGCGGGCTAGTAAAATGCGCGCGAACGACGACGATTTTTCGTCCTGTAAATCTCTGCCGTACGAAGAGACCCGTTTTAAACAAAAAAAAAATAAAAAAAAATATTTATACACGCCCAGTTGGCGCCTGCTTTTTCGTAACGCTGCCCAAAAACAATATATCGGTCCGGAGTCGAAGCGCGTGTCGAAGAGTCACCACCACCGGTATCCGATTTTTCTTTTGTTTTCCTTCGCTGCATTTGTCACCACCTCCGAGCCATTTACGCGTTACCGCTCATCGGATTTCCGTCGTGTTGTGTTTTTAACGAATTTCCTAGTCGCGCACCAGGAGCAACCATTGAGCAAATCGAAAAACGTTTCTCAGAGCCGCCATGATCAGACGTGATTTGCTATACCGGAACGTACCGCACGACGAGACCGTTCGAACATTGTTTGTTTCTGTTCGAAAATCTGCGAATAACAAACGGAATAATGCAGAATATATCGGAAAACCGTTTTCAATCGCTCCGCTCAGAACGCGCTTGCAATACCTCCCGTGCGTTGTTTGCGCTATTTCCGATAGTTCCGTACACGCGTTGTTATAGTCGAAAAACGTACGAGTCCGTTCAGACAACATTGTATAATATTGTTATACGTTTCGAACGTCTGCGCCTTTATCGTACGAGTTATCTCAGTGGCGCGGCGAAATGTATTTTAATTGTTTAAAAATAACTAATAAATATCGGACGAGAACGAAAGGGTTTCATTTAATGTGTACGTCAATATACACAAGAATGATAAAACCCCCCCCCCCCCGTCGATATTCACGTCGAAATCGAACGTATGGGAAAATAGGTTTTTCGTCCTGAAGTCTTCAAAGTTTTTTCTCGCGAGACGCGAAAATATTTGCGAGCGAGGACGCGGCGACGCGTTCGAGAAAGTTTAATAGATAATTTTTTTTTTTTTTTTTTTGACGAAGAGGTGAAAATAATTGTTTTTCGAACGAAATCCGAGTGAAAAAGTATGGAAAACGCTGCAACAGCGAAAGAGTATACAATTGGTTTGAAAGTCGTCAAAGAAGCGATGCGAGGTTGGGTTACACGTTTATATACACGTGTGTAGTGTGTAAAAAAAATTCTCATTTATTATGCATCGGTTTTTTTTTTTTTTTTTGGTTATAAATAAACGCGCCAATAAAAATAATATTTTCCGACTACTGTGACGCTGTTTTATACGGACATAATGCGAAAAAAACCGTATTAAATTAATAATTACGAGAAATTTGAAAATAGCGCGTTTCGAAAACGTCATGCGTGTACTGAAGCGATATTCGTGAATTTTTTTTTTATCACCACCAAACCGATATCGAATAATAATGAGTTTTTCAACGAAATATTTTTTCGACGAAATCTATAAATTATTATAATAATTATATTCAACGAAATGTGTCACCGTATGTACACATGTATATAATATAATAATCATTTCGTAATAATATTATTTTAAAACGATCTATGTATATAATAATATATATTATGTATTCATGATGACGTATAGACGTTGTCGTATGATCGATGATTTTCGTATTTTCCGAGTTAAGTAGATTCGAATAAAAAAAAAAAAACAACTAAACGTTTTTTTTTTATATATATAAAAAATTGGTCTTTATCGTAAACGAAATAAACACACATATTTTTAAATACCGTTCTGTTTAATATTATTATTATTATTATTATTATATCGCCGGTGTTTGTTATACTCGTATAGCGACTTGCGTTTATCATTAATTCGTGTTTTTTAAATTATGTCGAGGTATATTTTATATTAATTCTTACGCTCCTTATTCGATTTCTTTTTTTTTTCGTAAATAATCGTTTAGATTACTTTATTCTCGTAAATATGTGCAGGTATACAAATTTGTTTTATTCTGCCGAGTATTGGAATTATTTATATTGCGTATATTTTAAAATTGTTTTTTTTTTTCAGACTTTAACGCTATTTTTCCAAGTTTTAACGGTATATATTGTTATTTTTTTTTTTTTAACGCGTAATAAATTTAAAATAATTTTGCGCTTTGTCTCGTAAATCTCGTGACATATCGAAAGAAAAAAAAGGCAATAAAAATTGCCAACATCGCTATTTCATAATATAATCTATTTTTGGGTGTTAAATATTTTGACGGTGTGCGTATAATAACTTTTTTCATATATGATTCGCATAAATAAGACGACTTTTTTTTTTTCGATACTGCTGCCGTTGTTGCTAATTTTCCCGCTTTTTATTTTCAGAGATTTCCTCGGTCGTATTACGTATCCTTTTTTTGGTGCTATAAAATCCGAGCCGCCTCGCGCAATTCGAATATACGCGCGTTATTGCGTTATAACATTTTTCCGCATTATTTTTTCATATTTTGAATATCTTTTAGAGCGCGATATGCCGCGACCAAATATTATACCTTCGGCGTCTCGAATTCGTTTATTATTAGAAACGTTACACGCGTTTTTGTCGAGAAAAAAAAAACCATATATAAAAATAAAAAGATATCCCGTCACATATAATATAACGCGATCATCTCGTTCGATTTCGTTTTTTAATTTATTATAAATAATGATGTTTTCGTTTTTTCGCCATTATATTATTATAATATACAAGTTCATTAACGATTAGAAATTATAATCCATTCAGGAATAATTGCTCACGAGGAGACTGTATGCGCATTACACATATTATTATTATTATTATTATTGTTATTTTTATTATTAGATGTACTGTGTGTTGATGTGTTAGAATAATGATATATTCGCAAAAACATAATAATGGGTAATAATATTTTACTGATGATGAACACCCGTGTCGTTCCAGTTCGGTTACACGCGATTATAATAATATTATATTCCCTTTATAGCATTTGAAATATTATCGGCTCTGATCGTTAATTAAAGTGTGTTTGTGTTATACGACGAGCGTTTTTCTTTTATGTATACTTTGAATATTTTCACATTTTCGCGGCCCGTAATATTGCAATATCATTATTGTGTTTCGCGGAGAAAACACTGCATAACACTACATACATAAGATAACAGAGTGTATATTCGAATTAACGCGACATTTTCTATATATACACTATCGCGCGATCTTTACAATTTCTCGCTCTAGGGGGTTTGAAAAAATAATAACAAAACGTAGCAACGTCGTCTGGTTGCGATTTCCTATTGATATATACAAATATTTTAGTAATAATTCGAATAGAACAGACACTATACGTGTATATAAATAGAATAGTAACGAATTAACAGCACTCGGTTGTTTCGTCGGACATATTTATTTGAATTTCAAAAAAATATATTATATATACTCCAAAGGGTATACGCTTTTTATCGGATAGTTCGGTCAGAACTCCTTCGGGTCTTATTGCGTTCATCAATTTAAGCTAATATAATATCATTAAGCGTTCCCTCCGGATGAAACGAACGATACTCATCGTACTCATGTGACCTATACTACGCGTATAAACGTAGTCAGACGTTTATACGTTGACTTATTAAAATCATATTGTGACCAATAAATACAAGTATAATCCGATACACACGCGCATTGTATATACGAATACGTTATATGATATTTCATAATCAATTCCGAAAATATTTTTACCAAAAAAAAAAAAAAAAAAAATCGCAAAACGATTAATTCCGGAGAAGTGAAAACAAAAAAGTTTAAACTACGAACGTCTTGCGTATACAGAGTGTGACGATTTCCAACAAATCGGCGGAATTCTTTGTAACACATATTTTATAGTATAATATTACGCATGTAGTGTAGGAGCGCGCAGGAATGATTAATGTGAAAAGGGTTTTAAATAGAATTTCGGAGAAATTTTATATATAAAAAAAAAAAAAGCTCCCGTTTCATTCGTATGGAATATATATATATACACTATTTCCGCGATCAAACTGCGCGTACATATTGGGAATCTTAGTTTTCTTTTTACGTATGCCGCATTACAATGGGAAATTTGCGCTGTATTGACGAGACGAATTTTTCGAAAAATCTCTTTTGATTTCGCGCGATTCTCAGGTATTTAATTCGTCATATAAAAAAAGAGGTAATTTCTAGTTTTAAAGCTTCAAAATGTATAACAACGTTTTTTTACTTCGACTATATTCGAGAAAAAAAAATGCTGAAAATCGTTAAGTCAAAAATAACTCGTGTATTTAAAAAACGATTCGTATATATTTATTACATCGTAATACGGCGCGGGGGAATGTTACTGCATAAACGATTTATTGTCGGAATAAAAAAAAAAAAGTCCACCGGTTACGAATTACATACACGGTCCGTTATTAATTTTTACGGACTCGGAGGTTTTAAAAATCTTTATCCGAATCGAAACGGTTTTTTACTTTTTTTTTTCCGAATTTTTAACTCGTCGTAACGCGTTTCGTATGAGTATTCGAAAACTTACGGAAACGATGTTTCGGCGAAAATCGTGCGTATGAAAAAAATAAATAAATAATATTAATAATAATATGAAACGCGACGCGGACCTGTAGAGAAATTCATTATACTCGGCGTGTGTGTGTGTACCATTTATTATTATATTATAAACGTCTAGTTTCGCGTGTATACGTGTAGACGTGGCGTGGCGTTTCGGTAGCCGCGGCGACGCACGAATAATAAATTAAAAACGGAAAGAAGAAAAAGAAAGAAACGGAAGAAAACGTTTGGAAATTTCGTGTACCACCCACCGCCACCTCGGTGAATGACGATAAAATTAAAAGTTTATTTCCACGCCTTATGTGTGTGTGTGTAAGCAGTATATATATATATATAAATACAGTCATAACAACAAAACTAATAATAATAATAATAATAATAATTATATCGTTATTATCGTCGTATTGTTTTTTTTTTTTTTAAATTTTGTCGCTTCGCGTCGTCGTCTGCCTCGTCCGTAACGTTTCGAAAAAAAAAAAAAAAGAAATAAAACAATTCGACTAATATCCAAAACGTATTTCGACTCACGTATATACACGCGCGCACATTTGACCGGATGGCCGCAAAATTAAAAATTCTCAACGGGAAAAAAAAAAAATAAAAACGCGTAGGATTTGCAGGACAAGAATGGAGTTAATTTTTAATAGCGCGTCGTCCGTCCGTTTTCGAATAGAATAAATTCAATGGCTACCGTAGTAAGACAATATATAATATGTTTTCGGTTTGGTTGTCTCTTTCTCTCTGTGTGTGTGTGTCGATAATATCGAAAATGAGATCGGACTTTCGGTTAGACGACGCGCGACGAGCCATTGTAATGGTCGTTTTAACGAAAATAAATTAAAATAATATTATGCGCGTGTGTCGGAAAGAAAAGAAAACCGTAAACAACCGTTTATTGTTGGACGGGCGACGCGCGTTTTTTTCCATCGATACGCACAGATAATGGCAGAGGCTGCGGCGGAAATGTATACTTATACCGGAGGTACACAGAGAATTTATTCGGATTTTCGTCTTGTACACGCGCGTTTCGTCGCGAACTTTCTCCCGTTTCCACGAGAAAAACGACAAACGGAATACGAGAATTAGGCTTCTTTTTTCCCCTCCCCTCCCCCCCTCTCTTTTCCAAAACGCAGATAATATATATTTTATAATTACAACGGTACATTTGTCGTTTGCTGCATATAATATACACGTCGAAAATAGAGTTGTCAACTGCGTTTATATCATAGTCGGTGACGACGACGATATCGTCCATCGTCGCGTCGCGGTTGGATTGTGAACGAGGGACGAGGGATATACGCATATTGCGTTATTGACAACGATACGGGGTTCAACTTTTTTTCTTCTTCATACATATCCGTACGCGAAAATTCTACCGGTAGGTGAGAGCTTTAGAGTATTTTTAAGTTCATTAAAAAGAGTGTTTTAGAATTAATTTTTCCGATTTTTTTTTCTTTTTTGAGCGTCAGAAAAAAAACTATATACGCCAAATAAACGCTATTTCGTCAAAATCGTTATGTCTCTTCGGAAGTGTTTTTAAAACCGACCTGACTCGAAATTTCCGCCGACTTCATATATAGTTGGTAATTCGGTTTAATTAGCTACATTTATATATTTCATATCCCGCGGTAACACTGTAGGACTTGCCGGTCTTACGAATGGACTTTTTTTCTTTTTTTTTCGGTTTATGTCTCGCGAACGATCAGTCTCTGCGATTCATCTGATCTGCAATGGTATTGCTACGTATGTTTTAAATGCGATAAAACGACTGTGAACTTCGGTGCCGCAGTGCAATATTATACGCGGGATAACGAATTTTTTTTCATAAAATCGAGTTTTTCAACAAACGTTCCGTTTTTTTTTTGGGGGGGGGGGGAGGGGCTCGTTTTAATAAATTATCGAGACAGAGAGAGAGAGAGAGAGAGAGAGAAATCGAAAAAGTCGCCACCAGATATAACGAACGAAATAGTAACTTTTATTAGTGGACAATTTGTACGTAGGGAAAAAAAATGTCAAGTCAAACACCGTCGCCGATAGTTTTGTTCCTTTAGTTTCGCTCGGAATCTAACAAAAAAAAAAAAAAATTGATGAAAAAAAATAGCCGACCGAACGGAACGCACTCAGACGGACGTTCTGTATTGCTCGTGTTTTGAAATCGTTGTGTTCGTCGTATAAGAGTGCTGAGCTTATAGAGGCGTAAAGAACTATACAAAATTTTTCAATTATCGCACGTGTATCGTTGTTGTTTTCCAGGAGGAAAAAAAAAAGAAGAAATCCTAATAACGTATGAAATCAAACGCGAATGATTATCGGAACGCATATATTTTTAACATCACGGATTCTGTATGCGCGAGAGAAAAAAAGATTGTTCGCGCGCACATTATAAATAAATAACAAACAACAAAAAAAAACCGTATCGTCGTGTGAACCACATACGTTCTTATTGTACGCGACAAAACGGCGGTATTTTAAAACTCCATATAAAACATGTAATAGTCGCGCGTTTTAATTATGAAATACACATTGTTTAGCGTTCTGTTTTGTTTTTATATGTGTACAATAAAATATATAATATGCAATCTTATATGGCTTGAAGTGCTGCTGCGGCGTGTCCGACAACTTTACACCGAATAAAATACATAACACATTTAATAAAAGAAACGTCGCGCGCGAGTACAATTATTTTTATTATTTTGTTGCTGCTGCTGTTTTTTTTTTTTTTTTTGATATGTAAAATGTCATCGTTACTCGGACTTTGTGTTTCAATTAATATTTGAAAATACGAAAAATAATTCGTTTACAATTTTCCATCCATTAAATCATTCGCGTTCATTATAATTAAACATTTTTTTTTTTCGTTTTACACATTTTATTGGATGTCTATGGCGTTTTATATTTTATGTATACAGGGTGGTATTCCGTTGGAAATTTAAACGATTTTTTTTTAATTATTATTTTGTTATTATATACCTATTTACGGATTTTTTTTTCCATACAAATTTCGATTTTTATATGGCGATTTTATAAATTACACGCATACATAATTATCGAGCAATGTTTAAAAGACACGAGTCGAATTTACTCTGTTACAGACATTTCAGCGATTATAGACTTTTTATTTACTGAATAACGTTAAAAACGACTCCTATAACGGAATATTTATAAATGAAAATGAGGAGAGAGCCAGTTTTTGTTAGAGTTCTATGGGCTAGTGAAGAGATACTAATATATATGGTAGAAAATCGAACGTTTACAATTTGTTAAAGGCGCATAATTTATGATATTAAACTTTTAGTTTTGTGAATATCGCGGGGCAAACGGTTTAATAATATAGTAGAAAAATGTCGAAACAATAATCGTTTAGAATATCAGTAGGTAAACAGCAGCTGGTTCGTGATAAAAAAAAAAACCGTGTCAAAACAACACACGTGACAACTAAATTATTAATTTATGTCAAATTTTCATTTAGAACGTGCGCGGAGTAAAATATGTACTACCGTATGGGGAACAAGTACGTATATTTTATTGAAATTATGTAGGAAAATAATTTTAGCGCATAAAAATAACGCAGTTAACGAATAAAGACGAGAAGACAAATTAATAATGTAAAAGTAGCGCGTTTGTTCTATTACAATGCGAGAAAAGTCGAAATATTTTTTTTCTATCCTCAACGAAGAAAATATTATACAAATAATTATACACGCGAGTGCTATTTAAATACGTTATTGTCTTTTTTTTCTCTCTAAATTTATATTTAAAATTCCAATTTTCAAATTTTTTGTACAATATAGGTAAATTTACATAGTTTATTTTTGTAAGCAAAATATTAGTTTCTTTTTTTTTTTTTTTTTAGTAAAAGTTCATTTTAATTTGAAATTAAAAACTGTGTAAACACTAAACGTACAACTTTCGTGTCGTTTATGTATTCTCTTGTTATTAGTATAGTATGAATATTAATATAATATTACGATTTTTGGTACATCGCGTGTATTTTTGGCTACAATACGTGCGTAAGACATTATTTGAACGTAGTTTTGAAAGTACAGGCGCGGTGTGTATGTGCGTCCTAACTATGTCCACGTCTAAGATAATTCACGCGTCATATTTTCATATTTTTTGTTTTCGGCGTTCTCTACAATGCTACGTTATACCGTTGATTCGGGCACGCGATTATTTTATTTATTATTGAAAAAACGAAAACGAGTTTTTCGACGAGATACGATAGCGAATTCGTCCGGTCCGGTTCCGCCCGATTGTTGTGGCCAGTCAATATTTTATTACAACTTCAAACTCATCTCGCCGTCGACTCGGTGATTTTCATAACACATATAGAAAATTAAAAAAATATTAATGAAATCTCAAATCCGCTTATGTCATCTTTACCGCGTTCGCCCGTCCGGGATACGACGTTACAAACAGTAATTTCACACTCAACGGGTGCCGTAAAAATATCTCGGTCAACTGCTATTATTAATAATATTATTATTATTAATATTAGAATCATCGGCCGGTTAGCCGTGTCATCACCTCAAAAGCGAACGTGCAAAGCTTATGTGTGCCGTAAAAAAACGGACGTTTATACGAACTATAAGACGTCTTCTTCGAACCAACGTACGAGTATATTTTCTTATTTTATACCGGTATATTTATTGTTACTGTTATTAGTGTAAATAATTAGGACTCAAATTATAATCATCGCATTCGTAGTCATGGACGAAATACTTTTCGAAAACATTTAGAATATACTTTCTCGAATGCCGTTATTATTATTTTTATTTTTTTTTTTTATTAACAATAAAAACATTTACCGATACGATTGTTATTGATCGTTAAAAACTACGTAAGTAAAAAAAAAAAAACACAACATTTAGATTCAACAGAACAACTGTTGGATACAATATAATGTAAAAACGGAAGTAATTTTTACAGTATTTACACATCATATACTTAATAAGAGTACTTTACGTCGTGTTTTCCATACACGCAATTATTCGATATTGAATGTCAATATTTCATGACGTGCATCATCGTTTAATAATTCTATTACACTGTCTCGTCCAGACATTTCGCATCTTTGTGTTGATCGTCAGCACGTACGTCTTAATTACATAGCGTTAATGATTAAAATTGTCGATGTTTAACGTGTTCATTTTAATTGTATCGGATTAATCCATTCGCGGTTGTGGCGTTTCTTTTTTTTTTTCAAATAGTCGCGTTGAAAATTCGTACATTTTTTCTTCTACTACGAAACCGCTCCCGACTATTATTGTTGTACAGTGTAAATTATTTTCGCAATATCATGAAAATTAATTCTAAAATACAATATCGACGTTTTACAAAACGTATTGTACGAATTTACTATATTAGAAAAAAATATACGATCGCCATAATGTACGGTGTTGGTAAAAGCG
The DNA here is from genome assembly GCA_032441825.1 of Chaetogeoica ovagalla. Classification (NCBI taxonomy): domain Eukaryota; kingdom Metazoa; phylum Arthropoda; class Insecta; order Hemiptera; family Aphididae; genus Chaetogeoica; species Chaetogeoica ovagalla. Next base: position 2,470,828 of record CM063731.1, read on the forward strand.
CAAAATCGATAGTAATCACAATAATATCGAAACGGATAATTTCGAATAATCGAAATTTACGTTGCGAATAAATATTCGATTTTAATTATCATATTATTGTTTTACGCGCTGTTCACTACGCGGTAATATAATATTATAATTAATGGTTTTGCGCGCACGCGTTTATAAAAAAATAATATAAACAAATTTTTCGCTTCAAATGACATTTCAATATATTAAAAACGTAATTGAAAATTTTACGAATAAAGTTTTCGAAATGTTATTTTCGATACGTGTTTAAACGTTACCTACTGTAAACTACTGTGAATTGACAATAAAATAACATTGAAACGTAAACGGGGAAACCTTCTGGTGCTCGTACCATACACCGCCGACAGATATTACAATAACGTTATTTTTAATTAATTTAATAATACTTATAGTGTGATATCGAATTGAAATTTAACGCTAATTATACTACCGAAAACGTTATATATTGCAATACCGTAGTAAAAAAAAAAGAAACCACACACGTTTGTACGAACGGTTTCGGTTACAATATTCGTATATTTTATTGTCATTCGTGACGATTAATTACGAATAATGTACGAACCGATGTTCATTTCGAAAAAAACTATATATTTTTGTAAATATTTTTTTACGTTAAAGTTATAAAGACGGCTTTGTAAATCGTTGTTTGGAATCATAGCAAAAAGAATAATTCCGTGGCTCTTTCAATCGCACGTGAAAATAAGATGAATTCTGAATTTTGAACGCGCGTTTCGTTGCGTGATACAAATACTATTGGAAATCACTACACGAGCTGCTGGCGTTCGAGAAAGTATATAACACAAAAAAGACGCGTACATGATGTCTCGAAAGTAGAATACAAAACTAAAATGATGTAGTATTATAAAATTGCAAATATTATACTGTACAAATACTCGTTCGTTCGTCAAACACTTCAACTAAATGTAAAACAAGCGAAATTGAATTATCGCGAAAATAGAAACGTAAAGTGTAATTCAAATTAATTTCAAAGAGAAATGGGAGAGGAGGGATGATTTTGAGAGAGAAAAAAAACGCGTAAATTGAAAATACGAAAAGTCGCTCCCGTATGAAATATATGGAAAATTAAAGAAAAAATTTCGAAATAGCGCGCGTTTTAAAATAAATCTGCAGCCGTTTAAGGAAATCGTTATTTTAAAAGCTTATTTCCGCATCGAATATTGGTGTCGAAACAATTTATTATGAATCACGTCACTTTTACTATAACGCCGATATCGGTTTTTGTTAAAAATGCCAATAACTGCACGTTTTGCTCCTGCAGTATTATATGCGCGAAACTTGATTAAACTGTCATAATACTCACAACGCAGAAGCATCCACGACCAATATCATTGTAATGAGACATGTTTTTTTTTTTTTACAAAACGTTTTCAATAAAATATGTCGATAATTATGGAGTTTCACCGCAGCGTACGATTTTCAATAAAACTATGGAAATTTTTTGTATTTATTTTAAAAGAAATTGCGAAAAAAATTCTCATTCGCGACTGTGAAATATGGTAAGTTGACTAGGTGGCAATGTAGGTTAGAAGTCACGGTTTTTAAATTTCTTAATACGTTCATCGTGTATTCGTGACAATTAGATACTCTCAGATCAAAACCATCACGTTACAATATATACTTACCTCGATATTTAACTATACATACGCGTCGTGTATTTAATCATTAAAATACCGCTAACGTTATTAATTATGCGCTATAAACATCAATAATTTTGTTTATAAACAGAAATAAAAATTAACGATTAGTGTACGAAGCACGTATAAGTACATTAAGTAAATATTTATTGCGTACTTTTATCCTGCAGTATGGGTCAACGTTTCATTTCGTAACATCATATTTATTTTATACTTCATCAGTATGTCCGCGTTAACCTACGGTTTTTGGTGGCTAATAAAATTTTTTTAAAAAAGAACACTTGGATGATCATCACATTGAGTAAACGAAATCACTTATTATCAACACACAGCATGGTAAATAATAAAATAGTAAAAACAAAAATAACAACTATAAATTAATAATTAAAATGATGGGTCCCTCAGATATTCAATGTGTCCTGGTTCTCGATTCGTTGGTAATAATATATTGTTGAAAAAAAACTACGTTTTTAGACTATCAACACTGGAAAGTGTAGTTTTTAACAACGTGTAACGTATTCTGTTTTTTTTTTTTTTGTGTAAATTTATTACAGACGTATAAGAATAGAGCGAGAGAGAAATGACCTCTTAAAGTATTTAGGTAGATTTATTTACCAAAAGAACCTTTAAAAAAAAATCAAATTGTATTTAAAAATATAAAAAAATTTTAATTTGTATAAAACTCACGCGTCGATTCAACTTGTAATGCACTTTTGAACTCAGACACTCGAACTTGTCGATTATTTCGTCTGTAAGTGAATTCAGTTTCTTTCCGCATACGAACAGACGAGAAGTATTCGAATAAATGCAGAGGATCCAAGCCCGGTTTTTTAAATTTTCGGCTTGGATAATACGCGCGCGTATTTTTCAAGGTACAGGTTTCGAAATGAATTCATACAACAGTGGAAATATTTTAGGGGAAAAATTCGTTACAATTTTTTAATTCACTCTCAATATTCATAGTTCTCATCTTTTAAACACGATTCCGCTTCGTTGTTTTCCTCCTAAACATATTTTAATTTACAATTTAACGCCAGCCCCCCCCCCCATACACACCGGTAAATGGGTCAGACCGACATTGACGTATTTTTCTTTATTTATATCTCATGATGCGACTGACTTTCAATCGACACCGTTAGTAAATATAATAAACGAATAATTAATACAACAATTTCCGTGTGTGTATATTTATATATATATTTTATAATGCTCTTTTGCCCGGTTTGACATTCACAAATTTTATTTATTTTTTTTTTAAATACAAATTTATTATCCCGAGCAAATAACGTTTTAGTCATTCTCTTCGAAACATCAATATTGTGGCTTACTTGTCAGCATCGACGGTAATATCCTATTCGTTTTGTGGCCTGGATATCGTAAATTCTCAGACGGGTTTGCACAGCAATTAATCCTGCCCGGGAATCCGAAGTTCTAACTGATTAATGTTACGATGCACAATACATATTATGTGTTCGCTACAATAATGAGCAATTATAACGGACTGCTGTCGTCTACGAGTCAAATCAAGTGCACACTTCATGTTATTTGCGCGCTATAATACGTAGATTTCGGAAATCAATTTCTAATGTACGTCACTCCCATCTCTATATACTCGTATTACAACAGTGAAATGACAAAACGATGTACCGAAGAAAATATTGAATGACCATTCTGAGAGTGCGGATGAAAGGCAGCTGATTTAATCGTAAAAATTAATAATAGTTTCTAAAAAAAAAAAAAAAACAAAAGAAACACAAGACATTTCTACAAATCGTTGGTACTTTCATCAATGAATATTGTCCGTTAAATTAACACTTTCTTTATGTATTATATATTCGTAATTTTGTTAGTATAAACCGCGTTTGACCTAATCACATGTGTATGTAAAATAGAAGTAATATTTTTTAACGAAATAAAAACCGGTTGTAAAAATTTAATTTAATTTTTATCGAAAAATAGGAAGAATTTAATGTGTACAGTACCGTACACAGTGTGTAGAATTTGGACGATGAAATTCGCGAATGAGGAATTAATATTACGAAAAAATTCTGTTAATTAACAATTATGTTGTTATAATATTGGAGTGGGGGGGGGAAGAATTTCGTCTGTGAAACGCTTTTTCGAATAACACAAATCGCGGACGTCGCTTGAAAAAGTTCTAACTAATATTTTTTTTGTTATTTTTCAGTACGACGATTTTTTTTTTTTAAGTGTTTGAAGTTTGAAATCCGAGAAAACTATGCGAACAACTCTTTAGATTAGGTTTACCTTGTACAAGGTATGTATTTAGTTTCATTACATTTTTTTTTTTTTTTTTTTTTTAGTTATATTTTGCTAAGACAATTTTTTTTCTCCTAACCTTACGTATAATTATTCACAGACAAATTTTAAGAACAATTATCATTGATTCCGTCATCTTATCGATCTGAATTTCATAAAAAAATGCACTCGTAGATTATAAATTATACAAAAGAAAGTATCGTTAAATGTCGAATGAATATAAGAGAAAAAAAAATTACATAGAAATCCGAATAAAATGTCGAATAAAGACGAAATAAAATATTTTCGGAATAGTTTGATAATATGAATTGAACATTTCACCAAAAATATTTACGTATAAAAAAAAAAAAAATAAATAAATAAAACATTTGTCCTAAATTCCCAGCTCTATAATATGTTATTTTAATATTGTTACTATGCATGTGTATACATAGTCGATATTATATCGGCGTCGTTATACGGGATAACGACGATATTGCTACACGTATTAATTCCCCTCATCGACGGGATGACAATACGATGCAAAAAAAAAAAAATTCGAGAAAAATATTTCGAATACTTACACGGATTTTGTTAAGTTGTATAACGTGTAATTATATGCGTTCTATCTACGAATCCGATCGGCGCGATATACCGAAGTCCGCAGACGCTATTTGTATTGAAATCCGTTGGAAACTCTATGTTTTTATAATCTTGTGTTCAATATAAAAATATTTGGAATTTTTACACGCCCTTACTTCGATAAGAAGTTCAAAAAAAAAAAAAAAAACCTCTAAGTATATAATATAAAATATATATACATACACGCCTCAAAAACGGTTTTCGATTAGGTATGACGGGAACACGAAAAGTCGATATACGCGAACGACATATTATTATGTTTAAGTAAATATTTTATACGACTCTCGTCGTTATTTTAGATCGTGAAGAATGTCGTGTTGTACGGCGACGAAGACGTGTCCTTCTATTTCTTTTCAATTTTTGCCATTCAACACTTTTTTCTACAGCAGTAGCACCGCACACAAATGCTTTCGGCCCCGCACTGTCCCGGTGAGGCGAAAAAATCTCGTTGTTGTTACGTTTTTAAATTTGTATTTGACAAAAATGTATTCGTAATTAGAACCGTAAAATTTGAATAAATCATTTTTTTTTTAAATACATATCATAAAAATAAATAATTAATTTTTTTTACTAACAAAACCAAATTAATATTCTCGCACCGGTAATGTCGATAAGATTGTTATTTATTCGAAAGGATTGTATTAAAAAAAACTTCCTGTACGGAAAACTAGAAATAAATACAGAATTAAAAAGAAACACGATTTTTCAATAGGATATTTTCAAATTTTCTTTTTTAAATTCGTATTTAAGTGTTTTACGTTTACAACCGGATTTTTTTGAAACGCTGAATTTGATTTTCACGTGATACAAAATTTAAACAAACGAAAATTTCGTTTCGTTTTTTGTCGAGAAAATTAACTCGATGTGAAAAAATTTTAATAATTCAAATTTTTCGGAATTTGTATTTCGTTCGATTTTTTTCGATATATACATAACGTTTCTCCAGTGTCTCGGAGTAAAACGGACTAAAAGCATTTGTTTAAAAGCTTTTTAAATTTAGCGCGTAAAATCACACACATACACACATTTTGAAAATTGAACGTTTCGCACGATGTACACTGCTGAAGTGCGGCATAATTTAGTGCCAAGTGTATAAAAAAAACGTTGACACACGAATCACTCCACTGGGTGTAAGTGTAGTTAAGGATGAGATATAATAACGTTTTTCGCCTTCCTGCAAAAAAATGAGTTACATTTTTTTATTCTAAGCCCATTTTTTTTCTTTGTATAAATATTCAGTTCCGTTATTGTACGTGTGGAAAAAAAATTCTATACCGTGAAAAATACGCTTAAACGTTCGTCGGGCACGTCTGAAAACGAACTTGCGGATCGCGTCTAAGAAAACGCATGTTTATGACTGATGTTATTTTACAGGTTGACCTATACGAGTGATATTAATGTACGCATTCTATTCGTAGAAATGACTATATCGGTAATAAAAAATAAATATATGATTATTAAAACCGCTTGTAGTATAATACGCTGTTGTAGTAACGTTATATATATATTAATAATAATAACAACAATAATAATTATATTTATATTCGGATACACGTGTAAATACGGGGCGTTTAAAAAAAAATATTCTCGTTTATTATTATTATTATTATTATTATTATTATTATTATTATTATTATTATTATTATTATTATTATTATTATTATTATTATCTTTTTTACTCGCATATTTCATCGAGTCCAAACAGGAGTTCTCGGCAGTGTTCCACTTCGATGGTATAATGTTTTGAATTTCGTGATTTTTTCCGTTTTTTTTCCCTTATTTTACACGAATAAAAGCACTGATGCTTGATATATATTTTTTTAAATCATTATTTAAATTGCGTTGAACACAGAGTGACGTTTCAATTACTTTTTTTTTTTTTTAAAGTAAAATTCGAAAAAATTTATTGTCATTTTCAACGTTGAATTGTCTGACACATTAATTAATTTGTTCCCGTATTCCCTGTGCACTCGTATAAAAAAATGTATAAGGGTTGTAATTAATATTTCCGGCTAACAATAATCACAGAAAAAAAGGACGTCACTTTTACTCGATTTTTAAAATATAAATTTAGTTAGCAGACGAATGTTTTAAGCGCAACTAAGGATTTTGCATTCGTCTTCACAATTTTCTATACAGTTTTTATAAACTGACTTTTTTTTACACGACAAATTGTCGATTGAACAAAAGTACTTAACTCGTCGGAAGTCCACGAACTGCGTGATAAAATAGATTCGTTCGTATAAAAAATACATTTATTTTAATTAAATTAAGAGTACATTACGACCTCTTCGGTTTTTAACGATTTATGTCACGAACGTTGTAAATTAACGAAATCTGGAATTCAACTCTTTTCAAATGTGGTAATTTTTACAATTCGATAAATAAATACACTTATTCAAACTATAATATATATATATGGCGTGAAATTCCGCGCGATAGTTCAATTATACGCGTTTTACATTTATACCCGTATGTATTTTCGTATTTCGTTTTATATTTATTTAATTATTAATTATTTCGATCCGAAAGCATGAAATAAAGTAAATAATAAAAAAAAAAATGAAATGTTCGAAGTGACGTGTTGGGGAAATGAGTCGTTCAAATAAGATGAAATCGTATATAGTTAGGTATCGTATTAGACTTATAGACAACGTTATTAGTGCGTTTAAAAAAAACAAGACGAGTATAAGAAATTTATGACGTTTATCTACGGCGTGTGTGATATTATACAAATAAACCAGTTTTTTTTTGTTTTTTTTTGACTAAACGATAAACGGGGTGAATTTCGATAGTCTTACGAGACAGTAAAAATGTCCACACAAGTCTCGTTACTGCACCTTATTATTTATACTATACATTTGTAATGTGTTCGGTATAACATTTCTATATAATATTATATTACGCGGGGTGTCGTCTCGGAATGTTTGAATTCTTTCGAACCACTCCGTTTTCCCCACTTTCAAAAATAAAAGAACAACCGATACTCACACGGTTCGAATGAAATACAGAGAAAGTAAAAAAAAAAAAGAAGAAAAAAAAATGTTCGCCGTCATCGGAGGAAAACCGTCCGTGTACCTGTATAACATGCGTGTGACAAATGTATTATAGATTCTAAACTTAACGTACAAAACGAAAATGGAAATGACTTAAATACTGGTTTTCGGTGTTATCCTACTTACATACGTTAAATAACTTAAGTCTGTACAGCGTATAATATACTTGTATCTAATCTTTCTTTATTTTTACTCGTTAAATAGAATTTCGATTCGTATTGAAAAAAAAAAAAAAAAAACCTAACCGATATCGTTTCGAGACGTACATAACGTTTAGTTGTGTCCCCCGTAACATATACGAAATAAAAACGGCTATTTTTTCACACAACGAGTGAAAAATATTGTAATTCTACCGGAATTACAAAATATTATACGCGCCGTTTGGAAAATTAATTCATTTTTTGTCACATGATACATATACATGTTTTTGTAACAGAAAACGTATTTAACGCAACGATTAAAACGCGGATTATTGTTATTATTATTTTTTTTTTTTTTGTCATAGCAAACGACGTCCGACGTACTTATAATAATTATTATTATGGCCTAACCTACGTAATGAATTAACATTTTTCAAAACGTTTTAATAATAATATATGATTTTTATATAATATTACAATATGTTATGATATATATGTGTTTAATCTATCCAGTGATTCATTTACCGACTGATCCGATTAAAACCGTGGAGGGGTGTGTGGAAAAAAGAGGAAAATCAATATAGTTCAATCGGTAAATATTATAACCGATAGTTTTTTTTTCTCCCGCAAGTGCGGCAGCACACGAAGAAATCGCGTATCAAAATATGTTTATTTGTTTTTCATTCGTCAATAAATAAACGTGTAATAATAATAATAATCGATACGTGTAAGTATTTGTAAACGAGGCAGTGTGTAGCTTTTAATTATAGTTAATAATAACAGCACCACACGTATAAGCTTCTTCCGATACGTTCAATTTGTAATATTTTATAATAATAATATTATTATTATAGCGCGAGCATACGCCTCCGAAGCGTACACCTGCAGTCCGTATATAATAGAATTAATTACACACACAAACGGCGTAATTAATACTCGTTTCATATGCGTGAAATCCTTCCGAATAGAAAATTTTTAGGACAAAAAAATACATTATATATATATATATATATCGAATAATCTATTCACAAGATTATTAAAAAAATGTATGTACCGAGAATGAAAAAAAAGACCCCCGGACGTCCACGTCACACGAACAGAACGAGCGTATGTAATAATATTATATTTTAAACAGTAATCACAGAAAGATTTGTATCTCGTCGTCGCACATGCTTGTGTTTTCTGGTCTCCGCAGATGTCATAAAAACCCGCGACGTTTTAAAGTCGTAAAATACAACGTTCCCCGAGTACGTTATACGGGGACTGGACGAATTTTATAAAAACATTTTTTTTTTTTTTTAACGTACACGCGCAACGTTATTATTTGGTACGAAAAAAAAAAAGAAATACGATTTTCGTCTTCGGAATTAAACGGCGGTGGTCACTCAATTCCACCGGCGCGTATCGTTCATAATTTTTTTTTTTTCCTATATGAACCGTGTCCAAATAACGTATTTTCGTTTTCTACCAAATGTCAGACGTGGATGGTATTCCGAATATATATATTATTTTAAAGTTTCCATTTCATTTCAAAGACAGTGACTACATAAAAATAATATAACTATTATCGTAATAAAAATTAATTAATTCGGAAAAAAATAAAAAAAATAACGAGTAACAATATATCAACCGCAACGGTTAGACATTTAAAAACAACGTAAATATTATTTCATATTATGTTGTGTGTTTGTTTATAAACACAAAATTAAAAAAAAACTCATTAAACCTCCCGAAATGCACATTTTTCGTATTCAATTACATAATTGATATATTTGATATACGTATTAACTGCAACGTAGTAGAGAAAAAAAATATTTGGAATGCTTTTTGCGAATTATTCAAAATACTTAGGGAATACTATTGTACTCGAATACATTTTTTTCGAATTATTCGGAAATTGTATACGTTTAAAATGTATTTCACTCAACTCTGTGGCAAATGTCAGTCGTATATTACAGACAGTAATTGTTGTCAAAACAATAAACATAACGCGAGAATCGATAATATTTTTTATTGTCGACTGCGAACTCCGCGCGACGCGTTTATAAAAAAATATTTTCCATTGCGGTTGTTTTTTCGTCTCGTCTTCTCTTATAACCAACGATATTGACTTGCTCCGTTGAAAATCACTCGATTTTCGATACGAGTTTTCACGATTTATTATTATTATTATTATTATTATTTTTTTTTTTTCAAGAAATTATTGTTAACTCGTTTAATTTTATTGTGCGGCTGTAATGAATTCGCGGTAACACGAACAGTTTGAACATATAATAAAATATACTCGACTGAACGTCAGTTTTTATATCATATACACAGTACATAAGAAAGTCTTAAAAACTATTCCTTTTTAATTCCTCAGGGAAAAAATATGTATGGATAGACTTGGAAAAATGTATTATTATAATACATTTGCGATCGGAGAATATCGTCGCTTTTAGTGCGCCGCCGTTTTATACATATCGACGTCATGCACGTCGAATTGACAATTATTATCGTAACAGTTCGTTTTTCTTCATATATATATATATAAAAAAAGACTCGTGGCAAAGTCGCACGTGCCACGTAAAAAACTGTACTCGTTCTCTTTATATTATATCCATTACGCCGAGAATCAATCGCATGCGTTTGGTAAAACAATCCAAGACGATGTTGCAGTTGAATTTATGAGAAGAACGCCGAGAAATACACGGATTCACTTAAAAACAAACACTTTCTTCGAATCCGCGACTAAATCGCCGCTGTATTAATACACATAAAAATAGTAACTTCAATATTGGAAATCGATTTCCTTTTTTCCTTTTCATTTCTTACGAAATTCCAATAAATATTCGATTAACATTGTACGTTGAGCGCGAAGTGTTGATATATATTTTTTTTTTTCAATAACCGTTGGAAAAAACAATATTCTATCGATTCGTAACAATTCGTTGTTGCGCGTGGACAAAAGGAGGAAAACATATTTGCCCGCGTTCCGTGCGGATAATATTCATTTGTATTTTAATAAATAACGAACAATGTAAATGGAAAAAAAAAAGCGTAAAAACTATTATTACGTTTACACGGATTCACAGCGAACGGGTCGCAGTAAACCATTTGTTTAAGAGAACGTTACTACGATTTTCATCAAAATAATTGTGCAAAAAAAAACTCTAAAGACTATACGCAGTTACACTTGTGGAACGCACCGAATTTCTACACGAAATTAATTACGCGATACACAGCCGTTTTTCAAACGCATCTCTCTCGTTTTAAATTATAAGCATTTCAAAAATTCAATTTCCACAATCGTTTTTTTGAAATCTCCTTAAGAATCAAACATATATTTTAATAAACGGCTCCGTCGTTATAGATAACATTGTAATACTATTTTGTATAAAAATGTTACGTACAACTATTATTTTTTCCTCGCCAAACGCTTTTATCGTGACCATTTTCTATTTATTTTCACGCAGTACACCTAACGTCGCGTTCTCTCGGACAAGGCTAGAGACTAGGTGGTGGGTTCGCCAGCGTCATAAATTAAATATACGTATTATATTTATTTAATATTATATGTCTGGGGGGGGGGGTTTTGAGGTAAAAAAAAAAAAAATTTCGCGTCAATCGCAGTAAAAACTATCGGAATGTACACTACCAAAGCTGATGTACGTTATGCGGTATTCCGAGTTTTACACATAAATAACACCGTACTCCTCGTAATAATACGTAGTTTAAAACAAACGAGTATAAAGTTTTCGAGCGCGACGTTACATTGAAAGTGTGTGTTGTGTAGAGTATAATAAAATATATTTGTTCGAGAGTTATCCCGGATTCGGCGACGGCGCAGCATTCGTCCGTTATATGAATATATTTATTTTTTTTCTACGCATATCTTATTATTTAAACGATATCCTCTTGCGCAGTGCGTAAATCGTGAAATCCATTCGTGTTAATTGAATAGAAAATCGAATTGCGCGATGACTTTGTCCAATGAAAACGACGAATAGGTTTTTATTAGTTTCTGTGTGACGTTCAATGTTGGCGAGTGTCGCGGGCACTGTTGTTGCGGACGTGTACGCCAAAGTGATGAATCGCTCGGATTCTGAACGGAGTTCTCCGGTATGATACGCGATTTGTCGGGAAATATTTTTTAAATGATAATAATAATAATAATAATGAAAATCTTGACTCGGAATCGTCGAGATTTTTCTTTTTTTTTAACTACAGTTCGAGAGGACCTTTGGATTTGTATTTTCGGAATGCCGGGAAAAATACGATAAAGAATTTCGACGTTTTTTTCTTCGTTGCTCCGCCGCGTGTTTAAAAAAACATTCGAGGAAATCGTTAAATCCAGTTGAAAAAAAAAAACAGTTTAATCCGTTAGCGGAAAACGAACGGCGAGAGGTACGCGTGTGCAGTAATGATCGGGGAGCTCAAACCATTCCCGCGTTATTTATACGCTCGGAATTGAAAAATTTCGTCATTTTTATAAGGTTTTTTTGTTTTTCGTATTCCAATAATTTGTTGAAAATTTGTAAAAAAAAAAAAAAAAAAACAAACCATTCGATTTCACGGACGGAAACGGCGAAAAACGTTATAAACGAACGGTTTTCAAACGTGTGAATTCTTCGCGGCGTCCGTTTCGCGCCCAATACGCCGCGGATCGGCGAAGAGCGCGAAAGATGATCACTTGCCGCCGCCGCCGCCGCCGCCCTCGTCGGGAAATTCAACAAGTGCACGGGGGCCGTGCGGGCTGGGCAAAACGGTCATGCGCGCACGGCGGTCGCGGGCGCGTGCCTCGTGGACGGACCGCCGCCGCGGCGGCCAGTGAACGATCCTTTCGGCGTCGTCGTGGCCGCCAGTCGTCGTCGTCGTGGTCGCAGTCGTCGTCGTCGTCGTCGTAGCCGCCGCCGCCGCCGCCGCAGCCGTACACGCGCGATAACCGTGTGTCGAATGATGTTGACGACGGGGTGGGCGGTGTCCGCTTGGCTGTTGCTGTTATCGTCGGCGTCGTCACCGCCGCCGCCGTCGACCGTTAAAACGGCCGCGAACGCCGTGGTCGAGTACAAGGTGGGAGTGCTGATGACCACCAAACTGGACTCGCCGTTCGACCTGGAACGGTGCGGGCCGGCCGTCGACCTGGCCCTGGACATGGTCAACAAGAAATTCCTGGCCCATCACAGAATACGCCTGAAGAAAGTCGAGAACAGGTAGTGCGGACACAAAAACGTTTCTATGTGACATATATTATTTTATGGAAAACAAAAAAATAAATATTCAATTACTCCGTTACGAAATCTTCGTGACAACGCATAATAACAATTTTTATCCGTTTTATATGAAAACAACTCCGGGTGTGGTGGCGCACATCTAATGGCGGATTTCTAGGGAGGGCTATAGGGCGATCCCCGCACCCTTTGGCTCGCGCTTTTCCTGTATTCCTACGTTTACAAAATGTCGACGAAAATTTGGAAAAATTTTACATTTTGTCAGATAAATATGTTAAGGGATGTTTTCTTCCATTGCCGCAGTTCGTTTTTTGCCCGTTCATTCTACGTCCCGTTTGCCCGATTCCAACGAATCAAAAATTAAAAATAAGTGCCACGTTTATTACAATTCATATGATAGCTATAAGTATATTTCTATAGAAATGAGAAATAAAAAAACCAATACTGTTACCCTTTCAAAGTACACGATAAACGATTTTTTAAAAATTCATCCCCCTCCCCTTACATGATCGCTAAATCCGCTACTGGTCGCAGTCAAAGTTGAGGATTCAAAATTCATCCGCCTTTGATTTTTTTTTATGTAGTTATAATAATAATAGCAAAACTAAGAAAACAAACGGCATTTTTTATACAAAAAAAAAAAATGTATTAAATACACGCGAAAAATTAAGAAATACGCAAATTTTTTTTCAACTCTTATATAGGACGGACTTTTAGTTTGGTCTGCTACACAAATCGAGATCATATTATTCATTATTTTCCGTTTTCTCGACGCGTGTAACGCGTTGCGAGTTTGATTGTTAAAAAAAAGACTTTTAAAAATTGATTGAAAAATGTTAAAAATACAGGTAAATAAATTTTTCTAATCATTGAATGTGTTATGCTTAAAACGTGTAACACTGAAAAAGAAAATTACACATCCAAAGGATGTTGTTTCGTTCAAAAAGAGTCGTACTGAGTTTTATTTTTTTTTTTTTTTACGATGTTCTCAACGTTTTTTCGAATTTTCAACGAATTTTCCATTCATATCAACAACGATTATAATAGATTTCATTTTCAAATTTATATTATACGTATAAAATAGTGTTTAATTATTCAATTTCTCCCACATTATTGAAATATGTCTTGACATGTTTCCTCTTCTTCGTATTTACGCCATCGACCTCATAAACATTTATAATTAAATTTGTTCTAAATAATCTTTTTGTCTTTACGAATGACCGCCGAGACTATGTGGTACGACGAAAACGTGAATAATTCCGTCCGAGCACGTTTGCTTGGCAAACACTAATAAAAAAACTCGTATTTCTTTACTTTTTTGGTTTTTTGAGACGTCGTCAAACGGGTTTAGAACTAAAACGTCGCGAGTGTCTATTGGTAGTAGACTACAGTTTATATTATACGATTAGAGTTGGGCCGTTAGAAAATCTAAAGCATATAATATTATACACGTATGACGCAAAGACGTTTATTATTTATAAAAAATTAATTTTTTTTTTGTACGATTTTTTTTAATAAAATAGTGTTTGATAATAATCGAAGACAAATAATAAATTTTCTACGAGTTAATGCGTAAGTCAAAAGGATATAACGCCGATCATACATTATTATAATCGAATATAAAATGCTAAAGAACTATGACGGGATATTACGTTTTTACTGAAATGGGTTCTTGTTTGGTTCATTAAGAATATGAGCACTAAACAACAAACCTAACAAAAAATGTAAAAACCAATAGTTTCATTCATACTTAAACCCTGGCCCGTCCCATTGCATAATCCTGGCTACGTCACTATATAAATATGATAACTTGTACGTAGTCGAATACACTGAAAAAGAAATTCGTATAGTATACTATTCAAAACAAATTTACACTGCCACAGGCGTATTTAGAAATATTTACCACAGCAAAATAGAAGGGAATGTTAAAATTTTTAATTACAGAGGAAAGTATAAAACATTATGTTGTCCTAAAATGACTTTTAATCTTTTCAACTGAGAAAAAGAGTTTCATTGAGATGTTTTTGTCGATTCATATTGTTACGTCTCGTGTATACACAAATATACGCAATTAATTACACTGCGCTATTGGAGATAAATCGATCGAGTTTATTGTGCGTTACATTAGTTATATAATCAAAAACGGATATATATATATATATACGCTCGTTTTGCGTACTAATATATATTATTATATTTATGTGCTACATGAATTGTAGGAGAAGTCGACACTAACAACACTGATTATTATTATCGTAGGAACGTATAATTTTATGATGTACACACAAAGGCTTCCCTTCCCGTAATCATTTGACAACTCTTAATCCCATTGGATGAAAATTGGTACACAGCGTTCGCATAATCGAGCATTCGGATAAATGAAATCTTCACGAAAAATACGACCTACTTTTAAATAAATACCTTGAATCGGAAACGTCTATTTCATCAGCGACGCTCCGGACACGGATAAATTCAAATTATTATACAGAAATATTCGTTCGTTAAAATAACCGTTAAAATATATTATTTTCGCGTGAGAAAACAATTGCTGCGCAATTATAATGAATTGACGATTTAAACGTTATAGTGTTTATTAAGAACAACAACGACGACAATATAGAGGATACGAGTATACAAAACAATCCACGAAAACGATAATGGCCGACGAGAATTCGTTATTACTCAGGTTTTGCGAACATAATTTCAATATTATATGTGTAACGGATAGTTTTCGGATTTTCGAATAAATCTGATAATGTGCCGTAATGGAAAAAAAATAATAAGTGTTCGTATATATTATATAAAATAATAATATTATTATGTAATGCGTTTGTTGTTGTTAGGCCACGGCTCTCGGCGTCAAGGAGTATTTTTTTTTCCATTTCGAGCCCCGCGATATTCTGCGTTGACACTTAGGCACACGTACGTGGACGTACTCGTATTCATCAAATAATAAATAAAAAACGCGCGAGTGCTTCTTGCCACCGCGGTATACTACGTACAGAAGACATTAATTAATTACGATATTATATTCAACACACAAATAATACGAATTATTAAGACATTTTTTTTCCTTTATTCCTATAGTTGGTGCATCAAATCATTATTAACGCGTGTACATTTTTCTTAAAGTATTTTATTTAAAAAATTCAATTATTTCTTTATAAAAGAGTATAATACATTTTATCATTAATAAATTTTTTTCATTTATGTACCGAGAACATTTTTAGTTATTATATATATATATATATATATACGATTTACAACGTGTGTTTGTTAAATAAATTTTTTTTATAATGAGTATATATTCTCGTTTTAAATTTCAGTACGTAATTTTCAATGTAATTTTTTAAAAACGACAAATTTTTCAATTGGTTTTTATGATAATTTACGGGAAAAAAAGCCGGTAAATAAAATATAAATAATGAAAATCGCGCTGATTTTCAATTTTTCTTTTGTATACAATTATTTTATTTTTTTGTATATAAAATGTAAATATATTTAAGTAATTGAACTTCGAAGTCGGAGAAGTGAGTTTTTTTTTTTTGAATGTGAACAATAATAATTATTATCTAAGGTACATTCATATATATATACACACAAACACACAATATAAAATTGTATTCTACCCACACTCACTTCTTCATAGTCCACGGTTATTCGAGATACCTTCCTCATACAACGGGCACGCTGTTTTGATTTTCAATAGGCAACTATAAAAATTCGGCCAAAAATTCAATTTTAGATTTTTAGATTCCGAGTGAAGCGAGTAATAGTAATAATAATAATAATAATAATTTATCGGTTTTTACAATTAGTTGTTGTCTGTAAACACTTTTTCGCGTAGTAGATTTAATTAATCGCAATAAAACTATTATCGTGCATAAGGTAATCCAAACAACTACGAACGTATTTTTGACACAATAAATTGACTTGCATTGTTGCGATATTGTATTTTACGATTTAAATCGCCCGAGGTATTATAACTCGCGCGTTTTTTTTTTAAATCCCCGTATTTTCTACACTTTTCCCGCGTAGTAACGCGTACACCCACCTCTTGAACGATTCGGTAATTTTTACAACGTACATACACTCCGAAATCAGTCAAATAAGGTAAACCTTTCGTTTGGATTACGTTTGGATTAAAGTAAACGAAACGTATTTTATCCGGTCCATTACGACTACTCTTAATCGAAACGTATTCGTCATTAATTTCTTTACGAGTGCTGCTCAATAAGTGTGAACGTTTATCATCTATTTTTATCTCAGACACTCGGAGACATAGCTCGTATACAATAGCCGGGAAAAGTGTTTTCCGACACCGAGACGTATTGTATAATTTATATGATCGCGGAGGATGGCGGTCCCTGAAAATCCCCTGAAAATAAAATTATCCCGGGAAGTATATTATAATATCGTGCGTGTAAAAACGTATAAAAAAAAAAAATAGAAATCGTGTACATGTAAACATATAAAAATCGAATTTTAACGTGATCCCTTATAAGAAAAACAAGGAAACAAATATTTATCGCTTAGAAATCGACGAAGCATATAATGAAATAACATTAGCGATACGTTATGCAGTTGAAGCGACTTCGAAGTCGTTTCGGAAACGTTTTAAAATCGACTACCGCTTCGGTCGGAACAACGAAAATAATTATTTTTATTTTATTTTTACGAGAGATTTTTTTGTCCCCGTTTCGAACCGCTTTTGATAGAATTAGAAATCGATTTTGAATTTCGCTCCTCGTGAACACCCAATTATTGGCTAAATGAAGTTAATTATTACATTTTTCGTTGGAAATATCGATATATTATCAATAGTGGATCGAGATGGAGGGGAATGGAAACATTGTCTCGTCATTTCGAATTTTGAAAGGGAGAAAAGTGACGAAATTGTGAACGGTCAATATTGTTGAAAAATAAGCAAAAAAAAAAAAAAAAGTCTTTTTTTTTCAACAAACACCGGTTATTTAAAAAAAATTAATAAAATTAGGCGACGTAACGATTACAAATTATATATATATATATAAAAAAGAGGGATGATTTAATTTTAAAACAAATAAACGCGGGGATGTGTTAACTAAAAAAAAGTGGCGGCCCACCCCTACACCGAATCCGTCGCTTTATATTATACGCACATCATGACGCGTGTCCGCGTTATTTGTGTAGTGTGTTAATATTATATTATTGTAAAATTCGCGTGCTCCCATTTATTCGGGACGCCTTCGTAATAATAATAATAATAATAATAATAATAATATTATGTATAACATAATATAATACGTGCGCGCACGTACAAAACGCGTGTATTACACTCGCGCAATATTATTGTACGTTCACATACGGCGTTTCAATTATGCAATTCGACTACACAAACAACGGTTTTCGCCGCGCGAATTCCACCCCGCCGAATATTCCTCTCCACCGGACCAAACGCGCGTTCGACGTTCGTTTCTCCGTACTCCGACCTCGATAATTCGCCGTTGTCCGACGAATTTTTCCGAAATTTCGATCTCCTTCGAAGTTAAAACTCGCGAAACGTCTGGTCGAAGCACGTCTTCTTCTGCCCTACGACGATAGTTTATGTTTTCTCGGCCGTCTTGAAGGAACACCCGACCTCTTCACGACTCTATATAACAATTACGTTTTCATCTTGGCCATAATCTCATTTCAAATCCACTCCTGCCGTCTTTAACGCAGCTCCCTTGTGTACCTTACGTTCCGATCAGGTCTTATGTGATCTCCGCCATATTATCCATTCGATTACTCCTCTCTCTCTCTCTCTCTCTCTCTCTCTATCACGGATTAAACCTTCTCTATATTATTTACGCTCTCGACGTTACACGTTTCTCCTGACATCAATTTACTTTTGAACTCTCGTTTTCAATCACTCGCGTAATATTATAATGTCCATAGAATATAAAAGAATGTTAACAAAAAAAAAAAAAATAATAATAACGACGACACGGACACGTTAGAAAATGTTTGCATTACGCATGACGATGGACTAATTAAAATTCAATGTTTCGAGATACGCGTAGCGTTTAAATAATTATAATAAATTTCTACGCTGACTTTATAATATAAATTAAACGACCGAATTAAAAATTAAATTTTATTATTATTGACATTTTAGATTTATTAGTATACGATACATATTTAATTTCATTCAGACCGGTTTAATTCGATAAAATGTATTATTCGAACAAAATTTCTGTTTTATTTTTCATTAACGAAGCGTCCATTGAACTCTACAAATAAACGTAATTATACGAATATAGAGTACAAGTCTACGAATTTTCGGTACGTTTTAAAGTCGTTTTAATATTTCGCTTATAGTAATATAAGTATAATTAAAAATGAAACTTTATTAATCATACACTCGCGAGTTTAATCGAGAGCGTATATTATTTTTGTTGCTGAAAAACAATTAGTCATAAACTTATTAACGTACTCATATATATATTTCATTTATTGGTTGTGATTCGTGTGTGTCCTGATTCGATTTTCGTAATCAAACTTGTTTCGAAAATGTTTGCTCTACGACATATCACATGGGTATTTGAAAGCCCAATAACTAAATGCGTTCCTAGTAGAGAGAAAATTACGGCACAGTACAATTATTAATTACTCGGAGTATTTTAAAAATAATCTTAACGCTTCATCACGTTACGAAAAGGTAAAAAAAAAAAAATGTAAACACTTTTAGTGTTTTTGTCGCGTGTATTATATAATCTAAGCACCGTACTCCATTTCTTTTCATCGGTTTTTTTTTTCTTAATGCTACCGTTATTAACAAGTGTTAACGACGATTATTTCAATATAATATAATCGGGTTGAAACGTATAATTATCGCGATCAATAAATAGTCTCTCGCGAATAATCGAGAAAACACGCGCGACCATTAAATATTTTCAGTGTTGACGATATGATGTTTTCGACGAGCGTTACAAATTATTAACTAAACAATACGTTATACAAATATTGAGTTTAAGTTTTTCTGTATTCAAACGGGAATTAATATAATATTTACTTGATACTTGACTTTATTCTCGAACTTATAAACATTTATAACTTGATCACGACATTTTTAAATATATACCGCGCATAATATATACATTGTATATTGTATCTATATATTACGGGAATTTTATATATTATACGTTTTTTTTGACAATATTGTTTTTGTACGTTGTATAATATACGTTTTCGTTTGTATGTCGTATATTATATTGATGGCGTGAATACAAATTATTGTCACGCGTGATCGAGAATGTAATAAACGCGAGCAAATGAATCAAAAGAGATGCGCGCGTGGGTACTCATCGTATATGATGACGATGATGATAATGATATGAGCAGTATATACATGATTTGGCGCGGAAAATTAAAGTGTGTGTGTTTTCGCACAGTCCACCGAATACGTTTATTTCGTCACGTGGCCTTCAATCAATCTATGAGTTGAAAATATGACTTCATTGGCTGAATACAAGTCAACAATTTGTGAAGGCTAATTATACTTAACAATAGCACACAAACATAATACCCCGGATTCTTTTATTTCAATTTTTTGTTTTCTTTTACCATAAATCCCGTGAAATTAATTAAATTTATCATTTAAAAAATTGTCAAAGATCTTAAGGTAAAAAAAATTATATATATATTAAAAAAAAAAGCGAGAATGTCTACTGAAAAGTATATACGTCGCGACTCATTCAAACTTAGTTTACAAATTTCTTATACCACTAGATAGATGTAGTCGTTAAAAGCAAAAAAAAACTACGTTTCGTATACGTGTTGGACAAAAAAAAAAAAAAATTCTTTCAATCCTCCAAAACGGAAATGTTGGCGGAGTATCATATAATAGTCCAGCTGATTCTGAAGACGATTTTCGACTGTGTCCCGGAGGAATCATCGAAAGTCATAGTATGCAGTTTGATTCTTTCTTTCCCGATTCAGACGTAATGGAATATTTTTAAATGACCTATTCACCGAGCGAATTGATTACACAGGTTACGTTAGGTTTGACTACGAATATGCACTGTATGGTTTCATTGGATAAATTTAATTTTTTTTTGCTACCGTCACTTTTAACAGTGACGTTGGTGAGGAAATTATTAGGCACACCTGTTTTATGATTGACTACTTTGGACTGAGTAGCTAAATGGTATGGTACGTGTTGTGACCAAAATTAATCTGACGTTATAACATGAATGATGACTAGGTCTTGATATAATTGAAAAAGCGTACGATTTTCACCAAGAATACGATTCTTCTCTCCAAATTCTTTGTTCCTTTGTTTTTGATATTTTGGCAATAACTGTTGTATTAAGTCGTTAACTCAATTATATAAGTCTAAAAAAATAAATAAATAAAAATAAAAAACAAAAGCGAGAACGAAAAAAACTAAAAAGTAAAAACACTACACCTACAGTACCTCCTCAAAAATTGTATAAAATTTTGTAATTTGTTTAATTTATTTATTTTTTTTTTTAATTTATTGTTTGTAAATATTTGTAATCTCAATGTTGTTCCTAGTTTTACCAAATGTACATATCGTCGTTTATGGACGATGTAGTCATATTTTATTGATATCACAATCACGACAAAAGCGTTTAAAACGTTTCCATAAAAATAAACATTAAATAACGCGCGTATATAAATGCCCGACAGCCGCACATTCTAATGTTGTATTGCTTAAAAGTGATTTTTAATTTAACGAACATTTAAAAATCCAATTTTTTTTTTTGCCCATCTTAGCCATTATTATTTAACTACGCGACGACTGTGTCGCTTACTCGTACAACATTTAAAATGTATAAACTGCGAGCACGACGATGTGGATGTACAGCCTCTCTATTGCCAGATGCAGTACGACATCGATTGTCTTATACGTTGATCGTAAAAAATAAAATGTTTTTATGTGCGTACATAAAACAAAGATATTTTTACAGATAAAATGCATACATATTATATTGTGACCAATGAAACTGCCGAATTATTTATCGAAAACGAATATTACACGTATAAAGGCTATTTTTTATTTGAAATTTTAACCGAACTAATAATACCGTTTGCCGGATCATTTCAGAAAATGGCTGATACATAAAAAAAAAAAAACGTTTTCTTTATACGCGTATAACATAATAAGTTTTCGGAAATTAATTTAAGCCGACAACGCGTTTATACGTATTATACCGTAACCTTATCAAAGTAATTCGAAAATGACGCGTGCAAAATCTCGTTAATACAAAAATGACAGTACATTTAACGATTATTTACAGAATTGTTGGATGGCCGAGATTTAGTTGGGCAAAAGGAAAGATTTTAATGAAATTCCCTCGCAATATTTTTATTGATAGATTACATACGTTGAAATAAAAAGAAAAGAAAAGGATTTATATTTTTGACGGACTCGCATTCTGGTTGCGCGTGTTCACGTAATGTTCGTTATGCTCGGAGCCTGATCGACGGGGAGACCTAAAAGATAATTGATAAATTAAACTTCAAAATATGGGGCTGAAATTTTTTTAAAAATAAAACAAGTGAGGAAAACAACTGCGTTAAAAATTTTAAATAATCGTATAAAACAAATTATTTGTTTTCATATTAATTTGTGTTTTATGCAACGATGACGTACTATGTTCATGTAAATTAATTACGACCGCGTTATCTCAAAGTAATTTCACCTAATGAAAAATGAGTTAAAAACCAAATTTAATACAAAGAAAACGTTCTGAACGATTTTTTTTTTTTTTTTTTGATTAAATATAAAATTATGAGAACCGCATAAACTACGAAAACGCCATTGAAGAGTTATCGTTCCAAAAAGTAATAAAAAAAAATATTCCAATTACAGTGTGAGTAAACACAATTATTATAATAACCAAGACAGTTATTAATATATAATTGAAATTTTCATCAACACTTTCGAATATTTAAATTATTTTTTTCACACGAAATTCATAAATTTTATTTGTAAATTTACTTGTGCAAAACACGTGAAAGCGCCTTTCAAGTATTTACGTATATGTGTGCTTACGGTCATACAAGTCTTAATCCGGCTTATTGTGTATACCCAATTATAGAATTTCTCACACCGTTGTTTAAAATGTGCAAAATTTTACAGAAACAATATCCGTTAAGTTTAATTGTATAAACATTTTTTTTCTTTTTTAACTCGGCGTAATCGAATATTTTACGTATATTTAGTTATTTAAGCGTTTTATTTTTATTTATTAATATCGAATTTGCAATGTATTTTTTTTTATTATTTAGGATATTTACATAGAAGTATTAATATATTATTATTATTATTTATGACTAATATTAAAACGTATAAAAAATAAAAATTATAAAATAGTTATTAAAAAATTCGATTCATTTTGTTTTAAAAACGGTTTTTTTATTAAATATCTATTTTTACATCTGTTAGTAGCCAAATCAAAAACTTGTATATATATATATTTAAAAAATACTTGGTATAATGTTTTATTATTACGATTATAAGAAAATAGATTACGTTCGTTTTCTACATGCATCGATGTCACATTGATATGAAATACAACTTTCTAGCACTATATCCACGTACTTGGCGTATGGTTGTAATGGGATTACTTTCCATAAGTATATAAAAATATATATATATATATATATATATTTAACCGATAGTACATTCATTACATTTAAAAAAAAACTGAAATCTTTTATGTTTTTTATTTAAATTCTGTTTTTTGTCTTTTTTAATAAGTCCATCGTTGTATCGTATTAAACTATAAAATAAAAAAAATAATAATAATAGGGGGCGTACGTATTTCAAGAATATTAATATTCTCCTTTGAAGTGTATATTTATCGTAAAATGTCGACCTATACAGGCCACTGTACGGTTATATAAGGACTTATATATTATTATTATTATTATTATTATTATTGCGACTAGTCTCCTTTGTCATTTATAGAATAATAAAAGCACTGTATCGGAATAATTTTTATATTTACACTTACACAATATATCACACCAAAAACAAATCCTATTTCCGGACTGAAGTCAAATAGCAGTCGCGCATCTCGCCGTTTTCCATTACACACGCGCTGACCGTGCCTTTGGGACCGGACCGTCAGATATTTGATGTATAAATAAAGTTTTCCGATTTAACTGCTCGTCCTATATAAACATCGAATTTGCGCCTTTCGCCAACAAATCGATCGATAACGAAAAAAAAAAGAAAAAAAAAGGAGCTTGTAATAATTCGATATAATAAAGTATAACGCGTTAGAGTATTTGTTGATTTAAGGATTCGGATTTCTATGAATTTCTATAATAAAATTTGATGACATATTATGTTCACATTATTTTGTAACAAAATTATTCCAAAAAAATAATATATATTAATGAACATGAAATCACGGTACATTCTGTGCGCTTATTTTAATTACGACTACATACGGATACATACATTTTTATGAAATTAACAGTAAATAAGAAAAAAAAATGTTACTATATTGTTGGAATAAAAATTTATGTTTTAGTGTATTGTGGAATATTTATATTTCAGTGTAGCGAATACCACAGCAACTAAAATCGTTTTGTATTAACGCACATAAATTCATGTAATGACATTTCCTTATGGGTCGCACATACTCTTAAAGTCGTAATTTTATTATATTTTATGTATTATCGAGCGTTTAACTGTATACTGTATCTTATAAGTATTATGTGTGATTAAATTTTATAAACAATTTTAAATACATTTTGAAATAAACTTTTTTTTTAAATTTATTTGTAGACTAATTTGTTTAGTATTTATTTCGGTAATTGCCTGTAAAATGTATAGCATAAAAAAATAACGAACGGTTTCATGATTTTCGAAGATTTTTGAAAGTCCCGAAAATTTCGAACACTAAACTTTTACACATTATGAAAATTACGCGCGTAAGTTGATTTAAAAAAAGTAATCATTGATCAATCCAATCGCGCAGATGAAAACGAATTATTTAATAAAATGTAAAATACCCATAAAAGAATCAAATGTATGTCACAATAAAGAACTGTGAACTGTATTTATCGATTAATTATTTGGCACAATCGTTTTAATTTTCACGAGTTCTTTTGTTTTTATTTTATTTAGGAAAACGTGAGACATTTTAGTGAGATTAAACTGTAAAACGCGTAAAACTACCGAGGCAAAATAAATTTATATTGAGTTTTGTTGCGATAGACGAGCTGTTTATTGATATCCACTTTATTTCCGTTGTGTAAAATAGAAAATGATTTTCCGAAATACGTTTATAATTAATGTCAATTATAAAACGTACGCATAATTTAAAACGGACATTTCGTTTGATTACAAAAAAAAAAAGAAAAAAAATGCTGTTTTTACATCGCACGTGTTGTCTCGTCAATTTAGTGAAACCGTTTTTTTTTTTTTTTTTTTTTGAACGTCTGTACTGTGAAATTTAACGGAATTACGTTTTATTAAATACGTTAATTTTTTTTAATTTAATTCGGCCCTATGTGTTTTCGTTAATATTACATATAACATATTAATATATTGGCTCATGATAACAACATCAATCGCGTTGTTTTATTGCCGTTTCTAAACAAACACAGTTGTTTGATTGACGAGGAGTTTTTTGTTTCGTTTTGCACGACCACGACAAAACCACGGACTGTACTCCGAAGATCTCGCATATCGTTTCACGTACAGAGAAAACAATTTATTTTTGTTTATTCTGTAAACAGTTACAAATGATTACAACACACTCGGTTCTTATTTATTTAATCAATCAACCTCACGAAATGTATTGTATTATAAAAATGAACGTTTACAGTATGAAATGAATATTACACGATACGGACAAAAACCTATCGGTTTCGTGAAAAATTACTTAGATGGTAACAGCTAGATGGTAATGAATTATTATTTAATATTACTTTGCGCGGATAACGAAATTATCCGTTTTACGGTCTTCATATTATCATCGGCATTATTCCGTAATTTTGTCCATAATCTGGACATCCTTCTGTTCGCGAAAAGAACGGTTCCACCGGTTGCGCGACATTATTTTTACTTGTTCTCACTTTTTTTTTATCAATTTGTTTACTCGTTAAAAAGACACCGAAAGTTTCCAATTTTCCTACGTAAAAATAATGATAATTCATAATAATCTCTTTTATACTCGAAATTATTTCGACAACGTTTGTACATTATTTTTAATAAATTATTTGGACTACGGTGAAATTGATTTATATTTTACGGAAATTCTATTATTATTATTATTATTTTTTATGACTAACTTTGTTATTTCGTGTATATTATATCAAGACTTGACAGTTTAATCAAAAAGTCAGGTAAGATTTACGATATAGTAATCGTATATCTTTTTCACGTTTCAAAAAAGAAAACGTATATTTGATCAAAATTCTTATAAAACGACATATTTTTTTTTTATATTTATATCGAGTTTGTATATATGTATACTTATATGAAGGCGATGATTTAAAATTGCTTTTTTTTAAATCACATTTTTTTCGTTTCTAAATAGTTATTGCGCAGAAATTAAAGAAAAAAAATATGTATGGACGTGTAATCGAAAAATAATAATGTTTAACGTGAAAACGATAAAGAGTTCATTGAAGAATAATAATAACTCAATTACATACGGTAATAACAACATATTTTCGTTCCAAAGTTTTCGATTTTTTTCTGTTTTTAGTTTTCCGTTTTATATTTTTTTTTGCACTTTAATGATTTCATATTGTTGTAATCACAATAACGCACTCACAAATTATACGCGCGCGCGCGCGGAAAAATATAGAAATTCTATCGAAATAAATACAAACCGAACACAACTCACATTCATATAATATTACGTAACTACACATTATACGCGTACGGTGCGCAATATACGAGTATATTCGACAAGAAATATTCGATTAGAAAACGTAAAATTAAATTTATTATCGTTATTAAATTTGTTATCTATTTAATAAGAGATTTTATTGTTAAACATGCAATATTTGTCCATAGCGCTTTTCTCCGAAACGACCAAAAAATAAAAAATTGTTCCATTGTATTATATTGACGCGACGTCTTGGAGTGATCCTCGAATGACAATTTATAACGAATTGCAAAAACGACACGTTATATTTTACACGATATGACAATACGACTATAGTTTTTGACGGAGATCGGCTCAAGATGCATAAACGCTTTAGAATCGTCTCATTACTTTTAATTTGGAAACAATGATAAATCGTTTTCGAAAAGCGTTTCTGAGCGACGCCAGTGTACGTTCCTTATTATTATGATTAATGAATATTACCATATATATATATTATATTACGTTTTAAGTTCTTAAACCGGATATGTCGAACGTTTTAACAGGACGGCTGGCTTATATAAATAAATTTTTTTTTTTTTGTACGAAAATGTGTGAAAACGATTTTCCTCTCGCAACGATATTGTCGACGAAAATCGAAAAGGTATTCGAATAATTCGATATTTATGACCTTTGAATGTTAAAAATGCACATTTTACAATGAAAAACTCGGAAATTTTGCATTGCGCACAATTTTTAGACTCCAGTTTGTTACAATTAACATGGACATCACGGATCTAAACACTTTGTATAAATATACTGCAAGTCTTAATATATTTAATATTTCCGTACTATACTACACATTAGAGAAGTGTTGTGATTTGCCTCCAAATTCTTTTCCGCTGTCCTTCTTTAAAATTCCAAAATATGACATCTCGATCTCCCTTCAATCCTTTTAAAATTAAACGTGTAAAAGTCATTTTTATAATTATTTCTTTTGTTCTTGGCTTTGTAATAATTTTTAACATCTCGTCGTTTATATTTGTCTTGTTTTATATGTACCGGTTCATTTTCTATCACTTTAATGCGAGTTTATTAATTATAATTAATAGAATAATAAATAAATTAGTTGATTTAAACAATTTTAAATGTGTTTTTTTTTTCATGTTTTTGGATTGTAAATTAAATTTCTAAAGGGCATTTTCATAAGGTTTATAGAACATTTTTTGTAGGTCAAAAATGCATTTTTTCTTTTTTTTTAGGAATTCTTATAAGGGTTTTTAGGGTATAAACTTCCGGGATCTAATAATCATACAAGAGTATTAGTACTTCAATACTTCAACAATTTTACGAGCACCTATAATAATGTAAAATATAACATTCATGCAGACTTCGCCACTATAGCTCATACCTATATATAATATATACATACTGGTGTTCCACAATCTCCGATTTTCGTGCTCCGTCCTCCTCATTGAGAAGAGGAGATTCTGCTTAAATATAATACAAAAAACAACGACAACAATATAGCAACGCGTAAAAAGACCGTGTGGGCTTTACGGCTTCGCGGATTATATTATATTCGTGTGTACGTGTATAAAGGCTTTTAACACCTGTAAATCTAATATAAATCTCGCGTACATTCCATTTACGATGCGTCGTCACGAACTTACTTTTACAGGATTTTCTTATGGGAGGCATGGGTTTAAGATTTAAAAAAAAAAAAAGTAGTGAGCGGGTGTGTTGTACGGATGTCGCGAATTACTACATATATTGAATAAGGATTTTAGAGTTTTGTTATATTTTACTATATGAATTCGGAAAGCGACGCGATGAATCATTTC
Source organism: Chaetogeoica ovagalla (assembly GCA_032441825.1). Lineage (NCBI taxonomy): Eukaryota > Metazoa > Arthropoda > Insecta > Hemiptera > Aphididae > Chaetogeoica > Chaetogeoica ovagalla. The sequence continues at coordinate 2,499,490 of CM063731.1, forward strand.
ATTGGCGGATAAAACGATTCCGAGCGGAACTTCAGCGTGTAATATTATTTATTATTTTGAATACATAATAAATATATTGTGTATAGGAATGCATCGATTAAACCCTTATTACAGCACATCATTATAATACGATTTTTTTTTTTTTTTTTTTACAAAAAATCTAGATGGGTAGAAATATTATCGAAAATCGTTTTCGTTAATAAAGTACAAAATTTATGCATATTTAGTAAAAATTTCATGAATCTATAGGACCATTATAGTTTTGAACAAACGTAATTTTCCACGAAAAATAGAAATATACTTTGTGGGAAAAAGTCGGAAACGTTTAAAAATTGCGATCAAACGATTTTCGAGGTTTTTTTTATAGGAATTAAATGATTTCTATAAATAACCTAAAAAAAAAATTTTTTTTTTTAATTTTCCCTGATATTAATACAAATTTATAAATTTAGTTAACATTTTCAAATATTCCACATATATATATAACTATTAGTATCGAGATTCCGACGAAATCGATTTTTTTTTTTTTTTTTTTTTAATTTAATTTTTCGATAGTTTTTGAGGCGCTTTTGAGAAAATCTATTACCGATCTCTCTACAAATGCACACTTATTTCTCTAAATCCGTTTGTGAATTCGACTACGCGTATTCTATTATTATTCACTCGCGGTGTCGTGTGTACATTCCCCGCGCGTGAAACCGTTTACGACTTATTAAATATCTTTTTTGAATTGGGAAATTCGTTTTCTAGCCCGTGCTCGACACAGAGAGAAATTCATTCGCCACACATCCGGAAGATAACAATATTTCTTAGCCGTTTCGATTTTTCTAATACGATCTTTATACATATATTTATTTATTTTTTAATTCCATACGACTTTATACGTTTTATTTTTTAAAAAAAAAAAACAAATCCCGGCCGCCGTCACCATTACGTGTGCAGACAATATGTTATAAAGTTCAACTAACGCGCACCGACGTATATGATAGCTAATAATCCGAGAAAATAATCCTTTTCCGATCCGCGTTTAACGCCGCGAACTAATTTGATCGCGAACGTTACGTGACGTGCACTGTGCAGTATATATACGTAAAACGCGGTATTATACGCATATTAATGAATTTCAAATAAAGTCTAAATCCCGTCCCCCCCTCACCACCGATTTGTGTAATTTATTTTTATTATATTATTATTGGGAGGCTTAGTGAGATGAGAAACACCGCGATGTGTGTGTGTGTGTCCCGTGGGCACTTACGCGTTAAATTTGTTGCGTACACATCGGACGCAAAATACAATTTATCCGGGCAAATGCGCGCGGGCATCGGCGTCGGATTCGATTTATTTCTATTTCTATTTTTTTTTTTCTGTTTTTTCGATATTTTTAAAACTGCGCCGCGTACGTTGGTTTTCGGAAATCGTTGGAATTCGATTTCTTCAAAAGCGGTCCTTGAGTGTGGTGAAAAAGGACGCGAAGGCGACCGGGGAAAAAAAAGAAAAAAATGAACTGTTTAAACAAACGACTGTTGCGATTTTTTTTTTTTTACTACACCTACGTCGTAACATATTATAACGAATATAAACGATAAGTATAATGTACCAGTTTTTCACAATACGTCGGAGACCAAATGCGTGTTGAGAAACGTGTAATGGGTGAGAGGGAACAATAAAATTAAAATTAAATTAGAGTGGCAATTTCTAATAATCGAAATCCAATTCAACTTCGATTTAAATAATAATTATTCGTACGTATTTTGACAACGTTCTCATAGACGTTGTTTGCCGTAAACATTATTCCTTCGGTAATCATTTCGTAATGAATGTTGCGAAGAGTGGTAAAAAAAAACCGCGGTCTTCTCTCGTTTGTCGACTCTAAATGCGTTTCACTTCTTTTTGATGACGACGGAAATGTTCTGTCGGTCGTACAAGTGGTAGTTACGACGAGGAACTGTTGCCAAATATTATTAAAAATCTTTTAACGTTTACATGCGTAGAAACCCGTGAAATGTATAAGATTAAAATTATTATATAAATACAGCGAATGTGACGACGTTTGTGCATTCTCCTTGAATCCGCCACCGTAATGAAAACTACTCACTAACTTTAAAGTAACTCGCCCGTACTCGAATAAAATTTATCGCGCGTACTATACAGCTGAAATTCGGCGAAAGTATTGCGTCCGATATACATGTAGTTTAGTATCGAATTTTCAAATTTATCTCCCGTTCGAAAAGTGCGTGTGTGTGTTTTCAAGTGCTCAAAGTTTTCGCGTAAACGCCCACGTTCATCCGCTCTTACTTAGTTCGGAGAATTTATCGTGTGAGTATAGAGGAAACAATTGAAAACGCTTGATTTTTGTCAAAAATTATATTTTCCAAACATTATTTCGTTCGATTGATGTTATATATATATAGCTACTAAATGACAAATGACAAGCAGATGTGTCGACCAAACAAACATAATTAACTATTTTTGAACTTACATATTTCGTAACGAATCCGAAAACTTCCAAAAGCTGACTTGGCAAACATCGTTATACACGTAAATACAAAAAAAAAAACACCGCGTATTATATTTTGAAAAGAAAATTAGAAGTCAGGGGGGAGGAAAAAATTGTCAATAAACAGGTCGAGCGGAAAAGTAACTTTTCAATTTGAATATTGTAAAATCTCCTAACATCGCGTTTTGATTGAGTAAATTAAAATGAACAAAAAAATTTAAAAAAAAAATATTTGCTGGTAGTGTGACCATTATATTTTAATCATTTCAACATAAAATTTCATGACCAAAATTCGATTGTATAAACCAATTGACAAAAAAAAATTGGTTTCAATTTTTATTTGTTTGATATTAACGAGCGACAATAGTTTGAATGTTAATCGTTATACACAAAGGAAATTCGTTGTCACCGGGACATTTTTCATACTGCAATACCGTGAAAATCTACGTCCTAACACTGAAAAATTTCTTCAATATAAGAAGCGTGTTATATTATAATTTAGAGTTCAAAGTATTCTGTTCTTAACGTCGCATTGTATAATGTATATATCGAAAAAAAAAACGAAAACATAAAGAAATACATCAAAAATAAGGTAATAATATATTAAAATAGAATCGAGACGTTATAGATTTAAAATTGTTTATGTTGCGCTTCGGCTCCGTGTCAATAAAATCAATCGATATATACACGTATAGAGGAGAAATTTTATACGAATTCCTATCGTCGTACCAGTCAGAATATTCTACCTAATATACGCGTAAAACCGCATGTGGGTATAAAAAAAAAATTTTATTTTTTAAATTTGTACCTCTATAGAGAGATGACTGCACGTTTCAAAAGACTTCAAAGAAATTTGAATAGCTATCACGAAATACAACTGTATATATATAGATACGTACATACATATGAGATGATTATACGAAAATATAAGGTCTCCCACACGCACGTTGAACATACGTATATTGCAGGTGTTATATTATGAAAATCACGAAAATTGTAGTATAATAATATCAGTAAATTATCACGATACGTTTTTTTTTTTTTTTTTTTTTTTTTTAAGAAATGCGTAGGAATATAATTTTAACGTTAAAAATAGACGAGACGATATCAATCCAATAATAATAATAATAATAATAAGGGGGGTTACAAAATCAAACGTTTATAATGACATGGATGTAATATTATATATTACTGTTGTACGGGGGTTTTTTTTTATGTATGACAAGGAACATCGCGATTTCGCTTGTGCGATGGCAAAATCAACTGAAATTTTAGCGTATTGGACTTGGCTGAACAATATTATTGGACTTTCGAAGAATTATTGATTTTCAAAAATCGCATACAGAAAAGAAAAACCGAACAATATATAAAAGAAAGCTCATCGTTTTTGTACGATTTAGTTTTTCTTTTAATTTTCGAAATTTACCTCTGTGATCGGTTGATTACAATTTTACGGCCGGAGAACAAATCCTCCGTTTACACCGGCATTGGATGGTTCTTGCAAATGCGAAAAATTCCGGTGTTACATAGAGGCGACGTATTACACAAATAATAATACCGTTGTATCGCGTCGTTCGTTCGGATTAAAATCTTAATATTATATAGAATTTATAGCGTTTATCATTTCTCCACTGGATTATTTTACAGCAATAATCGTACACACGAGTAATATTATTATTATTATTATTATTATTATTATTCGAGAATTTATACATACACGAGTACATATTGCAAAATCGTATATTTTTACAATATTTATACGATTACGTACGTGATATACGGGGAGAGAGTATATTCCTGAAATATTATTTACGACTACACCACCTGCACTTCCATCATAATTTAATTTCATAAATCCATCAACTCCGACGAAACTAAAAATATATTTTTTCCTCTTCTTAACATAATAATTTACAGACTATAGATGTATATTCAGAAGAGAGAGAGAGAGTCGTGTAACTGAGACAAGTGTTATACGCGCGAGTCTCACGCAATAATTCATAATTATTTCTATTACGCATTCGCGATACGACCGTAGTATAATAGTAGGAAGTACGTTTTTTTTTTCTAATCTCTTTAAATATGAAAATAAATTTTTACATTTTTCTTTTTTGTATAATCTAACAATTTTTTTCCTTTAAAAAATCAAATTTTAGAAGAAAAAACTTTTTAAAAGTATTTTCAGATTAATTCGTACTTTTATTATTATTATTTTTTTTAATATAATGAAAGTTTAACTATAATAATACAATGGTGTGTGTACACACAACGTGACCGTGTATACTAAAACTCGCGATGATTATTGAGAAATATTAAGAAAAATGCTAAGAGGATTGAAAGCGAGTATTATCTATCTTCGTTTTGCATTTTATATTTGTTTAAATTTATTTATATATTTTTATTTTGCGATTATTGTAAAATAAACGTTTCGTACTCCCTCGACATACCAATGGACCTATAAGGATGTAATAAAAATTCTATAAGCACGTCGTTGAATTCGTCGTGAATTGTACAATTAGAATGACTTTTTCACATTTACAATTTTTTTTTTTTTTTTTTTGCTTTTAAATTTTCAAAAATTGGTTATTAGCAGAAAAAAAATTCATTTTAAATTTTTTTTTAAGGATTTATGAATAAGATAGAACTGAAAAAAATCATCGGGCAACTCATTCTATAGTAAAATTCAAATCCGTTTTCAGAATCTTTATGGCATCATTACAGGTCGATCGGTTGGTTGGAAAAGTACGAAACGTTTATTTGCGTATGCGCAAGACAAAGAGAGGGAGAGAACACTCATTTCCCAGTCGCCGTCTTAATAAAATGGCTGTTAAACAATATTTTAAAACCGTATTTACTCACTTAGATGAACACATTAAACGCGTGTCATATAAATAATAAAAATTAGAGGAAAAAAAAATGATTCCTCGATTTTTCTAAATAGTTATTATAAAGTCGGGAGAGGCGAGGCTGTAATCCCCCTTGTCCACGTCTCTGTACAACACTATGTTGTATTCAAAACGAAATCGTCCGATCGTTGTCCACCGTTGTTTTTCTCTATTTGTTTTTATTTTTCGTCCTCTCCGCGACGTTTTCCCTCGCAAAGTTTTCGTGCGTTTCGACGTTTAACGATACGGAAAATATAATAATAAGCGTTTTGCACAAGCTGTTGCTGCTGTAACGGCCCGGCGAGTTCAGTTCGGCGGCGACTGGAAATAAAAACATAAAACGGTCGGCGAGCATAACGCAGTTAAATCGACGTGTTTTAATACGCCGATGTCGTCGCGATTTCCACTGCGTTTCAATTCGTCGGGTGAAAAATACGAATTAACCCGCGTAAAAACGGTCGCGGGAAAAGTAATCTTTCGAATACATTGAAATGCATTAATTCTCTCATACAGGACGGGCCAGGGAGAAGAGAGAAATTGAAATAGCTCTGATTGTTTTCGAGTTTTATAATTTGAAAACGCGGAGTAAATAAATGGTTTAAAAAAAAAAAAAACTAATATCTCAAGTACGGAAAACAAATGTCGGTGATAATACGATGTCCGTTTCCGCCGAATGCGTACGCGAAGGTTTCGCACGGCTGTCTATAAAATTTCCACGGGAATCGGAAGAAGCGATTTCTTCATGGATTCTTGTCCTCGACTGGAGAAGTGTTGTTGGACGAGTTCTGTGCACACTTTGCACGGTTGGCCCAACAAGAAAAAAAAACACACGCCGACAAGTCAGTTTGACGACCACGAGGGCCAATGAATGTCGTCGAATTGCGAGATGATGACTCGAACAACTTGAAAACCTTCTTGATCTCGAGGACAACCCGAGGTCTCGGCAAGATGGAGTCACAACTCATACTGCCAGACCATCAATGGCGGTTGAACGTTTTAAAACGTTTTTTTTTTTTTTTAGAGTTATTTCAAATTTTCCCGTTTCCCTTTAGGCCCGTCCTGTATATTATTTACGTATACGTAATATACGTCTATCAAACGTAACGACGTGTTTCTCCGCGTATCCGCGGTTTAATGCGCTTAAACATACGCCAATACAACTCGAGAACCTGCACCGATCCGATTACGATGAAATGTTCACGGACGTATAAGTGGGAAGTTATTGTCGTTTAGATTTCACTATCACGCCCGTCAAACGAATGCAAACGAATGTGCGACTCGTGTAACGCGAATCCAGTGCCGAGGAATTTTTTTTTTGAAAAATGTTTCGCCTGAATTACATGTCTGATGAAAGTTAGTTTCAGTATTACGAGAAGAAACGGCGATAATCGATTTGGACGAAATCGCGTTTTTATGTCATTTTTCGATAGTCTTTTCTGACGCTCAAAGGAAGTATTGAGAAACCGCAACCTCTTTAAAGTGCCGACTAGATGCTCACTGACTCCTCTCAGAATCTGAAACAAAAAAAAAAAGCAATAATTTCAATTTTTTTCTTCGTGTAACGAATATTTAAATATATTTAATTTTGCTTTAAAAAGTATCCGAGGACGCCTCTGGTTGCAATTGTAATAATATGTTACGTACGTTTTTCTTTTTTGTCGACTTTCAGAACTTCGTATAAAATAATTACCCGGATATTATGAAAAGTTTTTTTTCCCTTATATCTAACTTAACGCAGCGTTATAAAAAATAGTTTTTTCAGTAAAACCGATTTTCTCACTATAAAATAAATATAACGCGACGCCGTAATCGTAATCGTACGACTGAAAAACTCAACCGAATATCGTGGATAATAATATTCGACGTGAATAACGCAAACTTTTATAAATAATAATAATAATATGTCATCGGAAAGGATTCCGTTCTCCTATTCTCGTGTGGCCGTACGTATAATATCATATCATCGGCTCTACGGTATACCGACATGCGGTCTGCAGTCTAATAAATATGTTGATTACACTGTGTACAGTGGCATATACGCGTGTTCATGTCGAATAAATGTATACAGACGTCTAAGAAAATAACTTGACCGATAAAAGCGAGAAAAGAGGTTTAGTTTTTGTTCCCCGGAGATTTATAAAAATGTCCGTCCCCGAGTGTTTCCAGATGTGATTGAATCTGCAGCGTTGGGTATGTTTCTTTTTTCTTTTCTTTTTTTATTATTGCTACGGGTACACGCTTGTAGTTAATAATTTATCGTCACCGCGAAACGTTAATCCGACATTATTGATCTGTACGTTTTCCTACAGCGATAAAACCTGATCGTGTCTCACCGCGACCAACAATTTTTTTTTCATTTTTGTTGTATCCCCGTGTGTGACGTTCGAGTACGTCAATTCGAGTGCTCATTTTGCGGCTAGCGACGAGATATTTCGAATACAATTTCAATTATTCTTCGCGTCGATTGACAAAAAAAAAAAAAAAAAAAAGCACTACGGTACAGATAAAACTCTCCCGTATGGAATGTGAACGTTTTGAAATCGTAGTATAAAAAATACTTTTTTTCTTTTTGTGCAGATATCTACGCTTTTCGTGTTGGTCGCATCGATTATAATCGCGGCCATAATTGTTCGATTTTCCGAAGCTCAATACGGTGTTCAAATTCCTCTAACACACCGTCATTGATCGATATGACGTTTTCATTGCGCACTCGAAAACCGATGGATTTTGATGTCGTACAATACGTGATAATACGCCGTGTCCCTCACCGCTAATCTCGTTTAGCAGCTGACGATGGTGTCCGTCATGTCCCGTCAAAACGGTCGAGTCAATTTTGGAATCTGTTGTTCGTTCACGGTTTCGAATCGAGGTGAAATCGGTAGGGAGACACAGAAAAGTATAAATCTGTTACATTTCCAATGAAATATCTGACGAATTCGCGGAGTGTTTCGACGACACCCGTCGCACGCAGCGACCACAACCGGGACACTGTAATTTCCGTAAACAAAATATTACAATTATGTATATTTAAATACGTCCATAAACGATTCTAATCGAACGTCTAACAATTTCCATTAGTGATCACCTTCATCTCCTCTATATACGTACACAACACTGTTAACAACGTATTTGTTAGTGATTGACACGGAACTGTCGACTGTAACACGCGCAACAGTTTGAGTTCATATTATTGTTTTCGCTCCGAAAACAACACGCGGAACAATTTTTCTTTTTCAAATATATGTATTACACTTTTTAAAACGATAAAATTATCGAGATAAAAAAAAAAGATTTCCTCGCCGCCGTTCCCGTTTATGAGGGGGAAAAAAAAAGAAGTAATCCTCTTGAGATCCCACACTGCGCAGCAATATATTCAAAGCGCTCTATTAATTATTATATAAATTTATTATTATTATTATTATTATTATTTATTATTATTATTATTATTATTATTATTATTATTATTATTATTATTATTATTATTATTATTATTATTATTATGTATTATTATTGTTATTATTATTGATTTCGCCGTAGTGTACCGACAAGCGAAACGATTTATATTCAAATTGCTTTTCGTATAACGTAATAAGTACGGATAAAATCGGTTTGTGTGTGTTATAAAAAAAAAAAACCCCCGTGTGTTTACAGAAACGAAATTTCAATATACGAAATCAAATTATTACTCGTATATAAGTTCGTAAAACCGGTACGTGCGCCGGATAAATATATGTATATGAAACACAAATTACCATATAACTTTATATATATAATGTTGTATATCATCACAATATATTCGCAATACGACGTGGGATTAATTTATTATTTATTACAATCAATTTCAAATCAATATCCAAAAGATAACCCCCCCCCAACAAAAAAAAACCATAAATACCGTCCGTATTTCGTGAACAATTTTTATGCTTTCGTCAATACTTTAAACTGCATTTCGGCTTGAAACATTTATTATTCCGTTACACGGTCAATTACGTCGATCGCCAATACTTTAGTATAATTATATAATATTGAAATTTTCACAATTTCTTATTTACTACTACTTAACACGCGTGTCTAACTGAATCGTAATTATTGATCCGTTCGGTTAATCAATACAAGTAATCTTTCGAACGAAACGATTGACACGATGGGTAAATAGCACGTGAAACGTATCTCATAATAGTTGGACACGTAAAATATTGACGTTCTAATAAAAATCTATAAAAATTCCCTACAAAAAAAATGCATTAATTATCTTGAAAACACAAAAACGTCCTTAAAAAATTTAATTTATAATTTTGAAAAAAAAACAACAAAAAATACCTTTAAAATTATTATTTAAATTACTTAAATTATTTTTTTGTTTTTATATATATATATATAGTTCTTATTTTATACGATACAATTAATATACATGTACGTAATATAAATTATGTGAAATAACAATATTTTTGTAAATTCGTGATTTTTTTTTCTCTTTGTCGATTATCGACGACAAGTGCATTGAAAATGATTTAAAATTACAAAAAATGAAAAATGGCCATAAAATTTCAAAACGAGCCCTCGATAAATAAATAATAAACGTTAGTAGTCATTCGGATTCGTGTATTGTTAAATGATACCTTTAGCTAAGAAAGCATCGCCTAGAACCGTTCTAAAAATAAGGCAAATTAATATCGGAATTTCAATCCGCTAGCTGGTTCTATAATGTGTGGCGGATAAACTTTTCGCAGCGCCATTATAACCGCGGTCAAACATATAATATCCAAACCAACGATATCTGTACATAACGTCGATCAATGAACAAACAAAACTTTACGAAACTATATATTGGCACGTTTATATAGCCGATTACGAACGTGTATACTCGTATATTTTATATAAATAAACGAAAAATATCAATAAAAAAAAAGAATATTTCATAACTTTCTCACAGGTTTCAATGCGCGACGTCAATAGATATTATTATTATTATTATTATTATTATATAAGTACTAGCTGAATTCGCCCGCGAGCAGTCAAACTAAATAACTTATATTTACATTATTACGGGTAAAATTTGCTGTTGTTCGGTACACAGCGTTGTCTTGGATTAAACATGCTTATGATACGAATAACCCTAAATAGTTACTAAATTACTTTACGTCGAATTTCGAATATATATTTTTTTTATCTTCGCGTTAAAAAATATTTTTTAGAATATTTCTACACGACTATGCGTATGGTTGACGTAGCCCTCAGTCTTTTTTTTTTTTTTACGCAAATCAAATAGTTATAGTATTGAGAACAAATGATGCACCAACATTTCTTCGAACCGTAAGAATCGGTAACCCCAAAGGCTTTTAAATGCCGAAATATTTGTATATCAGTGAAACGCACGTCTTAATAAAAGTGTTCCACATGAATCCACGAAATGATCGACACCGCAAAAACTGAACGCTACCCTCACACAACCATCAATCAGACTATAATGATATTACGTTGCCGAATTGATTCTCCTATAGTTTTTTTTACACCTCGGCGAAAAAACGACCCCTTCCTTCTCTTCGTAAGTGTATTCGGAATATCGTATTCAGAATACTTTTTAAAATTCAGTCTTATTTTAAATAGTACGTAAAAAAAAAATAACTTATTACATGTAAAAAGTAATTATTTCAGAAAAAAATACGAGTAACAACTCACTGCAACAATAGTATGTATATTTAAAACAACATCAATCATTTGATCAAAAATCTTGTTATATTTGGTGTTTAAACGAGTATATTTCGATTACACTGTCTTATTAATTATTATTATAATAATTGTGTTCAGGCCGGCGTAGTGCCTGTTTTATTTATAAACACGGAATTTAAAAAATATTGAGCCTTCCGAATATATACTGATGAATGCAGTGCCGCATTTAGACATTTTTCTTACTCTTTTTACACTTGGCGGTTTGCTTTTTTTTCCTACAGATTTAAGGCTAACTGTATCTAAGAACTACTGAATAAATTAGAGTTTCGTAGAAATAAATTGTTTAGTGGGTTATTGTAGTAGTGCGCGGATAATTCTAAAAAACAAAAAAACCGTCCGAAATTAACTACTCATGACAAAACTTTTCTTGTAACTGATGATCGCGTAAAATCGACACTGGATAACGTACGTGTTTTGGGCCTAACGCTAAAAAATGAGACGAGAAGGTGTTTTTATTTTTTTCTAACCGATAACAATAAATAAGTATACTCGAGATTTTCTTAATCGATACTTTCTAAATACTCGCAGTACAGAGTCAATACGCTCGCGGGTATTACGCGTGCAATCGATGTAGAGATGATCGGTATAAAAATAATATAAAACGATAAACGATCATCGTCGTCGTGGCTTGGGTATCATCGAATACAAGTTAAATATTTATTTTTTTTTACAAATAAATACGTTTTCGGTTAGTTTTATACGTATAATTTGGCGCATGTTTGTTCTCGTTTGTTCTTTTATTTCTTCCTCTTTTTGCTTTACGACACGAACATTCGACCCGTGTGAAAATTTCACGGTATAAATTCTGAAGTGAAACCATTTCGCGAGGATATTTATGACTTTATCGAACAGAATACTTTGGGGAGTTATTTACGAGATATTCTCCCTCCGTCCCACTCCCGTACATCCACAATATATATATATATATATATATATATATATATATATTATCTTATTATTTTCTTTTCCCTTTATCCACAGTATCAGATTAAATTCCCCGGGTCGTTTATATATATATATATATTATTGTAACGCAATCTCTAATTTTCGCAATAACGCTACATAAAAGGTTTGGTTCTCGATGTATCTAAAAATGTATCAGAAATGAAATACGCTACTGCCTTTAATAAAAATAACGAACCTTTTATGTCTATACAAATACATATATATATAATATATATATTCAGAGCTTTTATGATAACTTTTACAACGTCGGCGACCTCGAAACTGATAGATATTATTAACGCATTTTTAACTAAATCGCAATACATACTTACATTTGCGCAAAGAAAAAAATTTATAAACAATTGTTCAAACGCGAATCCAAAAACTAATCGATTTAATCGACTCTCTTTAAATTATTAATTTTCTATTTTCATTCCCTCGGCGGCGTTCTCTAGAAATACGTCTTCTCGTCCTATAGACGTCCTTCATTTTTTTTCTTCTAACGTCCCGTTAACATTTTTCTATCTCCATCCAATACCCTTCACCGATCATTTTCCGATCCTCTGAAATCTTCCTTATAACCGTATCCGTTATAAATTTCTTCTGGCCGGGAGGTTTTTTTTCCTATCAATTATTTTAGTTTACGCTATCTATTGCCCTTAGGTTTTATCCTTGCCTTTGTTATTATTTTACAACGATTCATCTCTTTTTTTTTTTTATACTAAAAATGTAATTTTATTTCCAAAGTCATAGAACGGATGACGAATCGTTAAGTCCATCCCTAACAAGAAAAACCTGGATTTATTACCAGTGCGCGTAAGTGAGCGTATTTAAATCAATCGTGATCTGTAATATCGGTTGGTAGACCGAAGAGGAAAAAAACGCGGTGAATTCGCATACCGTTTACTATATTACAATTGGCGTAAAATTACGACGAGTGGTGGCCATAGGACTCGTTCGACTTCAAAGGGTCTCTCGTAAATTGTACGTACTGAAATTTCGAATTTTCTTTTGAAATTCACGTCGTACTGTCGTAGAGAACAAAGTGTAAAAACGATAAATATTAAAATAGTACTTATATTTTTATCGATTTGAATAGGTAATTGTAATTCGAATTCTGTAAAATGAGTTCATTGAATTTCGATATTGTTGTACGCATATTATATAAACAGACGAGTGGCCCAAACTCGCCAAAATTGCCCCGGGGCTCCGAAATGTTTAAATTTAAGACACTGGTATATTTTTTGATTTTTTTGTTTCCTTACCTCCTATAGTTATCCGTCTTGTTCGGGCGCTCAAGCACCAGGACTGTCGGCCAAGATGTACTATATCGACAAAGTGATCGCTTTCATCGGACCGGCGTGCGCATTTGCGTTGCAACCGGTCGCCAGACTAGCAGCGTATTGGAACTTACCGATTATAACCGGAATGGGCGACCAAGTGAGTCGAAGGAAACATTTTATATTCAAACGTAATTTTACACGACGATTGATAAATCGAGAAAACCATCGCGTTTTGTATGAAAAAAAAAAAAACTCCCTCCGTATTTTAAAATACGGTGTATTTTCAGTTGCCGGCGGAAGGACAAGTTTCGGTGATGTCGGGCATACTCGGGAAACCGCAGAAATGGAAAAACGACTCGGTGAGTACAATATTTTAATGTTATAAGACGGCCGCCAACGAATAATAATAATAACGTTTGAAGTTTTCGGTTAGGCGTGTAATCGGAAAGCATTTCCCGACGCATAATTGTTATTAAGTGTGTACCGAAATGACGCGTACAAGAGATGCGGCGAGAGTGGCTGTCGGAAACAACGAGATATTAGAATATTTCTGTTTACCGCCGGTTATACGGATTAATAACAAGAGATTATCGTAAATATTCCGCGTAAACATAATATATCGATAATAGCAGACACACACACACACACAACCACCCGTAGGTCTAATGAGCTGAAAACGAGAACAAAATCAGAAACCATCTCGGGAAAAGTGTGTTGCAGGCAGAATTCATTCGGTTAGTATTTAACAACCCCTTCGTGTTTTCTTGCACGCCGCGCAATCAATTACAAATAAATTAACATTTATCGCGATATATTATTATTTTTGAGACAATCGAAAAAGAATTTTTTTTTTTTTTTTTAATTTAAATTTTCGTTTCATTACAGTTCCTACGCGCGTCCCATAAAAATTACGTATTCACAATATTATAATAAAAATAAATACGTAATTAAATTGAATCGATTATTAATATTTTGCGGAATGTCTCGATAAGTTATTAGCAGCGGTCTTGTAAAAAAATACTTTTTTAAAACGGTATTTAAATACTAATGTCCGCGTGGAAAAATATTAAAAATACAATTATAATAGTTCTAAAAAAAAAGTATTTTACTAATACTCGAAAAGTATTTGAATACGAATACAAGTAGTTTCTTAATCTTACAGAACTACACGACTATTTTTATACCGTATATATATATATAATATGCAAGATTACATATTTATATATGAAATTCTATTACAATAATACAAGCCTCGTTCGTAGAATAAATTATATATTTCGTTTTCGTCCACGACGAATTAAAATACAGGCGGATCACAAATGAAATCGTCCCGGACAACGTACACGAATGACACGCGCGCGGATGAACGAAAAACGATGATGACACTGGATAAAGAGTGGAAAAATTAATTTATAACTCTGTTATACTGGTTAGCTGTCCATTTCTAAGGAGTTTTGTTTTGGGCAATTTAAAATACGTGAGCGTATTAGCCGCGATAGTAATAAATGGAATATTATGTGCTCATAACTTCCAAAGTAAATTCGACTGATTTTTTTTTTTTTAACATCAAAAATATTACAATATTACAAGAATACACGGCTTGAAAAAAAAAATTAAAAATATCTTTTGGGAACGAATGCCGCCGAGTTTAAAATATTAAAATAATATTAATCATATTAATGAGTAAACCCGTGTTCAACAATCAATGGAATTGTAAAATAATAATAATTTAATCATTTTGGTTATCAAACTCGATAACAACCGGACAATCGTCAAATGACGGTAAACGGTATAAAAATTATTATTATCATTTTGCGTCTGTATAGACCAAAACGCCTGACAAAAATTATGGCACCTAAAATGTTCCGATTTTATTTCTGAAAACATATTTAGACTCTGTAGATTCTTTACTGGAGAATGGTGAAAATCGTTTTTTTTTTTCATAATATTACGTATTGTTTTGATATGAGTGTACGGAAAAAAATTTGCAAATTAGTAAATTTTCAAAAATTAAATGCCCCTTTTTACACATTTTTAGCAAAAAATATAAAAATTCTATTTCCGGCATTGTCTCGTAAAGAACCTACGTAATTTTAATACATTTACAGATTTAAAATCGAATAACTCTAAGTGGCCTTAATTTTGTCATGCGTTTAGGTCTAGATCAATGGAATAATACCAATCCCCTTAAGATTATTTCCTTTGGGTGCCGCTATAGTTTATTCTCCTTCTGAGCGTCCCACTCATAAACATCTGAGACAGTTTCAAAATGTCATCATTGCGAATTTTAATTTCTATCAATCGATCATAATTCATAATACTAATCGTCGATTTCTTGATGAAATAATATTATATGCTCGATTAACGTGTGTGTGTGTGGTCAATAACTCTTTCTGTTGAAGGGGGTAAAATAGACATCTGGGGCCACCTAGATACGCCTACGCACACGACAGACGTTACAAACGTTACGCAAATGAGTTTTATATTTAAAATCGGAATCTCTTCTTTATACGTATATTTTAACAACGTCGTTTCATCGGTACGATATCCATGTCGCACAACAGATTAGAATTCGTCGTGAAGTCTATATTTAGGAATACGTTTTTAATTGTTACGAATTTCAATCGAACAGGGTTAAAATTACAAAAAGTTATCAATGCTCAATTTGTTTGGTTTTATGAATAAAAAAACAATAATAATAATAATAAAGAGGGAGAACATCGTTATTATGCGCGAATTTCACGACCAATTCCGTTTTCAGAATCCATTTCGTATTGCTAATCCAATCGGGACGTTTGAAGCACTATATTATATTAACTATAATTTTACGCGTTTCACACGGAACACCGCGTAACGCGAACGAAACATAAAATTGCCCATACAACCGACACCTAATCGAATTGTCTGCATCCAAACCCCTTGACGGAAAATATAAAAATTTTGATTGGGAAAAAGTTCACCTGTCCCATCGTTCGGTTATAGTAAAAGGTTCGGTGTGTATAAAACCTTGTTAACAAAAATAGAAAAACATAATAATCGTATTGCCGTATAAGTAGAACTTTTTAATCCTCGCGAAACTCTAATTTTATATCATATATACAAAAACTAGTAAAATCCATAACAGGTTGTTCGTATGAAACAAAATTGTCACTAAAATGTTATTGAAAACTAGTTAGTGTACTCGTGGTCTCGCAGTAAATTCTAAAGTTTCGCATTTATCGTCAATCGTATTATATTATTGATCGTTCATAGATTTAAAAAAAAAACAATTATTTCATTATTTAAATATTTCAATAAATTGTGTCTAAACTAATGATAAACTATCTTTTTTCCAACAAAAAAAAAAATTCGATTTAAAAATTGTTAAATCGCTTTGAATGTGTATATTATAATTATTATTGTAAAATCGCTATATATTAATAAGATATTCACCTTAAATAATCTGATTCTGAAATCCTAAAGTATTTTTCAGCTATATACGTATTTTATTTTCCTCTGTATTCATTGTCCGTTTGAATAAGATCATGAATTTAATTAAATCATAAGAATTCTGTCTTTTTTTTTCAAAATTCAAATATTCTCACATTTTTAAAACACAATTGAAGTCTGTAGGAAATCTTATTTTTCTCGAGCTTATAATTCGATTTTATCTATATAAAACCGGGGGGAGGGTTTTAATTAAATCGATTGGATATTTTTATAACGGAAGATATATTGAATTTTCTGTTATTCCGATAACTACGATAGATATCAAATTTCATTTCTGCAAGTTTAAAAAAAAAAAAATTGAATGCCTTTAATTCGATCGAATAATTTTAATTATGACGGCAAGTTTAAACACTATAATATTTTTCATGAATTTCAAAAATTAAATTCTGTTACACATTTTTTTTTAAATTATAAATTGTTAATTTAATTTAAAAAATATATATATATATATATTTTTTTAAATGTGTATCGTCAACTTGAAATTTATTCATATAGAAGACAATGAATGGCGAAAAAACAGCGTTCGAAAATATTTGACCGATAATACTATAATATATTAGGGTGTTACGGGATTTATAAAACATTCTACTACGTATCGATCGATATATGTATTAACGTTATTATACATGCGATATAACTGCGTTTTATCCAATTTATTTTAATTTCTTTTTAAATTAATTTGTAAAAATTAAAAATGTTTTCCAAATATTATTGATTTTCTGAATTAAAAAAACCGCAATCGCCGCTCGCGTTTTAATTGACCATTTACGTTTCTCGTAAAGACTATCGCGCGAAAACGAAATCGTTTTATTATTGACAAAAAAAAAAAATAATATAAAATATTCCGAATAATAAAATTTAATGTTTATCGTATATCTGCAGTGTACGTACATCTGTACACAAATGTTTTGCGAACGTTATTCCTAAACCGTTTGGTATATATTATTCAATTAATTTCGCACGAACGACTTTTATTTAAATTTAATGAAAACGTTTAATAAAACTTGTTCGTAAATCTGTTATAGGGTATATAACACGTATACGTTGTATTTAAATTATTAAATAACTCGTTTATTCTTTTTTCTTTTTTTTTTTTTTTTTTTGTAACAAGACAAATTGTTTTGTGCCCCCAAAAAAAAAACCATCGATTTTTATTTTATATACCTAAGTATATAAAAGAAAAAAAATTGCCAACATTCCGAAACGTGGTAAATAGAGAGAAAAAAATTCTAAGTTCAATTATATTTTATAGAAACAAGCTGAACGAGGAGAGAGAGAGAAATAAAATAATTACATTTGTCTTTCGATTATTATTATTATTATTATTATTATTATTATTATTATTATTATTATTATTTATTTGCGCGAAAACACGCGCAATGAATATAAAAACATATAATAACGGTGTGATTTTAGTCCAAATGGATTTTATGGAAATGATACGTTCAACTGATTTGTAAGTCAACGAGTAAAATACTTTAAAAAAAAAAAAAATTAAATTTAACGCAATAATATAAATAATTCATTCGAACGATACATAAACCCGTCGTTTGTTATCATCGATTTCACCACGTTGATTATTTAAACAACAAAATAACAATAATAATCAAATTTACTTTTTTATATGTTGTATGTATATATATATATATATATATATATAATATTTACTGTAAAAACTATAGCTAATGTTAGTGATCGCACTCGACAAACTTTCGAATTTTTTATAAGTGTAAGACATAAAAAAAAAAATTCTCTAAAATTACGGTCTTTTTGTCGTCAAATAAATAAATTACCACATGCGGTCGGTGAAGACTCTAAAAGTCTCCCAATTTTTCACAAATTTCACGGCGGCGGTGACGGATTGAAGTAGTACACGGTACTTACGGTTTACCTTATAATAATATATTAAAAACGTGGTTGCGATACGACACCGACTATATAATATAAGAACAACAATATATAAACGAAAAGAACTATCCGCTCTTTTCCGATTTATTTTGACGAGCCCGTTTTCGTTGTTTTTCGTCAGTGTTCCCATTCAGGGCAAATAAGAAGGAATAGAAGCGATTCTTCTTCGTCGCTCCGAACAAATAAAACGTAAAACGCGCGCACCGTGTCTCGCGCGATTGTTCTCACAGCACTCGTCCCCGTCTTCCACGACTCTGACTATTCCGGTCCGATTTCTGTTCTTTATCGATCCACGTAAAAAACCTTGATTTTGCGCACTATTCGTTCGTATAATACGTATATATGTAATAATAATAAAACTCGTTATAATAACGTTAATATATCGTTTTGCAGGGTTTAAGTTTCAAAGAAAAATCCGAGTATCCGACGTTAACGAGAATGTCGTACTGTCAGTGCCGATTAATGCAAGTGTTTCTGAGTATATTCAAAAAGTTTAATTGGGTTCACGTGGCTTTGATACAAGACCGTTCGGATTTATTTTCACTGACAGTGGGTAAGTATACGGTGTTTTAATATCGAGTTTGTGAGAAAAAATAATATTTATTATCTGAACACTGTTGGTTACATAAACGTTTTCATAAACACAGTATCGCGTTGATGTACTGAAACGGAAGCGGTGCCCAGGAAAAAAATTTTTTTTTATATGCACTCGCCACTCGGCGTATACTTAGTACAATAAAAGTTAGTAGATGTATAAAAATTGGTGAATACAAATATTGAGAAATAAATGTACGTACCTCCTGATCTTTTTTAAATTAACATTAATATATTAATAGGTATAACGCGGTCAATTTTGATTTAATAATAAAAAGTAATAAGGTATAGGTAAGAATTAAGATATATCTTTATATTGTATAAAAGTATATAATTTACAAAAAGTACAATATAATATCGTATTTAATATATTATTAATTAGATGAGAATAAGTGATTTAAAACCAATATTAAATAGATTAAGAATACGGTTTTAATATGACTATTACAGTATAAAATAAATAATTTTATTTGATATGCGATATTATATTGAATCAAAAAAAAAATGCGTAATAGATAATATGTATATCATTTGCACAATAAGTATTAGAGATTAAACGTATAACATTTATTTTATAGGCACACAGTTTCTACTGTGACTAAAATAATAATAATAATAATAAAAAACAAGCACAACACAATTTTAAATGTATGGAAAAATCACCGCATTTTATAGGCATATTTCCGATAAATAAATTATAATGCATACGAGTTAATTTTATGAACATATTTAGTGATACATTTTGAACGCATTAACCGTTTAAGCAAAGTTACTCGAGAGAAGCGAGTAAACATTTTTCGAGGTAGGTGGTTGATTTTATTTAACGTTCTCCCGGTAAGAAATAAACGTTCAAACCTACCTCTGTACCGAAGAACATAAAATTTAATAATTTATAAGTAACGTCAAAATTGTACAAGATTTATACTTTTTATATCGTTATTATTATTATTATCATCATCATATTATTCATAAAAGAAAATCGGGCACGTACAAACGTAATTTAATTTTAAGCTACTGAGATATTGGGGGGGGAAGGAATATTCAAATATAAAAAATAACGTATATATATATATTTTTTTTTTAACGAAAACCCAATGCTCCGTATTGTATAGTAAAATATTCGATTTTAATAGGTAAAAATTTGGAGACCGGACTGCGGAAAAAAGGACTTTTGAGTTTTATACGGGAATTGGATGGAAACGACGAAGACCGATGTGAAACGTATTTAAAAGATGCGAGCATGTACGCAAGAGGTAAATATTATACGGTTATATCATTATATTCGACGAAATTTAAATACATAATTTTCATGTTCAGGGACGCGTATTTATTTATTTTTTTTTGCTGAGAAAAAATGGATTTTTTTTTTATAAAAAAAAAAACGAGAATGCACGCGTTTGATCGTCTAATTGGTTTCTTTTTACGTCCACATATCAATTTGCTCGGTCGACATATTTATATTTATTTACATACGTATTATGCGTGCGTGTAATAATAATATATATTAGAAAAAACGAATACTAATTAATATTAATACTTAATACATAATTTGAAATTGGCGACACCGAAATTGAGCTGTTCGTTTTCAAATAGGTAATGATTAAAAATTTTAAATTATCGAAATTACTTATTATTATTATTTTAAAATGTATTTCATTTATTTCATCATTTGTAGAGAACAAACGTAAATATATATATATATTATTTTTTGAGGCGTTTGATCTATGTAAATTCTTATAACGACGAATTGACAGGAATTAGACGCTCCGCGATTTCTCTGGTTTTAAGCGATTACAATAATTTTAGCAAAAAAAAAAAAAAAATGTCTTTTTCGAATATATAAAGAAATTAATTATATATTGCTGTTTCGTCTTTTATGCTTGGAGGAAAAATCATTACACCTTTGTAGTACGGTTCATTTTTAACATTAAAAACTCAAAAAAAACCATAGTGAAATACTCAGTGGCGGTTATGCGTGATGGTTCAAGAGGGATTAAAAATGGAGCCAACTCCCTCTGCCAATGGAATATCCACATCGATGGATAATAACCACGAGGAGAGATCTATCGTAGCGCGAAACGAAATGCAGACGTAGAAAAAGGAAAAACAAATCGCATGGAACGTAAAATAACGATAAATAACAATTAAACTGGAAGAGAAAGTAGTCGCACATGAATAAGCGGTTCGAAACCGGGCGCGGAGGTCAACGTGAGCGCACACACACGGTGTTTTTGCTGCGATCAGAGACGAACAAGGTAGTTCGCGTTTGCCCGCCGCGGCTACACTGAGCGATTCGACGGTTTCGGACCGCTATTTATATGCGTCTTGCTGCTATCCCCTCCATGTTGTGTCGTGGCTACCTGGTGACCACTTTTATCTCCCGTTTTATCGCGATCGACTGTCGTGCTATGTCGGTATACGAGTATTTAGTTTAACGCTTACCGAGCGATCAATCCATACGCTTGTATGTTATATTCATTTTATTATTATTATTATTATTATTATTATTATTATTATTATTATTATTATTATTATTATTATTATTATTTCGCCTTTTTCAATGAAATGAAATACACGTTTACTATTTATCTAACATCTACTTGTTTATTTACATTTACACGTTTTCCCGACTGACCGAGTTTGTCGTCGTCTAAGCCAGAGGTTCCCAAACTTTTTATGGCACGACCCATTTTGGAAATTATTCAAATTTCGGCAACCCACAATAATATCTATATGACTTTTTTTTTTTTTTTTGCTCTTTCGCGTAGATCAGTTGCTTACGACAGAAAAAGTACAGTGCATTTTATTTTTGAATTCTTATCAAAGGATTATTTTTAAATGTATATTTGAATAGTAAAAAAAAATTATGTATATTATAAAAGCGGGTATATAATATTTTAATGTGAAGAAGGATGTAATTGTTTCCTATTTTTTCATTACTGCATTGATGTCGTTTTAGGATAAAACTGAATTCGAACATCAGCGAAAAGTAAATAAAAAACACGGAATTATAGTAACATATGTCTAAAAAAATGTATTGTTTAAAAATATAACGCGACCCACTAATGATGATATGATCGCGACACACAGTGTCTGATCTAAGCACTAAACGCTTGATCGCGACCGATGATCAGTGCGTACTACCGTATGCGTTGATCGTCGGTCAAGTGCTAATTCCAGCTTACAACACGACGTTCAAAGAGAGAAGAGTGAAAATAGAGCAGCATAACCATAAAAATATCGAACCCCGAGAGGAGGGCGATCGCCTTCTCTTATAACCGCCGCTGGAAATACTCCACACCAAACAATATCATACAACACATAAAACCAAATTGCGTTCACGATAGTTTTAATACGGATAATATGAAATTTGTACATTTTTTAAATATTATTTATACGTACGTGTGTATTTGAGATATTAATTTCTTAAAATAGTTAAAACGTGTTTTTGTAAATTTGTGGACAAAAAAAAAAAAAACCTGGTCATTTCGTCCGTGAAATGAGTGCTTTAGGATTAATAAAACCGTTCAAACATTCGGCTTTGCCATTGCATAAACCGAACACCCGTTACTCCATATAATATAGTCTCATACATTCATTTTTATAGAACAGAAATACAACTCAAAATAATATAAATACGTAAATTACATGGCCGTTTCTTCGTGTTCCGACTTTTAAAAAGATTACGGCAAATCGCAAATGAAAATTTAATAAAAAACTGTTTTTTTTTTTTTTTTACAGTTGTAATCTTATGCGTGAGAGGAACGTTGGTGCGAAAGTGTATGTTGGCCGCACACAAACTCGGGATGACTAAAGGCGAATGGGCGTTTTTGGACGTTGAATTAGTACAGGTAAAAACGTTTTTGAATTATAACAACGTACGTATAATTGTTAAATTGTTACGGTAAAATCGTGTATTACAATAGCGTTCTATAGTTGACAGTGAGTAATTTACAGCAGAGGCCAAGAAAAAAATCACGTTTTACAGATTTTACAACAATTTTTTTTCTGGCTTCCCCCCTTCCCCCGTAAGTTATAGACTTTAAAAAATAGAATAAATACTTTTAAATTCAGGTCCTTTCTGTAACTAATATGTATATGCTGACGAACGAACACTGTACATAACGCTTTAAATAGTTAGTTTTATCAATTTTCCGATACTTTTCTAACTAGAGTAAAGTAAGAAAATTTCAAAAATTCGAGATAAAACGGCGGCGATAATTCAACGAAATTTAACCCCCGAGTCACGAAGTTTGGTATCCCCGCACAGCACATAAAACTTTTTGCATTACAACGTTTTGAGAATTTTTAAAGTAACTACACTTAACTTTTTCACCGATAATTTAATTTACAGCCTCGAAGATGTGATTATACGTTATACGGTTTTCGGAAGAATAAAAAAAATTAGTTTTAACGGCTCAGGCCATTATTTTCCAAGCGTTTAAAAATTAAAAGTGCAGTTCACACAAGATCAGTGTAAAATAGAAATATGAGCCCCCCCTCCCCCGTCGTAAACAGTATGTTACAACAGAGGCGGTAACAGAAATAACCGACTTCGACGGGCAATATCTTATAATTCGATAATTAATAATATTTTCAGTAATAATAATCCGCTATAATATATTTGCGTGCCAAACTTTAATCACAGCAGCGCGCGTATTAAATTTCTATTTATTAAGTAAGGAAATTCTTTTGCTTTACATAAATTCCAATACAAGTGATTAACAATTTAACGAATGTCGAGATCAAGGAAACAACACTTTCTACACGAAGGACAAAAAATAACTGTTTTTTTTTTTTGTTTTTAATAAACATATAAATATATTGTTCCACTCGAAATGTCGAATATAATATTATCGCAAGCGTTTAGAGAAATTCAAAAAAAAATAAATAATAAAATATGGAATATCGCTTAGAACTGAAGTTTTATTTTTATATAAAATTAAATAAAATAAATTTTATATAAAATATATATATATATTTTTTTTTGGCCCCTCTCCCCCCGGCGATTTCCGACGTATTTTTCCACGTCGCGCAAATAAGGGCTCTTATTGGGGCGAACACGGATGGGCGTCGGGCGACGAGGAGGACAGCGCGGCCAGAAAAGCGTACGAGGCGTTGTTGCGGGTGTCGTTGGTGAAACCGACTAGTTTGCAGTTCCACAACTTCTCCAAGCTGGTCAAACAAAAAGCGCTGGACAACTACAATTACACGTTGTCCGAGAACGAAGAAGTAATTATGTGTTTATCGCATACGCGTTAGTAATAATTCTCGTTTCGGCCGACGATCGGATATTATTTCGAACCCGACCCGGGCGATTTGCGAATAACACTCGTTTTGCGGCAAAACGAAAGAAGAAAAAAAATCGTTGCGCCATCATACGCACTGATCGTTAGGAAATATTACTCGATGACGCGCGAGATTCCATTACAGACTTTCGTCGTTTCATTACGTTCCTCGCAGAATATCATATACTCCCGTGTTCGCTGTTGATTCGTATATAAAACGAATATATATTTATTACTAATAATTAACCACCCCGGTTAGTACTATTGAAAATGTTTCTGCCAAACGTTCGAAAAACTCCAGCTCAGTAAACACGCGTCCCTCCCTCGTCTCGTGAATAACCGACGTACCGGTCGAAAGAAAAAAGAACCCCCCCCCCGTCTAACTTTACTAAAATCACTTGGGAATGATGTTCATTGAAATTTATGATATTATTGCTTTAGTAATGCTCTGACAAATATATCATGCGTGTCTATACCGGATTGTCCGTATTTGTCGTCGGTCACGTTGTACCTCGTCCGTTTACCGAGCTGTATCGTCAATTCGATGTTCGAATTATCGCGGTACATTTAACGGGATTACGGATGAAACCGACAAAATCCGTTGTCCGCTCCAAGCAATCAAATAATTTAATTCGTCGTCCGATGAAACTTTGCCACGAAACGGTTACGTATTCGTCCGTATCTCGTGATTTATTCCATAACGTAAACACGTAGATTTTATATATATATATATATAAACAATCTATTTCTATTAATTAATACTGTAATCGATTGCGTAAAAATTTAATAGAAATTTAACGACGCGTTTGAGAACAATATAATATAAAAGAAAAAAAAAGGACGCTCAAGTCGATTTTTAAACAGATCGCACGCACTGCGTACGAAAACATATCCGTTTCACGAAAATTCATTCGGATTACGAATTAATCCGTTTCGTCGATTTCTGAACGTCCTGCACACCGTATTTCACGAGCCGAGCACGAAAAGAACGGATTCGTTACAGGGACGTAATACGTAATAATTTTGTGCACACATCTCTGTCCGCCGTAACGATGTCGAAAACGAAAATTATTGCCGCGACCGTTTCTTTTTTCCTCCTCTTCTTTAATCTCGTTTACAGGTGAATTTTTTCGTCGGCGCGTTCTACGACGGCGTGCACTTGCTCGGCATGGCTCTCAACGAAACTCTCACTAACAAACAAAACATCAGAGACGGTAAAGCCATCACCAGCCTGATGTGGAACCGAACGTTTAACGGTAAGACATCGTTATTCGGGATATCATATATGGAATTTCGCACGTGTAAGTGTTGATATATATATATATATATATATATATATAAAATACTCTAAGAGCATGAGAACGACCGCGATCGACGAAAATTCTCGGTGTATTTTTTCGAAAACTGTGTTCGTAAGACAAAAAAAAAACAAACGCAGCGGCGATGAATATGAAATTACGAAAATTCGTGAATTTTCGTATTTCCACATGGAAATTCTGTAGTAAGTATACGCGAGTGTTTTTTTTCTAACGACACCGAAGACAAACAGTTCGTTTTGATAAAGAACTTTTTCGCCTTATTCGAGACTTGGAACATTTTGTTATGCGCGCTTTTTGTTGTTTTTGTTGTTGTTTCTTCTAGTTTGGCCTTTTACTCATTGATAGATATTCGTCGTCAAATGTTCCCAAGTCAACATAATATTATATTAAATATAGCGATACGATTTTTATTTTTCATATTTATCCGCTTTTTTCATCGCGTTTAATGCATAAATAATTTACTTATTTTCATATTTGACGTTTTTCGTACCGTACGTGAAAACGGGGTTTTTTTTTTATATACTCGATTTCGCGTTATACGGTTAAAACTCGTGTATATTTATATATATATGTTTTATTTTTACTACGCGGGAATTTATAATAGTATTTATATACAGCGCAGTAACGTCTCCGTCGTGACTTGGGAGACGAGAAAAGAAAATATAATTTTCAATTACGTTTTATACGTTATAACGGTATATAAAACGATCATTTTCTTTTCTTTTTCTCGTTAATAAATTATTATTCAAATTTTGTCGCGTTAATTTTTTTTTTTTTTTTACTAAACGTGTACAAAAAAGAAAAAAAGAACGCGTATTAAAACACATAGGGGCCAACTCGTACCTGCGAGAACAGAAGACGGCATTTTTTGTTTTACAAACATATTAATTATATTCTACTTTTCGTTACGCGGTACTGAAAGACATTTTTCTGTTAAGTATTTTTAAAAAATAAAGAAATAAAATCGTATAGACGAGAGAATTGTACGCGGCTTAGAAAAACGATGCAATAGTATTAGACACTGCTAATACGGAATTCCGGTTAATCGTTGTCGGAAGAACAGACAGCCTCGGAAGACGCGACACGATTTTCTATACTGGCGACGTGTGTAAATCGATCGTCACAATGGGAAAGGAGACGTATAGAATTTGGTTTAAATTTTCATCACGCCGTAAGCCGGACTTTATTGTTTTATTATTTAAAATAGCTACGACAACATTGTTTGTGTAACGTGTAATTTTATTATTGATCGTTAAAATTTAGCGCGTTAGTCTTCGAACCGATGCTGTGTGTTGATCTCAACTGTCACCAGTAAACGCGGTGCCGAAATCGTTAAAACTAAAAACACCTTTCTAACACAAATTACGTCTGACGATAAAAAAGAAAAATTATTTCGGAGATGTAGAACAACCGTTTGAAATACGACGACGATGTTAAATTGAAATGATTTCGGCAATAACTCGCGCAATGTTTTTCAAAGACTGAAAACGAGAATAAACAATTTTTTTTTTTTAAGTCCATTACGACGGAGATCGATTTATCTCGCGCGATTAAATAACCGTTTTCTCAACGAGAAACCGCTAATGTAAACATAGCAGCCGTGGGAAATGTAACTAATAATAACGATTTATTGACTTTTGCACGGAAAGTGTGTATATTTCGCATTGGTGGCGTAGAATAAATACTGGATTTCCGAGGAATTCGTTACCCCGCAGCTAATGTTTTCCAAAATAGGTTTTCACTGCGAAAAAACATATATATATATATGTATTAAGCGTATTGCGGATAAAAAGTTCTGGCTGTCCATTCCAAATGGATTGTGTTAGTCCCCGGCCAACTATAAAAATTTACAGAGACTAAAACGTATCGACGGAACGAGTGATTAACGATTTCATTTATCGTTTCACACGAGGTGGGGAGGGGGATTTATAGATCCTGAACGTAGCGGGGAATGTAATGCGTTTTACAATGACGTTTTTTTTTTTTATATATATACATTTGTGTAACGTAAGGTGTGCTCCGTAATTTTGCGTGTAGCACAATTATTTTCCGGTATAGCGGAATCGCGTTTAGTCCGCCGGTCTTGTGTCGCGTTTATCGATTTGGTTTTTCGAATTGACAAACGATTGTTGCGTAAGAGAAACAACCATTCGTTCGTCCGTCGATGAAAACCACCGGCGATCTGATGCGCAGGTGTCACTGGCCGCGTGCGGATCGACGAGAACGGCGACAGGGACGCGGATTACGCTATACTGGACTTGGATCCGATCACCGGCCGTTTCGAAATGGTCGCACGGTACTACGGCGAGGAGAGGAACTACAGCCCGGTCGTGGGCAAACACATCCACTGGCCCGGCGGTTCGGACGGGCCGCCCAAGGACGTGCCGTCCTGCGGATTCCTGGGAAACGATCCGTCGTGCGACCCGAAAGGTGATTTCTCGACGCGCGTCGTACAACATGCGCGATACCACAGCAACTGCAACAGAACACAAAACGGCTTAACCCGTCGTCGTTTCTCCCGTTTTCGTGTGCTACTGCAGTGCCGCGCGATTATTATTATTATTATTTGGCCGGCGTAGCGGAGAAATTTCGTGAAATTGAAATTTTTTCATTGTCGTTAAAAAAATGTATCGGGAAAAAATCCGAAAAATTCCAACCGATTTATATTAACGGACGCAGTATGCGAACGCTTTAATCGATATAGCGTAATCGTAAATTAATTTAAAATTCCAATTCAATCGTCGAAATATTATACTTGACGTAATTAGTACACACTGATGATGAATTAAAAATACAATTTTTTTTTTTTTTTTAATTCATTTAAATTAGATAAATCATTGACTCATTTCAATTTTACTAAATCCCGTTAAAAATTATTTTACATAACGCGCGTATAAATATAAATATTCTTAGTTCGTTTAAATATGTCGTTTGAAATCGATTTCGTAGTAATATCGTATTTGGGTTTAAATAATTTAAAATTCTTGAAAACGTTAAAAAAATAAATACTAATTTCAAACCTCAGAAAAATACACTTAAAATATATATTAAAAAAAAAAAGTGCGAAAAATTATTATATTCATGTTTGTCGCGTTTTCTTTTTAATTTTTACCGATTTCTTAGCGAAAAATGTCTAAATGCCTAAATGTGTAGTACAATAACAATAATTACGTATATGCCAGATATTATAGTATTAGTATTCTAATTGATAAAGGAGTGTTGAATAAGTAAAACACAGTAAATTAGGTACGTAAAATATATTAGAAAATAATATGTATATATAAATTAAATTTTAATCGATATAAATTCTTTGTGGAAACTAAACAATTTTTTGATAATATTTCAAATAAAAATCGAGTGAGAATTAGTTGATTTTCGAATCTAATATATTCAAGCAATAGTGTTTAGCCACTATATAGACTTTTGGTATTATTCACAATTTTGTAGTGTAAAAATTATGAATTTGCCTATTATTCTAGACACTGTACGCTTAAACATTATATATATATATAAAACACCGGATTATATATATTGCCGATAACATAAAAAATTGTTTTCTAAAACGCAATTTTTTTTTTTTTTTTGATAGAGAGTTAAGCCGTTTTGATTCTATACACGCCTCTGTTGCAAGTCTTGGTGGTGATAACTGTCAGCGATAAAATTTTACAATTTCACTCGGATCAAGTACTCGCGCGTCATAATAATAATAACAATATTATTATTATTATTATTATTATTATTATTATTATTATTATTATTATTATTATTATTATTATTATTATTATTATTATTAATATAAATGTGCGCGGTAATCGTCAATCGCATTCGCAGACGAATTATAGCGGTAAAATTACTCTGCCAGTAAAAAATAAAATAAAAAAATCAATTCGACTCTGCGAAAATGTTACCAAAAATTCGATTATATACAGTTTAAAGAGGCTTTTAAGTGGTAAAAATGTTTTTTTTTTTTTTAGAAAAAAAAACGTCTTCAGACCTCTTTGCGAAATTGTGAGATTTCGGCTGATCCGTCGTGCGTATATTAGGAAATATACAAGAAATTTTCCACCGGAATTGTCTGTACCGCGGCTCATACGCGTTGGAAAAAAAATGCGCTCAATATTCCTTTTTAAAAATTTTATAACATTCATGAATTTGTGCGGAATTTTAAAATAAACGGTTCACGCGTTTCCCTTAAATGAAACATCATATAATATGGACGCCACTCGCCGGTTGTTTTAGCATATTAAATAATATATTAAAATTACATACGGCGATATACACGGCAATCCGTAGTAAATTTCAAAGCGACCCGCGACTGATATTGCGCGCGCGATATTGTTTTAATTGAAAACGCGCGTGATGGGAAAATAATTATTTAACATACGAGCTCTTGGCTTTATAAATTATAATATATGCAATTTAATTTAAACAACAACGGCGCAATATAATAATATACACTGTTATATATATATATATATATATATATATATACGAGTACTGTAATCTGGACTATAGTTCAAGTTTAATTATTACTGTGTAAATCGTTGAAACAATCGAATATTTTCGAGTTATTTCCCATCGTATTATAATAGATCGCCTTCTACTGAGATCAAATGACTAGCGAATTCCGCGTTTGCTTTTTCGTTTTCTGACACGCGCGCGTTCTATCCGTCGTACGTAAGATAAATAAGACAACGCACTGGATTAAAATTTTTGGATTTGAAACCGTCTAAAATGTAAACAACCGCCGTAAATTAAATTAATCTTACGGACTGAACACTGAACAACCATACGTACGCGAGACAATATTTACTTAACACATTTGACTTTTTGAATATATAAAAAAGTAAAAAAAAATAATAATAATAAATGAACGATAATACAATATTCTCGCGAATCACTATTTGATTTAGAAAAAATAAATAAAAAAACACCTCCGTCGATAAACGACTGATTTATAAAATAGGAGAAAAGATCAAGTGAGTTTTAAAATACTCCTATAATATTACACGTACAATATAATAAGAGTTCTCGGTTTCGAAAATAATTTTTTCTTTTTACATTTCAAACATTAAATACGTTTTTGTGACCGTGTGCTACAATACGACAAAGTCGATTAGCGTCCGCCAGAAATTCTCCCGCGGCTACGATATTTTACTTATTTGGATGACAAGCGTTAATTCGTTTCTATTCCAATATGTGGTAAACGTTAATAGTTTAAATATGTTTTGCCCGCCCACTCGAATGTTCACGTAAGAAATATAAATGCGTGGTACTTACGAGTAAAAAAAAAACTTGGGATATTTTTCGATTTGAATTTAAATGTGTAGTGCGGTCTCGTCGCACGATTTTAAAAACGAAAATACAATTATTATTGGTTTTATAACGAAACGCTTTTTGCCGCCGCGGTATATGTTCGTCTCGACGGGATATGAAAAAACGCCATCGCAAAAATAATATTAAACATAAACGAAAAAAAATGTATAAAAAAAAAACGATATATTAAAAACTTAATCACATAAATTATAAGAAATAACTATTTATACTTTTTCGTATAGGCGAAATGCACAAATTGGTCGTTGCACTGTCCGTATCAAGAGTTTTCTTAAACGCACCGAAACACTGCCGAGTTAATCGCAAACAAAATTCAGAAAACGTGTTACAAGCCAATATCTCAACAATGTGTTTAAAAGAAGAAAAACAAAATTTAAAAAAATTGTCCGTCATACATTTTTCGAGTTTAAATTCCCCGAAAGACTACAATGGAAAAGAAAAAAAAAATGGAAAAACGAAGAATCGTTTTTTGAAAGCAATGATTTATCGTTTGCTCTTAAATTTCGAGTGAGCCACTCAAACTGTCACCCGCGATTACCTTTTTTTCTCTCGTCATTTATGACGGAATTTATAGAAATACCACTTTATAATAAATTCAGTTGTTATTATAATATCGACGTATCAGCCGATATTTTCACATTTTATTTTTACTCAAACGTCGAATAAATTTAAATATTTTACAAATTCTATATATATATAACGTTCATTTTTTTTTTTTTATAATAATAATAATAATTTTGTCCACCGACCGTATCATATAATACGTAATATATAATATAGAATTTTTAATCGTTTTCGTAACGAAATTCGATTATATACGTGTATAAGCTCAATAATATTTCGCTAATTCGTCTTTCGAACGATAACTGCAGGTAACGTCGTCGTAACAGAGATTTATATATTGACACGGTCGTAATTCTTTTAGACGGCTGCTATCCGCCACGTTTATAATAATAAATAAAATATAAAAATAAAAAGCGAACGATCACTGCGGATTATTCTGCACGCGCATATACCGCAGAGTAAATGTTTTATTAATAATAATTTTGAAACCCCGATAATAATACGCGACAGTAATTGATCCGAGTAAAACGTTTCTTTTTTTTGTGTTTTTTTTCACCTTTTGTGTCTTATTATTATTACTTAATATTATAATATATTATAATATAAACTGTCACAGTGCTAACTTCGTATTGATTTTTCCATACTTAGAGGCTTACTATATAACGTTGTATGCATTGATTGCTTTCACCGTGATCATTTCATTCGTCACTGTATTAGCTTTTATCATAAACAGGTATGCATCACTATTAGTTTAACGATATATTATATAAAAAATATATGTATTTTTTTTCCCACCCGGTTTTCGTCGGGTCCACTAATAAATAACAATAATAATACAATAAATACTATTCGTTTTTTTTTTTTTTTGTCATCATCGAATCTGTGATGTACGCGAAACAGACAATTGAAACTAGCGGCCGATCTGAACAATATGAGTTGGAGAGTAAGACCGGAAGAAGTGCTGATTGAAGTCAGCAAACCGTATTCGTCTCGTTTGGCCCTGCAAAAGCCTACCGAGGTAAATTTCTAACCGTTTCGTTATTATTAAAAATCGATATTGACTCGTTATGTCCACGGTAATCGCGGCGAATCGTAAACGAAGTTTATTTCGATTAAAACGTATTATCAGTTTCGGAAAACGCGCGTTTTCACTGCCACGTATTAGAAATAACAAATCTGACGTTTCACTCGTGATAAAACTAACGTATCATCTCTGTTTAGAGGGACTGTAAAATGAAAATATTACGAAAGAAATATTTATAGAAAATCGGGATAGTTTTAGGGGAAAAAACAAATTCAAGCGCGAAAGTACGTGTATAGGAGTTGAAAAATCATAAATGACAAATTGTGTTCATGTACTATAACATATTGTAGTCTACGTTACGTGATATGATCTAACACGACCGTTTCTCGATAGCGATTTATTTTATTCGCGATTTTCATTTCCCCGTTACTCTCTTACCCCGTTGTCTGTTATATTGTTTTCCCGCCGAGAATTATTCCCAAACAATATTTGCACGGGCGCATAAAAATTATTATATCATTTTTCGTGCACTAATTTCCGCGTCGATCGTGTTTATCGTCAAAAAAAAAACAACGAAAATTCCGGTCTACATATTGAAACGATTACGATTTTTTTCCTAAATGGTAAGGAAAGAAAAAGAAACGTTCGAGCGCGTATAATACCTCTCGGCTATTTCGCAGATATTCGAACCGGCGTTGCAAGAGAAATTAATCTGTCGTCGAAGGTCTGACACATCGAATTCATCGTTGCCGCCTGCTCAAGTGTACACCACAGTCGGTATTTACAAGGTAAAAAAATAACTGCTTTTCCCGATAACGGAGGATTTCGGTGAATAATTCATTTTCGTGTCTCGTCTTAAAAGGGCTCTAGGATAGCGATAAAAAAAGTCGTCAAAAAAAAAGTCGACTTGAACAAGAAACTTTTATGGGAAATCAAACAAGTGAGTATATATATATATACGCATTAATTATGAATACCAATCGACGTAGTTATCAAACGATTTTAATTAAGTTCTTCAAAAAAAATAATAATAAAATATTACTTTAAAACGTGTCCCGCCGTATAAAATATGTTGTCATCTGTAAATTATTTGATTTTCACACGGAGCGTTTCACATTTTTCGTTGCGTTCTTTCAGCGAATCATTGACGTATTAATTGAACTCGTATCACGAAAAAGTCTACTCAAAAAAAAAAAAAAAAAAAAAACTCTGAACGGTTCGCATATTCGCCAAACGTTTTACACAAATTTATATTTGTATCCTTAATACGGTGTAATAAAGTTTGTAATAAAAGTAGTCGTTAATACATGTACGAATACATACATACATTATTATATATCGACTTTTGTTCACAGTCAATGAACTAATGAAAAAACCGTTTGTTTCTCTCATAAGAAACGAGTAGAATGGAATAAAATTAATACAATAATTACGTATACTACACCGTATTAGAATTTTTCAGAAAATACATATTTATTTTTACTATTATAATAATTTATTTGGTTTTTTCTTTTTTTTTTACCGGTCAAATATAAAACCGAAACAAAAATTACCGTTGATTGATGATTTAAAATCAATAATAATTTATTACGTTGGAAATAATAATTGAAAACTAATTTCTAATCGAAAACAACGATCGACGTTGGCCTGCGATTAAGCGACTGACGTCGTGGAATGAGTTTCTAAAGTTTTCTCGTTTCTCCCCCCCCCCATCCCTTTGTAGTAGTAATTTTCGTAAGAGCTTTAGAGGAGACCGTTCGCGCGATTTCATTTCGGATTGTACTGCGATCCGTTCTTTTTTTTTCTCCACTCTTTTATCGCCATTTATCATCGATATACGATGTTTGCACGTCTGTTTTGAATCATTACGGAACCTTGCAAATCGACGGTCATCATAACTGGCACGCTTTCTTCAAATAAGGTCGTCGTTCAATATATTTCACGCACACTATTAGCCGAAATAACGTACTCGTTTAGAACCGGCGCACTGTGCTTCAATTAATTTCGACTTTCGCCAAATAAAATCTTTTACTAAAAAAAAAGAAACACATTCGATTTACGCTACACCCACGAGCCGTTTACCGGACGCTGCAAAAAGCTGTGCGCCATTAATTTAACTACCTATTCCTTTTTAATCGAACTCGTGGCACTGTAAACCCGTCAACACGACGACGACAAAATACGAGTATGTATTTACAAAATATATAAACCAATCCGTAAGGCGTATTGGTTTTCGGTTTTCTACAGTTACGTGACATATGACACATGACAAAAAAAAAAGAAAAAGGTGTCGACAATGATGAAACAGTATTGATCTTTATTAAAACTTTAATTGATTAAACCACTGTTATTGATGTATTTTTCCGTGTTGTCGATTTTGTTCTGATGTTTTGAAATCATTACAAGTCTTCGGAGAACGCAGTACACGCAGTCTGACTGTCGTCAAGAAAAGACAAAAAAAATAGTGCCGTTTTCAACGACACCGTTCCAAGTGCTGTTAACTGCTTAACTGCTTAAAACTGTTGAATAACGACCAGAGAAAAAAAATGTTTTCCAATACGCTTACGGCCAAAATTCGTTTCCCATTAAATTAGTTCGTAAATGTGTTATCGACTTGAACTACTTAACTGATCTGTAAAATCGTGTTGTATTCAAAAAAATAAATGAATTGAAATAATTTCTGTTGAACGAAAATCCGGCCGCTGTAATCGGATACGTTGAAAAGGACTACCTATATAGTATTATATACATACTATACGGTAAAAAAAAAAAAAAATGTCAAAACTTTAAATTTCACGTTTTATATCCGATTAAAATCATTGTATGGGCTTCGAGATTATAGATTTCAAAAAATTCTTTTGGTTTTCTTAGTTAACCGGTTATGTTCATCGGAATGTATAGGTACGCGACGTGACGCACGAAAATACAGTACGTTTTATCGGCGCGTGCATCCACTGTCCCACGGTGCTCATACTCACTGAATATTGCCCGAAAGGAAGTTTAAAGGACGTTTTGGAAAACGACGCGCTTAGATTGGACTGGAACTTCAGGATGTCGTTAATACACGACATTGTCAAGGTATAAACAATATATATATTTATTTATTTATACAAGGCATGTTTGAAAAGTAAGAGCCGTTTGCCCGTAAAAAAAAGTTATGATCATAACATACAGATTGTATTATCACATTTAGTTTCTTACAAACCTCCGCATAATCACCGTTCACTTCTAAGCATTTTTCGTACCGCTGCACCAGGTTCTTTAACCCCTCTGAACTATTTTCTCCTTGGTTTTGGCAGCGGTATGAGGACGCGCGTTGTCGTTGACAATTGTGACAGTGTTCGTAGACATTTGTAGATAGTGGTTTGTCCAAGATGAAGAAATCCATCAACCACGGCACTAAAATCGACGATCAGGTCGCAGTTTTTGGTCCACTTGAGAAAGTGATTTCATCGGTCCGCTTACTAGGCCTGCGACTCCACACGACTTCGTCGTGCACATTTATTCGTCTATTCTTAAAATAAACGACACCATTGATAAACTTTTCCTTCGCTCATTATTGTAAGTCCATAAGCTAGGCACAATTCCTGATGAATTTCAGCAGCTGAAAATTCTTTTGGTACATAAAAATCTTATCACAGCGCGCACTTCACAACAAACGGTTGTCGCAGACACTGTTGTTTGCATGCACGGACAGGCAAACAACTACTGAATCAAAACAACAACCGCAACAGCATGGAAAACAGTCAATAGATAAAAGATAACAGTCAATAGATAACGCGATTTAAACGTGTTCCGACATGCCAATATTGAAATATAAGCAAACGGCCCTTACTTTTCGAATATGTCTCGTATATAAAACAAAAAGAAAATTGTGGATGGTCTTGTAACTAAACGGTGTTTGGGCGGGAGGAACTGAAGTAGAAAATTATCATTGAAATAGTGAATTATCACTTATTATTGATTTGTAATAACGTATTGTTTTTATATTTTTATATAGTTTTTCTTTTAATTAAAAATTACCCTAAGACTTGTGTGTGTGTGTGTGTGTGTGTGTGATGAAGCAAAAAATAATTTACAACTAATTTTCATTTTTTTTTTTTTGTTGCCATAAGCCCACAATAATGTTTTAAATAACGAGTGAAGGAGAGGAGGAGTATGGATAACGAAAATAAGATTTAAAAATGTATAATTTTCTTTTTCCTCGTCCCCGACCAGTTTATTTATAACCGATACACACGATATTTTAATGAAACGGTCCCAACGATCAAACGCACTACGAGAATACGAACACACGTGTGTTTCACGGATTTATTGATATATACGCGTATACAGGGCATGGCGTTTTTACACAGTTGCGAGGTGGGCGTGCACGGAAAACTGCGATCCAGCAATTGTCTGATCGACGGACGGTTCGTACTGAAATTGTCGAATTTTGGGCTGCGGACGCTCACCACGCCGTCGGAAGTCATACGCGACAGCGTTTATTATCACAGTAAGCTGGTGTGAGAAATTATATTATTTTCGATGTATCGACTGGCGACGGGTTGAAAATTTCACCCTTCGTGTAGTGTATACGAGGTGATTTTTTTTTTTTTCAATCATTTTTACACTACGGGAATTGTTTACAAATGTCGATTTTGAAAATTTCCGATGAATTATTTCCGAGCGAATAACAATTTCGTACGAGTTTTTTTTTTTGTTTTATACGGGAAGTTCCTATTAGACGGTACTCATCGCAACCGTTATTACTTTTTTTAAAGTTCAACATATGATTTCGAGTTTATTCATTTGTTTGGAAATTTAAAAGACAATTGACTTTCTAAAATTCACGTGACGACTCGTACAATCGTACCGGTATAATATCCGATGGTAAACTTGTTTCCTGTTTGTACGAGAATAATGTATAATTTAATAATAATAATAAAACGTTTTCGGTGTTATAGGTACACGTACTAATTTTTTATTCAAACTCAAAAATAACGTTTTATTTCAAATTGTCGTTAAGAAAACGTGGAAATATATACTAAAGTGGAGAGGATATTGTGAGCACAAAAAAAAACGTGGACTGTCGTTGAATATTTTTTCGAACCGGTACTGAGGTGGTGTTTAGAGAAAAAAATTTTTCTATTTAAGTAACAGTTATTCATAAACGGAATATTGTAAATAAAAAAAAAAAACAAACGGAAAATCTCTGTCGTTCGTTTATTTTGATTATAACATACGGATAAGGCGAAGGAGAAAAATTTAAAACGCCGTTTGAAAATCAAAAGTGAACGTTTGTAGGTTTGAGGTTTAATGATTGGGAATATAATTTTTAAAAAGGTCAATTAAATATTTTTTAAAAGCTTTAATAATGAAAAAAGAAAAAAACCGCGGAAACAAAATCTGTTTATAATCCTGGTAGCTGGTTTATGAAAAAAAAAAAAAAATTCACCTCGTATTACATTAACTACTCGTAATGTTTCAACGTGAAAATTATGAAAGGTACAAGCAAACGCGTGTAGATATTACGAACCATTGTGCATTATATATACACATACAATTATAAAAAAAAAATGTATCATTTTCATTAGGTATTACATCACCGAAGACCAGATGATCGATATATAAGCAAAAAAAAAAACAAAATATCTAAAAATTGATAAACTCGATAAATTTAGATGTTTAGAATCACTAGATTTCGAGATCTGTTACGTTCTTGCAGGAAAGAAATTTTACAAAAAAAAAAAAAATACGAGTAATCGTGATTAATCGTAATTAATCGTGGAATATTTTGATTTTAATTTCTCGATCTATGATCGTTAATGTTTTACACCCGAGAATATTTCAAATAACAACAAAACCCAGTGCAGTGTATACGATATTATTATATTTTCTGCTACTTCAAAACGCACAATGATCGACTGATATACATATATAAGGTGTACTTGTACGTTTTTTTAGAAAAATTTCCTAATCTATTTTATGTTTTGTTTCCGAAAGAACTATTATGGGTGGCTCCGGAACTCCTAGCCGAACACACTGTGAACTTAATACCGGCCACGCAAAAAGGAGACGTTTACAGTTTTGCCATTGTCCTGGAAGAAATAGTCGTGCGCGGTGGACCATATGAATTCGTCAAGAACGATTTAACGACTCAAGGTAATCGCGTAATGTATTGTGTATTTTTTGTTTTCTAAAATTGTCTTCGGCGCACAATCTCCAAAACGAATTCATTCCGAACGTGTATTATAAATAGGAAATTTCGAAAATAATAACAAAATGAAAAAAAAAAACAATAAAAATGATCCTTGTATAGTAACATGTAAATCATTTATTTTATTTATTTTTTTTTTTTTTATAGATAATTTGTATAATATAAATATTTATATTTTTTCGGTAACAGATGCGCGCGCTCTCTTTGACCAGTACATAACTATAATACGTACCCGAGTAGCATTTTAGATGCCGTTTTAAATCATCCATAAATGATGGTCCAAGGTACAGTGAAAATCTGGTTCACAGCACCGTATTTTTGACAAAAATGAATACCGAATTTTTACACGTGTTTGGTCGTGCCATGAAAATGTTACTTACGATTCAAACCCCGTAGTACTGTTCAAAATAAGCACACGAATCAGTGAGCATTTACAGTAAAATTGTCAGTAAACATAGACTCGTAGGTTGGTCCAATTATGCTATGGCTGTATTCCGTTTTCACAGCACCCCACCCCTTTGAACATCATGTATAGGCTGAAATAAGTGTTCGACCGAATATCAGCGCGTACGGTATGTACTGATCATCGATCGTGATCGAGCGTTTAGTAAGCTTAGCTGACGGCAAACTCGGTCGGTCGAAGATTCCAGTGAATGTGAATAAAATAGTAAAAGTAAAAAGTGTAAAATAAACGTGTAAACGAGCTTACAACGAAAACAGATGATTTTATTTCGTTGAAATACGCAAAATAATAATAATATTATTATTATTAATAAATATAACAAACGCGCGTACGATTGATCGCTCGGTCAGCGTCAAACTAAACGCCCGCGTATACCACCGACACAGCGCGTCAGTCGACCGCGATAAAACAGGAAACGAAAGTAGCCACCAGATAGCGTTGCTATACAACATAGAGGGGGTAGCAGCATGACGCATAGAAATAGCGGTCCGAAACCGGCGGATCGCTCAGTGTGGCCGCAACGGGCCAAACGCAAACTACCTTGTTCGTCTCTGACCGCAGCAAAAACACCGTGTGTGTGTGTGTGTGTGTTCACGTTGAACGTATGACTACTACTTTCTTTTCTCGTTTAATTGTTATTTGTCGTTTGCGTTCTATGCCCTTCGTTTTTCCTTTTTCTACATCTGCATTTCGTCTTGATAGATTCTCAAACAATTCTTCTTTGTTGTTATCCTTCGATGTGGATATTTCATTAGCAGGAGGAATTGACTCCATTTTCGTTCCCCCCCTCACCCGTTTGAACATCATGCGTAATTGCCACTGCTCTGAACTGAACATAGTACTCAAACGTTTTATCTGAATCGTTTAATTTCCGTTAATCACACGTTTTCAGCACGATTGATTGTCGAAAGCGCCGACTCAGAACTATAAAATATTTATTTTTTTAAATATTCCGTTAGAATTCCAACCGGAAAACTGAAATTAAACTACAACGGTTCTCAGTTAACAATTCATATACCTTGTATAAACTGTTACGATTATTATAAACTGACATTATTACACTGACAGGACAAAATAATTGCCCGCATAAAACTCATGACGCGTATACCGATTTACAGGGAATAATATTTCCAAATCGTCAAACGTGCGTGTACAATAGAAAACTTGACTCGATTATTTCCGACTTTAATGACACGTAAAATGAACCTATTGTAATTGCTAGTGTTCTCAATTGAGAAAATACGAACTCGATCGTAAAACGTCTATTAATGTTAAGTCGAGAAATGTACATTTCGCGGTGCAATGCGTTTAAAGTAAAAATTTTTATTAAAATATTATATAAATATTTAATCAGGTATTCTCCACACTTATGCAGATAGATTATTCTCAAAGCCGGCTCGAATGAAAATATAGATTATTATAGGCGAAAATCAAATGTTTTCCGCTCTCGAAATGATTTTAGACCTCCTCAAACGGACTTAACTTTTCCCTCGAATTTTTTTATATAACGTATTAGATAAATACATAAATGTTATTTTTGATTTTACTAACGGAAAAAAATTGTTTCCCTTTATCAATTAATATAGGACGTAGAATTAAAATTATTTAAACTGCATCATTTCTTACTATAAATATTAATCTACTAATAATATATTAATATACTATACGTCGAATCATTCAATAGATCAGACCATTTTAATGGATCTTCCAGAAATTCAATACTTTCATCGGAGATGATACTCTTGAATATTAGTTATTCGATACGCATTATTGATATGAATATTTAAGTTAATACTTAATTATTATATTTACACTAATGTATTACGTATATTGATAGTCGAGAATAGGTGTTTAAATGATGAATTTTTTTAAAACACTTTCTAATATGTTCGATAGAAATCTTAAATAAATTTGAGTATCACTTAACTCGCCCTTACATTTCTACATACCTGTATATAATGTTGTTATAACAATCGAACATTAATTTTTTTTTTGTTTTAATTATTTTAAACCTCATAAATATATATATATATATAAATAAATAAAATTTCAAGTTTAGATAATATGATGAAAACTATGTTTTTATACTAAAATGTGTATAAAAAATTAGTACATATTATGCGAGAAAAAAATATGTTATACAACTCACATTGTCATAGTTCATTTTATCAAACTGACATTACGTCATATACAATTTTTTCAATAAGTAAACAATTTTTTTTTATATTTATTTATTGCAAACGCAGTTATTACTTTAATTTAAAATATTAAAATAGAATTCACAACAATATTTAATCTATCCATTATGATCGAGGACCAGTTGTTTGCCTTTGTACAATAATTAAATGATTTTTTATGTTTTGAAACAAAAAATATTTTTTTTTCGTACAATTTCTGTTTACAATTCCAATTTATGTACGTATAATATATATATATATTTAAAACAAAATTGTTTTGATCTAAGTAAAAGTACGTATTCGTTGAGAATTAAAAACAAAAACGTATTCGAATTTTCGGATGTATTATATATTATGCCTAATATATAAATTAGTTTAAATAATAAATCGCACGAGATTATCTGTAACAGATAAGTCTAAAATATTTATTCTCAACGGCTTCTAAAAGAACTATATTACGTAATGTTCTCTTTCCGAAACGTGCCTCGCATTGAAATAAGTGTATATACTGTTCCCCACGAAATAATATTTTATAAAAACATTTTGATAAAGTGGTAATGAAAACACCGCCGTTGCAAATAATAGTGTCTATAGCATTATTTTCTCCCGGATATTTTAAAGACAAATTGACGTTTGCGAAAAATGTTATAATAAATTATAATAATTTAATTTATCCGTACATTGTACCAATTATTATAATGTGCTCGACTCCTAGACGCAATTCATAAATAATCTTCTATACTCAGTTTTTCATAATTAACGCATATTTTTTTAAGATTGTTTTGTTCGATTTTGGTATACTTTTTTTCCGTTGACTGTTCCGATAGCGAGTGAGTAGATTCATGTGCACTTCTGAATTTTTCCTTCATCTCACCTCGCGATTTTCGCTTCAATTTTTTTGAAAACATCAAAAACATAATTACGATCGTTTTACTTTTTCTTCGTTTGATAAACGTATTTCGCTTATTTTCTTTTTATTATTATTTACACTTCAAATACCGTTAAATAACTCTTTCCCGGTCTTTTCGCTCGTTCTTACGTATACCCGTAACCCACTATTGACTAAAACGTTACCTCACCTTAATAAAAATCGTTCGAACGTTGCCGTTACAAAAAAAAAAAAAATAAAGAAAAGACAACCATTGTAATCTGTCGATCAAAATCAATTGACCGCTGAAAATGTTTATTATTAGACAACTATTCTCATTGCAATGTATACAAAACGCCGATTTTTCGCATATATGTAGTTTACGACTTATACGACTCGTTAAACGGTTATCGTGTTCTTCTTTTTAGTTATTTGTCTAGGTTTAGATAAATTGAAAGTGTGTGAAACAGCTGAAAATTTTGATTATATAAAAAAAAAAACGTACACCTAAAATACTCGCAGATATGTTAATTTTGAAATTAGAAATATTGGAAAGAGTTGAGAAACGCGAAGAACCGTATTTCCGTCCGGACATATCCGGGCACGATTGTCCGGAACCGTTGTCCGAACTCATCCAAAGATGTTGGAACGATGTACCCGAAGAGAGACCGGGCTTCGACATCATGCGAAGTATCGTCCGGCAGATAACGAGGTAACTAACTAACTGTAATGCACAATATGTATTTTCGCGCGGATTTCACGGGATGATTAAATGGAAAAGAAAAACCGTATTGTATTCGATCGTTTGTTCGGATCGCTAATGTCGGCCGTTATTGTTGCGTTAAAGAGGATATTGTGAAAATTTAATGGACGACTTGGTGCTGAGAATGGAACAGTACGCGAACAATTTGGAAGCTCTGGTCGAAGAGAAGACCGACCAGTTGAGCCAAGAGAAACGTCGGTCGGAAGAACTGTTATTTCAAGTACTGCCCAGGTTAGCGATCAGATCCGGTTTTTGGGTCTGACGACGATTCTCGTTGTAGTACGTGCATAGTAGTAGTTTACGCTTTTATGAGCGATTCTCGTGTTTTCTTTTCATCCGTTTTACAGACCAGTCGCTCAGCAGCTGATGGCCGGCGAAATGGTGAAACCCGAACAATTCGAAAACGTCACCGTCTACTTTAGCGATATCGTGGGCTTTACCGTGCTTTGCGCTCAGAGCTCGCCGATGCAGGTGAATTTTTTTTTATTTTTTTTTTTGTTTTCCTATCACTATTTCGTCATACACTACGGAATATTTCGATTTTCAGGTGGTAAACCTCTTAAACGATTTGTACAGCACGTTCGACCGCATTATAGGATTCTACGACGTTTATAAGGTAACGCGCGCGTATGAAATTTTATATTTCGACATTACTGCGCGAAATTTACTATATTGTTTTGCGCTTATAAACATAAAAGGACAATTAAAGACGAACAACTCGGTCTATCAGATGGGAAATCATGCGTCGATTTGCGTTATTGACGGTTTATGTGACGGTATAAAGCTGTAAACAAATATAAATTATGTTTCTGCGCTTGTCGTCTATTGTATCAAATATGTACATAAAACATAAGTATCAAAATTCCGTTGAAACGATCGGCATAAGCCAGCCCCCCCCCCTTAACATAATGAGACCGTCTCGCGCTCGTTTCTCCACTGTTGAGAACAACAGTTTATTAACAATAAAATAATAAATAAATAAAATATACGTTAAAGGAACAAAAAATAAGCTATAAATAAAAAATGTATATGTATATAAAAAAAAAAAATACGAATAATATGTACGAGTATATGCGCACATACAATAGATCCAAAGATTATTATACAAAATAAAGAAAAATATATATAATAGTTGTTGTATTAAATATATTTATTTACTACCGGTATCCACGAAAAATCATCTTAAGATAGGTGACAACTATTATTATATTTTTTTCTTTATTTTATATAAATACTCTTTGGTTCGATTGTGTATTCGCTTTTCTTTATTTACGTATATTCATAAATTTTTTTTTTTTTTAGTTTATTACTGTAAAGATTTATATACGTGTAAGGACGTTGACTGTTTAGGTGGAAACGATCGGAGACGCTTACATGGTCGTTTCTGGATTGCCGGAAAGAAACGGTGACAACCACGCCAAAGAAATC
Organism: Chaetogeoica ovagalla; assembly: GCA_032441825.1. Taxonomy (NCBI): domain Eukaryota; kingdom Metazoa; phylum Arthropoda; class Insecta; order Hemiptera; family Aphididae; genus Chaetogeoica; species Chaetogeoica ovagalla. Next base: position 2,544,248 of record CM063731.1, read on the forward strand.
GCACTTATGTCTTTAGCTATTTTAGACGCGGTCCAAATGTTTACGATCCAACACAAACCTGACGCTCAACTGAAAGTTCGAATCGGAATTCATACAGGTACGAATAACGCGTTCAAACGCATTTCGTTTCGTCGAACAAAACGTTGAAAAAAAAAATTCAGGCGAAATTATTATTTTTTTATATACATATATATAATGAAAACGTGTTAGGTATTCGTATATAACACAGAAACGTTATACGATTTTTATTTATTACGTACTTAATATTTGTTTTATTATTATATTTTATTGATTTTTATTCGAAATCGATTTAAATATTTAAACGCTAACTGCTGTCAGTGTTCCATGGACATCGACACACGATTCCGTTTCGTGCGCACGCCGACGAGTTTATTTCGTTATCTACTCACTTCGATACGAATTAATAAACCTCAATTATTTATAATAATTTACTTACGGCGTTCCAACTCATTTCGATTAACATTCGTGTATAAGCTATCAACAAGAAGATACCGATGAAAACTCCTCGCGAAATTAAAACATTTTATTAAACCGGGGCAAAAAGAAAAACACTTCGTTTTCTCTCACGGATTTACCACAATTAATCCCCGTCTACCGTGGTGTGTCAGTGAATCAGCCGATTTTCAATAAAAACGATTTTCTCGACATTAGATGATTACACGCAATAAACGCGCACAGTTCCTGATACGGAACAAGTAGTAGTGCAAAAGCTAAGATAGCGAAATATCGCGAGACTATTTGCCGAAATAATGCGTATGGCGATGGAAACGTGAGCGGGAGATCAACAGAAATTCTTCAAAACGTTAGCATTCGGTTTTTTGGATAAGGTGGCGCACACGCGAGTGTCGATAAAAGCCATTCGGTGAATTTACAGATTTCCAAAAACGATTTGAGTTCTTCGACCACCTGCAGACTCGTGTCAACGTGAGATATTTTTTTCCTGCGGGAGAACTACTTAACGAGTGAATTAGACCTCGAAATGCTGAAAAATTTAAAAAAAAAAAACGAAATTTCATACAAAAAAAAAAAAAAATTGCCCATAAACCTGCGATAGCACTGCGTGTAAACAAAAAAAAAATAAATAAATAACATCGGGACATTAGACGGATTAAAAAAAAAGAAAAAAAGAAAAAAAAGACGGCGTCAACAGGAGGAAATAAGGGATTATTATCACTTCGTTTCGAATTTTAAAATAAATGTTAATAATATTGATTTTCGTACTTTAAATAATTAACCGCTTCGTTCACTGGCCCAACACCCGTAACATTATTACTGTGGTGTTCGACAACACGCGGAGAGTACGTGTGTGTCGCAACGTCGGTACACACAAAATAGTCTATAGGAGGGTCCCCGTAATGTGTTACGTTAAATATGAAATATCTGCAAATTCCATCCGCACACTCTACACTGGTTAAATTGCGAATTTCAATAACAGTTATTCATCGAAAACAAATAGAGCACTCATAATCAACCGGGCCCGAATTGAATACAATTTATACGCTCGTCTGTACTGCAGTCGAACGATAATAATTAACATTTATATTTCGTCTGTTCGTTACGAATTGCGTCGGGGTATAATAACTACAAAAGGCGTGTAGTACAATCGGCGATTGAAAAATTACGTAGGTATCTCAAAGCAATTCAAATTAATAATAATAACGACGAAATTGCGTTATTTTTTTTTTTTTTTTTCGTTTAGTTTATAATTAATAACGTACGCGTTTCAAAAAATAAAATAAAATCAACGAGATATGAATCGTATTATATACGTCATTACATTTTCGTTGCGAATTAAAATTTATACGCCGAATATTATATGAGGGAATATTATTTTATTTTTTTTTGTTTGTTTTTGATTAAAAGAATATTATATACTCTCCGTGAAATTCTGTACGCGCTTCACCGCGGGTCAAATAAAACCTAACACGTTTCCGTCACAAACAGACACGGTTCATTGTTTTTTATTATTGTACAGTTGGGGGATTTAATAACGAATTTAATTCGAATATACGCAATATTATTTCGTCAATAAAAAAAGCATTTACTATTATTTTTTTATTTTTTTTTTGCGTTTAAAACAATTACGTATGCGCTAAAACATAATTTCGAGTGTTTGTCGTGAATTTCGCAGGGCCCGTCTGCGCCGGCGTTGTCGGTCAAAAAATGCCACACTATTGTCTCTTCGGTGACACAGTCAACACCGCGTCCAGAATGGAATCTACCGGTGAACGTAAGCGCAACATTATTGTAACATAACAATTATAAAAAAATTAATAACAAATTAACGTATAACAATTAATAAAATTGTGTGATTTAAAAATCGAACGTGTAATTTAAAGTGTTATGCGAATTACACCTCAAATCACGTGTAACAAGGTGGCTAATACCGCGAGCCGGCGATAAAATCCGCCAAGATTTTAGACAAATTTTATTTCCATTAAATATTTTTTCCTCCAAAAAAAAAAGAAAAGAGTCATTTTTTTTTATGGCTTATAACGTGTATAAACGCTTTTCTGCCACACACGCGTGCACACACACACACATTATTAATATTACACGACTAACAGCTGACACTATTGTGCCGCAAACGTTTTCAGCACTGCGTATTCACGTGAGCTGGGCGACCAAACACATACTGGACACGTTTCAGACGTTCAAACTGGAGCTCAGAGGCGACGTGGAGCTGAAAGGCAAAGGCGCGGTGGTCACCTACTGGCTGGTCGGGTGCACCGAACAGGACCCGAGGCCGCCGACCCCGATCACTACGGACACGTTGGACCCGAACAACCCGTACCCGTTGATATTCCCCGAGTTGAGCAAATAGTTCCCCCTACGCGTTATTATATTATAATAATAATTATTATTGTCACACACGCAACGACGACGTATAATCCACTAAAACATCTATTTTCATGTGTAATATATAAATATAAAAAAAAATTTGACAAAATTCGCCATTTTGTGTATTTTGATTATACGTGCGCATTACACTTATATATATATATATACAAAACATATATTATATTATAAAAAAAAATTCTCGTCGTAACGTAACGATGTGTTATTATTTTATTCGTACACATTAAGTACGTAAATATATATATATATATATATATATATATATATATAGAAAAATATACGAAAGCTTTAAATCAAAACAATCTTGTGTTAATTTTTTTTCGTCGATTACCGTTTACCACATTACAATCTATTATATAGTAATCACAAGGGGTGGTTAGGGAGATCAATTATTATTTTTATTTTTTTTTTTAAACACAAATTCAATACAACGTCTCCTATAATATGTTCTTTAATTTTTCATAAATACTCTTTGCTTAATATTTTATACATTCACATATGAATACGTACAATTTTTTTTTTTTAATACGCGAGTTTTCATTGTCGTTCGTCTTTTTTAACTTCTATTAATGATATATTTTGTTTTTTTTTATATATAACCGAATTTAAAACGTTGTCGTATGTACATTGACGGCTATACTTTATTCTACAGCTCATAGTTTTTTTTTTTATTTATTTAAGGTACTCTTCTACTGAATCCTCTCCCAAATCAAAAAAAAAATATATATATATATATATTATAAAGATACAGAAAAATCATTTTGCGTTATTTTCAATATATATATATATATATATATAATATAAGTATACAATGTTTGAGTTTAAAAAAAGAGTTTGAAACCCACGGAAAAAAGTTGAAAACACGCTATACTACTGCAGCATGGCATTGTGACTGTGTAGGTATACGAATCGAGAAATTCAATTTGACGCGTACATAATGTAATTGCAAGACAATGTAAATGTGTATCCGTTTATATGTAATTTGAAAATAAAGCAAGACTTTATTCTTTTTGTCTCTAACGATTCCGATACAAGTTTGGAAAAACTGATAATAGGAACGACGTTAACTTAAATGAAGACACTATATAATATGTACATTCTCAGAAAACGATTTTCATTCAATTATTGTTTATTTGGCATTGAACACTCGGCGATCTGCGAACCACAGAGTTTATATGGTCTGCAAACATCGATCGCATATATATATATATATAGGAGGTACATACGAGCAATATAGCGTTTTCAAATGAAATTGGATTTTTCTTTTGATAAGTCTCATTGTAAGGTGCGAGGCGTCAAAGAAAAAAGAAAAACTAAATTATCCAAACACCACCGTGCACACACCGTATCCATTCGACGCGTCTATCGTTTTCTATAATCGTTTTGCTTTAATATTGTAATCTCGCAAAAAATCGCTTTATATTTCAACATTTGTTCGACATTAATTAACGACGGAAAAACAATTTTTAAACATGTCGGCCTTTATTGGCAGTGGACTTCTCGACGAATTCAAATCCGTTTTGTACGTTAGACAAACACGCGAAAACCCCACCTTTACAATCATGATTGTTAATTTCACGTGCATATATTCATCTGTCCAATAATTAAACAAATCAGCAATGGTGGGTATGTAAAATTTAAATCTCGTATAGTATATATTTGCATACAGCGTCTGTATGTGGTTATTGTAAAATAGTACACTGCAGCATAATAATATTCAAAGTTCGCGGTAATTATTTTCAAATAAACGCAATTATGTTTAAAATTAAAAAATTATGTGTCGTACGCACTAGCTTTGGTGGCCCCTAGGCTAAAAATTATTTTGTAAAACACCGCACGTATACTACGAGTAATATTCAATAAAGTATTTGGCGCAATTTTTCGAAAAGTATATATTCAATCGTTCCGCCATAATATATGTATATATAAACGTACGTAACATAATATTACCTAAAACGCCTCCTATTCCTTAATAAAACTTTAAGGATTTCAATGTGGAGGGAGCAGGATCCTTAAAAGTGTATATCGCGGTGTAGCAAAAAAAAAAAATGTGGACGCTAAAATCTCTATCGCTCAGAAGCATAAAAAAAAAAATGAAATTCGGACACTTTAATTAAATCGAAAAATTATATATAACGATACAATTTACACAGTTTCAAAGGCACGTATTGACCTAGTTATTATCGTCGTAAGATTCCCCGTACATTCTTGCTAAAAACCGGTAGAATTAATGTTTAAAAATAAAAATTGTCACAAATTAAAACAGCATTCATACATATATTATTGTCTTGATGTTATAAATATTTATTTAAAGGCGAGTATCGTATTATCAATAATTGTGTTAGATGAAAAAAATTAATATATTACTGGACGTTTGCACAATGACAAAATTATTATTTTATAGATTATACAGGTGCGGCGGCGGACTCTTGTTTTATACTCGTTAAAATAAAATATGATATCGTATAGTCTGTTCGAAACTAAATTTCTTGCCGCCGTTTCGATGAACACGCGATAATGACGTTCGCAACGATTCCAAATATCGTTACTAACTTCCATGATGATTCGAAAAACCGGACGATAGCCAACGGTCGTGATAACGCGTATCACACATTATCATTCCTTTTCGTGGTGTTCTCGGGCCGCATTACAATACTATTTCTTTTACAAAATAGCGAATATTATTATTAAATTTCATTGTCGGGTCTTTTAAATTCTAAAACCTCTGTTTTTCGACGTCTATTAGTCGAATCTCCGTTTGGCAGTCCGTACCGCGTTGTACACCGCGGTCACATCGAAATGTCCGCGGAACCGACCGTGAACGGCGTCGGTGGCGTTGTCGAAGAACAGACCGAAAACGCGGACGACGTGAATGCTAAAAAGACGGTGAAATACGACAGCGGCGCGGCGGATCTAGAAAAGGTCACCGATTATGCCGAAGAAAAAGAAGTCATATCGACCGACGACATTTCCGGGGTAATTTTCGCAATTAATCACAACACGCCGTCTGCTGTTAATAATAATAATAATAATTTATTTATATTCGCGTCGAATAGGCAATGACCATCATTGGCGACAGGAGGTTAAAAGAGGCGGCTGACAAGATAGCGAAGGAAAAAGAATTACAAAAAGTCTCAATTAAAAAGTCCGACGTCGAACTCATTGTAAGTTTAATAACACTGTACGGTTTAAAAGCGTATCGTCCTTAATGCATATAAATTACAACTTAATAATCTCATTTTGAATGTCAAACAGTGTTGGAATTAAATGTTTTTAAACTTTTTTTTCTTTCTCAAATCTTACACCATCATAATATGAATCTACGTAGTATTTTCAAAATACTTGAATGTTATTTTTTATTCTCATAGTTTTCTTTACACGTATTATTATTATTATTATTATTTGATCAGTTGACAAGAAATAAGTCTCTGTTGTACATTTGTGTTTGTACTCCAAATACATTATTGTTTTCTAAACATATATGCGTACATAAATGACTAATATATCTTTTTAGTGTTGATTTATCGACAATTATTAAACATTATCATATTAATTGGACATTTCTTATGTAAAAAAAATGTTTTCCAAATCAAAAACGTAAAACTATACAATTTTTCTTTTCTAATGTTAATTTTCTCATTGTTTTATATTGTTCGCGATATGTATGTATGCCATTTCATTAAACGTACAAATTATTACCAAACGTATTTGATACACATACGCATAAATATAAACTGGCAGAACTCTTTTTTGCCATAAAATAAAATCATCCATTTTATAATATATGTATTATCTTTTATCAGTCAATCAAATCATATTTATAAATCATATACCTGTATTAAAATGAAGATCCACGAACCTTTCATTGTTGCCATACAGTGTAAACACGCTGCGGGCATTCTGCCAAATTTCTAGTGTCAAAAATAAATATTCGTTCTGTTATTATAATGCTGCTATCAAAATATAGAAAATAGACAAATATGAGTAAATTAATCCCAAGCAATTAATTTTCAACTATAATATGCGTAATTGACTTTTATATTAAATGTACTATAAATTTGATAATATGCCCAATAAAACGATTCTTGACACGAAATCGTATGTAATACATGTAAATTATCAAATTGTTAATATTCATATAACCAAATGTGTAAATTATCGTTTTAATTTTGAATTTAACATCTGTAATTATTATTACCATACATTACGTAGATAAAATAATTAATAAAATTACTCGTGAAAATTTTAATAACAATAGATTAAATTGCAACAGAATACCGTCCAAACATTCAAAGCATGATTGTGATCGAAATTATTATGTTATTCCCATAATATTTATTTTCAATGTAACTAAATTGTATATACATAAATATTATTTATCTTAACTTTTATGTATTTTTTATTTATCAATTTTTAATAACTATATGTTATGGATATTAAGGTGTCCATTTTGAGTCTTACATTAAGACTTGAAAATTACTCGAATAATTGTAATAACATGTCTTAATATTTTATCATTTAGTTGCTGTAAAATGACATTGTTAAGTTTTCATAAGGTCAATTGCATTTCGTTAGAATTTGTTCAAGTTACAGACATTGTAGGTATAAAAAAATTAGGTAGGCACTCCTCCACCTATATTTAAATCCTAAATGATTATTTCCTTCGAGTGTTTTAAACTACTTTCGAAAACAACAATGAATCTTTCTACACTTACATTTCAAGTGTTATTTCATATTTTTCAATCAAGTGTTGATAGATTGTGAAATCCGTGTTTTTCTTTCTTTGTTCATATTTGATATTACTGCCGTTTACAAACTTCTATTGTCTTTAACTATAGTTATGTACATTAATTGTGAAGTTTGTTTTTTTTTCTAATATAAATAACACAGTTTTTATTCTTTACACTGTCTTTATATATTTTATGACAGTAAATACATAAAAATTAATAAAAAAAAAATGTTTTTTTTCCGATTTAATAGATATTTCAGCAAACACAATTACATTATTATAAGATATTATTTTGTCTGTAATGTCACAAATAATAATAATAATAATATTGTTTTTATTTTTATCTAATGTTATGATAATAATTAAGTACAATATTCACAAAACTGTGGTCGATGTTTTAATTTTTCGCATTTGATAATAATTGTTTTCTATCGGAACTCGAGTTGTGTTTTCACTCGTTTCATAAGAAACTGTAAAATCATAAAGCATTTTTGGTGTTTGTACAGTATATCTTTTCAGAATTGTTCCAAAAAAAAAAATGATTTTACTCCTCGGTTTCCGAATAAACGGTGTTCGATCTAATTTATACGAACTAAAAAAAAAAACGAAATTTTTAGACTCCGATAAATGGATCGAATGAGCCAATCCAATTGCATATGCCGGAATAGTATTTTAATCTATTAATTATTACGGTTTTGTATACATGTGACGTTCTTTCTTCAGAAAAAAAAAACGTTTTTTGTCTTGTACACGCATCGCGACACGTTAATTTTTCGTCGTCACGCCGTATATTTGAAAGAAATGAATAAAAATCGTTTTACTGCTCGATAATAATAATAATAATAATAATAATCGTAACAGTTCGTTTTATATTGTATGTCGTATAACATTGACCTGCTGTTGCGGATATATTTGGAAAATATTTTTATTTTTTTTTAAGTATCGTTTTTGAAATTTCCTGTCTTCTCGTTCGCTCATCTTATGCGCACGTAAATAAAAGTAAAACGTCGCCAACAGTTCGTAACCGTTTTTTTTTTATTATTATTATTATTATTTCTAATCGATTGCGCGATTTTTCTTCTGGCCCGAGACAAAATAACGGCCACTGTTTTCCGGGAGGAAACGCTATTATTATTATTATTATTATTATTATTATTATTATTTTTGTTTTACCTAAACGCGTTAATTATATTTTTGCTATATATATATATAACGCGACGAGCCGTTATTACAATTCATGATATTTTATAATATCCCGTTTTATATATAAATACGGAATTCTCATTTTATTTTTTCGCTTTATTATCGGGGGGGGGGGGGAAATAATGAATAACAAACGCTGTCGTCGAATAAAAATATATTATTATTATTATTATTACGTGTTCGCGGGGTTTCATAGTTCAGAAATACCGCCATCGTCATATTATTATATTTGATTGATATTGTCATCGTCGTTTATAATATCGTGTTTTCCTTTGGACTCCGCGAATGCCGAAAATCATTACGCGCGTCGTCCGTCCAACGGTCAGATGAGATTTATTTTCACACGGTTTATTTAACAACAACAAACGGTGAACGGGAAATATAAATAACAACGCGGACGATATCGAATTACAAAAAGGAAAAAAAAAATGCGCATATCGTTATAATTAATTCGTATTTCGTTTGGTTTTTGTTTTCCGCACAGATACGAGAAATGGAAATATCGAAAGCGCTAGCGGAGAGAACGTTGAGAGAATGTCACGGAGACGTCGTCGAAGCTCTGGTGGCTTTGACCGATTGAAACGCGAGGAAAATCGGAAATTTCTCTCGTTTTAATTTGTTCCCGCTTCAAACGTAAAAACAAAACAAACGACGACGACGACGACGACTAAATATTATTTAATATTGTAAGAAACGCTTGCTGCGCGCTTGTAAATATCTGGCGGTCGATCGTGGAACGCGCGCGTGTGTTTCGTTGTAAACTGTAAACACATTATATTAAATACATTTAAAACACATTTTATTTGTTTATTATATTATATACGTGCCGAGTACCTTTATTTTATTATTATATATATATATATATATACGCTAAGACAATATATAAAATATTATACTTTGTAGTTTGCACCGAGTGTCTTATACACACATACACACGTTTACAGCAGTTGTCTCATATTAATAAAATACGTACGAGCGCACACCAAATATACCGCAACGAACGGTTATTATTTGAGGCCCGCGCGGAGTGTTGTTGTTAATACTTTATAAAAAAAAAAACCCCCCTATAAAAATGCTCTGAAACCCGTTTGAAACGGTTAAAATATTACTCGATATTATTAATTTTTTTTGTTCAGTTGTTTATGTTTAATGAATAAAAATCTATTGTGTTCTTATGAAGAGCCGTACAAATATACGGAATTGATGATGAGAGGTAATAATTACGTATCCGCGTATTAGGTGTGTTGTATTTATGGACGCGATTTTGACACTTCAAAGGCGTACCACTGCGCGCGTCTGAACCGATCGGCCGGCGCTGCTGACGAATCGAAATTCGTGTGCGCCCGTTCTCACAACTATCGGAATTATGTTTTTCGACTAATACGGCGAATTCCGTTTTCCGTTTCAATTTTACGCATGTTATTTATCGGCCATATTACGGACGCTGCGACGACTGACGACAAACGTGATTGACGGAATTCATTATATATTATCACGCCTACCGACAATACGCGGGCGAATTTTCAAAAAATAATAATTCTGAACGTTTGCCATCGACAGTAATAATGTAATAAGTAATAAATAAACGTTACTTCGGTGGCTACGTAATGGCAACGTTGCGTAAAAATGTAAATTATTATACGAGTCCCACTCGCACGCAATCTCGTATTCCGACGTATTTTCTTATTCGCAGTAGTTTTTCTCAACATTTTTACGCTTGTAATATATATGTATATTAAAACGGACGCACGAATTTGTTAAAAAATTTTACGAGCGGAAAAGAAAAAAATCCCTACACGAAATAATTATTACAAAAGTAATTTTTCTGTGTCGATTATTGACAAAAAAATATGTGAAAAAAATGCGTAATAAAAATCAATAGTTATTACGACGACGTTCGTGCGTTATCCACATGTTCACAACTAGGAAAGCGCCAAAAGCGTTCAAAAGACGTTCCAAGAACAACAAAAAAAAAAAAAAATTGTCGCCAGACATTTGTCGATAGTGACAACGCGTGCACTATATATTTATATACGTATATACACGACGTGCGTAGTAAAAAAAAAAAAAAACGGCTAACGTAGATTTAATTCGTATATATTTAATTGTTTTTTTTTTTTTTATGTTTTCTATCTCTGAAGAGCTCTTCGGTTTTTTTTTTTTTTTTATCATCTTATATAATACTCTAACTCGTTATATACCTATATTTACTCGTATACTCGTATTTTGCTCCGCCGCGTTCGTCATCCGCGACACGGAGGAGTAGCGACGATGACGTATTGCGCGCCTATCTGCCTAATATCAACACACCTGTATAATAATAATAATAATAACAATATATCGTTTTAAAATATTATTTTATTTATTTATTATGAGCGCTATTCGACGCGCGATGAAACGACGCGCGGGGACATTTCGTTGTACCGCCGCGATCAGTGTGCGCGATCCATTGTCAGGGCCGTTGTTACACACTGTTCGTGTTGTACCCGCACGATTTTAGGAGAATTTCTTTTTTTCTTTTTTTTGTTGTTTTTCCGCCGTTCCGATGTGAACGCGCCGCAGCGTCGTACACACGCTATTACAATTTACCGCCCTCTGCACACACACACACACACGCTGCGTATCGCGAGATGTGAATGGTTTTTATTTTTTCTGTAATTCGACCTTTGATTTAATTGGCGCGGCGGTCTTTTCTCTCTCTCTCTCTCTCTCTCTAATTTCATCGCTCGTATAATACCACCGCGTCGTCGATAAATTATAAAATTGTATTAATATGTTCGCGCTCATCGCCACCGTTTTGACGTGGACCACCACCGCGGTCGTCGTAGTCGCTCGAGTCGCGCCGCGTTCAGTGTTTTTCGCCGCGATGACGACGTCTACGAGTGCACAGGACCACGACGGATCTGCCGGCGGTAAGTTCGCGTCGCGCATTTTTATCAATTTTCCGTTTCTCCCCGGTAAAACGTTTTTTTTTTTTATATATTATTCTATACTCGTTGTTATTATTGTTCAGTGGCGTACGCGGAATTTTTTCAATTAGGGGTGTCATAATATACATGAATTGACGGCCTTTTTTTCTTACGTCCATCACTCTAAAAAAAAATATCTACGTTATAATACTATAATCAATAAAAATAAACGGTTTATCAGGAAAATTCCCTTTTTTTTATATTTATATTTAGTCGTTTTTTATAATTCAAAAAGTTACTTTAAACTATTTTTCGAGAGAGGTGTCATATCTCCTTGACACCCCCTTCCCCCCTTTGCGCATACGCCACTGAATAAATAACCAGTCCGCGGAGTGTGGGGGGGGGGAATTCTCGGTAACACATTTTTTTCTCCTTTTTTTTTTTTTTCTCATAAACTATGTGTCGACACAAACTCTCGAGTACGCTTCTTCGTGTTATTTGTCGGATATTATACGACGCGCGTGCGTAATAGCTGCTGGTTCATTAACTCGTGGAGTACTCAGATAATTAATATTTACGTAAACGTTATGCAATAAATGTAACGGATCCGGTGAAAAAATTTTCAAAAAAAAAAAAAACGTCGCGTTATCGTGTGCTCGGTGTGTACTCCGCCGATAATACAATTCGCTGTTACGTCGTCGTTCGTATTTATCCCCGTTCGTCGGATGTGTTTTTTCGTTTCTTTCGGGTTCCGAGCGATACGCAAAAGCTGTTGGTTTTCCGACGACGTTTAATTTTTTTTACTATTATAATATAATATGACGGTGTATTATTATAGGTAAACGTGTTTCGGATTGTTATCCACGTACGTTCTCGTTTCGTTCCGGTAACGAAATTCGCCGGATACTTTGTGCAAGTAAATGTCTTTCGATTTCCGAAACGCGATCCGAAGTAATTTCCCGGCATTTCGAAAACAGTGTCGTGAAATTTACACCGAGCATATTTTTCGTAACTGCAGCGCACTTTGTATACGTAATACAATTTTCAAATCATTTTGCGCCGTTTAAGCCGTAAAAGGGAATGATTTTTCGTATATTAAACGCCGGCGGTCTTGTACAACGTACCGCGTTCCTTCGATACTGTAATGAAAAAAAAAAAAAAAAAAAACAATTCTTGAAAATCCTCAAGTCACGTAGTAGTTTTCGATATTTTTAATCCACAAAAAGTGATGATAATTTTATAGGATTCAATTACCACACGAAAACGTAAGCTCCGTTCGGAATCGTCGTTTAGGTTGGCTAAAAGTAGAATTTCTTATAAACGTACGCGCGCGTCGTAATTATTACGCATCATTGGTAAATACGTTCCTCGTTCCGTTAAGAATCTGAAAACAAAAAAGAAAAATACTCGCGCACAAAATACACATGTGGGAGATCAGTGAAACGGGCGATTTTAAAACGACTAGAGAAACGAAAAACGAACGAGTAGTTTTATAACGAATTTTCTTTACCGCCTAAAGCGTGCAATAACGACTACGTGTGCGCGAGATTAATCTCGTCGAAACGAGCGTTCATCGAAACGTATCATCTGCGTTGATCGGACATGATATTTCATCGCAGCATCATTTGTACGAGATATTTCTTCCACACCAGCTCTGCTCGTATTCTATGTTTGATGTGTCCTAGCTCGGCGTTCCGTTCGGTACACTCTACTGTTCACATATCGCCGCAGAAGAAAATCGGGGATCAAAAGTTTTTTTTTTTTTTATATTTGAGAACGAACGCGAAGAAGCAGTCGCGATAAATTCAAAGTCGTATGTTGCAAGATTTCTTTTTTTTTTTCATTCCACAATACTCGCTCGGTTGTGTACACTACGGTGCAATTGGATTTTCTCAACGAGATGGAGTTACGACGAGTCATACGCTGGCTAAAGCGTGATACGAATATCCTGAAAGATCTGTTTTCGAACAATCGAAATCCATCGTGTCCTCTTCACCGCGTTTGCCTGATACGCAAAGCTCGTGATTTTGTTTGTTTGTTTTTTTCTATATAGACGGTCGTCTTACGGATATCATATTTTAAAGAAACTTTTTTATAATGCTTTTTGTACACTCTTTAAGCCGGCATATAAAATATTATATTTATACGTATTAAAAAAAAATACTCGTTGATTATTTTTTTTTATAATCATAATAAAATCGCCCGTTTCACTGTCCCCCATTTATCCCGTACTATAAAACCGATAATCCGCGGTGCCCAAACAACGCTCTGCAATATATCGGAGTTATTAGTTATATGCAAATTAACGTTTTTTAATACATAAAATACGGTTTTAACTATTATTATACAAATATATTTGTCCATTTGTATCTACCTACATAAATCACGAAAGTATTTATGACCTATAACCACTTTTTCTTCGGCCAGCCTCTATCTCGACTTCTTTTTTGCAAAAATCCGTTCTTTTAATTTTCTTAATTTTTTAATGTTTATTTTTTTTTTCCAGTCATAGGGGAGAAAAAAACGCTGAAACTAACAGTCGTTTCCCCCCCCCCCCCAAAAATGTGATTTTACATTAACGTGTATATACGTCAAAAATCGACGAGTCCGATAATTTTAATTTATGCGTATTGTGTGTGTTTTTTTTTTTACGTAAAATCCGACGGCGCAATCAGAACTCGTATCGCGCGTACTTATATGTTTTATTATGTTAATCCGATGTAAAAAAAATAAAAATCGTATTTTTCAAAAAAGAAAAAAACGTGTTTTTTTCAACAATTAACGGCGAGGGGGGGGGAGGAGAATACTTTTGGTTGTGACGTGCGAGCTCGTTACACTCCGAAACGCGTTGTGTTTTTCCTACGCGCCAATCTATGTTCACGTATATTTTTTAAAAAGCGATAAATCATTGCGAGTAAGTGTAAAAATGGTTTTAAAAGCGAACACGCCGTATTGATGATTCCGATTAAAATCAATTGTAAAAAAAAAAACTAGAGCGATTGGAATAAAAGTGGATTTTCGTCGGTTTTTTTTTAACGGAGTAAAATCACGTGTCGAAGAAGGGTAGAAAACGGCGTTTAACGTTGGAGATTATTGTCGCGTCAAAACTGTACAAAAATGCAAGGAGTCGCGAATTTCGAGATTGAAAAAAACGAAATTAGCTACAGAGTGAATGATATGAGTAGATAGTACTCGCAGGCAACACTCGTATCGGATAATATATTTAAATGCGCGTGTCGGAACGGTGAAGAAAACGCGTTCGAAACGCTGCGCGCCGCCCGTTCGACAAAAAAATAAAATCGTATTTCGACGAAATTTTTTTTTTTTCCTCCTAACCGCGGCGTGTGCCGCGTGCGCTCAAACGTTTCGCGCAGTGCACTGTGCAGACCCGACTTTTAGATAACTACGTGCGCGCATCGGATGAACGCTTATCGCGCGCGTATAACAGTCGAACGTGACACGTTTTGTTTCATCATTGTTCCCCGCGGTTATTGAAATAATACAATTACCGTTTTTTTTTTTTTTTTTTTAGTCGAACCGCAAAACTTTACAGAACGGATACCCGCGCCCGTGTACTATTGCGATAACAGTTATCAGTGTCCGGCCACGTACAGCGTATGCGAGAACCACCTGTGCACGTGCAACGAGAACTTCTATCAGGTGTACAACAGCACGTCCGGAAAAACTTACTGTCAACTGTGCTCGCGTAAGGCGGAATTTTTATTTTTCTACAAAAAAATAAGAACACATTCACACGCGTCATATTATTATGCAATGTATAACGCAAGAGTTCGTTTATTATTATTGTTATTATTGTTATTATTGTTATTATTATTGTTATTATTATTATTATTTGTGTCGACCCGCAATGTTTAAAAGGCATATAAAATGAGTAAGACGCTTTCTCTTTTTTTTTCCTTTCGTACGAAACGGACGCTCTGGAATCGTCGAAGAATTCGATTTCTACACTTTTATCGTCGTTTTATAGAAGAATTTTATGTTTTTTTGGAAAAAAAATCATTTTTTTTTTTTTTTTATTATGTGCATGCGAAGAGCGGACTCGGTGACAATAAACGCGACGCCGTTTTCTGCTTGCCGCAGAAGGCCGCGATTTCCAAACCCATTTTCAAAACGATTATCGTAAATTTTTCATTTTGAATTTTAATCGATAAATCTCGTCGTGTCATATCGGAAAATTCAAAATAATTTATTTACCGACAGACGATTGTATTATTATACTCTTTACCGGCATCATAATATAACACATTAGCTGAACACGACATCTTTTTTCAATACGTCGTTTATTATAATATTATAATTATTACGAGCGCTTTAATTATACGTTACACGCGCGTGCACTCCGAAAACTATTTGATTTTCATTTAAAATCCGCTTCTTTTACTATGTAATATTGTATGAGTAAATATTGTAAACACACGTAAAATTCGTTGGCATCGAATTTCTCGTAACATCATTTTTTTTTCCTAGTCACCCGCGACACTGCGTAAACGCATAAACATGCGTCTTTCTTTTTTTTTTATTGTAACTCGCCGGTTTTTTTATTTCGATTCAAATCCGCCAAATGAAAAACGTATACGATATTTTTAGTTTATTAAAAATTTTTGTTTCGAGAGCTTTTTTTTTTTTAGTACATTAGAATCCGAACCTTACATTATATCGATTTTACATTTACGTATTGTGCGTTCCCCGTATTATATGTGTGTATTATAGTGTTCCAAAAGAGCTGTGCGGTGACCCAATGTTGTCAGAATTCTCACGCCACGCATTGCTTCAACGACATGTGCGTGTGTAAGCTGGGAATGGACGAAGAATGTCTGTAAGTATAACGAGAAATATCGGAAGTTTTCCCAGAGAAATAAGTGTATTATCTTGCGGCGGTAATCGCGAAATGATATTCATAGAGAGACAGAGAGAGAGAAACCGTTATTTTCAACTACTATGTAACTTATATAATAATTTAATAGACCGTTTATACGTTTTATATACATTTATAGTATAAGTAAAAAAATTTAAATGTAATCGGGACGGATAACGAACCCAGGTTTAGGCGGGAGTTGTTTTTTTTTTTAATATACAGAATGATTCAAAAGTCTTTATCCGATTTTAAAAATTAATTTTTTTTTTTTTTGTCTTGTCCGAGGATCGATTGAAGCGAAAAACAGCGCATGTGAATTTGAAAAATCGAACGAAGACTTTTAGAATCACTCTGTTATATCGAATTGAATATAAATGCGAAATCGTGTGTAATTTCCTTTCGCGATGATAATAACGGTTACAGCCAAGCCCCCGGATTAAGACAGCGGTTTTGTATGTGCATGATGATTTATTTATTTGATGTAATACACTGTATGCTTTAATGTGTTTATCGTTGTTTTGTTTTTTTTTTAATTTAAATTTATAAAATAATAGCGTAGAAATTACAATAAATACAAAAAAAAACGAATTATTTTATGTAAAAATAAAATTTCCTTTCATTTCTGCGAATATTCAATCCCATTAATGTTTGTTCGAAACTCATATTTTTTACGACATCGTTTTCAGTAGATAAAATTATTAAAGGATTACAGATAATTAATTGTCTTGAAGATATATTTTCTCGTCTTTAGTTCTAGTTTAGATTCTTTCTGCAGTACTGCAACATTAACTACCGGGAATGATGTGATAAAGTACATTCTAATAGCAATATGAAAACGTGAAAATTGTTCGTACGTATAGTTCCGAAATAAGCTCTCTCTCTCTCTCTCTCTCTGTAGTATACCACTTTGTAGTGTAACGTTCAACGGGGTCGTTGTAAAAATTGTTTTCTCGAATAACCACTTTGCTTTTATACGTAAGAATGTATGGTTATATATATATAAAAAAAAAAGTACAGTTTCATATGATTTTAAACCGAGAACACCATGTATTGGTACCATACATTCGTGTTCCATCGACGACTTAATCACTCTTTCAAATATTTTACCGAGCTCTCGACGTGTGTTAATAACCATGCAGTTCGATAATTTACAGAGGCAGGTACACTCCGACGCTGGGCATTCAGCTGGCCAACACGCTTTCGGTGTCGTTCGCGTTCGTCTTTCTCGCGATCACTTTCATCGCGGTCATCAGGAAAACGTTCAGGTATGTAAGAGTACGTTCTACAAAAATCCCTTTTAATTTTTCAGAAAAAAAACGCTTGGACGCACTGGACGCTTGTTAATTGGGTCCAGGGCCGATTCGTTTTCGCGTACGTTTATAATTTTATCGCGGAAACAGCAAACGATTTCAAACAAAATATCGTTTTTACGCGTGTCGTGTATTTTAAGATCAGAGTGAAAACGATATCGATTTGACGTTTTACGATTTATAAAAACAAAAAAAAAATTGCAATCGCATTTAAACACGAAACGCTTTGAGTTCCGATCCGTGCCGGACCTTCTGTTTAATTACGCGTATAATAATAATAATCCGTATCACAGCAGAATTGTGCTCAGAATTCGATACAAAGGGACAACGAAGTGTTTAACTGATTTATATGTGCGTATACTTTTTTTTTTTTGTTTAAATACGATTATATTTTATCGCGATCGCCATTGTAAAAATACGCGAGTCGACAAGACGTTTTATACAGAATTTCAGAGAGCGTCAGACACACGTCTAATAATACACTCGTACGCGCGCGTCCGTCCGGAGTGATTTTCGCCGGATTTTTCGAGTACTGTGTATGTGTAACTAACGGTTATTGATCCGATGGTATAATATATGAAAAATGATACGATACCGAATTGCGTTTCGATTACGCTGTTACGCGCACTAATATTATTCTTCTCGTTGCCTACATGAATCGCGTACAAAATTTACGAGACAATACCGTAAAGTAAGACGAAATGCGTTTTTTCTAAACAGATGAGCAGTTTTCAGAATGATTGTGATGAGAGGCGCGTGTATAGTATGATATGAACTCCTCTAAACGATCGTATCGCAGTGCGGCCGAGTGCGTTATAAACGCCTGCCGACTTGTGTAAATACTACGCGTACATAATATTATTATGTCAGTAATCCGTAGAGAATAAAATGTCGGCGGATGTCTTTTTTATTATTTCCTGCAAATCGTTTAGATTGACTCGAGCTATAAAAAGACGTCTCTTGTTGGTTGGAGGATCTTTCAACCCGTGAACGAAACTGCAAACGAAAAACGTAGACACACGCGTATAGTGTGCATTGTGTTCACAGGTGTAGCTTTTGTAGATGCGTCCCGATGAGCAGAACGGCCAGCGACAGTTCGCTGAACGAGTTCGTCAAGCAGAAAATGCAGAACAGGCCGCCGTGCTACGACGACATTGAAAAAGACCTCAAAGTTCCTATCGACATTAACAACCAGGTATAACACACGCACGGTCGAGCCGCGCTCTTATTTGTAGACTTTCCGGATTTTACGCGTACCTATTTGCTTCGCGACTTTTTTACACGCGTGTAAAACACACGAGTACCTAATACTAATATTAAGTCATGACTTAATAAATATTGCTTCGAGCGTATATTGGAACGGTGGTGACTGGTCGAAAATGATTATTTTCAAATAGACTATTCGTTCTGCGATTCGTTTCAAAGAGGGGGGGGGGGGTGGAGAAAAACGCTTTGAATAAAATACGCACGAAAGATCGATTGGAGGATGTATTTATTTTTTTTTTTGTCAACAAATCGTTTTACACGTCGACAACACAATCCGGATTTTACGAATTCGCCTCTCAATACACGCGTTAATATTTTTGAACGTCTGTTCTATAATTATATTAAGTTATCGTGACGCGTGAAAACGCGCTTGTTTTACTCACTCGTGTATATATATATATATTATATATACTCGTATATGAGTTTCGAAAGTTTATTCGAGTTTTGAACGGGGGAAACAAATACTGTTGAAAAATAAACAAAAACAAAAAAAGTATTTTTTTTTTTTTTTTTAACAAAAGACTTCAATAGCCGCCTTATTAAACTTTATGGCGAACTACGTTTTCTTGTGATTGCGATTAAGTGACGTTTAGATGAATGTTAACATTTAGAAAAAAAAAAAAACGAAATAGTTCTCACGAATAGAAAAAGAAAAAATTTTTTTTACTCAATCCAAGAGCGATGAATAGTTTTTTAACAAAATAATCAGAGGGATGGCATATGCGACATACCAGTCCCTCCTCCCCACTGTGTAAACCATAGGTTCTCAAACATATTTCATACACCGCCCACTTTGACAATCAAAATTTTTTTCAGTGCCCCCCAAAATTTTTAAACTCACCAATTGTTTATCTTTAAACAGTTATCACAATTATTATATTTAAACATGCCGTATTCTATTTTAGAGTTCAAACTTACATTTTAAACGAACATTTTTAATAAGAGCAATTAAAACGCATACTTAATCGAATTTCAATGTATTTTTATTAAAATTTAATCAAATCTTTGAATTTAAATTTATCGAGCTCACTTAATGTGATGGATGAACCTGATGTAGTTTAACGAGTTTTTTTTTTATATCAGGCTCGAATTTACTTAAACACAGTCGCCACGTTCGGTAACAAGCAGCCGATTTCTTTTTTTTTAGTTATTAGTGTCGTTGTTACAGCACGTTCGGACAAATACGATGATGGAAACGCTATTAGATGTCTTTGAACAAGTCAGGGTAAAGTTGCGGGATTACATAATTTTTCGCTTTTTTTAATCAACTATCGTCCCCCAAACTCCTTTGGGCCTTTTACCGCCCCCCCCCCTAAAGGCCACTAACGCCCACAAGGGGGCGTTATCGCCCACTTTGAGAAAGAATGGTGTAAACCCATTGTAGGACAACACAATGTTGGCGAGTGTCATACCGTCATACCGGTGTGATTATTGGAACACTGTTATAATTATTTAACAAACAGACGTGCGCTAGATGTTTTCGAGAGGGAAAAAAAGCGCAATTTTTCACGGAGGCCGTTTATCATTTTTGTTTTTGTTTTGTTTTTTTTTTTTTTTTGGGGGGGATTTTGTACTCGAACGTTCAGCCACCTCCCGAGTACAGTGCGAAGCATTTGAGTCGGGTGGACACGTTCCGGGGCGTACTAAACCGAGCGTTTTCCATCAGCGACGAAGTGGAATTGAACACGGCGCCGCCAAATTATTCGACGTTCACGACCGTCACCAACGTAGTCGCGGCTCCCGAACGGAACGACGACAACAGCGAAATCATTCTCACGCGACCGATCTTCTACGTGAACAACAGCAACTCACTCAGACGCACGTAGGTGTAATATACGTTATATATATATATACACACACCATCAATCCCATTTCCATAATATATATATATGTATATATATAAACAATTATTAATTTACAAAAAAAAAAAAAAAATTAATAATTCGGCATAGACTTTTGTATAAACGAGATACGATATTTTTTCTATACATGTATAATATTATTAATGTTATTTTTACACGATTTAACGATTGTATTGCAACGTTTTCAGTTCTCGTCGTTCCGACTCCGTGTTTACAATACGGCATACCATTATATATATATATTATTTTTTGTTTGTATTTTGTTATTTTCGCACATTTTAATATATACTCGTATATATATTAAAAATTGTGCCTATACGCGTTACGTACGTGTATTATAATGTGTTTGAATACCACCAATATTGTGTCGGCGGCGTTAAAAGACAATTATTATTATATTATTATGAAGTGTGTGATATCGTTCAGCTCCGAGCTAACTCGCCGCGGTATCCGTTGTTGATGTAAACTACGGCAATATAATATTATAATAGGTTATTTCCCGTAGATTAATAATATATCTACATATTAATTGACGTTGTTTTCTTTTTTCTACAACATATACTTACTTCACGATCGGTGAACACTTTTTCAGTATAAAAAAAACGATTTTTGTAGTAGTAAAACTCTGTAAACGTTCGAATCGGAAAGGCGAGTAAAGGGGATAATAGTTTTATTATTATTATTATTATTATTATTATTATTATTATTATTATTATTATCAAACGGCCTCTGAAGTGTAGTAGAGCGTTCGGGTTAACGATGATTTTCATATTATAATGTGAAAATCCAATCGTCGAATCGGTCCGTTCAGCTACGGAGATTATCTGAAATCTTTACGAAAAACGTTTCTTTTTTATACATATATATATATTTATGTTATGCGTGTATATTGAAATATTTACCTATACGCTCTCATTAGGCATTAAGCTCAATAAACCTAATCAATACATAATAATATTGTATGACGTACGTATGTTTACAATATTTACACGATTACGACGTTACGCGCGTGTGTAAACATAAAACGCAATAATAATGTTATTCCCGTGATTATTATCGTTGATTACCGCTTAGGTTTATTTTATTTTATTATTATTATTTTTTTTTTTACTTATTTATTCATAAGTACTCGACATTATATATATATAATCGTTATAAAGAATTAAAAAAAAAAAAAAAAAAAACGAAACCCGGCATTATAATAATATGCACATATTCGCGTGTTTGTCAATTTACACGAAGCGCGACCATCCGCACTCACTGTTTCAAATTATAACTACACGTAGACAACGCATGAACACTATACTGCAAACGACTTAAGTGTCTGTTACGTAAATCCACCAATGCGTGTGGATAAATGTAAAATTTTATAACACATAAGGTATAGGCCTGGAAAATGTTCAAATGATTCTGATCGAAATCAGCGAAAAACGTTTTGTTGTCGAAAGCTAAAACCAAAAGACAAAACAAAAAAAAAAATATATATATATATAATATCGATTTGAATTCTATATGCTGGTGAGATTACAATCCGCGGTGGAGGAGGTGTAACTTTGAAAGTTGTTGTCTTTTTATTAGTAGAATAATCCGATGGATATAAATTAAAAGAATACAATTTATATACGATTGATGGTTAAAAAAGGAAATAAATAAATGTAAAAATTAAATCGTCAACTTTTGAAGGGTCGTAGCAGCTGATAAAATTATGAACATTTATATTTCGACCACTGAATTTTTCGGAAAAATTTATACTATCAAAAATCCATTGAAAAAAAATATATTCTACATTTTTAAAAAAAAAAACGCTGTTAATCTAAAATCTCCGTATATATTAAAAAAAACGAGTGTTTTTTTTTTCTTCATTTTGCCGAAATTCCGTTTCATCATTGCGTCATAATCATTAATAAAAAAAAAGCCTGGTTATCACGACTTGATAGATACACTCTGCATATATATATTCAAATTTCAAGCCGTTCAATCCAGTTTTTATTTACTATACAATATTATAGTGTAAAGTATACATATAATACGCGTATTGACAAAACTTGAATTTGAAATTTTTAAAACCCGTATTTGTCGAATAATTCATTAATTTCCTTATATAGGTACGTTCGTATATCTACACGGAAAAATACGAATTTTTTCCCCAAATATTTATTATCAATATAAATGTGTTTCTAACGGCATTGGAATATTAATTGTATGCAATCGAACGATATAATATTATGTATACTCGCTTTTAAAATATTTTTCTTTTCTTCTTTTTCTTTTTTAAATATAATTATATTACGTTTATCGGATTAGAAACGCGTCCCGTGAAATTCATTTAAATTTTACGGTAATCATTGTCGTTTATAATCGTATTTATTTAATCGATCGCGGTCGTGTAAACTTTTTTTTTCCTTCATCGACGTTAAATAATTGTATTTATACCACCTACAAAGAGTGTTTTATTTCAATTCAGACATTTCGCTGTGACCAAATTGTGAGACTTTGGTTGGATTCCCAATCGATATAAGTGTTCTTTAGAATAACGGAAGTGTTTTTTTTTCTTTCAATAAAAACCACTTTATATTTGGTGCGCTCTATACAGCTGATAAACCGCGCTGTTAAAAAAAAAATAGTCTGAAATAAGAAAATTTTAATAAATTATACGCCCACGTTGGAAATGTGTAATTCGAAAAACCGCCTCCGGTATTTTTTAGAAGATGTGTCAATGATTCTATAGATTTTTACAAAACTAAAATCGTACAAGCTAAATTGTCGTGGCGAGACGTTTACTCCAAACGTCATTGTCGCGTTTTAAATAACTGAGAAACCAACTAGTCGATTAGTGAATTTTCCGTGCCGAGTCGTTAGGAGAAAAATTTTATAAATACATTTCAAAAAACTTTTCTCGTCACTAAAATCTTGTATATATATATATATATATATTGTGTCAGTCTTAATATTTCTATAAAACGACAATTGTGTTAGAATATACAGATATTAAAACGTATTCTATATTTGACTCCGACCATAAATTATACATATTTCCTGGTTTTCAAGCCTCAAAACTACTTTAATTATAACAATAATATACGTGACAACCTGCAGATTATATTAATATAGAATTCCCACTATTGTAGAAAAGACTCGAGATACTTTAAAAAATATAATTATTATTTTTATAAGAAAATTATGTTTTACGTGTTCAATAGTTCTCGTAATAAGAATAATAACAATATAGATATAATATATTACATTGTACAAAAAAAAAAAAAGAATAATCATACGAATAAAAATAAAAATGATAAAATATAGCCATATAGGTATCGAAATAATATTTATAAGAGAATGGAAGGGAACTAAATAAATATTATGAAATAATAATATGTATATTATATTCAACTATTACAATTAAATTCATTAGCGGAAATCGTGAAAAGGAGGCTTAAGGGGACTTAGTCCCCTCGAGAATTAATTATAATAAACTTAGCTGCCTTAAAAATAGAAGACCATACTTCAAAAGTAAAATTATTAAATTTTAAAAATTTTTAAATAAATTATTGCTATTATATCTTATTTTATAAGAAAAAACAAACATTTGTATTCATACACAAAATAATAATGTGTAAATGTGTTTCATAAAGTAAATAAGTGCTAAACAATATTATTTTTGTGTACGTATTGTATGAATTGATCAATTAGTTTTTAATTTTAATTAATTCAATAATGGCTAAAAGAGTGTTTGATGTCTTTAATATTAAAAACCAAAAATGAGTTGTTACCGATTCCTCATCAACAATAAACACTGGAATCTGGAAATGGACAATTAAATATTGATACAGAAATTGATATAACTGGACAAAAAAGTATTGAAAGTACTGTAGAAGAAAACAACTGTCATTTCCGACTTAGAAACTCAAATAACAGGCCCTGTGCGACCAATTTTAACAATAAGAACAAATGTAAGTAAACAAAGTTTAAGTTATTATGTTATATTTAAATTACATATATATATATAGCAGTCATATCTATGTGAAATAAACGAGTAAACGTGTAAACGAGTGTAGAACCGGGGAAAATGAATCCTTAAGTTCATTTCATTGAAACACGCGAATAATAGTAATAATAAATTTAGCATATGCGCACACGATTGATCGCTCGGTCAACGTCAAACTAAACACGCATGTATACCAACAGAGCGCGCTCGTTGAGCACAATAAAACCGGAAAAGAAAGTAATCACCAGATAGCGATAGATAACGTATAAATAGCGGTCCGCAATCGACGGACCGCTCAGTTGTGCCACAGCTTGCAAACGCGAACAGCGTTGTTCGCGTTTGTCTGTGTGTGGGGTTAAGTACGAGTAACCAACAGTCAGTAGGTTGAAGCGTCCAAAAATGTCCGTTTACGCTAATGGAAAAAACAAAAATGTTAAGCCCCCCAATGTGACCAAATATGTCAATTATATATTTTATCCAACGCGTAAAAAGAATTTTACATTTCAAATATTATAATAATATTTTGAGTTTAAATTTTATTTCCAATCAATATTTTAACCGCGTTAATTTATAGACGTTCTCTCGATGTTAACACGGTAAAGTTTTAAAAAAAATTGCTAACTCGTTATTATGTTAAAAGATAGTGTTTTTAAAAAAAGTAACGCTTTAATGTATAGTAACTTTTTAACGTTTTTATAATTTGTTTTTTTTTTCTTAACTCGTCTATGCCCTCCAACGCCTTGACAATATTATACACAGTATAAATTAATGATTCGTTTAATAGGTATTCCGTGTGCGTACGCAACAATACAATATTTTAAACGTAATATTTATACGTTTCAAGTTCAATTACGATTTCGCCTATAATAATAGCGCCATAAAACGTCGCTGCTATTAATATAATAATAACAATAATATGATTACCATATTAACGGATTATGAAATAACGTATTTTCAATTCCATTTCAGAATAATATAAATGATCACGCGGAGGTTTTAAAAATTATATTATTACGCGCGCATACATTATAAGCAATCTATTATCCCTTACGTCATCGCGTTGCTGTGCTGTCGAGTGCACATATAATAAATATTATCTATAATTACGTCCTACGCGTAGGTATATGTTTTCTGCATAATTGCGCGTAAATCGAGTAGAGAAAAAAAAAGAGTTGTTTAATAGATAAATAGTCGATAAAATATATTACGAAAACCGAATTGGTTACGGATTATTATATTCAATAGAAAAAAAAAAGATATTTATCGTTGTATAATTATTTGAAGTCTTATTGTAAATTTATTTTTCTTTAACGAAAATAAATACATCACCGCGCGCCGCACGAATTATTTCACGAAAATATTAATCCTATAAACGATGAATTCGAATGGAAAAAAAAGAACAACAATAATATAGAACACCCACACTGTTATTTAGTCGATAATTATGAGAATTTTTTTTTTTATCTACACATATTTACAAAACCAGTGTATCATATAGACGAACTTCCCTAATTTCAAAAAAAATTATGCGCATTAATAACGTGTGAGTTTTGCTATTTTCATTGAAATTGGTAAAAAAAATGTATTACTTATAATATTCGTACGTACATTATATTATATTTACAGCCGATAGTTCGGATAATATCGATATTGTCAACCACTTTGACCCGTGCGAACTTAATTATAATAATAATAATAATAATATATGTATTTTTCTTTTGTTTTTAGCAGAAGCTATTTTAACTTAATAATTAAAACAACTTACAAATGTATCCTTTAAAGGTTCGAAACAAAATTGATTATCCTAAATACATTATAAAGAAGCAGTATAAAAACAGTAATGTACATATTATACACACACATATATATATAACAATAATAATAATAATAATAATAATAATAATGTAGATCCATATAATTCATATATTCTATGTAATTATATATTAAAACCGCGCGATCGATTCAAATTTATAAGTACAAAGTGTATAAATATCGAACCCGGAATAGTATGTTAGTATTATAAAATATACCTACGAGCTTTATATACGAGTACAATATATATTAGCGTAAAATAATTTTTTTTCTTTTTCCGTTAGAATTCTTATTAGTTTTTTTTTTTTTTTTTTTTTTTTGTCACCGCTATTTAACTGTTAATAATATTTTATATATAACCGCGTATTATTTATTATATTTACAATGTACCTACCGCGCGTATTGCGTATATTTTTTTTTATATAAAACGATTTATTCTTCTATATATATAAACCGCAGTTTATTTACCTATAAAATACCTAACCACGATAGTCGACCAATAATGTTTCGCTCATTTGTTTATTTTTATATGTGTATATATATATATATAACTATGACCGTGTTTAATGATCTTTTTTTTCATCTCGATTTTTATATAACATATTATTCATTAAAAAAACAAACACGAATATTACATGTATAAAACGCAACCAATACGCGTGTCTATAACAATAGTACTATGTGTGTACGGAATAAACTTGTAATTTGAACTCGAATTTCATTATCGACGCGCGCAATCGCGTACAAAGTCTTTGAAAACGCGTTAAATATAAAAATATATCAATTATCTATTATAACTACCTCCTATATAGGTACACAAAGCGATTAGATATTTTTATTAATATATTATTATCGCGTATTATTATATTATTCAGCAGCTTAAAATATACTGTGTGTGTCGTATTTGTAAATAATAATTAATTCGGCGATGAGATGGTTCCGTCAGTTTTGTTTTCCACACGAATAACAAGAATTTGCAGTATAATAAAATAAAAATGGCGACAAAAAACCACGCCGCTGCTGAATTCATATTTTAAAAATAAACCCGTACCCATACGTGAATTTTTTTTAAATAAAATCGTGAAATTTAAATTATTAATTTATGCGAAAATGTCATGTCCGGTCGAAACTGCTGCGGGTTTCCGCGAGTTCTTTTTTTTCTAACGGGATAAACGCAATACACGTTTTGGTGGAAGACTACGGAGTAGAACTCCTTTTCAAATTTTTATTTATATTAATGAGACCATACCTTTAAATTATTTTCATTAGAACGGAACGCGTTACTTTGTTAGAATAATGTTGGAATTTTCATTTTATACAGTCGCATTGAATAAGATATTAAAAAAACTATGTAATGGAAATAGTTGTCGATAAATTCGTAACGAGAACCGAAATCTATCATCATTAAAATTCTTTATCATTGTTATAATTCACAATATAGGTAATTTATGATGTGTCGGGCGTATGATAGCTTGTGAATGAGACGTAGTGAGATGTAACCAACAGTTGTGGAAAATTATTTAAAATTAATTAGGTAGAGTACATTTTTATGTGATTATAAACTGATGAAAATGATTGACGGGGGGGAAGAGGAGGAATAATTATCGAAATAGATATTTAATCAGAAATTGTTAAAATACAACTGTTGTTGTATCCGTTGACTCTGCTTTACAAATTCTTATAGCCGCGTAATGTATAATTTACTGACATAATATCCTCCACTAAAGTTATCGTCGATTCCAATTTTGGTCATAATTAGAAGAATGCTCCGTGCACAAGTGATGGAATAACGTTAAATCAATTAGTCCCAAGCACTTAAAATTTTCAAGACAGCATATACGATATGGTATAGTGCATATTTCATCTCATTATTATTTTTTATAATAATATTTTGACAAAAATAAGAAAAGAAGCACGTTATTAAACGGACTACTTTTTCCAATGAAAAAAGACCAACGTGGAACAAATAAAGGATAAATGTATTTATTATAAAACTTCAGTATTTAATTTATGGCCATTTCAAACACTTAATATATTTTTATTGTATACAATAAAGAATTAGTGTGTACATATCATATTATGTACTATGACAAATTCACAGAAATAACACGTTACAACATTTATTTTATACTTTTTTATAGACATTATATATATATATATATATATATGTATGCCACTGACTAGAAGACTATAATATATGACTTAGAGTAAATAAATTGCACACGACAAATATAATCGCGATTCAATAAAATTAAATAACTATTATAGCAACCTCAATTATGAATAGGTGTAATAAAATTAATGAGAAACAATCAGAACATCATTAATAGTAATACGTACACACGAATCAGTCTCTCAAAAACAAAATAATAATAATTAAATGGCACTGGTAAAGAGAAAATGAAATAAAAATATATTACCTAACACGATATATCAAATAACTTTTGAGAGGACGACGCCACACTTGTATTTGTTGGTCTACCTATGTCTAAAGGAGTATCAGCACACGCACTTGAATCATGTGTGATGTTTGCAAAAATCACATACTGTGCATACACATTCATTGTACACATAGAACTTGGTGTTAGACTGCAAAAGACAGTAAACAGTGTAACTACGATAAACAATGAACACACTAAAATCATGAACAATTCCTGTTAACAATATTATTTTCCAATAATTTATATACTTTGTGTCAAATTAGGTTAGATAAACCCATCAGTTGGACAGAGACAACAAATGGAAGTGTGACGTTTTCATATGTCCAATGAGAATAATTTTGAAAAAAAATAAATATTGTATAGTTAAAAATTCTACTAACATTATTTCTTAACAAAAACCATCGAGTTATCCGAACGTAATTACCTTTAAATGTAGCCTCAAAAATAATTCGAAGTAAAATAAATAATAACAAATATAAATTATACACAAAACTAAATTGAGCGTGTGACAGAAATGTTCGAAAGAAATTGACAATGTTATCGAAAAAATCAATTTATCATGGCTGGTTCTAACCTAACCTGAAACTAAGTTATATTTCGCAAATGGTTATTAAATAATACGTACGATATTACACTATCGGTCGTACTGCAACTAGTTGTCTGACATGTCAGTCATCATTTACAAGGTTATCGGTCAGATCTTGTACTCCTATCCATGAACTAATACACTGGTGCAGTGTGATAACTACAAAAACCAACGTTAAGATTGGGGCAATTCGAAACAAGGCAGTCTGACAGAAGACAAACAAAACAACCGATGTAGCTATACTTAAGTCACTTAAATCTCCATAGAATTTCCTAAAACAAAAAAAAAATCACATAAACAAATATTAAATATAATATTTTGTAAAATAAAAAATAATTTCTAAAAACAAAAATTGAATACTTACAATTTGCGTTTGGGAATGTCCATTTGCCATAAGATACCTACGCATGTGTTTAGAATTAAAGAAGAAATCCACGATGGATCCGGATCCAAGTGTTTACTGTGACTGTAACAATAAATTACATTTTTTTTTGTTAATTATTTCCAATACGTTTGAATGTTTGAGCATAAATATGACATATAATTACTGGTAATTTCGCGCCCATTCAATGCTGCAAGGCAAATGACATCCACAAATTAGTAGCCACAATAAGAACAGTGAGAAATGCAAATGTATAGACGTCAAAGACAGGTTCAACGATGGTTTTTCGCCCTTTATCAAATATTCTTTAATAAACATCACTGGATAATAGATTAACTGGTCAATGCAGTCTTGTACCATTGTGCAAAGCTGTAAACATCAAATTTTTAAAAATAAACAGACTGATTTGTGTTTTTTTCTTTTTATGTATTTATTATGATTTTTAAAAAATTATTTTCAAATAAAAACTAATTCAAATGGAATTTTACCATGAAATAGTAGAAGAATGCTGAAATAATAAGTCCTACAGTACCACAGGTATGATAAGACATTAAAATGGCTATTATCGAAACGGCTATTGGTAATTTTCCAAATCCGTAAAGTACCCAATCAGAAACTGTAGCATTCTTTCGCAACGCTTTCATAATGAATCTGTAAAATTTTCAAAGCACTGCAACACTTTAAAAACATCCGAAAACTCTACATTTATGTTTATTATTTACCGAACTAAAAGTTCGTTTATGGCTTTACTCCAAAACAACATCATGAACCACATTGCCAATGCTGCTAAAAACATAAATGAATTAGTTATGCAATAAAGTAACGACGAGAATATCATGGTCTTCAACGGATGTCCAAGCCAGTCAATACCACCAATTGGTTTATTGACACCGGGCCAATAGTTTTGTCTGTATAAAAAAAAAAACAAATCAACAAATTATAATAAGCGTGAAAGTTTGTATGACGATAATTTTAAATTTGGTCTCTTACATGACAATCATGAAGCTAATTGACACGACCAAAAGTTTTATAGTCTTAAACAAGGACGGCAAAGAATTATGATATATTGAGCAATCATCTGCAGTGGAATTCGCCAGCTGTGAAAACTGATGTGATAGCACCAGAAGTATTATGATTCCAATGTACGACGGTAAAGTCAAACCGTATTTTAATCCCATTGTACCAATTGTATCCAAAATGGATAATTCTAATCTAAAGGCAAAGAAAAAACAAGAAATTGTAATATAATTGTTGCTTTTATTGGTTTTTTTTACAATTTTTTTCTTACTCTATGCGATAGTTGCAATTAGGGTCTAAAATGAATTGCAAGTATGGATCTCTAATTTCGTTTGATAAAGGAATGTTTTCTAAAGATATTCTCAATGGTTCCACGGAATCATTACTAAAAGAAACATTATTGTTTTGAGTTCAAAATGAAAAGATAATAGTTAATAACAACTTACTTTGTGACGCCATGTAGAGTTCCTTGTGTCCACGGTACGATAAATTTAGAAACTGCATGATGTTTCTTTTTTGTACATTTATTGGGTATCATGTACACATTATAAACACAATTCATACATATACTATCTGACCAACCGTGCACAATAGTTTTGTATTGTATCGTTTCATAAACAATAACTTCCCACAACAGCTTTCTACTTAAAATTCCATACCAAAATCGCCATGACACCAGGTTGGTTCTGTCATTTGATTTATATATGTCGATATTTAATCCAGTCTAAAAATTGAACATTTACAATATATAAAAAGTTATTTTATTACAGTTTCAACAAATTTTACCGGTTTTTTAGTGTTTTTCATTTTGAACACTAAATTCGAATGGCCTAAATTGCGTACATCAGACAAATTCAAAGTAACATGTCTTCTTTTCAAATATTTTGAAACTGATATAGTACTATTTGATGACCAATTTACACCGTACGAACTAGAAAGAATATAATAACACTCATTAACTAATTCAAAATAAAAGACATTTTATTAATTAGCATCTACCAATATTTTTTGGAATGATAATCGAGTTTGCACGAAAACATCCAATCATGATAATCAATATTTATAGCTTCGGCAGTCACTTCATAATTCAAAGATTTATTAAATAATGGCACATGAATAACAATCGGTATTGATGTTCCAGATGGCAAAAATATTGATCTTTGGTCTCTGTACGTTTCATTCCATTCCATCACTTTCTGTTCATTCAATTTCATTGTACTGGGATGTAAACTCGAATGAAACCATTTTCCATCACTTCTCTATAAAATGAGACAATTTATTTACAAATAGCAGAATACTAGTATAATACCACATATTTTCTTTAACATACTCTGTCAAAATGATAAGTAGACACCTTCTTCCTCCATTCGTAGATCGATTCATCCGAATCGAGTTCTGCAGAATCAAATAGCACTCTTACAATAGTTTTGACCAAAGATTTACACCATAATATACACTGATGGTCAGTAGAAGTCCAAACGCCAGGTATGGCTAAACTCTAAAATTAAAACAGATTGTAATTATTCCAAAATGTAAGTAACAAACAAGTGTGCATGTTATCATAATAATAACTACTAATTATAATACCAATGCATTTATATCAGCATGCGCAGTATACGTAAGGCAAGGCCAAACCATTAAATCACGATGGCCACCGCCTATGGACAACAGAGATATGTTTGACAAGTCTTTAGATCTCTGTTTATCCAATCCATCACCCCAGATATTTTCCACTTGGTCATAATAACTGTCCATATAATGGTCAGCTAAAATCAAGGGTCTGTGCGGAGTGGCCAGAGTAATAATTAGTTCTATAAGACTGGTATCGAACGTGGGTTTAATGAACAATCCTTTGGCTATAACACCACCCTAAAAATATTAATAACAAGGTATAAATTACTTTTTAACTTCAAACTACAAATAGTCAAATTACCATAGAATGACCAATGAGAATGATTGACGTAGGTTTATAATCGTATTCATATATTTTTATAATCGTTTCTATACACTGAGATACAAATTCGGTTTGTTGCAGCAAGACGCCTCCGAATACAGCAGAATATTCTTCGTTCAAGTCGACAGTAAAAAAATCAAACTTTATGTTCGATTGTATATGGTACATTTTTCGAAGGTTTACTGAAGCTATTGACCGAACTAAATGGTACGAAAAAAACTGATTATTTTTATTATTACTCGTTTGTCTATCTAAACAAACACAACAACCTTGTCTATAGGATCCACTATGACCGGGTATGAAAATGACTGGAGTGCCGTAGAACTTCATGGATTTTATTTTCTCCATCGTTTGGCCTTCGGTATATGCATATAAATTGTACTTTCCTCTATTCATGGGCACTGAGATATCCTAGTGAAAATACAAACGTAAACATTTAACAAGCAGTACAAAATACAGTGGAAACCGTGCCAGACAATCGAATTCAATAAAATGTTTATTTATAACCAAAACGCATCGCACTGAATTGAAAACGTTCAGATCGAATGTAACGCGATTTTCGTCGACTCGTCCACGAAGGATGTTGTCGAAACAAATCACCGCGCTTTACCCGATCCACTTACGACGAAATGCGGATACTCGAACATGAAAGTCATCTCGCAATTGTTGGCCGTCTTCCGTGTCAACTGTTTGTAAACGCCGGTCGCGAACACCAACAACAGCAACACGCTCCCGTAGATGCCCAGAAGACCGGACGATCTCATTTCGAATGATTTCGTATCTCGCGCGTACGAACAACCCGAGTAACGACTCGGCCTCGATCCTTCTGACTAGTTACCGAGTGTATCCATTACAACGGGCGCTTTAACGCGAGCTGGGGAAAAAGTAAAAAGCCGCGTACGGTACACGCGTACAGTTGCGGACGACATTGTGCACGACCAGTGGAAACCGTTTAATTCGTTTAAATTGAATAACTCGACGACATTATTAATATTAATAATGAAATGTAAGCGTTACATATTAATATACATATATATATTTTTTTTTTAAATAATAAATTTTTGTTATAGCGTTCGAAAGACGTGTGATAAATGCGCCGCCGTACTGATAACGGTGTGATTATTGTTATCACTTATCTCTACTGACACCTCCGCCGTAATGATCCGTTTTCCAACGATACGCGCGGCTCCGTGAAGACGCGAATGACGGAATACTTCCTTACTTCGTTGTAAACGATGTAAGCAGCGGCCTGCGAAGCGACGGACGCGTTCGTGAAAAATGCTCATTCCCCTTACTCTACAATACTTCTTTTCGCATTTAAACGATAATTAATAATTACGTATTCGGACGTTTCGTTAGATGATTTTCTTTTTTTTTTTTTCATACGCGTTTTTGCACCTTTTCAATATAGTTTTGCTTCTTCTTAACGTGTGTTTATTAAATCTAACACTAATGGCGTTCAGACTGGGACTGTTGTAAAATTGTTTTTAAAAACCCGTCCCTCAAATAGAAATAGTTTTAATAACATCGATTATATTTAGGGAAAATTGTTTAATGCGTACACGTTTCTAAACGTTATTAAACATATATGAGCAGGGATCATTGGCTCACCAGGAAATGTCATAGTTACACCATTGGAAGTAATACCACCAACTGGTCGTCAAAAAAGAAAAAATACAGACTCTAACTTTCGATACAAACGAGTCTCAGCGGACTTTTGTAAACTAACCATTTTTTTCACTCGCGTGAAATATATTTTATTTTTACACTACATAACACACGTTTACTGTAAAATTTATGCGTTCTTCTAATAAATGTCAGTATTTTCCCATATAACAAATATGTATTATACAATTACATGCTTTGGGCTCAACTCTTGTGGATAATATTTCATGGTGTTTATAAATTCTTTTTAGAGAATTTAATTAAAAATATACTTTTATAAATGTACATAAAATCACAGTAAGTAGTTAATAATTTTATATATAAAATTATTATTTATATTTTATATATAACACAACGATTAATGAATAATTCCATTATAGACAGTCCATAATAATCTCTTCTTTATACCATTCTTTTAACTGGTGTGCTTCAACTGTATTTGGATTGATTGTCAGTACACTAAACTTTACCATTGAAAAATGTTTGACACCGTTGAATTGCTTAAGAATCGCTTGCTTAACGGCCACTACCGGTGGATCTTCAAATTTTTCATCGAATTTATTAACATTTTCTCCCCACACTTTTAATGTTATCTAAATTGAATACAAAATTAATTAGTGATTTAATTAATTTATACAAGGGAAAAAAACTAACAGTTGTCATAGACGCATCAATCAGCACAATCTCTCGTTTTGCAATTTCTGTTTGAGTGTTTGAATTACAACAGACTTCGACATCCCTGACTTCTGTGCACAAACCAATCAAATCTAACAAAAAAAATATATATATTTATATTTATTTATATATATTAAAATTATTATTTAACAGTCGCAATTTGTTTGACGAACAAAATCATTTACCACAAAACGTATTTGGAAAGTTGTCTAATAACGTATTAAAATTTGATATTTTGGTAGTTTTTAACGTTTGGTCTATATATTCTATTACGACCGAATATGATTGAAGTTTTAGCTCAGAGTTAGATTTGTTGTGTTTTAAAATAGTGTCTGTTATATAATAAGTTTTATTTTCCTTAAAAATATAAAAGCAAATGTCAAATAAACAAAATAATGTTTATAGTAATAATTTAATTACAACAAGAGTGTTTAAAATACCTCAAATATTTTATTTATGTCATCAGAAAGCGAATTGAATGCACTCACACGTACCATACCAGTACAATCTTCCATGTTTGTATTTAAAACTCGACAACTACTGTACGCAATAATTGAATATTTTTTAATGAGTGTTAATTTTAGTATAAGTGAACATTTGCTGTATAACACCGAAAAACTTTATTAAATTTGGAACTTTGCAAAAAACGAGATATTTTTTACCCGATAGGTTGATTTTTCAAGTCTTGAACACTAACAAGATTGTTCTCCAATTGTTCAGTACTATAGAACACTCTACTTGGACAATTTTTCAAATTCAAATTGATCAATGGGACTTTCTTTTTTTTGATATTCGTTAATGGTTTCGGATCACCAAGAACGGTTCTGTGAATCAACACTGTTATTTTCTCAATAAATATAATCCATCTAAAAAATATGCAAAATTTTAAAAACCCGAATATGTAAATTAAATTTTGATAACATTTTTCTTTTTTTTCGACCTCGCACTGCGATCGGTACAATTCTCTCCGTCCATAAACGTATACTTGTCGATTTTCAATATTGTTCCGTATTTCATTTCTTTTTTCGCAATTAAATAGTTTAGTCGGGCGCATATGTAGAAATAAGAGTTCATGTGCGCGCCGTCCGATAACACTAGACGATAACTGGTTTCGTTACGTTTCAATTCTACAGCTTCATAACCCTTTGAAAACATACGATTAAACAACATACGGCCTAAAACAGCGGTAATACAATAATACGCAGTTTTAAACGACTCACGAGTAACTGGACAATCGGTTGTCGTACGAGCACACCACCGCACAATTTCTAAAATAATTGAAAAAAAAATTATCACTGGAGATATATGTACATAGTTTATGCTTCGTGTAAATGTATTTCATTAGTAATTTACTCGTACGTACTTCAATACAGTTGTCGGTCAATTCTACAGCCATAGTGAAAGATTTAACGTTAGAGTAAACTTTATTTTTTATAAATAGGTACTCAGACGGTTCGGCTTTTTAAAATATTTTTTTTTCGAATTGATATTGTGATAAGAAAAAATGGCGGGTAAAATTTGTACATGGTAAAGAGAGATTCATCGTTTGCAAAATTTTAATAATTTTTTTACTAACTTTTTAAAATTTACAAATGTATTATTTAACTTATCGTTTTTTTTTTTTTTTGTTTCTAAAATGTATTTAACGTTTTCATTAAAAAATCATTGTTATACGCGTGTCGGGTGTAATATATTCCCGGGAATATTTTTTATCTTACCACACAAGGTTGGACAAAAATTATACTTGGAGAAAGCGTATGACAGTGTGCTAAGATAATTTTTAAAATAGACGTTAATGAGAAAAGGAGTCCCGAAAAAAACGACGTATATTATAATAATGTGATGGAAGACATGTATGAAATGTAATAGTGTTAAAAAGTATGTGTGGAGAAACGGAAGATTTTTGAGTAAGAGTAGGTGTGCACCAAAGATCTGCTCTAAGCTCTTACCCGTTTTCTACAAGAGGAGGTTATTATTATTATTATTATTATATTATGGTGCGCGTTGTTTGCTGATTATATAGTTTTAGTAGGAGAAAATAGGGAAGAAGTTAATTAAAGGCTTAGATGTGGGAGATGGTGTCAAGTGGAGGTTTAGGACAAAGGTGGTCGACCCCAAGTAATTGGAATAGCGACGAGGAGAAGAAGAGATACGAGTTAATGCTTTTTTTTCTCGTTTAACCCAGTTAATGAGAAAAAATATATAAATCCGCGCCTTTAGAAATCCATCGCTTCAATTAATAATTTTACCCGTGCCCACATTTAAACTAGCGGTCGACGCTTTAGCGAAATTTTAAACCGCGTCGCGATGTATTTGACCTCACGCTTATTTCACCTACATTATGATTATATTATGTTCCATGACATTTGTGACGTTCGTGTAATATTATTATTATATCATACGCATATTAACAAATTTAAGCGAGCTACTCTTCGCTCGTACCTATCGGAACTTAAACTACAAATATCCATTGATTTCTGTTATGAAAAACCATCTATAAACATTACTAAAATTCGCGTGTTTGGTTCGTTCACAAATGTCACGGGACATAATATAATCCGGGATTTATACTTTTTTTTATCACTAAAATGATAAGAAAGTGATAAAGTGGTGGAGGGGTAAATACACGGTGACATGATTTAAAATTTCACGGCGCGTTATCAACGAAAACGACCACTAGCCCGTTATCAGTTTATCAATATCGATACGTATAACAAAATAATAGTAATGTCGTAATAATTTTGAATTTGTTCTGCCGAAAAAGGATTAAAGCGTTTTCATTGTAATAAATCTCGAAGCCGTTTTCGACGCGCGTAAATCATTACCCGCTTTCCCCGTTCGTCCAATATTTAAACAGGTTTATTGTCGTAATTAATTTTAAAAGTAAAATTTAACTGCGCGCATGTACACGACGATGACACGTCGATATTATTGTTCGGTGTTCTGGCCAAAAAATTAATCGTACGCGCGCTAACCAAACGTACACGCCCAGCGCCCGGACACCGTCCGATGTCTTCACCCGACGCCAACGAAAAGATAACCGTCGACCGATCACCGGTCATGGACCAACACAGCGCAGTAAGTGTGGTGGCGCGAAATATCCAATCGATATATATACGTGACCATCTAACGTTGTTGAAACCTAACCGTTTTTGATTGTCCGACAAGTTTTTTTCAACGTTAAAAAAAAAATTTTTACGTTTTTATTCTCTGTTTTATATAATAAGAGCCTTAAACATGTTAACTGCAGTGATTGTAGTCAAATATACTGATAAACTTCTTGGCGTTGCTTAAAAGTAAATAAAATAATTTTAAATTTTCCTCTTCTCATTCAACTCCGTGTATTGTATAAGTATCGATCGAAGAAAAACTAGCTACACTTTTTTTACTTTTTAACACCTTGTTTTTTCTTTTTTTTCCATTAAGATCGACCGATCGTCTCCTATTACGGAATTGCGTGAACAGTTCTTGAACACTCTGAACAATCTGGAAAACAACCAGTTCAACACTCAATTGATGTCATCTAATTTGTCTTCGGGTTCCAAATCATTTAATGACATTCTGGCATCGCTACAAGTAAGTTAAATCGCTACCTGTGAATTATTTCCTTTTTTTTTTTTATTTACACCGCGTAATATGTAACAATGTATTATACCAGACACTGGTGTTGAGCAGTAATAAGAAGGAAAATGGCGAGGAGTGCGAAGAAAATGCCCTTCCCATTCTGCAAGACCTGGACAAATTCAGTCTGACATCGTATTCACTCAGCTACTATATTAGTCACTGTCTGTCCGATGAACAGACTGTTCCTGTTTTGTCTTCGGTCAACAAATCCACAACTATGTGGTTATCAAAATTGTTTCAGTCAGTATACACCTTACACTTTTAATGTTATTAATAATCATTCGTGTTTAACAATCATATAATTTACCTTTTAGATTTCCTAACTGTGGTGCGTTTTACACAGAAAATATGATAATGAGTTACGAAAGAGTTGTGCTACTTGCTCTACATCGTGCATTTGGTCCAGAATATTTTAATCCATCTGAACTGCCGATTGTATATTGTTCGCCAGATCCGACTTTAATTAGTGCAGCCAAAAAAACTATTTCACAAGTAATCCAAATTACCTAAGTTTTTATTTAATTTTTGTTTTTATAAACGCACTGTTTGTTATAGATTGGAATGAACGAAAAGTGCGTACAAGTCATACAGTGTTCTTCAAACATACTGTACCCATACAAAGCAGACTTGAGCACATTTGAAACTATCATTAAAAATGATATTGAAAACAAAAAGAAACCCCTTATTGTTTTTGCAAAAGCAGGTAAATATACCTGAAATTACGTTTTATGTGCGCATTATATATTTTCCGATTATTAAAATTTTTTTTTTTATTTTCATAAATCAGGGGCACACATCACCGGTCAAATAGACGATATTGTACACCTAAAAGAATTGTGCAGTAAATATAGCATTTGGTTACATGTATCTGGTGATAATTTGTCAGGACTGGTCTTAGCAAAATTTAAAACTGAAGTGTGTTTATACAATAATAATATTAATGAAAATGTTATTATTACATAATGATTTTCTCATTTTTAGAGTCCCAGTATAGCCGACAGTATAACATTAACACCAAGCATTTGGCTAAATATTTCTGCGCTACCTGTTATCGTATCCTTTTTAAAAATTACAATACTAAACGATTTGTATTTGTTAAAAGTTCTTTTTTTAATACAATTTACCTTAAGCTAATTATGCACATTAGACTTTGGTCGACAAACTGTTTGCAAATAAAGAAATATTAAATGTCTATAAAAGTAAATGTTTACCTGTTTGGACATGTTTTCAAGTGAGTGTTTACAATATTTTACTTTTTCAAGAAATTCGAAATTAATTTGTGTATATTTTTTAGGCTTTAGGACACGATGCACTTGTTTTAAGAATACAACAAAAGTTTGAAATTTGCCATCGCATATATAGTTTGGTAAAACGATACGACTGTCTGAGAATTTTGGTAGTAGACATTTTTCACTATTAAACTATTTTAAAAATAATACATTGTTTTAAAAACAAAATAATTATTATTTAGTGTGAAACTCCAGTGCATCAAAGCGAATCAGAGGAAGAGACAGTTGCCGATATTATTGCCAACCAAGAGAATATATCAGTTTAGTTTTTACACTATTTTACAATGATAAATCGATTAACATTATTAATATTAGTGTTTTTCCCACTTCTCAGGATTTATTACACAGTCTCTCGAGTTGTCTTGTAATTCAATTCGTACCAAAAGACTGTAATCAAAGGGTTTCTCCATATTACGATAAACTAAATTCTTGGGTAAGAAGTATTTATATTATTGTTATTTAATACATTCAAACTTGATGATAGTGCTTATGTATTAAAATACTTATGAAGTGTTTTATTTCTATTTAATTTTCAGTTAGGCCAAGTATTGGAGCGAGAAATTCCCGAAGCCCCTTTAGAATTATGTGAGATTGAAACCCTCGGTGTTGTAGTTTCGTTCTCGCCATTTACTATTTTAAGTTCACTAGCAACAGAAGAGGACTGGGAAACTTTTAGTATTAGTTTGGATCAACATATCGTAAGTAGTACAATAGTCTTCTTTTAACTCGCCATCCTCTCCTTTTCACTCAGTGCTTGGTGTTCATAATTATCTTTCAAAATAAACAATATATTTTGTATATGTAAATGTATATTTAAATGTTTAATTTTTCTCCAAAGGAAATTTTACAAGCCACTGTTGATTATAAAGACAAACTGACAGGGTTAATTGTCGAACTACCGTCGCTCGAATATGTTGAAATTGATGACTGGGCAGGACTTGGTGCTGTACGGTATATACCACAACAGTGGCAATCTTCTGACAAGCAATTGGCTACCGACCAAGCCAAACAGGATTTAAACAGATTAAATGTACGTATCGTACAGCAACTGCGTTCGATTGACGCTGCGTTTTCACTTGGTAAGCCCTCCAGAGTGAATAATACTTTTGCATTGGTGATCTGAAACGATTTTTCTACACATATTCAGGTGAAGGAAGCGATGGTTTGGCCTGTGTTAGGTTTGGTATGGTCACACTAGACACGGACCTAGCAGAACTGTTATCATTAGTTCAGAGTACAGGACGCAAAGAAGAAGAATCAACAAAATACATTGACTCAATGGCTGAACTTGTAAAAAAAGGTATAAAAAAT
The DNA here is from genome assembly GCA_032441825.1 of Chaetogeoica ovagalla. Classification (NCBI taxonomy): domain Eukaryota; kingdom Metazoa; phylum Arthropoda; class Insecta; order Hemiptera; family Aphididae; genus Chaetogeoica; species Chaetogeoica ovagalla. The sequence goes on from CM063731.1 coordinate 2,586,024, forward strand.
ATTGAGTTTAAGTTAAAATGTCCGAAAATTAATTTAATAAAAAAAAAAAATTGTTGACTCGTTTAGGCATTGAGACGGCGACTGTAGACTTAAAAAAGGAAACTGAAGAGGTATTGTGGCAAGAAGGAATTTTACGACACGTGCCTGTTTTTGGTAATTTAGTAAACTGGTGGTCACCGCCAGTCAAAAATGCGGTGAAAGGCCGATGGTTAGATTTAGATGCAGGCGTAGTTCGTTCGACTGAAGTAATATATGAAAAAAAGGCGCAAACAGATGAGTCTGATGGTAATGAAAGCGTCACTACTGCAGTTGACAGCATATTGGAATGAAACAGATTTTATGTCTTATTAAGTTTGCTATGGATATATATATATATTTATTTTCTTTTCTTTTTTGTGAATTTGTTTTTATCAAAATTTAATAGTTACCAAAAAAAAAGAAAATATTTCGAAAAGTTTAGAAGAATTCTTCGATTTTTTTTTTTTTCAGTAGCATTTATATTTTGTTAATAATTTCAATATGTATTTTTTTTTTTTAAACTTATGATTATGATAGTATTTTACAAAACCGTGTAATAATCAGGAAACTTAAATGAGTTGTTAAATGCAGTTAATATCTAAGGCATCTTAGAATTTTTAATTATACAACTATTTTACTATTGTAGACACATGTAATCTTATTAATGGCATATCAAAATTTATCAACGGGATCATGGCTGTTTTAATTGTTTTTAATATTTTTTATACAAATATTAGGATTCGAATATCAAGTTCATAAAGAACATACCAAAATTATATAAAGTCGTATATACATTTTTTTTATTATTCTTAAAAAAAATCTTTACATAATTCAGTTACACATTCATTTTAAACTGATATTAATTATTTGAATGTCATCGTGTGGCTTGTCAGTTTTCGGGTGTGTTTTTGCGTTGCAAATGGTCTGTACTACTTCCATTCCTTTGGTAACTCGTCCAAACACAGTGTGTTTATTGTCCAACCAAGGCTGGCAAAAAAAAAGACTCAATAATATTTTAATATTCTAGCAGAACAAAATAAAATAAATTGTAACTAACTGTGGGTATAAGTGTGATAAAAAATTGACTTCCGTTTGTACACGGTCCCGCATTGGCCATGCTCAACGTATAAGGCCGGTCGTGTTTCAAGTGTGGGCGAATTTCGTCCTCGAATTCTCCACCCCATATGCTTTCACCACCCAATCCAGTGCCTAGAATGATTTGAATTATTACTTACCACAATTTTCTTTTAAAAAACAAATTCACTTACCTGTTGGATCTCCAGTCTGTATCATAAATCCTTTGATTACTCTATGAAATATGTTACCATTGTAATATCCGTTCATGCTATGCACGCAGAAATTCTCGACTGTCTTCTGACATTCTTTGAACAATGCTACTTGGATATCACCGAAAACGGTATGTATAGTGGCTGTATCGTATAAACGTTGGATAGCTATGAAAAAAAAAAATTATTCTTTTACATATTATCTTAAACATTTTCTAGTTTCATAAAATGTTTAAAAATATATTGCGTTCCATTTCTAGTATAAAATATAATTAAAGGAAAAAAAAAGATTAAAAGTTTACTTACATGCAGCTTCAGTAGAAGATATAATATCTTCTTTCGAAGGTCTTTCATTGAATACGTCACGGTCAGCATCAATACTTTTAATATCTTCAGGTTCTCGTCTATAAAAAAAAATTAATTAATTTTAAATTAATTGAAAATAATAACTGTCTTCTAATGAAATGTGGTAAACTGGTAGACTATTTAATGAATACTTATTGATCGCCAATATTCTAAAATAGTTTTTTATAAAAATCATTTAAATAAATCTACTTAACTCCGTCTAATATAAAAAACTAAAATAAAACTGACTTGGTAAACATGTAAAATCTGTTTTTTTTGTAAGCTGTGCAAAACAAAGTTGGATCGATAGAAGAACCTTCTAATGTAGGATTCGTTGCCGCTTCCATTTCTAACGTTACTGCTGCTTTTGGTTTTTTAGACTTACCCTGAAGATGTGTATACAATGATATACAATTAAAATATGTAAAACATACATTTAAAAACGAAACATACAACTTACGCTGCATACTGACTTGAAATAAGGCGACTCTCAGTGCTCTAAGATTCTCTGGTTTGCCAATAATTTTGACTAGCGTGTTGTTAAATGTGTTCACGACTTTCACCCCCAACATAGTCGGATAAAATAAATAATGACCGCTTTCATCAAAACATAAATTAGCCGTGTGAGAAATTTCCGTTTTGTCCAATTCGCGTTCAATAGCCATTCTAAAATATACAGACTATTTTAAGAAACAATAAAATGATTTTCAAAACACTTTCAAAAAAAGGTTTACCTTCGAATAAATTCAATATTGGGTACTTGTTGCTTTTTTTGTTGAAGTTCATTAAAACGAACCAAAGATTCATCATAAACTCTATTTAGTTTTCCAGTCAAAAAATTGAAAACTCTGACCTTTAAAATAAAAACATATTACGTACTACGGTCTAGACAAGTATTGATTTAAGACTTAACACTGACTTGATTTTTCTTACCTTTCTATCTGGTGACATAGTAGCGAATTTTAAACCGTCATTAGAAAAACATAAACTGGTCGGATATGTCTTATGCCTCACAAATTCAAACAGATCGGTGTCAAGTTTGGATTCGAATTGTGCACATCTTGGAAATTGATAATCTGTTTTAGCTCCAGACCAATATTCAACGATTCCGCTTTTATCTACAGATATGGCGACGTCAAACACTGGATTAAACTGAAACCATGTCAAATTTACATAGATGTATGACAAAATGACAAATTATAATTTAAATGCGCGCAGAGTTTAAACACAATATTTTTCTACGAAATGCGATGTTATACCTTTATGAAAACAATTGGTTTGCTATGAATATTTTCTATTACATGAAGTGGTACATTTATTCCTTTGCCGTCATAAATAAATATTTTCGGTTCAGTTGTGCTGCTTCTGTAACAATAACATTCATTGGCACGTTAGTGATTATGTGTATTAAAATGTTAGTTCATGAATGTAAACTAGATATAATGTTTGGTCCATTTAAAAGATAACTCATTGTAATCGGGTATTTATAAATTTGAATTTATAGAAAAACTATGATTACACTTACATAGCAACGGTGTGAATTGGATCTCCTTTGGAATGTACCCAACACGCACTCTGTGGTATGAAGTTTAATTTGATCATGTTAATCATGTCTGTGAAAAGAAAAAAATAAACGTTTAAAACAACTAGCCACGTACCAGAGTTAAAACTTTTTAAGTGGTCTCGTGCACTTTTCAGAATCGTACAATATCATGTTATAAGTAAGCATTATATTACACGCAATCATTTCAACGTACCAAAATTAATGACATCAAAAACTTTGACAGTCTGATCTGACGATATTGTACACATGAGAATTCCATTATAATTATCCGCCAGATCGATAATTGGAGTAAGATGACTGCGAAAGTGTTTAACGAATTCAATCAACTGTTCGGTTTTTTTCCAAAACTTGACGTGCCCATCGCAACTAGCCGTGATCAGAAAATCAGTTCTGAAATCAAACACGGATTGATATTATATCTATTCACTGTTCTTAAATTCAAACACAGTAACGTCCGAGTTAATTACTTTGTCATTATAATGTGTGTGACGACGTCACGATGCATGTAACTTTTCTCGTACGTATCACATGTAGGTAAATTTTCCAGATACAAGTGTTCATGTTTCAAAACTAAAAATAAAATCAATTAAGTCGTTTATACGCGAATCGTTGACGTCTTACGGGCGAATACTATCGATCGACAGAAACGTACGTACCTTTTCTTTTCTTCTTCTCAACAATATCTGTCGCTTCGGATAAACTGGGTCCGACGCATTCATCCTCCGACGCGCTACCACTTTTGTCGTCCTCGTCTTCGCGTTCTCTTTTCGCCGACATTTCGACACACTTTAATGTAAATAGGAAAAAACTAAATTAATATGCCCGAGCAAACGATTCAAAACGCATCGCTCTCAATGCGCCAGAACAAGCGCAGGGCAAACAAAACGCGTACAGTATTAAATGTGATAAACGATTTCCGTTTGTTATTCTTATCTCGAATATCGTTATCGATATTGTTGACGATGGTACATGAAGTTAGCAACGGATTTGTCAAAACTTCATAGTTTCCGAAATGGAAAAACCGCTCCATCATTTTATCTTTTTGTCTTTTCAATAATATACGAATACCGCGTACGGTTTGAAGAAAATCCGAATAGGGATTTCATATACGACCTGTTCGGTGCTCTCGACTTGCTACTGTTTTGTGTATCAGACACTCGTAGAAAATGGAAACCGTTATTGGAATTAAGTTCAACGATTTCGTGCTGATCGCCACGGACATGACGGCTGCCCACAGTATAATGGTCATGAAAGACGGTGAGGCACATTTTGCGAAAAACTCGGCTCTCGATTATTGATACGGTATTGTTTTATGCTTTCTTTTTCTTTTTATCGTGCAGACGAAGACAAAACGTACAACATTGCCGAAAATGTGGTGATGGGTATTACCGGTGAAGCGGGCGACGTGCCCAGATTCGCAGAGTACATCACACAAAACGTCAAGCTGTACCGTATGCGCAATGGATACGACCTGTCCATTCAGTCTATTGCGACATTCACACGTAAAACCGTAGCCGAACACCTCAGAAGCCAAGTAATTTTGATCGATTATATTCATCACTTATGTGTGAACGTTATTTTATCCAATAAATCCGATGTACTGCAAGCTAATTTTTTTTTTATCTTTGTGCAGAGTCCTTATCAAGTAAATTTCATGCTTGGAGGATATAGCCCAACCGAGAAAAAATCCTATCTTTACTTTATCGATTATTTAGGAGCTCAGGTCGATGTCCCATATGGTGCTCATGGATATGGTGGTATGATGTCTATAACGGTCATGGATCGTTACTATAAACCAGGTAATTGAATTGTGTATTGATGATTATTTAAATAGACATTGAACAAAAATAAATATAAAAATAAATTATAAAATGATGTATTTTAGATTATTTCAGAAACGAAAAATTTCAAAAATATTTACCAAAATTTTTACTATTGTTTTTCAACTCGTTAATTTTATTAACATATATTTTGTAGAAAAAAATATACATCGAATACTTAGAACATTGTATTTCATGGACAGAATATAATTTTTTTTTTTTAATTGTTTAGATGCGAATTATCAAGAAGCGTATGATCTCCTTAAGAAATGCATATTAGAAGTACAAAAACGTTGTATTATCAATATGCCTAAGTTTAAAGTTAAAATTTCGTACGCCGGAGGTATTGTAGAATTGCCAACGATCACCAAGGATAATATTGAACAGAATACTATTATTAATGTAAAAGATTAATGTTTATTTTTTTGATATATAATTTTTACAAAAAAAAATTTTTTTTATTTATAAATTAAATTGATGGTAATATAAAGAATATAAACTACTACTGGTAAATTGCTTTGTAATTATTATATTGAGTTTTCACAGTAAACGCATTGATTAAAAATGGGTACTAACTGATGAAAATTTTTTTTTGTGTAATACATTTTCTGTTACAGTTTTTTATGTCTTCAATGACAACTCAAGTACATTAAAATAGGTTTACTTTTTAATGGAGTTAAAAACAAAAAAATTAAATAGATCTGTTAAACTATGTTTGATACAGTATAGTAAATAGGTATCAATATAAATATTATTGATTTTTTTCAATCTTGATTAAGACAAAAACAAATTGTTGTTTTTAATCTTTTCTTTTATTATATATATTTTTTTAAAGCACATCCCTATGCGTTAAAACAATGTATTTAATAAACATGATTGGCTAAAAAAATTGTAATATGAAATATTTTTATACGAATTGTATTATATGTTTTAAAACTACGGTTATTATTTTGTTACGCTAAATGAGACAATTGATTTCGTTTAATTTGTATATATCTTAGGATACTCATAGTTTTACGTTTTATGTAGACCAACAAACCAAAATCATATAATTACTGTTAATAATTGCTCACGATATTCAATTGTTATTATTTTAATGTTAAAAACAACAACTGATATTATTTAGTTTTGGTATGAACAATTATAAAATTATTAAAGAGGGTCATGGACAGAGGATACATGTATAACATAGGACAAAACGTCATTTATATTCTCTTTTTTGGCCTCCAAGTAACAAATAACGTTAAAACAATAAAGAAAGAACGGTCAAACAGATTAGGTCCATAATAGGTAGGTTGTTCAGTCATTATAATAACAATTGTTTTTTTTGGTTGTATATTTACGTTTTTAAGTTACACGAGTATACCATTATACTAACACTCCTACACGTTTATCATTATTATAATTTTGAAATTACCATTTAGTTTGGAAAAAAAAAACAAAAAAAATGTAAATATGTTAACATTATAAAAAGAGTATGTATTTTGAAATTGGAAAACATTTGTTTGTATCTTGCCAATTGTGTATAGTATATGAAGCACGATTATAGCAACAAATATGAATGGTTTCAACGTGACAATTAATTCATAATTGTCTATTGTAAGTGTGAAAAGTGTAGACGTTTTATTTTAAATACATTAAATGTAAAATTTAATAATAATACATACACAATACACATATTTAAAATAATTTTTTTTCTTTGAAATTTACGAGAAGCATTCAAAGTTTTATTACAACATAAAAATTAATAAATTATTACTAAGAGTTTTTTTTTTACAATAATTTTATAAAAGTAAAATCTGTATTTTCGGGGGGGGGGGTATGCAATTCAAGAGAAAAAAACTACTGAAATGTTTCAAATTCGCATTAATAATGAAAAAGGTAAAACCAATTTCTAACTTACCTATAATAATTATATTGAATTAATTGTAATTTTTTTTCTTATTTCTTTAGTAAATACCTCTCTATACGTACAATATTGTATAACTATCGCACAATTTATAAATTATATTCACCTCCCGAATTATATATATATATACACATTTATATTATATACATATAAGTACCTGTACGATCAATGGTCCCGCAAATACAATATACAAAGTAGGAAATATAAGAACGAGATTTTCGTAATAAACGGCTATATGATTGCTCAAATAATATGAATATATTATGTAGTATACCTATTGATTACTGTTTTTACGTTCTACGTGTATGTAAATATGTTAGGTAATATTAATTTAGCGTATACCGGAATGTCATCCATATACTTGAACAGTCTGCGTAGCCTATGCAGATAAGTGTACATAAATAAATATATAATATTAAAAATCCATTATAATAAAATTATATATATGTCCTTAACGTTGAAAAAATAATAAACTTAACGATTGCTAGGCGATAAAACGTTTCCGATATAATGCCTTACGGGTACTGTAAATGGATATCAATAGAATTTACGTGGCAGATCTTACAAAAAAAAAAAAAATTAATAACAATGTGAAAGAACGTTTTAATTTTTTCCATAAAAACTATATAGATATATAAGCAATGACAAGCCGTATATGTAGGTACTTATACGACTATTACGAGCATGTGGAATCCGTGGGTCTTAAGGTTGTGTAAAAAAGAAAAAAGAAAAATTGAGTCTCTAGCAGTAAATTGATGAGAAAAATATTCCAATAGTCAGGTTTCCCGATTTTGCTTTCCCCCCTCCACCTGGTATTAAATAGTTATATTAACTAAATTTTGACAAAAATTGTTGTTTTGAACTCCTCAGAGTAATATCCACGCGAAACATTTTGCTACCGAAAAATGGGTATATTCGTATAAAAATTGGAAATTTCTATCCAAAAAGTTGTCTACGTAGGAGAAAAAAAATCATGATAACAAAGCTGCGGAAATTTGTGAAATGGATCGATTATAGTGCCTATACATATTGTTTGTTTCTTTGGACTTTTGAGTTCGCGACGCAACTGTTCACGAGTATAATAATAATAATAATTCTTTACAGTATAGTGAATTGCGTATCATCTAGTTTGCAGCTAATAAAATGAGAGTCGAATGCTCCATTCTCTCAAGCGTATACCAACAAATTACAAAAATATTTTGAACAAATTACGAGAAATCGCAGCAATATTTTATTATTATTATTATTTATTACCATATCGACAAATCCGTTTTACATAATATAAAACATCATAAAAAAAAGGTGTTTGAAAAAAAAAATCATCGTTCGTCATGACACTTTTGTATCAAATGGATGAAGCAGCTATTGAATTTCGAATGAAATAATGTATATGAAAAAAGAATTTCGCTCAGCGAATATTATTATTGTTCTTTAAACGTAATAATACGCGGCTTATTGTCGTTTTTACGTTTTGAATAATAATACATCTGTACTCGAATCGAAAAAACTCTGCCACACTATATCAGCTATTTTATATTGGTCAAGAAAATCGACCAAAAAAAAAAAACCGAAATTTTGAATAACGTTGTGCGAAAACTACGGCAAAAAGATAGCTCTCACATTCGAAACTGCAGGCGAAAATTTGGGGAATCTTTTGAAATCCGTCGAGTCGAGTGACGTATTATTATTAGGTATTGAGACCAATCGGAAGAACTTAAACATAAATAATTTTTTTATATAAAAAAATAACATGCTTTTTTTATACATCAAATTTTTGACGTCACTATAATGAACTTCTTTCCACAGAATTGTTCCAAACATACTTCTTCGAGTGATTTCTCCAGTCATCAATAATTTCATTTTGTTTTTGTCTGAAGAGGAGAGGCGGCGTACTTAAATTTTACGGATTTTTTATAATATAAATGCGCGTGTCTTGTTAACGGCAAATATATAGAATACACTCAGGAGAATTTTTTAAATTATTTTTGCAAATTGGTAACGGGACTTCGAAATGATAAGGAAGGGTGTATCACGCAATAATTGTAAAAAGAAAAAAATTAATAATATAGAAAAATTAATTCAAAATCGTGCGTGAATTTTTCGAATATTTAAATAAAACAATTCGTAGACATATACTGTTAATATTTGTGTCATAAATATATATATATATCGTAATACGATGTATATGGAATCATTTTTAAATAATAATTACATATTTTCGTTCAAAAATTATACACGAGTGAGACAATTCAGTTAGTTACAACTATAATATATTAGCGATGCGGAGTCGTAAAAAAGCGTATATTTATAATAATATTTATGCGAGCGTATAATATTAAGTGTATTATTTTATATTACAATTTGTTTTCAATAAAAAATTGAAAAAAATAAAATAAACTTCGTGAGTATAACAAATAATTGTAATTTTTAATGAATAATAATAAAAACAAAAAAAATCCTAAAATTGCGTATTTCATTATTGATTATATATTTTGACGTATTTATTTTTTTCACTCAACGACCATTAGATCATAAGCACCGCGGTTTTTCGAACTACTTATATATTTTTTCATTGTTATGAATCTTTTTATTTTATTTCGAATTTAACGCGCGTTATAAATAAATGAGTCACTATATCGTACACACACACACACACGTATTTTCAACCAAAAAAATAAAAAAAACACCGTAACAGTAATAATATTATATTATTGTTCGTATATACCGCGAATATATAATAAAATAAATATAATTTTTTTCTAGTGTGTATGCAGGTATATATTTATAAACAAGAAACGATATAATGTTAATATACGATATACTGTTGATTATTATTTATAAATATTATAATAATATAGAAAAGAAAACCGATACGTTTTATTATTATTATTACATTTTAATTGTACAATAATATAATTATTACTTGTAAACAGACGCGTTCGTTGACGGTTTGTAAAAAGTGCGTTATTATCGTGTTCATAAACATTCATGTTTTTTTAAACGAATTTAAAAACGTTTTATATAAATAGTATATCGTATATAGACTCGATCTGTATTGCTGTGCAAGCGTAAATGAGGACCGCGAGAATATTAGTGTTGTAGCTACTCCTTATATTATATATAGAAAATGAAATCGGAATGACTGTAATAATTTTTATGTATAGGTACGTTTTTTAATATTATAGATTTTTTTTTTTTTTTGATATACGTAATAACTCTAGGCTATAGCTGAATTACCCGACTTCACTCGGGCGTAGTTTTAAAAGAAAATATTGTAATTGTTATATACATATTTATGAAAAATAAGTCGCAAAATTATCGAGACGATTCGCCGAAAAATCCTGACATTTAAATGTTATCTCCTCGCCTCTCTTTCTCAGAGAGAAAAAGAAAAGAAAAAATGGCAACATTTGGACGGACCAACACTATAAAAACTTGACGCATAAAAAAAGTCTGTTCTTTTATATAATATTATATTTAAGGATTTTTTGAAATCATATAATTATTCGATATTTCGTTTTTCGTATTTTCATTGACTATTACTATACGCGGTTCGACGGCAGTAAGAACGATTCACAAAAGTCATATAGGAAAAAAAAATTCTTTCCCATATTTTTTTTAACGATAATAATAATAATAATAATAACAACAATATTAAATATAAGTTAAAATATATAATTGAACGTGTGCCGCGAGTGTGCGTGCACCATCACCTAACAGGTGACGCGCACATTTGCGACAATAAGTCCGATAGGCCGACGTATTGTGTTGATTATATCGTATACGGCCCGTGCCGACTGTAAAAAAATACCAAAAAAAAGCTAAATAATTTCGTACGCTCGAGTCCGAAAATCGTATATCACGTGGTTCCGTGAGACTCGGTGGGCGCATTCGACAACAATAATTACCGTCACTATACACCCCCCCCGACCGCCCACCACCCACCGATGGATCAGACCCACCGCGAGCGTTAAACCCACACCGCCCCCCGCGCGCCCGTCGTGTGCGGACGATTCCGCGTCCAGCATGTGTCGACACTGTCGACCGGACGGGCCAATGGGAACGCCGGAAAATGACGTACTTTCCAAAAATAACGCGATGACTCATCGCCGATCACGCCGAGGGGGGGGGAGGCCCGACCGCATCGTCTGGCCGACCGACGTCGAACAGTCGTTCCGATTCATTCGTGTACCGTGTGCTGTTCCCGCGTGTTGTCGACCGTTTTTCTCGTCTGCGTTTGTGTGTCTGCCGTAATTAACTGTTTTCTCCCCTTGTGCGCGGGCGCGAGCCGGTCTTATCACACTCGCGTGTTGTTGTGTTATTCGTTTTTTTTTTTTTTTTTTTTTTTTTGTCCGCTGTGATTGTTTTTATCCATTTTTCGTTATTATAAATAATATCCCGTGCGCGTGTGGGCGATAGGGAGGAAAAAAACCGGCATATTATATAGTAATACACGTCGAGAGAGACGCATTTACGATCTTAGTGCGCGTTACACCGCGGCGGATTGGTGAACGCAAAAAAAAAAAAAAAGAAATCGGTGATCGCGTCGCGTGTACGCCTGTGATAGTATTAAATAATGGTCAATAACTCGTCCAACAGTATGATGCTGGACGAAGCGTTTTACCACGATCAGGTGATCAAAGTGGAGAGCCCTGTGAACGAAGTGAACTTCCTGAAGAGACCGATAACGTTGGACTTGAACTCGTGCAATTCGATGAACTCGGCCAAAAAGCCGAAATTCCTGTCGCCGCTGCTCACGTCGCCCGACTTGCACATGCTCAAGTTGAGCTCGCCCGAGCTGGAACGGTTCTACCTGGCCCAGCAGACGGCCCTAGGCCATATCAACACGCCCACGCCCACCCTCTTCCCCGCCAAGTCAGTTACCGAGGAACAAGAGATGTACGTGCAGCCGTTCGTCGATTTGCTCAAGACCATGCACAACAACGATTCCAACAGTGCCATACCGACGGAAATACCGTTGACCAGCAGCGGTAGTAATTCCTCGGAATACCAGTCCGAATCCCAATCGGAACAAAAGTACTCGGAGTTGATGCCTTCGAATAACTTCTCCAACATGATACCCCAGCACGTCATCAAAGAAGAACCCCAAACCGTACCCAGTGTGACGTCTTCGTCGCCGCCCTTGTCGCCCATCAACATGGAGTCCCAGGAGAAGATCAAACTGGAGAGGAAAAGACAACGGAATCGAGTGGCCGCGTCCAAGTGTCGACGAAGGAAATTGGAACGTATTGCCAAGCTCGAGGACAAAGTCAAAGTACTGAAAAACGAAAACAGTGACCTTAACATAGTAATGAACAAACTTTTGGAACAGATAAGTCAGTTAAAACACACCGTTGTGGAACACATGCGTAACGGATGCGAGTTTGCAGACAACGTCCTATGACCCGTGAGTTAGTTATATTTCGTCATTAGGATCTCGGTAAACCAGTGTAGTGTTGGTGGTTTTCTTTTTAACACAGATATATATTTATACGTCTAGTAAAGAATACGTAAATATTAAAATTAGGTATACAGATATTTTTTTTTTTTATAATAATATGTATGATAACTGATGTAATTAATTATTGTCTTATTTTTAGTAGGGAAAACAATAAAAAGTATATTGTAAATATATCATTTTCCAAATAATGTTTGTCTCGAATAATCAAAAGATACGTTTACCAATTAAATAATTATTACAAACATTGGTTATTCGCATAATATGTGCCTTGAAACTAAAACGAAATAAACGTATATACAATAATGGCATAATTAATATCTTTTCAATTCATACACACACAAAAATATTTGCACAGTATCGCACTTATAAAAAAATATATTTTTCTATATATATTACAATTTACAATAATAATAAACTAATTATATATAAATATGAGAAATGGTCAAGTAATAATAGTAATTAGATTCTCGAGATGATAAATAATAATGTCGTATATTTATTAAAAAATAATGACGATTCTTTTTTTTTTTTTTTGTCTACAGTCAATAATGAACTCAATTGAATTCATCGAAAACGTCCTGAATTTGGATGCTACTTCCTGCCTGTCTGTGAATTTTTCGTATATGTATTTTTTACTATGGAAATTTTAATAAGTAAACCGATAAATTGCAAAAAAAAAATTGCTCAATTTCTTTGTAACCTGTTTAAATTTTTTTATAATATAATATATTCATTGTACTTTAATTATATATAAAAAACAAATACAAATCAATAATTTTTATATAATATATTATTTGGTATTGCAAAAAACCGTGCAATTATTTAGTTATCGAAATATATATATATATATTTATAAAGTACCTATTTGTCTACTATTTTACAATGTGAAATGTACCATTAAATACCAACAATATAGAGTAGGTATTATTGTAGAATCAAAAATAAATGTATAACAAAAATAATTGTTGTTTGTTCATCGTTTGATGCCTTTTAATTTTGTATATGACCCATCATAAATGACTATTCGTGTTATGCTCAAAATGTTTTTGAGAGTATTTTAAGATTTTTTTGGAAATTTTCTTTTTATATATATATATATATATATATATATAAAATAATTATCGCGCATAGCCATTTTTTATATAATAATATATTTTCTACAAATATTTATATAACGAAACTCTAAAAAGAAATATTGTTACGGGAAAAATAACCAGTGTTGCCTTATTTATTTATTAATGTTTTTTCTACAAATATATAATACCCGATTTCTTCACCATTAATACATTTTAATAATAATCTTATATACCGAATAAAAAAGGGCTACTTTTGTAACGCAATAATAATTCAACTGATATTTTAAGCTTTTTACCATACAATGAATAAGCCAAAATTATTTAGAAATAAATTTTTTATTATTATTATTTATATGTAAAATCATACATATGGTATATTTTGTCAAATATTATTAATTTATTACTGATGACCAGACTAAACGAGAAGTCTTATTGCGATTTGTCGATCCCTCCGTTCTTTTTACAGACAACTCCAAGTATAAGTTCAGTCATGTTCCTAGGTGCTCTAGAGTGTAACAAAGCAATTTATTATTATTATTGTGATGTAACACAAAAAAAAAAGAAATCAATCAATATTTTTTATCGATTTTATATTATATATTATTACTTAAAAATCAGACGTTCTATTTTATTACGTTGTATAAAATAATGTGTAATATTTAATTATTTATTTTTATTTTTTGATATAAGAGTAAAAAAAACAACATTATATTGTGTGCAAAACGATTATTGTGATTTTAAGATAATTTTTTTTTTTTTTTTTTATAACGTTAAGGCTTTTGTGTGATTATTATTATTATATTATATATTATATTTTTTCATTTACCGTAAGTGACGCGTTTTATTTATATATATATATATATATAAAAAAATTTTATTAAAAATTATTTTATATATTTATTTGTATTTTTTTTTTTTTTTGCTTTAATAAACCTACTCTCTCTCTCTCTCTCTCTCTTTTACTCTCCTCGTCCACCGTTGGTGCGTGTCCGTCAACCCCGTTCACTAGGTCGCGGATTGTCGTCACGTGACGCCGCGCGGACCATTGTTTGCAGCGGCTGTGTGTAATAATAATAATAATAAAAATAATAATAATAAAAATATATTTTTCTACGAACGCGGTGGTCGATGAAGTGTGTGTGGTAAAATGAACGTCGCGATTTGTGTAGTTGTCGTCGTCGATTGTTTGTTATGGGGCCGTGGCGTCGTCGTCATCGGGGCGGTGGGGGAGGTGAGAAGAGAATAAAAAAACTGCGCGCGATAAAAAACGCACGGTTTTTTTTTTTTTTTGACGGATATCGTAGGAGGCGACCCGACCGCGTGTTTTTACGTGATGACGTCAAGGTGAACCGGTTATGGTCGGTCGTGTGTGTACTTGGGATGAATAGCGTGCGCGCGCAAGCGTTTTTTTTGTTTTTGTTTTTTATAGTTACTTTTTTTCGTATACAACGTGTATCGGACGCGCGTTTTTCGAGCCGGAGGGGGCCGGGCAATTTTTTTTTTTTATATATATAATATATAAACGACTTTTTTTTTTTAATTGTAGAGAGGTTTAAAGAAGAAAAAAAATAATATTATTTTTCCGTACGTCACGAAAAATCCGTGACAAAATCGCGACGAGTTCGGTCGCGACGAGTTTTTTATATTCGATGCATAAATTTTTTTCTTTTTACGAACGCCGAAATCGTTGGTCGGGAGGGAGTTGTTTTACACGAAACGCCGTACGCACTATTATTACAACCGTCGCGAACAAAATTAATTTTGTTTATTGAATCGTTGTTTGTTAAAGATTTCTGTTTGTTTTTCTTGAGCAATGTAATAAAAATGCCGAAACTCCCCCCCCCCCCGCCTCGTTTAAAACGATATTTTTTTTTCGATTTTATTTATTTTTTTTTTACGCGCGTATAGAATTGCGCGTTAAAAAGGAATTACGAACGGACCTCATTTTCAGAGGCCCTCGTCACGCGCGTTTCTTTGTGTGTGTCCCTCCGGCACTGCTGCTGATACGGAGCTGCTTTCTCGCCGTCCCTGCAAATCCTCCTACGAGATCGAAGTCACCGAGCTGCGCATCCCTTGTTGTGTCTCGGCGTCCTCTCTAGGCCCTCGTTTCCCGTGGTGGTGGTGGTGGTTTCCTCCACGCGACTTTCGTGCGTGTGCCAATCGCCAGGGGGGACATTTTTTCCCCAACAACGTCTGGAGCATCGTCCAGACGTTTCCGTAATTTCAATTCCGCGCCGTTATTTTGCACTCGTTATTACGACGTAATCGTATACGTATATAAACGCAATATCGTTCGTCTACCAACTACTACTACAAGTAACGGTATTCTATAGGGAATATTAATTGTTTTGTACGAGTAAATTATTGAAAATCGTGTAAATCGCCCGTTTGTTTAGCGGTGCGTACAACTTATACGCCGCGCGTATACGTTATACGATTGGAAAACGCAAAATAATAATAATAATAATAATAAAAAACTGGACCTCCGAATGTTGTATATATATATATTTTTTTTTTTTTTTTAAACGCCCTGTATGATATTGTATACGAATATAATAACGACTGTAGTGTGTGTGTTTGCTCGTGCCGCCGCCGCCGCCGCCGTCGGTCGACTATAAGTCGCGCAAGCCAAATACGCGCGAGTTTTTATCATTTTGTCTCTCTCTCTCTCTCTCTCTCTCTCTCTCTCTCTCTCTCTGTACAATCGTTCGCATCGCGCACAAACGACCTTGGCGCGTTTCGTTTGGCAAGTCGTCAACGCGCTTTGTGTGTGTATTATTTTATAATATAGTGTGTACGAGAACGAACGGAGAGCGATAATATGAATATGGAGAGTTTTATATAACTCACTCGAAAAACGCGATACGGTCACACGCGTAGTTTTTTTTTTTTTTTAAACTCGTTCGACTGTCCCCTATATATCCAAAATAATAATAATAATTTCTTTTTTTTCCCCTCTTTTCCTTCTCGCGACGACCCGCACACAGAAGAGGGTTGTCTCTATTAGAAATATTATCGTACTCCGGTGAGCCGCTGTGTGTGTGTGTGTGTGTGCGGAGGATACGCTTCCCGCCGGACCCCGTCCCTGCACACAATGCGTGTGGCGGCGGCGTCCCTGCAGCAGTCGACGACCGATTATGGTCGTCGTCGTGCGGGCCCGTCTCTTCGTTGACCCCATTTATTTGTCTTTGTCGCAGGGGCGAGGGTCGCGTTGTCGTCGTCGTCGTCGTCGTCGTGGCACTAAAAACGAAAAGGGATTTTCCGTTTTGTTTTGTCGGGACGATGCCATCCGACGGTGTAGCGATATTTTTCTATACCGACGCGCACGTAACATTTTTCGATTTTAACGCCCGTTTTTCGTGGGACGGGTTTAGACTGTTGAGCCGACAGCGCGAATGTTGTTGTGGTCTTACAACGTTTTTTTATTTTTATTTCGCTAAATTAGAAGACGTAAACGTCACCGCGCGGCCAACACAATAACATGCGCCAGTCGCGACTCGCAGCTCAGAATTGTTATACGCAATAATCGTGTACCCGCGGGCGATTACACAAGAAAATAATTATATATGTATACCGATACGCGACGAACGATATGTGCCTATTATTTTAAGAACAAATCTCAAAATAAATCTCTCGAATCGTTGACATTAATATTGTTATTATTATTATTACTGTGCGTAGTACTCGCAATTTTCCCATTCGGATATTATTTTCATATTTTTGTTACGTTTTTTTTCTTTTTTTTTACAAAAAAAAAAGTCGGCTATTTCAATTTTTCCGAAGCGTTTTAACTGACGGTTTTCGGTATGCATCTATTTTTTACTTTTTTTTTTTGCTCACAGAATTCATATTGTATATATATATATGAAATTCGATGTGTTTATATATTACGCGTGGTGAACACACTTAACAGGATTCGAGTAATATCAGAACCCCGCACCACCGGGGTCGGATTCGAGAATCGTTTTCTTCCTCCGATACGTAAGCACGCCATCGAACAACAACAACAACAACAGAGTTCCCCTCTTTAAAAGAGCAATTGACCGAATGGGTTGTGTCGAATAAAGAAACGTAGTAATTGAAGAAATAAATTGTAATATCGTATGCTCTCTGTGTACGCAATTGAACGCCGTTAAATGTAGACACTGTTTTGGTATTCGAAATCGACATGTTAACGATTCGTGAATAATTTCGAAATGAAATGTAATTCTAATATTTTGCGTTTTATACGGCTTCCTCCGGGCTCGTGTGCCGATCCGAATAGCTTTTCCACGCCCGGTTGACACGCATACCAAAAATATTTAGAAAAATCTGTTGTGGAAAATTTTATGTCACGTGGTTGTTAATTCTTATTTTTGTCTTTGAATGTTTTGAAATCGGGCCTGCTGTATTAGCCACTTCAAAATCCTATAGTTGTTACGCGTAAATCCGCATCATCGTATCGTGACAATATAATAATACAGAGTACGTGTGTTTTATTCAGAAACGATTTAGTAACGAACTCGGCAATATTTAAATAATCGAAAAAATTAAAAAAAAAAAAAAAAAAAAATGTACTCTTATTATTTGTTTGCAAATGTATTTTGATAACAGTATTGTGTAAATTATCGCTTCTACGGCGTGTGCACAACAACGACAACGAGTTATGTTTAACGAAATATAAGTGTGTGCGTAATATATATTGCGTTTTCGCGGATTCGAATTTCTATTTATTTTTTTTTGGTTTTTCAATTTATTATATTAAAATATATACTCTCCGAAACACTTCGAGTTATAAATTATACGAATTTTACTCATGTACCTACGTACGCAATTATTCGAATAGTTTTTGTGTACTGGGAAAAACGAAAAACAAAAAACAACGTTTCCTGGATCTGCGCCAGAACGCGATGCACACACTCCGCGCCCGTTCGCATTTATCTCGTGCGCGCCGGGATTTTATTATTATAATAATATTGTGTATTATCATCCGCGTTTCTGACGCACGCACAATTCGTGGAAAACGAATGAATACGAAATTTAAAAAAAAATTTCAAATAACGCGAACCGAAAACGTGTACTCGTATAAATTTCAATAACTGAAACCTGGATGGGGGGGGGGATTCGACGTACGCTCTAAAAAAAAAAAAAAAACCGCATTTGGAAATACGCGCATTATTCAACGCTCATTATATATTATTATTTTTTTAAAATACGCGAAAAATTGGATTTAAAAAAAAAAAATAAATGTTTACACAAAAATACTCGCGCATATATATACCGCGGTTTTCAACGGTATTGTCGACGTGTTCGCAATCCGAAAAGAAAACATTTCTACAGAAAAAAAAGAAAAAAATCGATCGCGCGCGGTTAAAAGAAAAAAAAGAAAAAATGTACAAAACGGTAATTGTAAAATGAAATAATACTACGCGTTTAAAAACCGTTGTCGCGCCACGAGAACGTTCGCAAAATGGTCCGTGGAATATTATCGCGTTAAATTCGAGAATAATAATAATAATAATAATAATAATAATAATAAAAAGTCTATTCGAAGTTTTTTTTTTTGTTGATATTCCGAAATGTTTATACCAAAACACAATGGTATAGGACGGAGCGAAAAAATTTCGAACGTTCTTTTACGAACGCGCACCGCGGTGGTGTAAAAAACAGTAATAAACAAATATTCTTTATAGTTTTTCGAACTTTCGCGGTATTCTACTGAAACGAAAAACGCGAGTTCGACCCATTATTTTTATACCGTACCCATATGAAAATATTTCGAAGATATTTTGGATACGGACTGACTATATAAGGTGAAATGTTTTAACAGTATTTTCACTTCAGCAAGTACCTACCTGGCAAGTTCGAAAATCAGTAGTTATCTAGCGTCTAGATTTTATATATTTGTTTAGTATTTTTTTTTTTTTAATTTCCGTACGAAATTCAATAACTAACGCGTATAATACATTGGCGACCGTAAGATCAACGGAAACCCGTATGATGTGCGTATTGTATATGATATTCTAAAAACGCGACGCTATAATACATTGTGTTCATTATGAATACCAAGATAATCTCTTGTAGAGATTTTAAATCGAGTTAAATTCGCAATGATTGAATGACGTGAATAACATAAGCTATTGTTGCACAATGTACC